>LR738709.1:92152181-92415846 GCA_902687465.1 Secale cereale
CCCCCCCCCCCTCCCCGAGATTTTAGGTAGGTATTCATTGTACATTGCTTTAGCCCCTATAGCGGAGAGATGGACCTGATGTGGCGTGATTACCTCTCCTCTCATATGTCCTAAACACTCTTGTGTAAAAAAATCTTTGAAATATATTAAGGTGGGGAGAATCCCCCCTCCCCGGGTGACAGTTTCAAAAAAAAATATGTACAATGAAGTCAATTTGGTGGACGCATTGTCGATGATGTCGGCGGTGTCTGCCCGGCAAATAATTCTTCCTTGCGCCTTTCCATCTCGGCAGTGATATCTATGGCAGCGTCAATGGATGGTTAATCCCACTAATACTCGACATCAACAAAAAAACAATTAGGGGCTTAGATGTCCTTCACAAATTGAATCATATGAATGAGAACACATAAGTACAAAACATGCATCAATCTTATAAGATAACAATGCAGAAAAAAATGAAAGGAAAATCATGAAAGTTGTCATTTAGATACAAGGTATAGGGGGGATCACAACCGTACTCAAAACAATTGTAAAACAGTAGGTCAAAGTGGTTGCTCTAATTTCTTATTTGAAACTTGCTAGGAGTAGCACCATTCATATCTAGCTCTAGCTATTTGAAGGGAAAATATCCGAATCCGGAGGAACAAAATCCCACAAACACTCTTCAAACCAAACAAGCCTTAATGGTGGATGGTAGGACCGAGTCAATGTAGGCGTTTGTTGGCCAAAATGTGCAAACACATTCAAGATTCAATTCATGACCGATATTAAATAACCTAGCATCCCTCTTGAAAGGTGGAGTGGCCAAAGAAAAATAAAAAGGAACAATAAAATTACAAATTTAAAGTTCCAGAATCAAATGAAAAAGTTGGATGCATGGAATCATGATGGACCAATAAATATAAAATTAGATTTACTAATGTTTTATTCCCCTCCCCGTACGGTAAGCAAATTAACACCGCCCCAGTAAGACCGAATATAGCCACACAACAGAAGCATTATTGTCATTTTTTGAGGCTTGGGCTCGAGGTACTCAAGAAATATGTTCTTCTGCTTCTCTGATCAGCTTCAAGTGCTCCCTTGCGTCAATGGTGCCGTATGAAGCCTAGCTTGCGGGTTCTCTTGGATAACAATAAGCATGTTGTTGCTTACATAAATGTGTTGGGGAACGTAGTATTTTAAAATTTTCCTACGATCACGCAAGATCTATCTACCAGATGCATAGCAACGAGAGGGAAGAGTGTGTCTACGTACCCTCGTAGACCGGAAGCGGAAGCGTCAAGTGACGCGGTTGATGTAGTCGAACTTCTTCGCGATTCAACCGATCAAGCATCGAACGTACGGCACCTCCGCGTTCAGCACACGTTCAGCTTGATGACGTCCCACGAGCTCTTGATCCAGTTGAGCTTCACGGGAGAGTTTCGTCAACATGACGGCGTGGACGGATATGATGTATTCACCGACGCAGGGCTTCGCCTAAGCACCGCGACGGTATGACCGAGGTGTGTTCCTGTGGAGGGGGGCACCGCACACGGCTGGAACAATTCAACTTGTGTGTCTTTGGGTGCCCCCCTGCCCCCGTATATAAAGGAGCAAGGGGGGAGGCCGGCCGGCCCTTGTTTGGTGTGGCTAGGGGTGCAATCCTACTAGGAATAGGATTGCAATCCTATTCCTAGTAGGAACCACCAAAGAAGGAAGAGAGGGAATAGGAAAAGAAGAAGAGGTGGCGCCCCCCAACTCCTAGTCCAACTAGGAATCCTACGTGGGGCGCCGGCCAGCCCTATGGGCTGCCTCTCTCTTTTCCATAAGGCCCACTATGGACCATCCCCCTTCGTAGGGGGTTCCGGTAACCCCCTCCGGCAATCCCGTTAAATCCGAAACTTTTCCGGTATACTTCCGGTGTCCGAATATAGTCGTCCAATATATCAATCTTTATGTCTCGGACATTCCGAGACTCCTCGTCATGTCCGTGATCTCATCCGGGACTCCGAACTACCTTCGGTACATCAATACTCATAAACTCATAATACCGATCGTCATCAAACGTTAAGCGTGTGGACCCTACGGGTTCGAGAACTATGTAGACATGACCGAGACTCATCTCCGGTCAATAACCAATAGCGGAACCTGGATGTTCATATTGGCTCCTACATATTCTACGAAGATCTTTTATCGGTCAGAACCGCATAACAACATACGTTGTTCCTTTTGTCAACGGTATGTTACTTGCCCGAGATTCGATCGTCGGTATCTCTATACCTAGTTCAATCTCGTTACCGGCAAGTCTCTTTACTCGTTCCGTAACACATCATCTCGTGACTAACTCATTAGTCTTTTGCTTGCAAGGCTTATTGTGATGTGTGTTACCGAGAGGGCCCAGAGATACCTCTCCGACACTCGGAGTGACAAATCCTAATCTTGATCTATGCCAACACCACGAATACTTTCGGAGACACCCGTAGAGCATCTTTATGATCACCCAGTTACGTTGTGACGTTTGATAGCACACAAGGTGTTCCTACGGTATTCGGGAGTTGCATAATCTCATAGTCATAGGAACATGTATAAGTCATGAAGAAAGCAATAGCAGAAAAAACGAAACGATCATAGTGCTATGCTAACGGATGGGTCTTGTCCATCACATCATTCTCCTAATGATGTGATCCCGTTGATCAAATGACAACTCATGTCTATGGTTAGGAAACATAACCATCTTTGATCAATGAGCTAATCTAGTAGAGGCATACTAGGGACATACTGTTTTGACTATGTATCCACACATGTACTAAGTTTCCGGTTAATACAATTCTAGCATGAATAAAAGACATTTATCATGATATAAGGAAATACAAATAACATCTTTATTATTGCGTCTAGGGCATATTTCCTTCAGTCTTCCACTTGAACTAGAGTCAATAATCTAGATTACAAAGTGATGATCCTCACACCCATGGAGTCCTGGTGCTGATCATGTTTTGCCCGTGGAAGAGGCTTAGTCAACGGGTCTGCAACATTCAGATCCGTATGTATTTTGCAAATCTCTATGTCTCCCTCGTTGACTAGATCGCGGATGGAATTGAAGCGTCTTTTGATGTGCTTTGTTCTCTTGTGAAACCTGGATTCCTTCGCCAAGGCTATTGCTCCAGTGTTGTCACAAAAGATTTTCATTGGACCCGATGCACTAGGTATTACACCTAGATCGGATATGCTTCATCCAGACTCCTTCATTTGCTGCTTCTGAAGCAGCTTTGTATTCCGCTTCACACGTAGATCCCGCCACGACCCTCTGCTTGGAACTGCACCAACTGACAGCTCCACCGTTCAATAAAAATACATATCCGGTTTGTGACTTAGAGTCATCCGGATCAGTGTCAAAGCTAGAATCGACGTAACCGTTTACGACGAGCTCTTTGTCACCTCCATACACGAGAAACATATCCTTTGTCCTTTTCAGATACTTTAAGATGTTCTTGACCGATGTCCAGTGATCCACTCCTGGATTACTTTGGTACCTCCCTGCTAGACTTATAGCAAGGCACACATCAGGTCTAGTACACAACATTGCATACATGATAGATCCTATGGCTGAGGCATAGGGAATGACTTTCATTTTCTCTCTATCTTCTGCAGTGGTCGGGCATTGAGTCTTACTCAACTTCATACCTTGTAATACAGGCAAGAACCCTTTCTTTGACTGATCCATTTTGAACTTCTTCAAAATCTTATCAAGGTATGTGCTTTGTGAAAGTCCAATTAAGCGTCTTGATCTATCTCTATAGATCTTGATGCCTAATATATAAGCAGCTTCACCGAGGTCTTTCATTGAAAAACTTTTATTCAAGTATCCTTTTATGCTATCCAGAAATTCTATATCATTTCCAATCAATAATATGTCATCTACATATAATATTAGAAATGCTACAGAGCTCCCACTCACTTTCTTGTAAATACAGGCTTCTCCAAAAGTCTGTATAAAACCATATGCTTTGATCACCTCATCAAAGCGTATATTCCAACTCCGAGATGCTTGCACCAGTCCATAGATGGATCGTTGGAGCTTGCATACTTTGTTAGTACCTTTTGGATCGACAAAACCTTCTGGTTGCATCATATACAACTCTTCTTTGAGATATCCATTCAGGAATGCAGTTTTGACATCCATTTGCTAGATTTTATAATCATAAAATGCGGCAATTGCTAACATGATTCGGACAGACTTAAGCATCGCTACAGGTGAGAAAGTCTCATCGTATTCAACTCCTTGAACTTGTCGAAAACCTTTCGCAACAAGTCGAGCTTTGTAAACAGTAACATTACCGTCTGCGTCGGTCTTCCTCTTGAAGATCCATTTATTTTCGATGGCCTGCCGATCATCGGGCAAGTCAACCAAAGTCCATACTTTGTTCTCATACATGGATCCCATCTCAGATTTCATGGCTTCAAGCCATTTTGCGGAATCTGGGCTCATCATCGCTTCCTCATAGTTCGTAGGTTCATCATGGTCTAGTAACATGATTTCCAGAACTGGGTTGCCGTACCACTCTGGTGCGGAACGAACTCTGGTTGATCTACGAAGTTCAGTAGAAACTTGATCTGAAGTTTCATGATCATCATCATTAGCTTCCTCACTAATTGGTTTAGGAATCACTGGAACTAGTTTCTGTGATGTTCCACTTTCCAATTCGGGAGAAGGTACAATTACCTCATCAAGTTCTACTTTCCTCCCACTCACTTCTTTCGAGAGAAACTCCTTCTCTAGAAAGGATCCACTCTTAGCAACAAAGACCTTGCCTTCGGATCTGTGATGGAAGGTGTACCCAACAGTTTCTTTTGGGTATCCTATGAAGATTTACTTCTCCGATTTGGGTTCGAGCTTATCATGTTGAAACTTTTTCACATAAGCATCGCACTCCCAAACTTAAAGAAATGACAGCTTAGGTTTCTCGTCAAACCATAGTTCATACGGTGTCATCTCCACGGATTTAGATGGTGCCCTATTTAACGTGAATGTAGCTGTCTCTAATGCATAACCCCAAAAGCGATAGTGGTAGATCGGTAAGAGACATCATCGATCGCACCATATCTAATAAAGTACGGTTATGACGTTCGGACACACAATTACACTGTGGTGTTCCAGGTGGCGTGAGTAGTGAAACTGTTTCACATTGTTTTTATTGAAGGCCAAACTCGCTAACTCAAATATTTTACCTCTACGATCATATCGTAGAAACTCTTATTTTCTTGTTACGATGATTCTCCACTTCACTCTGAAATTCTTTGAACTTTTCAAATGTTTCAGACTTGTGCTTCATTAAGTAGATATACCCATATCTGCTCAAATCATCAGTGAAGGTCAGAAAATAACGATACCTGCCGCGAGCTTCAACACTCATTGGTCCGCATACATCAGTATGTATGATTTCCAAAAACTCTGTTGCTCGCTCCACGGTTCCGGAGAACGGAGTTTTAGTCATCTTGCCCATGAGGCATGGTTCGCAAGCACCAACTGATTCATAATCAAGTGATTCAAAAATTCCATCACTATGGAGTTTCTTCATGCGCTTTACACCAATATGACCTAAACGGCAGTGCCACAAATAAGTTGCACTATCATTATTACCCTTGCATCTTTTGGCTTCAATATTATGAATATGTGTATCACACGATCGAGATCCAACAAACCATTTTCATTGGGTGTATGACCATAGAAGGTTTTATTCATGTAAACAGAACAACAATTATTCTCTAACTTACATGAATAACCGTATTGCAATAAACATGATCAAATCATATTCATGCTCAATACAAACACCAAATAACACTTATTTAGGTTCAACACTAATCCCGAAAGTATAGGGAGTGTGCGATGATGATCATATCAATCTTGGAACTACTTCCAATACACATCGTCACTTCATCCTTTAACTAGTTTCTGTTCATTATGCAACTCCCATTTCGAGTTACTACTCTTTAGCAACTGAACCAGTATCAAATACCGAGGGGTTGCTATGAACACTAGTAAAATACACATCAATAATCTGTATATCAAATATACCTTTGTTCACTTTGCCATCCTTCTTATCCGCCAAGTATCTAGGGCAGTTCCACTTCTGGTGACCATTTCCTTTGCAGTAGAAGCACTTAGTTTCAGGCTTGAGTTTAGCTTTGGGTTTCTTCATGGGAGTGACAACTTGCTTGTCATTCTTCTTGAAGTTCCCCTTCTATCCCTTTGCCCTTTACTTGAAACAAGTGGTCTTATTAACCATCAACACTTGATGTTCTTTCTTGATTTCTACCTTCGCCGATTTCAGCATCGTGAAGAGCTCGGGAATTACTTTCGTCATCCCTTGCATATTATAGTTCATCACGAAGTTCTACTAACTTGGTGATAGTGTCTAGAGAACTTTGTCAATTACTATCTTATCTGGAAGATTAACTCCCACTTGATTCAAGCAATTGTACTACCCAGACAATCTGAGCACATGCTCACTGGTTGAGCTATTCTCCTCCATCTTGTAGGCAAAGTACTGTCAGAGGTCTTATACCTCTCGACATGGGCATGAGTATGAAATACTAATTTCAACTCTCGGAACATCTCATATGCTCCGTGGCGTTTCAAAACATTTTTGAAGTCCCGGTTATAAGCCGTAAAGCATGGCACACTGAACTATCGTGTAGTCATCAGACCGCGACTGCCAGACGTTCATAGCGTCTACATTAGAGGGAGGGGGCTTGTCACCTAGCGGTGCTTCAAGGACATAATTCTTCTGTGCAGCAATGAGGATAATCCTCAGGTTACGAACCCAGTCCGTGTAATTGCTACCATCATCTTTCAACTTAGCTTTCTCTAGGAATGCATTAAAATTCAAAGGAACGGTAGCACGGGCCATTGATCTACAACAACATAGATATGCAAAAACTATCAGGACTAAGTTCATGATAAATTAAAGTTCGATTTAATCATATTAAATTAAAGAACTCCCACTTAGATAGACATCCCTCTGGTCATCTAAATGATCACGTGATCCAAATCAACTAAACCATGTCCGATCATCACGTGAGATGGAGTAGTTTCAATGGTGAACATCTTATGTTGATCATATCTACTATATGATTCACGCTCGACCTTTCGGTCTCCAGTGTTCCGAGGCCATATCTGCATATGCTAGGCTCGTCAAGTTTAACCCGAGTATTCTGCGTGTGCAAAACTGGCTTACACCCGTTGTATTTGAACGTAGAGCTTATCACACCCGATCATCACGTGGTGTCTCGGCACGACGAACTTTCGCAACGGTGCATACTCAGGGAGAACACTTATACCTTGAAATTTAGTAAGGGATCATCTTATAATGCTACCGTCGTTCTAAGCAAAATAAGAAGCATAATAAGATGAACATCACATGTAATCAAAATATGTGACATGATATGGCCATCTTGTGCTTTTGATCTCCATCTCCAAAGCACCGTCATGATCACCTTCGTCACCGGCGCGACACCTTGATCTCCATCGTAGCATCGTTGTCGTCTCGCCAACTATTGCTTCTACGACTATCGCTACCGCTTAGTGATAAAGTAAAGCAATTACATGGCGATTTCATTTCATACAATAAAGCGACAACCATATGGCTCCTGCCAGTTGCCGATAACATTACAAAACATGATCATCTCATACAAAACCGTATAACTCATCATGTCTTGACCATATCACATCACAACATGCACTGCAAAAACAAGTTAGACGTCCCCTACTTTGTTGTTGCAAGTTTTACGTGGCTGCTACGGGCTTAGCAAGAACCGTTCTTACCTACGCATACAAAACCACAACGATGTTTCGTCAAGTATGTGTTGTTTTAACCTTCACAAGGACCGGGCGTAGCCACACTTGATTCAGCTAAAGTGAGAGAGACAGACACCCGCCAGTCACCTTTAAGCAACGAGTGCTCGTAACGGTGAAACCAGTCTCGCGTAAGCGTACGCGTAATGTCGGTCCGGGCCGCTTCATCTCACAATACCGCCGAAGCAAAGTATGACATGCTGGTAAGCAGTATGACTAGTATCGCCCACAACTCATTGTGTTCTACTCGTGCATATCATCTACGCATAGACCTGGCTCTGATACCATTGTTGGGGAACGTAGTATTTTAAAATTTTCCTACGATCACGCAAGATCTACCTACCAGATGCATAGCAACGAGAGGGAAGAGTGTGTCTACGTACCCTCGTAGACCGGAAGCGGAAGCGTCAAGTGACGCGGTTGATGTAGTCGAACTTCTTCGCGATTCAACCGATCAAGCACCGAACGTACAGCACTTCCGCGTTCAGCACACGTTCAGCTTGATGACGTCCCACGAGCTCTTGATCCAGTTGAGCTTCACGGGAGAGTTTCGTCAGCACGACGGCATGGTGACGGATATGATGTATTCACCGACGCAGGGCTTCGTCTAAGCACCGCGACGGTATGACCGAGGTGTGTTTCTGTGGAGGGGGGCACCGCACACGGCTGGAACAATTCAACTTGTGTGTCTTTGGGTGCCCCCCTGCCCCCGTATATAAAGGAGCAAGGGGGGAGGCCGGCCGGCCCTTGTTTGGTGCGGCTAGGGGTGCAATCCTACTAGGAATAGGATTGCAATCCTATTCCTAGTAGGAACCACCAAAGAAGGAAGAGAGGGAATAGGAAAAGAAGAAGAGGTGGCGCCCCCCAACTCCTAGTCCAACTAGGAATCCTAGGTAGGGCGCCGGCCAGCCCTATGGGCTGCCTCTCTCTTTTCCATAAGGCCCACTATGGACCATCCCCCTTCGTAGGGGGTTCCGGTAACCCCCTCCGGCAATCCCGTTAAATTCGAAACTTTTCCGGTATACTTCCGGTGTCCGAATATAGTCGTCCAATATATCAATCTTTATGTCTCGGACATCCCGAGACTCCTCGTCATGTCCGTGATCTCATCCGGGACTCTGAACTACCTTCGGTACATCAATACTCATAAACTCATAATACCGATCGTCATCAAACGTTAAGCGTGCGGACCCTACGGGTTCGAGAACTATGTAGACATGACCGAGACTCATCTCCGGTCAATAACCAATAGCGGAACCTGGATGTTCATATTGGCTCCTACATATTCTACGAAGATCTTTTATCGGTCAGAACCGCATAACAACATACGTTGTTCCTTTTGTCAACGGTATGTTACTTGCCCGAGATTCGATCGTCGGTATCTCTATACCTAGTTCAATCTTGTTACCGGCAAGTCTCTTTACTCGTTCCGTAACACATCATCTCGTGACTAACTCATTAGTCTTTTGCTTGCAAGGCTTATTGTGATGTGTGTTACCGAGAGGGCCCAGAAATACCTCTCCGACACTCGGAGTGACAAATCCTAATCTTGATCTATGCCAACACCACGAATACTTTCGGAGACACCTGTAGAGCATCTTTATGATCACCCAGTTACGTTGTGACGTTTGATAGCACACAAGGTGTTCCTACGGTATTCGGGAGTTGCATAATCTCATAGTCATAGGAACATGTATAAGTCATGAAGAAAGCAATAGCAGAAAAAACGAAACGATCATAGTGCTATGCTAACGGATGGGTCTTGTCCATCACATCATTCTCCTAATGATGTGATCCCGTTGATCAAATGACAACTCATGTCTATGGTTAGGAAACATAACCATCTTTGATCAATGAGCTAGTCTAGTAGAGGCATACTAGGGACATACTGTTTTGTCTATGTATCCACACATGTACTAAGTTTCCGGTTAATACAATTCTAGCATGAATAAAAGACATTTATCATGATATAAGGAAATACAAATAACATCTTTATTATTGCCTCTAGGGCATATTTCCTTCAAAATGTTGTCGAAGAGTTGCGGTCGCTCTCTGCTATTGATGTAGTGCTCAGAGCTTCTGCTACTACCAAGGCCGAACAACTGATCCTTTGGCAGACTGTGGATTGGAGACGAAGAGCCAAGTTACGATGGTGTGTTTCAGGGGATGAGAATACCCAATTTTTTCACGCAGCGGCCAATTGCCAAGCTCGGCGCAACAAGGTCAAGGTACTTGTTCAGGACGGATTGGAGCATTTTGAGCTTGGCCAGAAACTGCGGCTGGCTACGGATTACTTTAAAGCAATCTTAGGACAGCCTGCATCCTCGAGGAACACTGTGGATGTTGGTTCCCTATACACTCCGCTGGAACTGACTGAGCTTACAGCTGATTTCTCATGGGCAGAAATTATGCAGGCCATCAACTGCTCACCAAATAACAGAAGCCCGGGCCCTGATGGTTTTACCAATGAGTTTTACAAAGCTTTTAAACTGCAGTTAAAGGATGATCTCCTAAGAATTTTTGGCGACTTCCATAGAAATGAAGTGGATCTCTCTGGTATCAACTCTGCTTTCATCACCCTACTTCCTAAAAAGGACACACATTTGGAAATACGAGACTTTAGGCCTATCTCGCTTGTGCATAGTGTGCCTAAGCTGGTCTCTAAGGTTCTGGCAAATCGGCTCAGAATATGGATTCCCCTCTTGATCCACTCCCTATAGTCCGGCTTTTTGAAGGGTAGATCGATCGTTGAGAACTTTACTGAAAGGATCGATATGGTTGACTAGAGGGGGGGTGAATAGGCAACTAACTATTTTTAGCTTTTCTTAACCACTTTAAATTAAGCGACAAAATAAGTTGTCTAGATATATTACTAGGATGACAACTAATATAAAGAAGGACAACAACTACACATGCATGCTATAGGAGTTGAACAAGTAAAGCATGCAAAAGTAAAGGTAAGAAATAACCACAAGTGGAACCGGTGGAGACGAGGATGTGTTTCCGAAGTTCCTTCCCTTTGAGGGGAAGTACGTCTCCGTTGGAGCGGTGTGGAGGCACAATGCTCCCCAAGAAGCCACTAGGGCCACCGTATTCTCCTCACGCCCTCACACGATGCAAGGTGCCGTGATTCCACTAGTGGTGCCCTTGAAGGCGGCAACCGAACCTTTACAAACAAGGTTGGGGCTATCTCCACAACTTGGAGGCTCCCAACAAACCACGAAGCTTCACCACAATGGAATATGGCTTCGAGGTGACCTCAACCGTCTAGGGTGCTCAAACACCCAAGAGTAACAAGATCCGCAAGGGATTTGTGGGGAGAATCAAATATCTCTTGGTGGAAGTGTAGATCGATGCCTCCTCAAGCAATCCCGAGCAAATCAACAAGTTTGATTGGCTAGGGAGAGAGATCGGGCCGAAAGGGAGCTTTTGGAGCAACAATGGAGTAGTGGGGGAAGAGGTAAGTCTTCTTAGAGAAGAAGACCCCCTATATATAGTGGGGGGACAAATCCAACCGTTATTGGAGTTTTCAGCCCGCAGAGAGCGGTAGTACCGCGCATGAGTTGCGGTACTACCGCTGGCTGAGCGGTACTACCGCTACGGGAGCGGTACTACCGCTTAGGCAAAGATTGCGACATGTTTGACAACCACGGATGAAATAAATTACATCCGTGGCTACATCCGCAAGGAAAACGGTAGTAGCAAAAATGCGACACGGTACTACCGCTTAGGATAAGCGGTACTACCGCATTGTATGCGGAAGTAAAAAATTACTTCCGCATCCACTTCTGTACTTAGACTTAGCGCCTGGGCCAGATACACGATACTACCGCTCTGGGGACGCGGTACTACCGTGGGAGCGGTACTACCGTGTCGGCAGGCGGTACTACCGCTTTGTTGAGCGGTACTACCGCTTGCCAGGCAGTTGATCAGTTAAGAAGACACAGTTTTGCAAATACGAGAAGTAACCGGTTGGACCTCCAGAGAAGCAAGGAAAGGTGGTGCGGGAGAAGGATGTGTACGTGTTGATTCTACCCAAACCTTTCCGACGCGGACCCCCTCTTAATAGTACGGCTTTCCTATTACTCAAAGCCACCGACAGGGAGCAAAAAGAAAACACCGTCTTTCATAGAATCCGAGGGGCAAACAATCGTCTTGTGCCTAAGGGAGATATACCTGTATGAGCTTAGAGCACACGATCAGTCCGCAAATGTATTGTCATCAATCACCAAAACTACTTAGGGAGAAATATGCCCTTACAATCTCCCCCTTTTTGGTGTATTGATGACAACATTAGATTTGCACAGAGAAGAAATAATAGAGTATGCAATCCAAGCCCTAGAGTATAGGTGAGCTCCCCCTGGATGTGTGCCTTCACAAGATTGTGCTTTGGACTGCACAACACACATGCTGGGTACAGTGCTCCCCTATAATCTACACACGAGATACTCTATATAAAAACTGACTGCACTGGATAAAAATTAAAGACATAATGATAAGTTCAACGATAACGGGGCATATGTCTTACACCATATGATAGTCTCACGCACACGACACAAACACGCAAATTAACCAGAGTTCAACGAAAAACACAAGAACAGGCACAAGACGGCAAATCACTCTCCCCCTTTGTCATCGAGACACCACAAAGGGGAAAAGAGGACACTAAGACGGGTGGCAGCCCGGGAGAAGCTCAGTCGTCATACTCATCATCAAACCCCTGCTGCTCCTCCTGATACTCATCATCAGACCCCTGCTGCTCCTCCTGAAGCTCCTCCTCAGACTCTGACCACTTGTACCCCTGGCGAGCCATCCAGGTAGCCTCAGGTGTGATGTTATCCTCGGATCCGTTGGAAACTTCCTCTCCATATAGCGCCAGAATCTTCTTGTCACGCTGGCGAGTCTTCTTGTCAGTCACGTGAGCCCGGTATTGCCCCTTGGCCTGCATGCAGAAGAGGGCCTTCATCTTCTGCTGAAGTCTTTTAGCCCAAGACGGCTTCTCCACTGCAGAGGAAGAAGAAGGGGCAAATCTGCCAGAGCGCACATCAGCAGTCTCCTCCACAGGCTCGTCCTCAGTGCCCATCTGGGCAGCTGCAGCCTGAGCACGAGTGGTGGTGTTGGCCCATCGAGTCTTGACGCGAAGCCGGATGGGATCATGGCGGTAGCAGTCGGCCTCGAACTCTTCCTCTGGGTACAACTTCTCCCAAGTCTTGGAGATCAGCAGAAACAAGTATGGACCATAAATAGGTACCTTGCGAGAGTAGATGGCAAAACGGAGCTCATTCCACATGATGTGGGAAATGTCAAGTGGTGCAGCCTGGGCTGAGCGAGCCTCTTGACACATCAGTAGCATGTCAACCAGGTAGGCATGGACCTTGTCCTTATCTCCAACACGAGGGAACAGAGTGTTGCGAAAGATCCGATACATGATGTCCAAGAAGGGGTTCAACACCCAAGTCGTTTTGCCACTAGCAAGAGTCTTTTCCTCATAAAATGGAAGCAGTTTGTCCTTGTTTGCTGATTCAGGATTGCGTGAGGCCGAAAACCAATTGGGGTATGGAGACCCTCATCAGGAAGCTGAAGAAGATCCATGAACTCCTTCCAAGTAGAGGTCATCTTGTGACCATTGGTCATCCAAGTCATGGGGCGATCCTCCTTGGCTTGGAAATTGACAGAGGCATAGAACTGAGCAATAATCTCAGGATCAAAGTCGTTCTGGAAGGTCATGATGTGCTCCAGGCCCAACTGCTCGATCAAATCAAGAGCTTCTGTAAAGTATGCCCGGTTCTTGTCCTTCCTCATGTGCTCCACATCCACCCAGTGAGCATCCACATAAAGATTGGCCTTGGTCTTGAGCACCTCATGGTAGATGCGAAACTGCTGCTTGGTCCAGAAGATATCATCTCCAGGAAAGTGCTCACGGGGTTCTCCATACGGGTTGATCTTCCTTCGAGACATGAACTCAGCAGCAGGCATCTCCTCCATAGATATTGAGGATTCCTTACGCTTGTTGGCTGAAGTCTTGTACCGGCGCTGGGGATTGGAGCCCTCTGGCACATCACTTGGGGTACGCAGACGTTTGGATCCGGTGTCGCGGACAGGGTTGGTACGACGACCCTCAAAACCGGAGCCACCACCTAAAAAACACAAGCACAAGACCACAACAACACAAACACAAGAAGAATCAATGCCAAAGCCTCAATAAACACATGAAACCAGGAGAAATAGGAAATAGATCATGCTACGAAGAAAATATGATACACGCGGTAGTACTGCTGACCCGACGCGGAAGTACAAAATTAGTACCGCAAGGCAAGCGGTAGTGCCGCATGACAGATGCGGTAGTACCGCATACTCTGCGGTAGTAATATTTTACGTCCGCCAGAGGAGGCGGAACTAAAAAAATTAGTACCGCAACGTAAGCGGTAGTACCGCAGATGGATGCGGTAGTACCGCGTACGCTGCGGTAGTAATGTTTTACTTCCGCCAGAGGAAGCGGAACTAAAAAATTAGTACCGCTACGTAAGCGGTAGTACCGCATAAGGATGCGGTAGTACCGCATACGTTGCGGTAGTAAGATTTTCCTTCCGCAAGAGGAGCGGAAGTAAAAAAATAGTGCTGCATGCGGAGCGGTAGTACCGCATAAGGTTGTGGTAGTACCGCTCGGCAGGCAGTACTGGATTTTTACTTCCGCACGAGCGGTAGTACCGCTGGGGACAGAGGTAGTACCGCACAGGTCAAATCAGATCTGGATTAGATCGTGCGGTAGTATCGCGGTTCTCCAGCGATAGTACCGCACGGAACAGATCTGAGAAGAGCAGATCTAGAAACGGCCAAGAAGATCGACTCACGGTACTACGGCTGATAAAAGTAGCTTCGTAGCAACAAATCTAATCGAATTTCTAGTGCATAAACACTCTCCCACATCCTAAGCATCCATGGATAAGAACACCAAGAACACAAGAACACTAAGCATCTCCCCTAACCCTAAAAACACATGCAAGGCAATAAGAGGAGGGGAAAAGGGGGAAAACCTGTATCCATGGCAAGAGGACGTGGTGGGGATCGATCCCACCGGTCGGAATGCGAGGGGAGTGGCCGAGGGAGGAGATCCGGGGAGGTCCTCCGGCGGCGTTCTTGAGAGAGAGACAGGGACGACGTGGGGGTTAGGAGTGAATGGGTATGGGGGAGATGGAACTCCCCCTTCCTGCTTATAACCCCCACTCGTTCGGATATGTGCGGTAGTACCGTGGTCATCGCGGTAGTACCGCTTGCGCGGTAGTACCGCTCGCCCGGCGGTAGTACCGCCCCACCAGCGGCAGTAAAAAATTATTGCCGTGCTGGATGTGCGGTAGTACCGTATATCCTTTGCGGTAGTACCGTAACCGATCACGGTAGTACCGCTCTCCCAAGAAAATGCACGAAAAAGATGAGGCTTTAAGCACTAGAGAGAGTAAACGCACCAAGTGCACAAGCAAAACACGAAACACACATTCCTCATAAGAGGGCGGTGCCGAGGCCACCTATGTTTGAGTTTTATAGATATGGCACCGCGAAGAATTATCCTTGGGCCCATGATCCAAACTCGACTTGAAGCATTTAAGCCAACTATGTATGGCAAATGATGAAGATTTGGTTAGTTTATGCATAATAAGGGGAGGAATAATTCATTGAGAGAACAATACTCCCCCTAAGTCCATGCCTACATCTAGACAGGATAGCTATGTCGAGTGTGAGGAGTGTGTGCACAGATTCAAACCACATTGCTCAAATCGATGATATTTAGCTCATGCCTTAACTCGCGAAATCTTGCTTCGTCCAGAGGCTTCGTGAAGATATCTGCAAGGTTATCATGAATGTTGACGTAGTGAAGCTCGATTTCTCCTTGCCTTATGTGATCCCGGATGAAGTGATACCGAATCTCAATATGCTTCGTCTTGAAGTGAAGTACCGGGTTGAGAGAAATCTTGATGGCACTTTCATTGTCACACCAAAGAGGCACTTTGTCACAAGTGACACCGTAATCCTTTAAAGTTTGCCTCATCCATAAGAGTTGAGCACAGCAACTGCCAGCTGCCACATATTCTGCTTTGGTGGACGAGAGAGATACACAACTTTGCTTTTTGGAAGACCAACTAACAAGAGAGCAACCAAGAAATTGGCACCCTCCCGAGGTGGACTTCCTATCCACTTTGTCTCCCGCCCAGTCAGAATCAGAGAAACCAACAAGGTTGAAATTTTCTCCTCTTGGGTACCATAAGCCAAAGTTTGGAGTATGAGCCAAATATCGAAAGATTCACTTGACAGCCACAAAGTGACTTTCCTTAGGTGAGGCTTGAAACCGTGCACAAATTCCCACACTCAACATAATATCCGGTCTAGATGCACAAAGGTAAAGCAAAGATCCGATCATAGAGCGATATACCTTTTGATCCACCGCTTTACCATTGGGATCAATGTCAAGTTGGCATTTGGTTGGCATTGGAGTGGTAGCCGGCTTGACATCACTAAGGTTGAACCTCTTGAGCATGTCTTGAGTATACTTGGATTGTTTGATGAAGATGCCTTCTCTTCGTTGTTTGATCTCAAATCCAAGGAAGTACTTCAACTCTCCCATCATGGACATCTCAAAATGTGTGGTCATGAGTGCGGCGAATCATCATTAAAAGCTTTGTTAGGAGAACCAAAGATAATATCATCAACATATAGTTGGCATACAAACAACTCCCCTTTGACCTTCTTAGTAAAAAGAGTGGGGTCGATTTTCCCAATTTCAAACCCACGATCTTGTAACAACTCGGTAAGGTGCTCATACCACGCTCGTGGGGCTTGTTTAAGGCCATAGAGTGCCTTATCAAGTTGATACACATGATTGGGGAATTTAGGATCCTCGAACCCCGGGGGTTGTTTAACATACACCAACTCATTAATGGGACCATTAAGAAATGCACTTTTCACATCCATTTGTTGCAATTTAAAGTTATGATGGGAAGCATAGGCAAGCAACAAATGAATGGATTCAAGACGAGCAACGGGGGCAAAGGTTTCACCGTAGTCGATACCCTCGACTTGGGAGTAGCCTTGAGCCACCAGACGTGCCTTGTTGCGGATGACAATGCCATGGGCATCTTGCTTGTTCTTAAAGATCCATTTGGTTCCAATGACATTATGGTTCTCCTTTGGTCTTGGCACCAGACGCCACACTTTGTTGCGCTCGAAGTTATTGAGTTCTTCATGCATGGCATTGAGCCAGTCAGGGTCTTCGCGCGCCTCATAGACCTTCTTAGGTTCAACAAAGGAGACAAAAGCTTGATGAGCACAATAGTTTGCTAATTGTCTACGAGTGCTTACCCCCCTTTTGATGCTTCCTAAAATGTTCTCGATCTGATGCTTGTTGGAAGCAAGCCTGGAGGCAACTTTTGCAGCACGACGCTCTAATTGCTCTTCAAGTGATAACTGAGGAGCATTGAGTTGATCATCTTGAGCGTCATCATGAGCAAGATCTTGATCTTGAGCTTCCTCTTGACCTTGATCTTGCTCGGGAGACTGAACTTGGCCTTGTGCATCAATTGGTGGTTCTTCACCAACTTGAGGTTGATCTTGCACTTGGCCTTGTTCATCAGGCTGAGGGCCTTCACTTTGTTCTTCGGAAGCGTGTGGGTCTTGGGTTGGTGATGGTTCCACTTGAGTGGAACATTGTCCTTCTCCTTCGGCCACAAGGGGTTCCTCAACGAGTAGGATATATCCAACACCCATTCTTCTTATGGCTTGAGGAGGAATTTCATCACCTGCATCACAAGTACCACTTTGCTCCACTTGGGAGCCGTTATTTTCATCAAACTCTACGTTACTCGTCTCCTCTATGAGTCCAGTGGACTTGTTGAGGACACGGTAAGCATGAGAGTTTGTAGCATAACCAACAAATATGCCCTCATGAGCTCTAGATTAAAATTTAGACAAACGAACACCTTTCTTGAGAATGAAACACTTACACCCGAACACCCGGAAGTACTTGAGATTGGGCTTGTTACCGGTAAGAATCTCATACGGAGTTTTGTTCAAGCCTTTGCGGAGATAGAGAAGATTTGACGCATGGCAAGCGGTGTTGATGGCTTCGGCCCAAAAGTTGTATGGAGAGTTGAATTCAGCCATCATGGTTCTTGCAGCATCTATTAAGGTTCGGTTCTTTCTCTCCGCAACACCGTTTTGCTGAGGGGTATACGGGGCGGCATATTTATGTTTGATCCCCTCATCACCAAGAAACTCATCCAAGGTGTAGTTCTTGAGCTCGGTGCCATTATCACTTCTGATCATCAAAATCTTTGCTTCATGTTGTCGTTGAGCTTCATTTGCAAAGTTGATGACGGTTTGTTGGGTCTCACTCTTCTTCTTGAAGAAGTACACCCAGGTATATCTTGAGTAATCATCCACAATCACCAAGCAATATTTCCTACCCCCAAGACTATCAAAAGTGGAAGGCCCAAAGAGATCCATGTGGAGGAGCTCTAGAGGTCTCTTTGAATAGATGATAGTCGTGGGAGGGTGAGCCTTCTCATGTAATTTTCCTTCAATGCACGCCCTACAAGCACGATCTTTGGCAAAGCTAACATTTTTTAGTCCTCGGACATGGTCCCCCTTGAGAAGACTTTGCAAAGATCTCATATTGACGTGGGCCAAACGGCGATGCCAAAGCCATCCCACATCAACTTTAGCCATTAGGCATGTCGCGACCTTAGTGGGTTGCTTCGAGAAGTTAACCACATAAAGACCGTTCTCGACATGCCCAACATAGGCTACTTTAAGAGTCTTGCTCCACAAGAGGGCCACAGAATCAATATCAAAGAATGTAGCAAAGCCCATGAGTGCAAGTTGGCGAACAGAAAGTAAATTGTATGCAAGGGACTCAACAAGCATGACTTTCTCGATCGTGAGATCATGAGAGACAACAACCTTGCCAAGTCCCAATACCTTAGAAGATGAAGCATCACCCCATTCGACGTTGGTGGCCATAGATGAACCGAGATGCACGTCCACCATCAAGTCTTTGCTTCCGGTCATATGATTTGTGGCTCCGCTATCGAGCAACCATGATCCCCCACCGGAAGCAAACCCCTACAATAGATCAATGCTTGGATTTAGGTACCCATTTGGTAATGGGTCCTTTGAGGTTAGTGACAAGGGTCTTAGGAACCCAAATGGACCATTCAATGTACTCATAAGAAGAACCAACAAATTTAGCAAACACATGGCCATCACTAGCACGGCATAAAACATATGAAGGATTAAAATCGCCGGCCATGTTTGATGGTATGGTGGAGTTTTTCTTGACACCACCACTTTTCTTCTTGGTTGACGTGCCCTCTCCTTCTTTCACAAAGGATTGTCGGAGAGGGGGTGGTTGCTTTGTCTTGTCATTCTTCTTCTTCTTGGGCTTAGGAGCAAACCCAATTCCTTCCTTTGCCACAACTTCCTTTTGATTGCTCAAAAGGGCGTTGAGGTTCTTCTCACCTTGTATGCAAGTCACAAGGCCTTTCTCAAGTTGCTTCTTTAGTTCGGCATTTTCTCCAACAAGATGCACATGCTCACAACATGGGTTAGTAGCATTTGCATTATCAATTAAAACCATGCGAGGAAAGATAGCCTTTTCCTTGGTTAGCGAAACTTGGAGTTGATCATGAGACTCCTTGAGAGTAGCATGCATTCCTTTCAAGGCCTTGTGAGCCTTGTCAAGTATGTCAAACTCCTCTTTGAGTTTAGCATGGTCAACCTCAAGTTTTGCCTTCTCAGAGTTAAGGACACGAGAGACAACTAAAGCATGATCAAGATCTTTCTTTAATTTAGCATGATCATCGTTGTGTGACTCCTCAAGAGTCAAACGAAGACCACGCTCTTCCTCTAGGGCGTTAGAGAGATCCGATATCTCATCGGCATAGTCTCGACTATGCCCTTCCATTTTAGTAATGGTTTCCTCGTGAGCCTCGATAATGTCATTGGCCTCACCGAGTTGTTCCAAGAGAGCAACAAAATGCTTCTTGGGTTTGCCCTTGAGATTCTTAATGAACACATCAAATTCATTTTCTCCCTCCTTAATACCCTCACCCTCATCAATACAATTAGTCAATGAAGGGTTAGAAGAGATAGTAGTATTGATGTTTGGGGTTACCTTGTTGGTGGCCTTGGCCATGAGACACTTGGCGGTGATGTTCTCGTTTGGTGAGTTGAAGAGAGATGAGTGCGGAGTGGTAGCAATTGCAATTGTGGCCATAGTGGTCACCTCATCGTCTTCATCATTGTCATCATCCTCCACATATTCTTCTTGAGCCACCAACACTTTCGGAGGAGTCTTCTTGATGAAGTTGTTCTTGTTGGGATAGGACTTTGACTTGTCCTTCCGAATAAGCTTGCCTCCAAAGTCTTCTCTCTTCTCATATGGGAAATCCACAACGAAGTGACTTACATTTCCACAGTTGAAACATGTCCTTACTCGTTGCTTCCCTTTGTTCCCACTGGAGTTGTTCCTGTTAAAGTTGGACCTTGAGTTCTTCTTGCCCCAGAATTGCCTTGAAGCAAGAGCCATGTGCTCGTGATAGGCATATTTGGTGTCCTCGGGGCAACACTCATCATCATCTTCCACTTCCTCCTCTTCCACACAAGCCTTGGCCTTCAGAGCAAGATTAGGCTTCTTGGATCGTTGAGCTCTTAGGACCGCATTGTCAGCGGTTACGTCAAGGATCCTCATGGCAACAAATTCATCCAACACTTCGTTTGAGGATAAAGTGTGGAAGTCCGGTCTCTGACGAATGACAGAGGACATGGCCTTATGATAGGGCATCATGGCCTTGAGGAACTTGCGCTTGATCCAATTGTCATCCGTATCCTTACTGCCATGATCTCGAAGAGACACTGCAAGAATAGTTAATCTTCGATAAAGTTCACGAGGATCTTCATCTTCGATCATAGCAAACTCATCAGCTTCATCTTGCACCACTTCATAGTTGGAGCGTTGAATACTTGTGCTTCCCTTGTACATTGTGCCAACATGCTCCCATGCTTCCTTGGCCACAGTGAAGGGACGAAGGTGAGCAATGTCTTCAGGAGGGATGGAATCTTGAAGAATGCAAAGTGCGGACTCGTTGAACTGATGATCGGCAGTTTCTCTTGGAGTCATGTTGTCGGGATCATACGGATAAAAACCTTGCTCAATGATTCTCCAAAGGTTAGTGGAACAATGATTAATATGACGTTTGAAACGAAACACCCAAGTAGCAAAATCAGTATTTTTAACAAACTTGGGAGGGGGCCCAACAGAATTTAAATGCGGTGTGGGAACGGGTCCTCCATAGTGAGTAGGAGGAGCAGATTGGGCAAATTTCCCACTCCCATTCTTAGTGACCGGGGCTTGCTCACTACTAGCTTCTCCCTTGTCGGGATTAGCCTCCGACACGTTGGTAGCGGGACGACCCACTTCCAACGGTGAGGTGGATAATTTAAGCCCCTCAAGCATTTCTTTAAACATGCCTTTGACCTCGCTCGCTAGTGATTCTTTCAATGTGGTCAAGGCCACATTGAACTCCTCACGAGTGACCGAGGCTCCCCCATCTCACGTAGGCAAGGACGGATTTCCACCGGAATGGTCCTCCGTCTCGACTACGTTGTCAACCATACTCTTCGGACGGTAAAGTCCTTAAAAAGAGACGAGGCTCTGATACCAATTGAAAGGATCGATATGGTTGACTAGAGGGGGGGTGAATAGGCAACTAACAATTTTTAGCTTTTCTTAACCACTTTAAATTAAGCGACAAAATAAGTTGTCTAGATATATTACTAGGATGACAACTAATATAAAGAAGGACAACAACTACACATGCATGCTATAGGAGTTGAACAAGTAAAGCATGCAAAAGTAAAGGTAAGAAATAACCACAAGTGGAACCGGTGGAGACGAGGATGTGTTTCCGAAGTTCCTTCCCTTTGAGGGGAAGTACGTCTCCGTTGGAGCGGTGTGGAGGCACAATGCTCCCCAAGAAGCCACTAGGGCCACCGTATTCTCCTCACGCCCTCACACGATGCAAGGTGCCGTGATTCCACTAGTGGTGCCCTTGAAGGCGGCAACCGAACCTTTACAAACAAGGTTGGGGCTATCTCCACAACTTGGAGGCTCCCAACAAACCACGAAGCTTCACCACAATGGAATATGGCTTCGAGGTGACCTCAACCGTCTAGGGTGCTCAAACACCCAAGAGTAACAAGATCCGCAAGGGATTAGTGGGGAGAATCAAATATCTCTTGGTGGAAGTGTAGATCGATGCCTCCTCAAGCAATCCCAAGCAAATCAACAAGTTTGATTGGCTAGGGAGAGAGATCGGGCGGAAAGGGAGCTTTTGGAGCAACAATGGAGTAGTGGGGGAAGAGGTAAGTCTTCTTGGAGAAGAAGACCCCCTATATATAGTGGGGGGACAAATCCAACCGTTATTGGAGTTTTCAGCCCGCAGAGAGCGGTAGTACCGCGCATGAGTTGCGGTACTACCGCTGGCTGAGCGGTACTACCGCTTAGGCAAAGATTGTGACATGTTTGACAACCACGGATGAAATAAATTACATCCGTGGCTACATCCGCAAGGAAAACGGTAGTAGCAAAAATGCGACACGGTACTACCGCTTAGGATAAGCGGTACTACCGCATTGTATGCGGAAGTAAAAAATTACTTCCGCATCCACTTCTGTACTTAGACTTAGCGGCTGGGCCAGATACACGGTACTACCGCTCTGGGGACGCGGTACTACCGTGGGAGCGGTACTACCATGTCGGCAGGCGGTACTACCGTGTACCTGCGCGGTACTACCGCTTTGTTGAGCGGTACTACCGCTTGCCAGGCAGTTGATCAGTTAAGAAGACACAGTTTTGCAAATACGAGAAGTAACCGGTTGGACCTCCAGAGAAGCAAGGAAAGGTGGTGCGGGAGAAGGATGTGTACGTGTTGATTCTACCCAAACCTTTCCGACGCGGACCCCCTCTTAATAGTACGGCTTTCCTATTACTCAAAGCCACCGACAGGGAGCAAAAAGAAAACACCGTCTTTCATAGAATCCGAGGGGCAAACAATCGTCTTGTGCCTAAGGGAGATATACCTGTATGAGCTTAGAGCACACGATCAGTCCGCAAATGTATTGTCATCAATCACCAAAACTACTTAGGGAGAAATATGCCCTTACATTTACTTTGGCTGCTGAAATGATCCAATATGCTCACAAGAGAAAACTGCCAGTCATTGCGTTAAAGTTGGATTTTCATAAGGCCTTTGATAGTGTCAGTTGGTGCTGCTTGCGTAAGGTTCTTGAAACAAGGGGCCTTCCTCAAGTGTGGATAAACTGGATACACACACTGCTGTCCACTAGCAGCTCTAGAGTCCTTCTCAACGGCGAGCTGGGTGCCCCCATCCTGGCAAAGAAAGGTTTTAGGCAAGGGGATTCTCTATCCCCGTATCTCTTCATCCTTGTCGCTGATGTGCTTCAGAGGATGTGTTGTCAGCTGTTTCAAGATGGCTCCTTGCCGCACCTACTTAGCTCGGACAGCTTCTTCCTGGTCCTACAATACGCAGACGACACGCTGATTCTTTTCCAAGGCAGCACGCAACAAGCGGAAGTAATCAAGTCTGCCCTCACGGCTTTCTCTGACTTTTCTGGGCTTACATTATTTTCCACAAGAGCACTCTTGTACCCGTCTCCGTGGATCCGAATACAGCCTCTGCTATTGCCCAGATTCTAGGCTGCCCAGTTTCATCCTTTCCGTGTACGTACTTGGGACTGCCCCTCTCCTTGCGCAAGATCACACATGGTATGTTGCTGCCAGTCATACACAAGGTTGATCGTCGCCTTTCTGGCTGGTTAGCTACTTTCTTATCCTTAGGGGGAAGACTGACCCTCATTAACTTGGTGCTTGCGGGTATCCCGAGTTATTTCATGTCTTGCTTTACCTGGCCCATGGAGTCTCTTGGAAAGTTGGAATGTCTGTTGCGTGCTTTTTTCTGGCAAGGCAAGAACAAGGTTAAAGGTGGCCAATGTTTGGTATCTTGGGACACGGTTTCCCTGCCTCGTGTTAACGGTGGTTTGGGTATACGACAACTACAAGCTCATAACCAAGCTATGATGTGCAAGTTGGTGTCCAAGATCCTACAATGTTCTGACATACCATGCTATAAATGGTTCGCCACACATTACAGTCGGGATGCTCTCCCTCAAGGTACCAGCAGCAGGGACACGGCAGTTTGGAAAGGTTTCAAGGATCTTACTCCTCTGGTCATTAACGCCTCTAAGTGTGTCTTGGGGTCTGGAACGTTGGTCTCCTTCTAGAAAGATCAATGGCTTAACGTGGGCCGTCTATGTCTGCTGTACCCCATGCTGTTTTCCTTCGCGCCTTACCCAGCTTGCTCTGTGCACTCACAATATGCAAATGATTCATGGGCCATACAACTGCATCCTAATCTTTCTCACACGGCTTCGACTAAGTTGTCGGCCTTGCACGATTTGTTGTCAGATGTTACCCCCAGTTTGCTGAATGAAGACAAGCGCATCCCTTCGTTGGGTTCTGGTACACTTAGTACAACTCACTTCTACAACCTGCTTACTTTCCGTGGTGTTTCGACAACCTTTGAACCCTGGGTTTGGGATACTTTGATCCCTATCAAGCATATGATTTTCCTTTGGCTGGCCTTCAGATGACGTCTCAACACTAGGGACAATATGGTAAAGAAGGGTTGGTCTGTGGTTGCTCCGTTTGCACATTGTGATGCCTGTCCTGCGGTTGAGTCAGCTGATCACCTGCTGCTACGATGTGCTTCAGCATCCATTCTATGGAGAAAGTTGGCGTTGGACACCTTGGCTTGTTCAGTTCCTGACATTCTAGCTTTTGTGGAACAAGCACAGCAACAACTTAGTTTCAAACCCAAGTGGAATGTTGCTTTTGCGGCATATGCTCTTACTCTATGGCATGCCCGGAATGACAGGGTCTTCAATTCAAAGGTTTGGACCGTGGCTTACATTCGTTTCTATGTAGCAAATTTGCTTCGTCTCTGGAGCCACAGAGCTACTAGCCAGCTAGCTAGGGATGATCTACAGGTTTGGTGCCAAAAAATAGCTGCTTAGTGTCGGGGGAAACTGTCCGCCGCGAACACCTATGGGACCGGAGCCCCTTGTCTGTGCGGTACGAGGGCGGAGGGAGCACAAAGAGCAGATCGAAGCAGACGCGCGGGCAGTTTTACCCAGGTTCGGGCCGCACGGATGCGTAAAACCCTACTCCTGCTTGGTTGTGTATTGAGTTGGGCGCTCGGGAGCTTGAAGAAGCAGCTACACCGTGCGTGAGAGTAATCTAGGTTTCGAACCCCCTCCACGTTGTGCATGGGCCTCCTTTTATAGTGCAAGGGGTCACCGACAGGTGTCAACGTAGGAGAAAGGGGTAAAAATGTAAAAGAGGTGGTAGTTGCAACAGTGCGGGAACAGTGGAGCTACAGTACAGAACAGTGGTCTATACCTACTTTAACAGTGGGGGACAAGGGCATTTAATGCCCGTCGCCGTCGACCCCAAAAGCTCCCGCCTTAGCGTCTCCGTCCGCCACGGCGACGGATTTATCGCCGTGGAGTGCCACCGTGTACCCCAGGCTGCACAGCCATCCGCCACGCGTCCCTGGATAGGCCCCAGAGCGACGCGTGGGCCGATGAGCTGGAGCGCGGGCACACAGCGCAACCTTCCCGGCAAGCACCTTGCCGGGGCCTTGATCTTGCCGGGCCCGGGAACTTGCCGCTCCCCGGGCCCCTTGCCGGGGCGCGCATAGCGCCGAGGCGATGTCTTCTAGTCTTCCTGGCAAGCTCCTCTTGCCAGGGTCTTGTGTTAGTGGAACAGTCTTGAGCCTGGAACGGCCTTCCCGGCAAGCTCCTCTTGCCGGGGTCTCGGTCTTATGTCTTGTATACTTTGTTTTTGAATGGTTTAATAAGGAGCAGGAAGGTCTCCGGCGAGCCCGCAGTAAACCTTGCCGCGGGAAGCTGCAACTGCCCGTGCACAAGTTGGGGTACTGAGGCACCCCTACCTTAGTACACCGACAGGAGCCCCCGGGCCTGGGCCACACACGGTGCCGAGCGCTGTTGGGCCAGGCCCAAAACAGTGCACGGGCACCCGCGGCCCGCGGCGCGCCGAATCCACTTCCATATCCGCCGCGCCCCACGGTAACGGCACGCGTCGATTGCGGCGCCGTGGGATGGGACGTGCCCACGATCTCTTAATGGAAAGGGCGAAACGCCCCCCACTCCCCCATAAAAGCAGAGGTAGTAGGCGCGGTTCCCCTCCCTGCGCTCTCATTACGTCGTCTTCCACCTGCAAAAGATTCCTTCTTGCGCTCTGCCTCCACACCTTCGCCGCCGCCGAGCTCTTCGTCCCCTTCCTCCCGCCGCGTCCGCCATGGCCCCAAAGACCGACAAGGCGAAGGCGGAGAAATCCAAGAAGGAGAAATCCGAGCAAGCGGCCAAGCTCATCGCTTACCGGAAGCGGCACGTCGTCTTCCCGCCGAAGCTCGGCGTGCAGGAACTCTGGAACAAGTACTACTTGTTCTGGTCCAAAGGAACCGATGCGCATCCCCGCACACGAGCATACCCGGCCGTCGCCAAGGACAACTATCCCGGCGGGTATCACTTCTTTGCTGCCTTTTTCCATTGTGGTCTCTGTCCTCCTTTTTCGAACTTCTTCTGTGATATCATGAACACATACGGCTTCCATCTGCTTGATTTCACCCCCAACGCCATTCTCACCATGGCTGTTTTCGCACATATGTGCGAAAACTTCATAGGAGTCCACCCCAACGTAGCCCTCTTTAGACACTTTTTCACTCCTAGAGCCGAGGCCGATGCCCCCCTCTCCGGAGGAATTTCTTGGGTCTTCCGTCTCAATAAGAAAGGGGCGTACTTGCCGGGGGAGCTCCGCGGCAAGTGGGAGGAATGGCGAGCGGAGTGGTGCTGGATTGTAGAAGATCAGCCGCAAGCCTTCACTGCGCCGCGCACGACGCCCATTGTGCGCGGCAGAGATTGGAGTGATCTAGACTCCGACGACGTCAAGCTCGACATCGCCCTCGTCCGGATTCTCCGTCTTCGGATGGCCCGGCTGTCGGTTGCCGAGGTGGGCGCAGATTTCCTCCGCCGGCGCATCGCCCCTCTCCAAGACCGGAAGAGGCCGGCATGGGAGTACGGCGGCCCGGCAGATATCATGAGGCTGCGCCCCGGGCTTAATTTCAACTTCACCACTCTGGAGCTGCGCGGGATGGTACGGGAGCTCTTCAAGTACGACCCGACGCACCCCGAGTGGTTCAGGACTCCCCGGGAAGTGGTGCCGCTCTGCAACAACGCCGCGAGGGACCGGATCCTTGCCATGATGCCGATGTGCGACTCGCATGGCTTGGACCGCTCGTGGATCGCCCCGAAGCCCATCGACGTCCTCAACTTCTACGACAACCTCACCGAGGTGGCGAGTAACAAGGAGGACCTCAAGCTGCACACGCGGGACACCACCGACCAGGAAATCGCCTATATTGCTTCTCGGGCTGAGGAGGCCGCCGCAGCCGCGGCGGCAGGAGTCTTCGGGTTCTCGCCGGAGGAGGCGGAGGCCGAGGAGGCGTCCACCCAGGCGGAAGAGGCGGAGATCCGCCGTTTGTTGAACCTCCCACCCGACGCGCTCGTCGGGGTCCCCTCACTGAGGCACTCCGGGATCCATGGGATCGCGACGGAGGCCGCGGCAATGGAGGGCACCGCCGGAGGGAGCAGAGGCGCCGCAAGGGGCGGAGGCGCCAAGGGAAAGAGGGCCGCAGTGCTGGATGCTGGGCCCAGCGAGCCGGCCGGGGCAGAGGAGGAGGAGGAGGAGGAGGCCGAAGACTCCGGCGGATCCACGGAGTTATACGCCGACGACCTCTCCTCGTCGGAGAGCTCCCCGCCCCCGGCAAGCCCGAAGCAGTCCCCGGCAAAGCGCCTCCGCAAGGCGGCAACGGGGGAGAGGGCGCAGGCGCCCCGGCAACAGCCACCTCGGCGGGCGGCTCCCCGGGGGAGTCAAGCCGCGCCAAGGCCGTCCGGCGCACCAGCCGCAGCGGAGGCGGCTCGTGCGCGGGCCACGACGGAGGCGCCCCGCAGGCCGGCAGCGAGCCGGCAGGGGTCTTCTCGGAGCGGAGCAACGGCTCCGCCCGCTCCTCGGGCGCCGGCGGCCACAGGGGCTGGGTCTTCGCAGCCCCCAGCCCCGGTGAACACCAAGCGCGCGAGGGAGTCATCACCTCCCGCTCCTCGCGTCGACGCGCCCACGGTGGAGTATGACTTCTCCGCCCTGAGCGAGGACGACGAGGAGGACCAGGAGTAAGGATCCGAGATTCTACATCTTCTTGATTTTTGTCTTGAACTTCTGTTGATGCTGACTCTGTTTACTGTTTTGATTTCAGGACCCTGGCCCACCGCGCAGCGAAGAAGGCCAAGGCGCCCGAGGCTGAGGTCGCGGAAGGCTCAGCGGCAGCGGCAACAGAGGGCGTGCCGGAGCCAAGCCTGCCGGACTCGAGCACTGCTCCGTTGAGCAGCCCCCAGCGCAGCCCGCAGCGTAAGTCTGGGGTTCCCTTTTCGCTTGTCGGGGTACGCCTGAGGCTTTGATTTTGTCTTCACGTATTGACGTCTCTTGTCTTGTTATGTGCAGAGGAGGAGTCCCAGCGGGAAGAGCGCCCGGAGGTCACAGCTGAGGAGCCGCAGGCCCCGCCATCCCCGCCAAGGCAGGACTCTCCAGCAAGGGAGAGTGCTCCGTCAAGGGCGGGTACTCCGCCAAGGCAGAGTACCCTGCCAAGGACGAGCAGCCCGGCAAGGTTTACTGCGGGCTCGCCGGAGACCTTCCTGCTCCTTATTAAACCATTCAAAAACAAAGTATACAAGACATAAGACCGAGACCCCGGCAAGAGGAGCTTGCCGGGAAGGCCGTTCCAGGCTCAAGACTGTTCCACTAACACAAGACCCTGGAAAGAGGAGCTTGCCAGGAAGACTAGAAGACATCGCCTCGGCGCTATGCGCGCCCCGGCAAGGGGCCCGGGGAGCGGCAAGTTCCCGGGCCCGGCAAGATCAAGGCCCCGGCAAGGTGCTTGCCGGGAAGGTTGCGCTGTGTGCCCGCGCTCCAGCTCATCGGCCCACGCGTCGCTCTGGGGCCTATCCAGGGACGCGTGGCGGATGGCTGTGCAGCCTGGGGTACACGGTGGCACTCCACGGCGATAAATCCGTCGCCGTGGCGGACGGAGACGCTAAGGCGGGAGCTTTTGGGGTCGACGGCGACGGGCATTAAATGCCCTTGTCCCCCACTGTTAAAGTAGGTTGCCGAGGTGGGCGCAGATTTCCTCCGCCGGCGCATCGCCCCTCTCCAAGACCGGAAGAGGCCGGCATGGGAGTACGGCGGCCCGGCAGATATCATGAGGCTGCGCCCCGGGCTTAATTTCAACTTCACCACTCTGGAGCTGCGCGGGATGGTACGGGAGCTCTTCAAGTACGACCCGACGCACCCCGAGTGGTTCAGGACTCCCCGGGAAGTGGTGCCGCTCTGCAACAACGCCGCGAGGGACCGGATCCTTGCCATGATGCCGATGTGCGACTCGCATGGCTTGGACCGCTCGTGGATCGCCCCGAAGCCCATCGACGTCCTCAACTTCTACGACAACCTCACCGAGGTGGCGAGTAACAAGGAGGACCTCAAGCTGCACACGCGGGACACCACCGACCAGGAAATCGCCTATATTGCTTCTCGGGCTGAGGAGGCCGCCGCAGCCGCGGCGGCAGGAGTCTTCGGGTTCTCGCCGGAGGAGGCGGAGGCCGAGGAGGCGTCCACCCAGGCGGAAGAGGCGGAGATCCGCCGTTTGTTGAACCTCCCACCCGACGCGCTCGTCGGGGTCCCCTCACTGAGGCACTCCGGGATCCATGGGATCGCGACGGAGGCCGCGGCAATGGAGGGCACCGCCGGAGGGAGCAGAGGCGCCGCAAGGGGCGGAGGCGCCAAGGGAAAGAGGGCCGCAGTGCTGGATGCTGGGCCCAGCGAGCCGGCCGGGGCAGAGGAGGAGGAGGAGGAGGAGGCCGAAGACTCCGGCGGATCCACGGAGTTATACGCCGACGACCTCTCCTCGTCGGAGAGCTCCCCGCCCCCGGCAAGCCCGAAGCAGTCCCCGACAAAGCGCCTCAGCAACTTCATCAGCGACAACTCCATGGCCCCGAAGAAGAAGCCTTCGGAGGTCGGAGGCCCGTCTGCGTCTCACCCGCCGCCACCAGAGCCAACGGTGGGTGGGGGAGACGCCGTCGGAAGGGTGGTTGCCGGCGAGGACACTCACGGTGCCACCAGATCCAAGAACAGGACGGACGACCGGACCTCGGTCTCCGTGGACGCGCCGCGTCCATCACAGCACACGACGACCCCGCAGCGCCATACCACGGGAGGTGGTATCCGCTTGCTGGGGCAAGGCCAAACTGGAGGTTCGCGGGACGCCCCGGACCCCCGTCCGGGCACAAGCAAAGCGAAAGCGCCGGCGCGGGACCCCGCTCCTTCTAACGTCGTTAGAAGTCCGAGCGTATCCCGCTCCTCGCACCGCTCACCCGCGTTCCCCACTACTCCGGCAGAAGCGCTCGCAAGGGCGCAGCTGCTCCTCGATTTTCCTCCGGCGGCCGACAAGGCCGAAGAATGGAGGGCCACCATCCGGAGCCTGATAGACTTCGCCAACAATGATTCTCCACCGCAGCCGTCGGCCTCACGGCCGCGGCAAGCTGAGAAGACGAAGGCTATCGGCGACAAGACTGCTGGGGGTGCGACAAGCGTGCACTCCCCGCCGCAGAAGCAGAAGACGCCGCCCTGCCGGAACAACCCCGACGACGGCTCCACAGCCTCGTCGGACCCGCGGGCCCGTCGGGACCAGCGCCAGGTCCTCGACGACCGGCGAGATGAAGACGCTCGAACCACGATCGAGCGCCGCCGAGAAGCTCGGCGACAATCCGACAAGAGAGCTGGAGACACTGTCGACGCGCGCGCGCCCGGTGAACCAGGCGACTTGCCGTACGCGGCAGGCTGCCCTGCGTTCACCCGCGAGCTGCGGCGCGTCCAGTGGCCCAGCATGAAGAACTTTAAGCCCGACGTACCGGAGAAGTACGACGGCAAGACGCACCCCTCGGAGTTTCTCAGCGTCTACACTATCGCAGTGCAAGCTGCCGGGGGGCGCGACGAGAAGATCCTAGCCAACTACTTCCCGCTCGTGCTGAAGCCGAACGTCCGTTCGTGGCTCATGTACTTGCCGGAAGGCTCTATCTCTTCTTGGGCCGACCTCTGCCATCAGTTTATTGGCGCCTTCACTGGCGGCCACAAACCCCATGGCCAGGAGAGCGATCTCCACATCTTGGCCCAGAAGGAAGGCGAACCCCTGCGCAAATATATCCAACGCTTCAGCCGGGTGCAGCACAACATCCCTGACGTTCACCCTGCCGCGGTTATCAGCGCGTTCCATCAGAACGTGCGTAACCGCCGCATGCGTGAAGAGATGGCGATGACGAAGATTCGGGACGTCAGCGAGCTCTACGCTCTTGCTGACAAGTGCGCCCGCGCGGAAGAGGGGAGAAAACTCCCCGGGGAGGATGCTGGCGCAGGGGGAAGCGACAGCGACGACGCCGCCCCGGCAAAGAAGAGCCGGCGGCGGAACAACAGAAAGAAGGGCAAGAAGGAAGTGCTTGCCGTCGAGAAGTCCGGCAAGGAGGCCCCCGCCAAGCAAGCGCAGGCTGGCGGCTCCGGCAAGGAGCCTGCCCCTGCGGCGGCGGCCGACAAGCCGGGTAGCTCCGACAAGCAATACTGTAAGATTCACCGCACCAAGGGTCACGATCTCTCCAACTGCAAGCGCGTCGAGTACCTCGTCGAGCAGCAAAAAGCTGAGTACGAGAGGCGCGACAAGGAGAAGGCCCAAGGTGGCGGGGAAGAGCCCAGCAAGAAGCGGCCGTTTAACGGCCGGGGAGGACGTCGCGGCAAGGCCAAGCAGCGGCAAGGAGATCGACCTCCCCGGGGCCGCGACAACGACGAAGACGATGATGAAGACATGGAGGATGACGAGAACAGCGAGCAGGAGTTCCAGAAGGCCACGGAGGTCCTGTGCGTCGACGGAGGCGCCTCCCTGCACACCTCCCACCGACAGCTAAAACAGTGGGTGCGTGAGGTGAATGCAGCGGAACCGCCCGTGGAGTCGCGCAGGCTCCTCAAATGGTCCAGCACGCCCATCATTTTTGATCTTGAGGATCACCCTGACCGCACCACCGCGGTCGGGTGCTTGCCGATGCTGGTTTCTCCCACCATCCGCAACCTCAAGGTCACCAAAATGTTGGTTGACGGCGGGGCCGGGCTGAACTTGATCTCCTCCGCTGTGATCAAGAAACTCCAGATTCAAGATGGCGAGCTCGAAGAGACCGGTTCATTCCAAGGAATCAACCCGGGAAGGAGCAAGCCCAAGGGAAAGATCACTCTGCCGGTGACCTTTGGCGGGGAGCTCAACTTCAGGACTGAGCGCATCACCTTTGACGTCGCTGATATTCCATTGCCCTACAATGGAATACTCGGCCGTCCCGCCCTCGCCAAGTTCATGGCAGCTTCCCACTATGCCTACAACGTGCTGAAGATGCCGGGGCCGATAAGCGTCATCACTGTCCACAGCGACAAGAAGGATGCGCTTATCTGCGCCGACAAGATTTACCGGGATGCGGCAGCTGCGGCCGAGAAGGATACTCTTGCCGCTGAAGCTCCCGGGGGGAAGAAGACGAAGACCAAGTCCGGCAAATGCTCTGGGACCCACTCCGGCAACCGCACCTCTTCGGAGTGCTGCGCTGCCGTCGAGGACGTTCCATCGAGCTCCACCGGCAAGAGCAAGAAAGGAATGGCTGCTCCTCCGGCAACCAAGAAAGTGTCCGCAAAGGAGGATGGCACTGGTGGTACCTTCACCATCAGTGCCGCCCTTGACAGCAAATAGGAAAGCGCGCTCGTCGCCTTCCTGCGGGCGAATGTCGATGTGTTTGCTTGGCAACCATCTGACATCCCCGGTGTTCCCAGGAAGGTGATTGAGCACAAGCTTGCTGTCTGTCCTCATGCGCGGCCCATCAAGCAGAAAGTGAGGAAGCAAGCCGTGGAGCGCCAAGAGTTCATCAATGAGGAGATCAAGAAACTAGAGGCAGCAGGTCTAGTTAGAGGTGTGATCCATCCGACGTGGTTGGCAAACCCAGTCGTCGTGCGCAAGGCCAACGGGAAGTGGAGACTGTGTATAGACTTCACCGATGTGAATAAAGCATGTCCCAAGGATCCCTTCCCTTTGCCGCGCATTGACCAGATCGTTGACTCCACTGCCGGATGTGAGCTACTCTGTTTTCTTGATGCATACTCAGGCTATCATCATATTTTCATGGCCAAGGAAGATGAAGAGAAGACTGCGTTTATCACTCCATGTGGCACTTATTGCTTTATCCGCATGCCATTTGGATTGAAGAATGCAGGCTCAACCTTTGCAAGGGTAGTGTACACTGCTTTTGAGCCACAGATCCACAGGAATGTAGAAGCTTACATGGATGACATCGTGGTGAAGAGCAAGAGCAAAGAAACCCTGATTCAAGACTTAGAAGAAACGTTTCAAAACCTGCGCAGGATACAGCTCAAGTTGAACCCCGAGAAGTGCGTCTTTGGAGTCCCCTCCGGCAAGCTTCTCGGGTTCTTTGTATCACAGAGGGGGATTGAAGCCAACCCCGACAAGATCAAAGCCATTGAGCAGATAGAGGCCCCGAAGCGCGTCAAGGATGTCAGAAGACTTGCAGGTTGTGTTGCTGCCCTCAGTAGGTTCATTTCAAAATCCGCAGAACGCGCCCTACCTTTCTTCAAAATCTTGAAGAAGGCAGGTCCCATGAAGTGGACTCCGGAAGCGGAGGCAGCGTTGCAGGATTTGAAACGGTACCTGTCCTCCACTCCTACACTTGTCGCACCTAGACCACAGGAAAAGTTGTTGCTATACTTAGCAGCAACCAACCAGGTGGTTAGTGCTGCGTTGGTAGCGGAGAGGGAGTCCGACGAGGAGTCAGCATCACCGGCCGTCTCAATAAGAAAGGGGCGTACTTGCCGGGGGAGCTCCGCGGCAAGTGGGAGGAATGGCGAGCGGAGTGGTGCTGGATTGTAGAAGATCAGCCGCAAGCCTTCACTGCGCCGCGCACGACGCCCATTGTGCGCGGCAGAGATTGAAGATCCTGAGGCCGGCAAGCAAGCGTCTTCCACCCCGGGAGCCTGGAACGGCCGCGGCAAGCTGAGAAGACGAAGGCTATCGGCGACAAGACTGCTGGGGGTGTGACAAGCGTGCACTCCCCGCCGCAGAAGCAGAAGACGCCGCCCCGCCGGAACAACCCCGACGACGGCTCCACAGCCTCGTCGGACCCGCGGGCCCGTCGGGACCAGCGCCAGGTCCTCGACGACCGGCGAGATGAAGACGCTCGAACCACGATCGAGCGCCGCCGAGAAGCTCGGCGACAATCCGACAAGAGAGCTGGAGACACTGTCGACGCGCGCGCGCCCGGTGAACCAGGCGACTTGCCGTACGCGGCAGGCTGCCCTGCGTTCACCCGCGAGCTGCGGCGCGTCCAGTGGCCCAGCATGAAGAACTTTAAGCCCGACGTACCGGAGAAGTACGACGGCAAGACGCACCCCTCGGAGTTTCTCAGCGTCTACACTATCGCAGTGCAAGCTGCCGGGGGGCGCGACGAGAAGATCCTAGCCAACTACTTCCCGCTCGTGCTGAAGCCGAACGTCCGTTCGTGGCTCATGTACTTGCCGGAAGGCTCTATCTCTTCTTGGGCCGACCTCTGCCATCAGTTTATTGGCGCCTTCACTGGCGGCCACAAACCCCATGGCCAGGAGAGCGATCTCCACATCTTGGCCCAGAAGGAAGGCGAACCCCTGCGCAAATATATCCAACGCTTCAGCCGGGTGCAGCACAACATCCCTGACGTTCACCCTGCCGCGGTTATCAGCGCGTTCCATCAGAACGTGCGTAACCGCCGCATGCGTGAAGAGATGGCGATGACGAAGATTCGGGACGTCAGCGAGCTCTACGCTCTTGCTGACAAGTGCGCCCGCGCGGAAGAGGGGAGAAAACTCCCCGGGGAGGATGCTGGCGCAGGGGGAAGCGACAGCGACGACGCCGCCCCGGCAAAGAAGAGCCGGCGGCGGAACAACAGAAAGAAGGGCAAGAAGGAAGTGCTTGCCGTCGAGAAGTCCGGCAAGGAGGCCCCCGCCAAGCAAGCGCAGGCTGGCGGCTCCGGCAAGGAGCCTGCCCCTGCGGCGGCGGCCGACAAGCCGGGTAGCTCCGACAAGCAATACTGTAAGATTCACCGCACCAAGGGTCACGATCTCTCCAACTGCAAGCGCGTCGAGTACCTCGTCGAGCAGCAAAAAGCTGAGTACGAGAGGCGCGACAAGGAGAAGGCCCAAGGTGGCGGGGAAGAGCCCAGCAAGAAGCGGCCGTTTAACGGCCGGGGAGGACGTCGCGGCAAGGCCAAGCAGCGGCAAGGAGATCGACCTCCCCGGGGCCGCGACAACGACGAAGACGATGATGAAGACATGGAGGATGACGAGAACAGCGAGCAGGAGTTCCAGAAGGCCACGGAGGTCCTGTGCGTCGACGGAGGCGCCTCCCTGCACACCTCCCACCGACAGCTAAAACAGTGGGTGCGTGAGGTGAATGCAGCGGAACCGCCCGTGGAGTCGCGCAGGCTCCTCAAATGGTCCAGCACGCCCATCATTTTTGATCTTGAGGATCACCCTGACCGCACCACCGCGGTCGGGTGCTTGCCGATGCTGGTTTCTCCCACCATCCGCAACCTCAAGGTCACCAAAATGTTGGTTGACGGCGGGGCCGGGCTGAACTTGATCTCCTCCGCTGTGATCAAGAAACTCCAGATTCAAGATGGCGAGCTCGAAGAGACCGGTTCATTCCAAGGAATCAACCCGGGAAGGAGCAAGCCCAAGGGAAAGATCACTCTGCCGGTGACCTTTGGCGGGGAGCTCAACTTCAGGACTGAGCGCATCACTTTCGACGTCGCCGATATTCCATTGCCCTACAATGGAATACTTGGCCGTCCTGCCCTCGCCAAGTTCATGGCAGCTTCCCACTATGCCTACAACGTGCTGAAGATGCCGGGGCCGATAAGCGTCATCACTGTCCACAGCGACAAGAAGGATGCGCTTATTTGCGCCGACAAGATTTACCGGGATGCTGCAGCTGCGGCCGAGAAGGATACTCTTGCCGCTGAAGCTCCCGGGGGGAAGAAGACGAAGACCAAGTCCGGCAAGTGCTCTGGGACCCACTCCGGCAACCGCACCTCTTCGGAGTGCTGCGCTGCCGTCGAGGACGTTCCATCGAGCTCCACCGGCAAGAGTAAGAAAGGAATGGCTGCTCCTCCGGCAACCAAGAAAGTGTCCGCAAAGGAGGACGGCACTGGTGGTACCTTTACCATCAGTGCCACCCTTGACAGCAAATAGGAAAGCGCGCTCGTCGCCTTCCTGCGGGCGAATGTCGATGTGTTTGCTTGGCAACCATCTGACATCCCCGGTGTTCCCAGGAAGGTGATTGAGCACAAGCTTGCTGTCTGTCCTCATGCGCGGCCCATCAAGCAGAAAGTGAGGAAGCAAGCCGTGGAGCGCCAAGAGTTCATCAACGAGGAAATCAAGAAGCTAGAAGCAGCAGGCCTAGTTAGAGGTGTGATCCATCCGACGTGGTTGGCAAACCCAGTCGTCGTGCGCAAGGCCAACGGGAAGTGGAGACTGTGTATAGACTTCACCGATGTGAATAAAGCATGTCCCAAGGATCCCTTCCCTTTGCCGCGCATTGACCAGATCGTTGACTCCACTGCCGGATGTGAGCTACTCTGTTTTCTTGATGCATACTCAGGCTATCATCAGATTTTCATGGCCAAGGAAGATGAAGAGAAGACTGCGTTTATCACTCCATGTGGCACTTATTGCTTTATCCGCATGCCATTTGGATTGAAGAATGCAGGCTCAACCTTTGCAAGGGTAGTGTACACTGCTTTTGAGCCACAGATCCACAGGAATGTAGAAGCTTACATGGATGACATCGTGGTGAAGAGCAAGAGCAAAGAAACCCTGATTCAAGACTTAGAAGAAACGTTTCAAAACCTGCGCAGGATACAGCTCAAGTTGAACCCCGAGAAGTGCGTCTTTGGAGTCCCATCCGGCAAGCTTCTCGGGTTCTTTGTATCACAGAGGGGGATTGAAGCCAACCCCGACAAGATCAAAGCCATTGAGCAGATAGAGGCCCCGAAGCGCGTCAAGGATGTCAGAAGACTTGCAGGTTGTGTTGCTGCCCTCAGTAGGTTCATTTCAAAATCCGCAGAACGCGCCCTACCTTTCTTCAAAATCTTGAAGAAGGCAGGTCCCATGAAGTGGACTCCGGAAGCGGAGGCAGCGTTGCAGGATTTGAAACGGTACCTGTCCTCCACTCCTACACTTGTCGCACCTAGACCACAGGAAAAGTTGTTGCTATACTTAGCGGCAACCAACCAGGTGGTTAGTGCTGCGTTGGTAGCGGAGAGGGAGTCCGACGAGGAGTCAGCATCACCGGCAAGCGAATCTAGCGACAAGCAGGGGGCTGTCCCGACGAGCTCTGGCCCAGACAAGGAAGACTCTGCGCAGGAACAAGGAGAGGTGCGGAAGAAGATGGTGCAGCGCCCAGTGTATTTTGTAAGTTCCCTTCTCCAGGGGGCTAGATCAAGGTACTCTGGTGTGCAAAAATTGCTTTTCGGCCTCCTCATGGCCTCAAGAAAGCTGCGCCACTACTTCCAAGCCCATGAGATAACAGTGGTCACTCGCTTTCCGTTGAAGAGGATATTGCACAATCCAGAAGCGACAGGCAGGATCGTCGAGTGGGCACTGGAGCTGTCAAGCTTTGGACTCAAGTTTGAAAGTACTTCAACCATACAGAGCCGAGCCTTGGCAGAATTCATTGCCGAATGGACCCCAACACCAGAAGATGAAGTTCAAGAAACAAGCGCACCCGTGCAAGAAGCGACAAGTGAATGGGTAATGTATTTTGACGGTGCCTTCTCGCTGCAAGGCGCCGGTGCCGGCGTGGTACTCATCGCGCCCACCGGAGAGCACCTCAAATATGTTATCCAGATGCACTTTCCCAGGGAGCAAGCGACAAACAACACTGCAGAATATGAAGGCTTGCTTGCCGGCCTCAGGATTGCGGCCGAACTTGGGATCAGAAAGCTGATTGTGCGGGGCGATTCTCAGTTGGTGGTCCGACAAGTTAACAAGAGCTATCAGAGCCCTTTGATGGAAGCATATGTCGATGAAGTGAGAAAGCTTGAAGAGCACTTTGAAGGTTTGCAGATGGAGCACGTCCCGAGAGCTCAAAATGAAATTGCAGACGGCCTTTCAAAGTGCGCCGCGATGAAGCTACCTGTGGAACCAGGGACCTTCTTACTCAAGCTGACTCAGCCGTCCGTTACACCATCAATTGGGCAGTCCAAGAAGAGAAAGTTGGTCTCTGGCGACTACTTGCCGGCGGATCTACCTGAGACCGCCGCTAAAGTTCCCAAGATCAACAACAACGCTGAGGAACAGTTCGCTCCTGCAAGCCCTCGGGCTTGTGCAGTTGAAGCAAGTGTTCCCGACAAGCCTCGCCCCGGCGAGCTTGCCGGGGGACCGTCAGCTCCGGCAGGATCAGAGGTCTTTGCCGTAGAAGCTGAGGCTCCCGCAGCGGCCCTCAAGCCTTTAGTCCTTGCCGTCGAACCTCGGGCCCCGGCATGGGCGCAGCAAATCGTCCGTTTCCTGCAAACTGGAGAACTTCCCGACGACCCTCAAGAGATAGAGAAGATAACCAGGCAGTCAGGTATGTATCAGTTCGTGGATAACGAACTATACAGAAGAAGACTCAACGGTGTCAGGTTGAAGTGCATCTCCAGAGAAGATGGACAGAAGCTGTTGGCAGAAATACACGGAGGCATATGCGGCCACCACATTGGCGCAAGGGCGCTTGCCGGGAAGGCTTTCCGGCAAGGGTTCTTTTGGCAAGAAGCCCTCCAAGATGCAACTGCGCTAGTAACCAAGTGTGAAGCGTGCCAGTTCCATGCAAAGCAAATTCATCAGCCAGCTCAAGCTCTCCAAACAATCCCTTTGTCATGGCCCTTCTCGGTCTGGGGGCTCGATATCCTCGGCCCTTTCCCTCGCGCTGTCGGGGGCTTTGAGTACTTGTACGTTGCAATCGACAAGTTCACAAAGTGGCCAGAAGTAGAGCCGGTGAGGAAGGTGACAGCACAGTCAGCAGTCAGGTTCTTCAGGTCGATTGTTTGCCGTTTCGGGATCCCGAACAGGATCATCACCGACAACGGTACGCAATTCACTAGTCGCACCTTCATGCAGTACGTCCAAGACCTTGGCGCCAAGGTCTGTTTCGCTTCTGTTGCTCACCCGAGGAGCAACGGTCAAGCGGAGAGGGCAAATGCTGAAGTGCTGCGCGGACTCAAGACAAGGACCTTTGACAGGCTGCGCAAGTGCGGAAAGAATTGGATAGAGGAGCTCCCGGCGGCTCTTTGGTCAATCAGAACGACACCGAGTCGAGCCACCGGGCAGACACCTTTTGCTCTAGTCTATGGAGCAGAGGCAGTTCTCCCCACGGAACTCGTATACGGATCTCCTCGAGTACTCGCTTATGATGAGCTCGAGCAAGAGCAACTGCGACAAGATGACGCGTTGCTCCTTGAGGAGGGACGTCTCCAGGCTGCTGTACGAGCTGCTCGATACCAGCAAGCTTTGCGCCGCTACCATAGCCGCAAAGTCAAGGCCAGGAGTCTCGAGGAAGGCGACCTTGTTCTTCGGCGTGTTCAGTCCGCCAAGAATTCCAACAAGTTGACGCCGAAGTGGGAAGGCCCTTATCGGGTGAGACAAGTTACGAGGCCCGGCGCTGTCCGCCTCGAGACCGAAGAAGGCTTACCGGTGAGCAACTCCTGGAACATAGAGCATCTTCGCAAGTTTCACCCCTAAGGCGCGGTTGCCGTGATCCGCTCCGGCAACCACCTTTTGTACAAGCTTTGCCGCTGTTGCATGTAACCCTTTGTACAAAGCCGGGCGCAGACCCCGTGCATCAGTAAAGATTTCGTGTTTTCGCATCGATTGCCTTTCGCATGCTTCTCTTTGCTATTTGCGTGTTTTATTTGGCATTTGATGCAACACTTAGATACTCGGTAAGCACTATTACGCCGAAAGGCGATATGCTTGTTTCCCTCTCCTTTTCCTTTTTCTCTTAAGCAGAAGGAACGTTCCACCACGAACACCTATGGGACCGGAGCCCCTTGTCTGTGCGGTACGAGGGCGGAGGGAGCACGAAGAGCAGATCGAGGCAGACGCACGGGCAGTTTTACCCAGGTTCGGGCCGCACGGATGCGTAAAACCCTACTCCTGCTTGGTTGTGTATTGAGTTGGGCGCTCGGAGCTTGAAGAAGCAGCTACACGAGCGTGAGAATGATCTAGGTTTCGAACCGAACTGAACCGAACCCCCCCCACGTTGTGCATGGGCCTCCTTTTATAGTGCAAGGGGTCACCGACAGGTGTCAACGTAGGAGAAAGGGGTAAAAATGTAAAAGATGTGGTAGTTGGAACAGTGCGGGAACAGTGGAGCTACAGTGCAGAACAGTGGTCTATACCTACTTTGACAGTGGGGGACAAGGGCATTTAATGCCCGTCGCCGTCGACCCCAAAAGCTCCCGCCGTTGCGTCTCCGTCTGCCACGGCGATGGATCCACTGCCGTGGAGTGCCACCGTGTCCCCCAGGCTGCACAGCCATCCGCCACGCGTCCCTGGAGTGGCCCCAGGGCGACGCGTGGGCCGATGAGCTGGAGCGCGGGCACACAGCGCACCTCCCCCGGCAAGCACCTTGCCGGGGATCTCGACCTTGCCGGGCCCGGAAGCTTGCCGCTCCCCGAGCCCTTGCCGGGTCTTCTAAGATAAAATCTTCTATTCGTCCTGACAAGCTCCTCTTGCCAGGGCCTCGTGCTAGTTAAGCAATCTCGAGCCTGGGACGGCCTTCCCGGCAAGCTTCTCTTGCCGGGGTCTTGGTCTTCTGTCTTGTATACTTTGTTTTTGAATGGCTAGATAAGGGGCAGGAAGGTCTCCGGCAAGCGCGTGGTGAACCCTGCCGCGGGGAGCTGCCGCTGCCCGTGCACAAGTTGGGGTACTAGGGTACCCCTACCTTAGTACACCGACAGGAGCCCCCGGGCCTGGGCCACACACGGTGCCGAGCGCTGTTGGGCCAGGCCCAAAACAGTGCACGGGCACCCGCGGCCCGCGGCGCGCCGAATCCACTTCCATATCCGCCGCACCCCACGGCAACGGCACGCGTCGATTGCGGCGCCGTGGGATGGGACGTGCCCACGATTTCTTTAATGGGAAGGGCGAAACGCCCCCCACTCTCCCATAAAAGCAGAGAGAGCGGCGCGGTTCCCCTCCCTGCGCACTCATTGCCATCGTCTTCTTCCTTAGATTCCTCTGCGCTTTGCCTCTACTCCTCCGCCACCACCAAGCTCTTCGTCCCCTTCCTTCCACCGCGTCCGCCATGGCCCCAAAGACCGATAAGGCGAAGTCGGAGAAGTCCAAGCGGGAGAAGTCAGATCAGGCGGCGAAGCTCGCCGCGTACCGGAAGGAGCACATTGTCTTCGCGCCGAAGCTCGGCGTGCGGGAGCTTTGGAACAAATATTATTTGTTCTGGGCCAAGGAGACCCCAGCACACCCCCGCACGCGCGTCTACCCGGCCGTCGCCAAGGACCACTACCCCGGCGGGTATTACTTTTTCGCAGCCTTTTTCCACTGCGGTCTGTGCCCTCCCTTCTCAAACTTTTTCTGCGATATCATGAATACTTATGGCCTCCACCTCCTCGACTTCACTCCCAACGCCATCCTCACCATGTCCGTTTTCGCACACATGTGCGAAAACTTCGTAGGAATCCAACCCAACGTAGCTCTCTTTAGGCACTTTTTCATCCCCAGAGTAGAGGCCGACGCCCCCCTCTCCGGAGGAATCTCTTGGGTGTTTAGGCTGAATAAGAAATCAGCCTACTTGCCGGGGGAGCTCCGCGGCAAGTGGGAAGAGTGGCGCGCGGAGTGGTGCTGGGTCGTCGAGGAGCGGCCGCAACACTTCACCGCGCCGCGCACATCGCCCATCGTGCGCGGCAGGGATTGGAGTAATTTCGATTCCGACGATTCCAAGCTGGATATCGCTCTCGTCAGAATCCTCCGTCTTCGGATGGCGCCGCTGTCTGTCGCTGAAGTGGGCGCGGACTTTCTTCGTCGCCGGATCGCCCCCCTCCAAGACCGGAAAAGGCCGGCGTGGCAATACGGCGGCCCGGCAGACATCATGAGGCTGCGCCCCGGCCTCAATTTTAACTTCACAACACTCGAGCTGCGGGGTATGGTCAGGGAACTTTTCAAGTTCGACCCGGCACACCCCGAGTACTTTCGCGCTCCCCGGGGAGTGGTGCCGCTCTGCGCCAGCAGCGCCCGGGATCGCCTTGTCGCTATGATGCCCGCGTGCGACTCTCATGGATTGGAGCGCACGTGGATTGCGCCCAAGCCTATCGACGTCCTCGAGTTCTACGACAACCTTGCGGAGGTGTTGGAGAAGACGGACGATCTCAAGCTGCACACGCGGGCCACCACCGACCAAGAGATTGCTTACATGGCTTCTCGCGCTGAAGAAGTCGCCGCAGCCGCGGCGGCGGGAAACTTTGGATACACACCCGCGGAGGCGGAAGCCGCGGATGCCTCCAGCCAGGCGGATAAGGAGGAGATTCGCAAGCTGCTAGAGCTCCCTCCCGACGCGCTCGCCGGGGTCCCCTCGCTGAGGCACTCCGGGATCAGTGGGATCGCGACGGAGGCCGCGGCAATGGAGGGCACAGCCGGAGGAAGCAGGGGCGCCGCGAGGGGCGGAGGCGCCAAGGGGAAGAGGGCCGCATCGTCGGATGCTGGGCCCAGCGAGCCGGCCGAGGCAGAGGAGGAGGAGGAGGAGGAGGCCGAAGACTCTGGCGGATCGACAGAGTTGTACGCCGACGACCTCTCCTCGTCGGAGAGCTCCCCGCCCCCGGCAAGCCCGAAGCAGTCCCCATTGAAGCGTCTCCGCAAGGCGGCGACGGGGGAGCAGGCGCGAGCGCCCCGACAACAGCCAGCTCGCCGGGCAGCTCCCCGGCCGAGCCAAGCCGTGCCAAGGGCGACCGGCGTGCCGGCCACGGCAGAGGCCCCGCGCGCGCGGACCACGACAGAGGCGTCCCGCAGGCCGGCACCGAGCCGGCAAGGATCTTCTCGGAGCGGAGCAGCTGCTCCGCCCACTTCTCGGGCGCCGGCCACCACAGGGGCTGGGCCTACGCAGCCCCCAGCCCCGGTGGCTCCGAAACGCGCGAGGGAATCTTCATCCTCCGCTCCTCGCGTCGACGCGCCCACCGTGGAGTTTGACTTCTCCGCGCTGAGCGAGGACGACGAGGAGGACCAAGAGTAAGGACCCGAGACCTTACTCCTTCTTGATTTTTATATCTGGATTGTTGCTGACGCTTGACTTTGCTTGTTGCTTGTGATTGCAGGACCTTGGAGCAGCGCGCGAAGAGGGTTAAGGTGCCCACAGTTGAGGTCGTGGGAGACCCATCCGTCGCGGAAGCAGGGATCGCGCCGGAGCCGAGCTTGCCGGACCCGAGCGCCGCTCCGGGGAGCAGCCCCCAGCGCAGCCCCCAGCGTAAGTTAGAGGTTTACTGTTTTTGCTCGTCGGGGCGCGCTTAGGGCTTTGATCTCTGAATGTCTTAGTTCTTCTATTTTCTCTTGTGCAGAGGTGGAGCCGCAGCGGGAAGAGCGCCCGGAGACCGTCACCGAGGAGCCGCAGGCCCCGCCGTCCCCGGCAAGGGAGAACTCTCCGGCAAGGGAGAGCGCTCCGCCAAGGGCGGGTACTCCGCCAAGGCAGAGTACCCCGCCAAGGGCGAGCAGCCCGGCGAGGACGGCCACTCCACCAAGGCCGAGCCCCCCGGCAAGGGAGCCCGCCGCAGAGGGCGTCCGCCAAGGTATGTTCTGTACTTGGTTTTCTTGACTTTGCTTCTTTTTGGATCTTTGCTTGATTTTGAACTTCTTTTTCTTCTTCTTCTAGATCTTCCTCCTCCTCCTCCTGCGCCGATGGAGACCGAGGTCATCAATATCGAGGATGAGGAGGGCGCGCAGGGCGGTGGCGATGACGTTCCCGTCGTCGTGGAGATGGTCGAGGCCACCGAGGAGGCGACCAAGGCCACCGAGCCGGCCGCGCAAGAGGACGCTCCGGCCGCTGACGCCGCGACTGGGGAGGGGGACGGCGACCGCACCGCCGACCCGGAGGTGGCGGGAGCACCGGATGCTACACCGGCCGCCGGCCCCTCCACCAGCGAGAAGCAGGCGTACTATCTTCGTGCCCCCAATGGCGTCTTTATCCAAGTGCCTTGGGGGTCTTCATCAAGAGCTCCCGCGGAGGGCGAGGCGTTTGACGGAGAAGTCCTCGCCTCCGCGGGTCTGACAGTCGTCGAGGCGCCCGGCGAAGGAGATGGGCCCGAGGAGGAGAAGCTTCTCCACCGACTCCTGGCCCTTTACCGGGCCAGGCAGGCGAAGCTTGCCTCCCGGGAAGCCCTTGCTGCCCAGGCCGCCGCCGAAATGGAGAAGCGTGCGGCGGAGCTCAGCGCTGCCCACAAGGCGGGCCTCCGCGAGGTGGCGGAGGAGCGTGAGCGTCTCGCCGGCGAGTATCAGGAGTGGGTACTTGAGAAAGCCGAAGCCGACGAACAGCAACGGCTCGCCGGGGTAGAGATGTCCCGGCGAGAAGGAGAGCTCGTGCAGCGGAAGGTGGATCTCGACTCCCATGAGGAGGACCTTGCCGCTCGCGAGGCTGCCCTTGGCGGGGAGCTGAAGGAGGCGAAGGCCGCTGCTGCTGCCGCGGAAAACGCCAAGAAGGAGCTTGCCGCCAAGGTTGTTCAACTAGAAGCGGCGATGAAGGTGAGCACCGAGAAGGTTGCCGCGCTCATTACTGAGCGCGAGAAGGACGCCCACACCAACGCGGAGCTCCAAGTGAATCTGTCCAAGAGGGGCGATGAGCTTAAGGCCGCCAAGGACTCCATCGAGGACTTGGAGCTGAAAGTCTCAACTCTGAGGGATTCAATTGACGCCGCCAAGTTTCGAGAAGATAAGCTGAAGGAGGAGCTCCGCAAGGAGCGGGCCTTGGTGGACAGCACCAACAAGGCATCCGAGCTCTTCCGCAAGAACATTGAGCTGTGGACCGAAGAGCTGGTTTCTTCGGCATCCATCATTGACCAGGAGCTGCTTGCCTTGAAGGTCGAACACCTTATCTACTCGCCGGATCCAGACCTCCCGCACAGCGCCAAGCTCAGCCTCTTCTTCAGAGGCGTCGCTCCGGCCCTTGCAGGTCTCCGGAACCGCATCCCCGCGCAGCTGGCCGAGGAGTCGCGCCGTCTCTGCGCAGGAACTCTGGAGCGGGTCTTGACGAAGATTGTGTTCCGCAACCCGGGGATCAACCTCACGAACGTTCTTCGCAGCTTGCCGGCGGATGCAGACACGGAGGCCCTGAAGGAGCAGGTCGGCCATATCATCGCCAAGGTGGCAAAGCTCGGCAGGAAGGAGGGCGACCGTGTAGACTAGGGCCCCATCTATCTTTATCTTTTCGTTGCTGCACATTATGTTACGAACTCATTAGTCCATTGCGACAAGTTGTCCTTGTAAGATATTTGCTTTACTTCAATCAATCAGTGCAATGTTATCTTCCTTGTTCCAATCTTTGACTTTGTATGTTTTTCACCCTACGCTCCCGGGAAGCTTGCCGGAAAGGGGCCCTTGCCGCGAGCGCTGAGTGCTGGACTCTGAGCGGCCTGCTGGCCAAGGTCCTTGCCGGCAAGCAACCTTGCCGCAGCAGGTCGCAACGCACTTAGCTTGCTGAGTGTACTCGGAAACGAAGCAAGGGCGCGACACTTGTCGCAGCTCACTTAAATCGTTGAGTGGACTCGAAGACAAGATAAGGGTGCGGCAAGCTACGGATAGGTTCCTCTGCGCACAGGTTTTCCATACAAAGTGTGATCGTTCAAGGAAGACAACCAAAAATTTAAAATTTGAACTGGTCAAATTCTAACAACTTATCTTTCATATGCTGCTTGCTCATGTTGTTTGCTTTCCGGTAAGGCTTTTCTTACTTGAACGGCACTTAGTTCCTCCTCCATCCCCCCCGGCAAACTTGTGCGCGAGGAACGTTCCTTCTGCTTAAGAGAAAAAGGAAAAGGAGAGGGAAACAAGCATGTCGCCTTTCGGCGTAATAGTGCTTACCGAGTATCTTAGTGTTGCATCAAATGCCAAATAAAACATGCGAATAGCAAAGAGAAGCATGCGAAAGGCAATCGATGCGAAAACACGAAGTCTTTACTGATGCACGGGGTCTGCGCCCGGCTTTGTACAAAGGGTTACATGCAACAGCGGCAAGGCTTGTACAAAAGGTGGTTGCCGGAGCGGATCACGGCAACCGCGCCTTATGGGTGAAACTTGCGAAGATGCTCTATGTTCCAGGAGTTGCTCACCGGTAAGCCTTCTTCGGTCTCGAGGCGGACAGCGCCGGGCCTCGTAACTTGTCTCACCCGATAAGGGCCTTCCCACTTCGGCGTCAACTTGTTGGAATTCTTGGCGGACTGAACACGCCGAAGAACAAGGTCGCCTTCCTCGAGACTCCTGGCCTTGACTTTGCGGCTATGGTAGCGGCGCAAAGCTTGCTGGTATCGAGCAGCTCGTACAGCAGCCTGGAGACGTCCCTCCTCAAGGAGCAATGCGTCATCTTGCCGCAGTTGCTCTTGCTCGAGCTCATCATAAGCGAGCACTCGAGGAGATCCGTATACGAGTTCCGTGGGGAGAACTGCTTCTGCTCCATAGACTAGAGCAAAAGGTGTCTGCCCGGTGGCTCGACTTGGTGTCGTTCTGATTGACCAAAGAGCCGCCGGGAGCTCCTCTATCCAATTTCTTCCGCACTTGCGCAGCCTGTCAAAGGTCCTTGTTTTGAGTCCGCGCAGCACTTCAGCATTTGCCCTCTCCGCTTGACCGTTGCTCCTCGGGTGAGCAACAGAAGCGAAACAGACCTTGGCGCCAAGGTCTTGGACGTACTGCATGAAGGTGCGACTAGTGAATTGCGTACCGTTGTCGGTGATGATCCTGTTAGGGACCCCGAAACGGCAAACAATCGACCTGAAGAACCTGACTGCTGATTGTGCTGTCACCTTCCTCACTGGCTCCACTTCTGGCCACTTTGTGAACTTGTCGATTGCGACGTACAAGTACTCAAAGCCCCCGACAGCACGAGGGAAAGGGCCGAGGATGTCGAGCCCCCAGACCGAGAAGGGCCATGACAAAGGGATTGTTTGGAGAGCTTGAGCTGGCTGATGGATTTGCTTCGCATGGAACTGGCACGCTTCACACTTGGTTACTAGTGTAGTTGCATCTTGGAGGGCTTCTTGCCAAAAGAACCCTTGCCGGAAAGCTTTCCCGGCAAGCGCCCTTGCGCCAATGTGGTGGCCGCATATGCCTCCGTGTATTTCCGCCAACAGCTTCTGTCCATCTTCTCTGGAGATGCACTTCAACCTGACACCGTTGAGTCTTCTTCTGTACAGCTCGTTATCCACGAACTGGTACATACTTGACTGCCTTGTTATCTTCTCTATCTCTTGAGGGTCGTCGGGAAGTTCTCCAGTTTGCAGAAAACGGACGATCTGCTGCGCCCATGCCGGAGCCCGAGGCTCGACGGCAAGGACTAAAGGCTCGAGGGCCGCTGCGGGAACCTCAGCTTCTACGGCAAGGACCTCTGGTTCTGCCGGAGCTGGCGGTCCCCCGGCAAGCTCGCCGGGGCGAGGCTTGCCGGGAACGTTTGCTTCAACTGTACAAGCCCGAGGACTTGCAGGAGCAAACTGTTCCTCAGCGTTCTGGTTGTTGATCTTGGGGACCTTGGCGGCGGTTTCAGGAAGATCCGCCGGCAAGTAGTCGCCGGAGACCAACTTTCTCTTCTTGGACTGCCCAATTGATGGTGTAACGGATGGTTGAGTCAGCTTGAGTAAGAAGGTCCCTGGTTCCACAGGTAACTTCATCGCGGCGCACTTTGAAAGGCCATCTGCAATTTCATTTTGAGCTCTCGGGACGTGCTCCATCTGCAAACCTTCAAAGTGCTCTTCAAGCTTTCTCACTTCATCGACATATGCTTCCATCAAAGGGCTCTGATAGCTCTTGTTAACTTGTCGGACCACCAACTGAGAATCTCCCCGCACAATCAGCTTTCTGATCCCAAGTTCGGCCGCAATCCTGAGGCCGGCAAGCAAGCCTTCATATTCTGCAGTGTTGTTTGTCGCTTGCTCCCTGGGAAAGTGCATCTGGATAACATATCTGAGGTGCTCTCCGGTGGGCGCGATGAGTACCACGCCGGCACCGGCGCCTTGCAGCGAGAAGGCACCGTCAAAATACATTACCCATTCACTTGTCGCTTCTTGTACGGGTAGACTTGTTTCTTGAACTTCATCTTCTGGCGTTGGGGTCCACTCAGCAATGAATTCTGCCAAAGCTCGGCTCTGTATGGTTGAAGTACTTTCAAACTTGAGTCCAAAGCTTGACAGCTCCAGTGCCCACTCGACGATCCTGCCTGTTGCCTCTGGATTGTGCAATATCCTCTTCAACGGAAAGCGAGTGACCACTGTTATCTCATGGGCTTGGAAGTAGTGGCGCAGCTTTCTTGAGGCCATGAGGAGGCCGAAAAGAAATTTTTGCACACCAGAGTATCTTGATCTAGCTCCCTGGAGAAGGGAACTTACAAAATACACTGGGCGCTGCACCATCTTCTTCCGCACCTCTCCTTGTTCCTGCGCAGAGTCTTCCTTGTCTGGGCCAGAGCTCGTCGGGACAGCCCCCTGCTTGTCGCTAGATTCGCTTGCCGGTGATGCTGACTCCTCGTCGGACTCCCTCTCCGCCACTAACGCAGCACTAACCACCTGGTTGGTTGCCGCTAAGTATAGCAACAACTTTTCCTGTGGTCTAGGTGCGACAAGTGTAGGAGTGGAGGACAGGTACCGTTTCAAATCCTGCAACGCTGCCTCCGCTTCCGGAGTCCACTTCATGGGACCTGCCTTCTTCAAGATTTTGAAGAAAGGTAGGGCGCGTTCTGCGGATTTTGAAATGAACCTACTGAGGGCAGCAACACAACCTGCAAGTCTTCTGACATCCTTGACGCGCTTCGGGGCCTCTATCTGCTCAATGGCTTTGATCTTGTCGGGGTTGGCTTCAATCCCCCTCTGTGATACAAAGAACCCGAGAAGCTTGCCGGAGGGGACTCCAAAGACGCACTTCTCGGGGTTCAACTTGAGCTGTATCCTGCGCAGGTTTTGAAACGTTTCTTCTAAGTCTTGAATCAGGGTTTCTTTGCTCTTGCTCTTCACCACGATGTCATCCATGTAAGCTTCTACATTCCTGTGGATCTGTGGCTCAAAAGCAGTGTACACTACCCTTGCAAAGGTTGAGCCTGCATTCTTCAATCCAAATGGCATGCGGATAAAGCAATAAGTGCCACATGGAGTGATAAACGCAGTCTTCTCTTCATCTTCCTTGGCCATGAAAATATGATGATAGCCTGAGTATGCATCAAGAAAACAGAGTAGCTCACATCCGGCAGTGGAGTCAACGATCTGGTCAATGCGCGGCAAAGGGAAGGGATCCTTGGGACATGCTTTATTCACATCGGTGAAGTCTATACACAGTCTCCACTTCCCGTTGGCCTTGCGCACGACGACTGGGTTTGCCAACCACGTCGGATGGATCACACCTCTAACTAGACCTGCTGCCTCTAGTTTCTTGATCTCCTCATTGATGAACTCTTGGCGCTCCACGGCTTGCTTCCTCACTTTCTGCTTGATGGGCCGCGCATGAGGACAGACAGCAAGCTTGTGCTCAATCACCTTCCTGGGAACACCGGGGATGTCAGATGGTTGCCAAGCAAACACATCGACATTCGCCCGCAGGAAGGCGACGAGCGCGCTTTCCTATTTGCTGTCAAGGGTGGCACTGATGGTGAAGGTACCACCAGTGCCATCCTCCTTTGCGGACACCTTCTTGGTTGCCGGAGGAGCAGCCATTCCTTTCTTGCTCTTGCCGGTGGAGCTCGATGGAACGTCCTCGACGGCAGCGCAGCACTCCGAAGAGGTGTGGTTGCCGGAGTGGGTCCCAGAGCACTTGCCGGACTTGGTCTTCGTCTTCTTCTCCCCGGGAGCTTCAGCGGCAAGAGTATCCTTCTCGGCCGCAGCTGCCGCATCCCGGTAAATCTTGTCGGCGCAAATAAGCGCATCTTTCTTGTCGCTGTGGACAGTGATGACGCTTATCGGCCCCGGCATCTTCAGCACGTTGTAGGCATAGTGGGAAGCTGCCATGAACTTGGCGAGGGCGGGACGGCCGAGTATTCCATTGTAGGGCAATGGAATATCAGCGACGTCAAAGGTGATGCGCTCAGTCCTGAAGTTGAGCTCCCCGCCAAAGGTCACCGGCAGAGTGATCTTTCCCTTGGGCTTGCTCCTTCCCGGGTTGATTCCTTGGAATGAACCGGTCTCTTCGAGCTCGCCATCTTGAATTTGGAGCTTCTTGATCACAGCAGAGGAGATCAAGTTCAGCCCGGCCCCGCCGTCAACCAACATTTTGGTGACCTTGAGGTTGCGGATGGTGGGAGAAACCAGCATCGGCAAGCACCCGACCGCGGTGGTGCGGTCAGGGTGATCCTCAAGATCAAAAATGATGGGCGTGCTGGACCATTTGAGGAGCCTGCGCGACTCCACGGGCGGTTCCGCTGCGTTCACCTCACGCACCCACTGTTTTAGCTGTCGGTGGGAGGTGTGCAGGGAGGCGCCACCGTCGACGCACAGGACCTCCGTGGCCTTCTGGAACTCCTGCTCGCTGTTCTCGTCATCCTCCATGTCTTCATCGTCGTCTTCGTCGTTGTCGCGGCCCCGGGGAGGTCGATCCCCTTGCCGCTGCTTAGCCTTGCCGCGGCGCCCTCCCCGGCCATTGAACGGCCGCTTCTTGCTGGGCTCTTCCCCGCCACCTTGGGCCTTCTCCTTGTCGCGCCTCTCGTACTCAGCTTTTTGCTGCTCGACGAGGTACTCGACGCGCTTGCAGTTGGAGAGATCGTGACCCTTGGTGCGGTGAATCTTACAGTATTGCTTGTCGGAGCTACCCGGCTTGTCGGCCGCCGCCGCAGGGGCAGGCTCCTTGCCGGAGCCGCCAGCCTGCGCTTGCTTGGCGGGGGCCTCCTTGCCGGACTTCTCGACGGCAAGCACTTCCTTCTTGCCCTTCTTCCTGTTGTTCCGCCGCCGGCTCTTCTTTGCCGGGGCGGCGTCGTCGCTATCGCTTCCCCCTGCGCCAGCATCCTCCCCGGGGAGCTTCCTCCCCTCTTCCGCGCGGGCGCACTTGTCAGCAAGAGCGTAAAGCTCGCTGACGTCCCTGATCTTGGTCATCGCCATCTCCTCACGCATGCGGCGGTTACGCACGTTCTGATGGAACGCGCTGATAACCGCGGCAGGGTGAACGTCGGGGATGTTGTGCTGCACCCGGCTGAAGCGTTGGATATATTTGCGCAGGGGCTCGCCTTCCTTCTGGGCCAAGATGTGGAGATCGCTCTCCTGGCCATGGGGTTTGTGGCCGCCGGTGAAGGCGCCAACAAACTGATGGCAGAGGTCGGCCCAAGAAGAGATAGAGCCTTCCGGCAAGTGCATGAGCCACGAACGGACGTTCGGCTTTAGCACGAGCGGGAAGTAGTTAGCTAGGATCTTCTCGTCGCGCCCCCCGGCAGCTTGCACTGCGATAGTGTAAACGCTGAGAAACTCCGAGGGGTGCGTCTTGCCGTCGTACTTCTCCGGTACGTCGGGCTTAAAGTTCTTCATACTGGGCCACTGGACGCGCCGCAGCTCGCGGGTGAACGCAGGGCAGCCTGCCGCGTACGGCAAGTCGCCTGGTTCACCGGGCGCGGGTGCGTCGACAGTGTTCCCAGCTCTCTTGTCGGATTGTCGCCGAGCTTCTCGGCGGCGCTCGATCGTGGTTCGAGCGTCTTCATCTCGCCGGTCGTCGAGGACCTGGCGCTGGTCCCGACGGGCCCGCGGGTCCGACGAGGCTGTGGAGCCGTCGTCGGGGTTGTTCCGGCGGGGCGGCGTCTTCTGCTTCTGCGGCGGGGAGTGCACGCTTGTCGCACCCCCGGCAGTGTTGTCGCCGATAGCCTTCGTCTTCTCAGCCTGCCGCGGCCGTGAGGCCGACGGCTGCTGCGGAGAGTCGTTGTTGGCGAAGTCTATCAGGCTCCGGATAGTGGCCCTCCACTCTTCGGCCTTGTCGGCCGCTGGGGGAAAATCGAGGAGCAGCTGCGCCCTTGCGAGCGCTTCTGCCGGAGTAGTTGGGAACGCGGGCGAGCGGTGCGAGGAGCGGGATACGCTCGGACTTCTAACAACGTTAGAAGGAGCGGGGTCCCGCGCCGGCGCCTTCGCTTTGCTTGTGCCCGGACGGGGGTCCGGGGCGTCCCGCGAACCTCCAGTTTGGCCTTGTCCCAGCAAACGGATACCACCTCCCGTGGTATGGCGCTGCGGGGTCGTCGTGTGCTGTGATGGACGCGGCGCGTCCACGGAGACCGAGGTCCGGTCGTCCGTCCTATTCTTGGATCTGGTGGCACCGTGAGTGTCCTCGCCGGCAACCACCCTTCCGACGGCGTCTCCCCCGCCCACCGTTGGCTCTGGTGGCGGCGGATGAGACGCAGACGGGCCTCCGACCTCCGAAGGCTTCTTCTTCGGGGCCATGGAGTTGTCGCTGATGGAGTTGTTGATGAAGCTGGAGAAGTTGATGAAGAATGCGCCCGCGCGAACGCCGGATCAGGTTCGCACAACCTCGACGCCCCCTACCTGGCGCGCCAAAGATGTCGGGGGAAACTGTCCGCCACGAGCACCTATGGGACCGGAGCCCCTTGTCTGTGCGGTACGAGGGCGGAGGGAGCACAAAGAGCAGATCGAAGCAGACGCGCGGGCAGTTTTACCCAGGTTCGGGCCGCACGGATGCGTAAAACCCTACTCCTGCTTGGTTGTGTATTGAGTTGAGCGCTCGGGAGCTTGAAGAAGCAGCTACACCGTGCGTGAGAGTAGTCTAGGTCTCGAACCCCCTCCACGTTGTGCATGGGCCTCCTTTTATAGTGCAAGGGGTCACCGACAGGTGTCAACGTAGGAGAAAGGGGTAAAAATGTAAAAGAGGTGGTAGTTGTAACAGTGCGGGAACAGTGGAGCTACAGTACAGAACAGTGGTCTATACCTACTTTAACAGTGGGGGACAAGGGCATTTAATGCCCGTCGCCGTCGACCCCAAAAGCTCCCGCCTTAGCGTCTCCGTCCGCCACGGCGACGGATTTATCGCCGTGGAGTGCCACCGTGTACCCCAGGCTGCACAGCCATCCGCCACGCGTCCCTGGATAGGCCCCAGGGCGACGCGTGGGCCGATGAGCTGGAGCGCGGGCACACAGCGCAGCCTTCCCGGCAAGTACCTTGCCGGGGCCTTGACCTTGCCGGGCCCGGGAACTTGCCGCTCCCCGGGCCCCTTGCCGGGGCGCGCATAGCGCCGAGGCGATGTCTTCTAGTCTTCCTGGCAAGCTCCTCTTGCCAGGGTCTTGTGTTAGTGGAACAGTCTTGAGCCTGGAATGGCCTTCCCGGCAAGCTCCTCTTGCCGGGGTCTCGGTCTTATGTCTTGTATACTTTGTTTTTGAATGGTTTAATAAGGAGCAGGAAGGTCTCCGGCGAGCCCGCAGTAAACCTTGCCGCGGGAAGCTGCAACTGCCCGTGCACAAGTTGGGGTACTGAGGCACCCCTACCTTAGTACACCGACAGGAGCCCCCGGGCCTGGGCCACACACGGTGCCGAGCGCTGTTGGGCCAGGCCCAAAACAGTGCACGGGCACCCGCGGCCCGCGGCGCGCCGAATCTACTTCCATATCCGCCGCACCCCACGGTAACGGCACGCGTCGATTGCGGCGCCGTGGGATGGGACGTGCCCACGATCTCTTAATGGAAAGGGCGAAACGCCCCCCACTCCCCCATAAAAGCAGAGGTAGCAGGCGCGGTTCCCCTCCCTGCGCTCTCATTACGTCGTCTTCCACCTGCAAAAGATTCCTTCTTGCGCTCCGCCTCCACACCTCCGCCGCCGCCGAGCTCTTCGTCCCCTTCCTCCCGCCGCGTCCGCCATGGCCCCAAAGACCGACAAGGCGAAGGCGGAGAAATCCAAGAAGGAGAAATCCGAGCAAGCGGCCAAGCTCATCGCTTACCGGAAGCGGCACGTCGTCTTCCCGCCGAAGCTCGGCGTGCAGGAACTCTGGAACAAGTATTACTTGTTCTGGTCCAAAGGAACCGATGCGCATCCCCGCACGCGAGCATACCCGGCCGTCGCCAAGGACAACTATCCCGGCGGGTATCACTTCTTTGCTGCCTTTTTCCATTGTGGTCTCTGTCCTCCTTTTTCGAACTTCTTCTGTGATATCATGAACACATACGGCTTCCATCTGCTTGATTTCACCCCCAACGCCATTCTCACCATGGCTGTTTTCGCACATATGTGCGAAAACTTCATAGGAGTCCACCCCAACGTAGCCCTCTTTAGACACTTTTTCACTCCTAGAGCCGAGGCCGATGCCCCCCTCTCCGGAGGAATTTCTTGGGTCTTCCGTCTCAATAAGAAAGGGGCGTACTTGCCGGGGGAGCTCCGCGGCAAGTGGGAGGAATGGCGAGCGGAGTGGTGCTGGATTGTAGAAGATCAGCCGCAAGCCTTCACTGCGCCGCGCACGACGCCCATTGTGCGCGGCAGAGATTGGAGTGATCTAGACTCCGACGACGTCAAGCTCGACATCGCCCTCGTCCGGATTCTCCATCTTCGGATGGCCCGGCTGTCGGTTGCCGAGGTGGGCGCAGATTTCCTCCGCCGGCGCATCGCCCCTCTCCAAGACCGGAAGAGGCCGGCATGGGAGTACGGCGGCCCGGCAGATATCATGAGGCTGCGCCCCGGGCTTAATTTCAACTTCACCACTCTGGAGCTGCGCGGGATGGTACGGGAGCTCTTCAAGTACGACCCGACGCACCCCGAGTGGTTCAGGACTCCCCGGGAAGTGGTGCCGCTCTGCAACAACGCCGCGAGGGACCGGATCCTTGCCATGATGCCGATGTGCGACTCGCATGGCTTGGACCGCTCGTGGATCGCCCCGAAGCCCATCGACGTCCTCAACTTCTACGACAACCTCACCGAGGTGGCGAGTAACAAGGAGGACCTCAAGCTGCACACGCGGGACACCACCGACCAGGAAATCGCCTATATTGCTTCTCGGGCTGAGGAGGCCGCCGCAGCCGCGGCGGCAGGAGTCTTCGGGTTCTCGCCGGAGGAGGCGGAGGCCGAGGAGGCGTCCACCCAGGCGGAAGAGGCGGAGATCCGCCGTTTGTTGAACCTCCCACCCGACGCGCTCGTCGGGGTCCCCTCACTGAGGCACTCCGGGATCCATGGGATCGCGACGGAGGCCGCGGCAATGGAGGGCACCGCCGGAGGGAGCAGAGGCGCCGCAAGGGGCGGAGGCGCCAAGGGAAAGAGGGCCGCAGTGCTGGATGCTGGGCCCAGCGAGCCGGCCGGGGCAGAGGAGGAGGAGGAGGAGGAGGCCGAAGACTCCGGCGGATCCACGGAGTTATACGCCGACGACCTCTCCTCGTCGGAGAGCTCCCCGCCCCCGGCAAGCCCGAAGCAGTCCCCGGCAAAGCGCCTCCGCAAGGCGGCAACGGGGGAGAGGGCGCAGGCGCCCCGGCAACAGCCACCTCGGCGGGCGGCTCCCCGGGGGAGTCAAGCCGCGCCAAGGCCGTCCGGCGCACCAGCCGCAGCGGAGGCGGCTCGTGCGCGGGCCACGACGGAGGCGCCCCGCAGGCCGGCAGCGAGCCGGCAGGGGTCTTCTCGGAGCGGAGCAACGGCTCCGCCCGCTCCTCGGGCGCCGGCGGCCACAGGGGCTGGGTCTTCGCAGCCCCCAGCCCCGGTGAACACCAAGCGCGCGAGGGAGTCTTCACCTCCCGCTCCTCGCGTCGACGCGCCCACGGTGGAGTATGACTTCTCCGCCCTGAGCGAGGACGACGAGGAGGACCAGGAGTAAGGATCCGAGATTCTACATCTTCTTGATTTTTGTCTTGAACTTCTGTTGATGCTGACTCTGTTTACTGTTTTGATTTCAGGACCCTGGCCCACCGCGCAGCGAAGAAGGCCAAGGCGCCCGAGGCTGAGGTCGCGGAAGGCTCAGCGGCAGCGGCAACAGAGGGCGTGCCGGAGCCAAGCCTGCCGGACTCGAGCACTGCTCCGTTGAGCAGCCCCCAGCGCAGCCCGCAGCGCAGCCCCCAGCGTAAGTCTGGGGTTCCCTTTTCGCTTGTCGGGGTACGCCTGAGGCTTTGATTTTGTCTTCACGTATTGACGTCTCTTGTCTTGTTATGTGCAGAGGAGGAGTCCCAGCGGGAAGAGCGCCCGGAGGTCACAGCTGAGGAGCCGCAGGCCCCGCCATCCCCGCCAAGGCAGGACTCTCCAGCAAGGGAGAGTGCTCCGTCAAGGGCGGGTACTCCGCCAAGGCAGAGTACCCTGCCAAGGACGAGCAGCCCGGCAAGGGCGGCCACCCCGCCAAGGCCAAGTTCCCCGGCGAGGGCGACTACTCCGACGAGGCCGAGCTCCCCGGCGAGGGAGCCCGCCGCTGAGGACGTCCGCCAAGGTAATCTTTGTAACTTGTCTTCTTGGCTTGTCTCTTTTTTGGATATTTGCTTGAGTCTTGAATTTCTTTCTCTTCTTCTTCTTCTTTCTAGATCTTCCTCCTCCTGCGCCCATGGAGACGGAGGTGATTATCCTCGAGGAGGAGGACGCGCAGGGCGGCGGCGGCGACGCTCCAGTCGTCGAGGAGGTAACTGAGGCCGCCGAGCCGGCCGCGCAAGAGACTGCTCCGGCTGCGGACGCAGCGGCCGGGGAGGGGGACGGTGGCCGCACCGCCGACCCGGAGGCGGCGGGAGCATCTGATGCTGCACCGGCCACCGGTCCCTCCGCCGGCGAAGAGCAGAGGTTCTATCTCGAGGCCCCCAATGGCGTCTTCATTCAGATGCCGTGGGGGTCTTCGTCGCGAGCTCCTGCGGAGGGCGAGGCGTTCGACGGAGAAGTCCTCGCCTCCGCAGGCCTGAAGATCGTCCAGGCGCCCGATGGAGGTGAGGGGCCCGAGGAGGAGCGATTGCTTCATCAGCTCCTGGCCCTTTACCGGGCCAGGCAAGCAAAGCTCGCTTCCCGGGAGGCTCTTGCCGCCAAGGCCGCGGCAGAGATGGAGAAGCGTGCGGCGGAGCTCAGCGCCGCCAATCAGGCTGCCCTCCGCCAGGTGGCGGAGGAGCGTGAGCGTCTCGCCGGCGAGTACCAGGAGTGGGTGCTCGAGAAGGCTGAAGCCGATGAACAGCAGCGTCTCGCCGGGGTGGAGATGTCCCGGCGAGAGGGGGAGCTCGCGCAGCGGAAGGTTGAGCTGGACTCCCATGAAGAAGACCTTGCCGCTCGCGAGGCTGTCCTTGGCGGGGAGCTGAAGGAGGCGAAGGCCGCCGCGGTTGCCGCGGAGGACGCCAAGAAAGAGCTCGCCGCCAAGGTCGAACAACTGGAGAAGGCGATGAAGGTGAGCGCCGAGAAGGTTGCCGCGCTCATCTTGGAGCGCGAGAAGGATGCTCACACAAACTCAGAGCTCCAGGTGAGTTTATCCAAGAGGGGCGACGAGCTGAAGGCCGCCAAGGACTCCATTGAGGACTTGGAGCTGAAGGTCACCACCCTGAAGGAATCGCTCGATGCTGCCCGGGCCCAGGAGACCAAGTTGAAGGATGAGCTCCGCAAGGAGCGAACCTTGATGGAGAGCGTCAACAAGGCATCCGAGCTCTTCCGGCAGACTATCGAAGTGTGGACCGAAGAGCTGGTTTCTTCTGCGTCTAATATTGACCAGGAGTTGCTGGCGTTGAAGGTCGAACATCTTATCTACTCGCCGGATCCAGATCTCCCGCACAGCGCCAAGCTCAGCCTCTTCTTCAGAGGCGTCGCTCCGGCTCTTGCAGGTCTCCGGAACCGCATCCCCGCGCAGCTGGCCGAGGAGTCGCGCCGGCTCTGCGCGGGAACTCTAGAGCGGGTGTTGACGAAGATCGTGTACCGCAACCCGGGAATCAACCTCACGAACGTTCTTCGCACCCTGCCGGCAGATGCAGACACGGAGGCCCTGAAGGAGCAGGTCGGCCACATCATCGCCAAGGTGGCAAAGCTTGGCAGGAAGGAAGGCGACCGCGTAGACTAGGGCTCCGTTTATCTTTATCTTTTTATTGCTGCACATTATGTTATGAACTCATTAGTCCATTGCGACAAGTTATCCTTGTAAGATATTTGCTTTACTTCAATCAATCAGTGCAATGTTATCTTCCTTGTTCCAATCTTTGACTTTGTATGTTTTTCACCCTACGCTCCCGGGGAGCTCGCCGGCAAGGGGCCCTTGTCGCGAGCGCTGAGTGCTGGACTCTAAGCAGCCTGCTGGCCAAGGTCCTCGCCGGTAAGCAACCTTGCCGCAGCTAGTCGCAACGCACTTAACTTGCTGAGCGTACTCGGAAACGAGGCAAGGGCGCGACACTTGTCGCAGCTCACTTGAATCATTGAGTGAACTCGAAAACAAGATAAGGGTGCGGCAAGCTACGGGTAGGTTCCTCCGCGCACAGGTTTCCCATACAAAGTGCGATCGTTCAAGGAAGACAACCAAAATTTAAAATTTGAACTGGTCAAATTCTAACAACTTATCTTTCATATGCTGCTTGCTCATATTGCTTGCTTCCCGGTAAGGCTTCTCTTTCTTGAACAGTACTTGGTTCTTCCTCCACCTCCTTCCCCCCCGGCAAACTTGTGCGCGAGGACCGTTCCTTCTGTTTAAGAGGAAAGAGAAAGGGAGAGGGAAACAAGTATCTGGCCTTTCGGCATGATAGTGCTTACCGTATATCTGAGTGTTGCATCAAATGCCAAACAGAACATGCAAATAGCAAAGAGAAGCATGCAAAAGGCAATCGATGCGAAAAACACGAAAGCTTTACTGATGCACGGGGTCTGCGCCCGGCTTTGTACAAAGGGTTACATGCAACAGCGGCAAAGCTTGTACAAAAGGTGGTTGCCGGAGCGGATCACGGCAACCGCGCCTTAGGGGTGAAACTTGCGAAGATGCTCTATGTTCCAGGAGTTGCTCACCGGTAAGCCTTCTTCGGTCTCGAGGCGGACAGCGCCGGGCCTCGTAACTTGTCTCACCCGATAAGGGCCTTCCCACTTCGGCGTCAACTTGTTGGAATTCTTGGCGGACTGAACACGCCGAAGAACAAGGTCGCCTTCCTCGAGACTCCTGGCCTTGACTTTGCGGCTATGATAGCGGCGCAAAGCTTGCTGGTATCGAGCAGCTCGTACAGCAGCCTGGAGACGTCCCTCCTCAAGGAGCAATGCGTCATCTTGCCGCAGTTGCTCTTGCTCGAGCTCATCATAAGCGAGCACTCGAGGCGATCCGTATACGAGTTCCGTGGGAAGAACTGCTTCTGCTCCGTAGACTAGAGCAAAAGGTGTCTGTCCGGTGGCTCGACTTGGTGTCGTTCTGATTGACCAAAGAGCCGCCGGGAGCTCCTCTATCCAATTTCTTCCGCACTTGCGCAGCCTGTCAAAGGTCCTTGTCTTGAGTCCGCGCAGCACTTCAGCATTTGCCCTCTCCGCTTGACCGTTGCTCCTCGGGTGAGCAACAGAAGCGAAACAGACCTTGGCGCCAAGGTCTTGGACGTACTGCATGAAGGTGCGGCTGGTAAATTGTGTACCGTTGTCGGTGATGATCCTGTTAGGGATCCCGAAACGGCAAACAATCGACCTGAAGAACCTGACTGCTGACTGTGCTGTCACCTTCCTCACTGGTTCCACTTCTGGCCACTTTGTGAACTTGTCGATTGCAACGTACAAGTACTCAAAGCCCCCGACAGCGCGAGGGAAAGGGCCGAGGATATCGAGCCCCCAGACCGAGAAGGGCCATGACAAAGGGATTGTTTGGAGAGCTTGAGCTGGCTGATGGATCTGCTTCGCATGGAACTGGCACGCTTCACACTTGGTTACTAGTGCAGTTGCATCTTGGAGGGCTTCTTGCCAAAAGAACCCTTGCCGGAAAGCTTTCCCGGCAAGTGCCCTTGCGCCAATGTGGTGGCCGCATATGCCTCCGTGTATTTCCGCCAACAGCTTCTGTCCATCTTCTCTGGAGATGCACTTCAACCTGACACCGTTGAGTCTTCTTCTGTACAGCTCGTTATCCACGAACTGATACATACTTGACTGCCTGGTTATCTTCTCTATCTCTTGAGGGTCGTCGGGAAGTTCTCCAGTTTGCAGAAAACGGACGATCTGCTGCGCCCATGCTGGAGCCCGAGGCTCGACGGCAAGGACTAAAGGCTCGAGGGCCGCTGCGGGAACCTCAGCTTCTACGGCAAGGACCTCTGGTTCTGCCGGAGCTGACGGTCCCCCGGCAAGCTCGCCGGGGCGAGGCTTGTCGGGAACGCTTGCTTCAACTGTACAAGCCCGAGGACTTGCAGGAGCAAACTGTTCCTCAGCGTTCTGGTTGTCGATCTTGGGGACCTTGGCGGCGGTTTCCGGAAGATCCGCCGGTAAGTAGTCGCCGGAGACCAACTTTCTCTTCTTGGACTGCCCAATTGATGGTGTAACGGATGGTTGAGTCAGCTTGAGTAAGAAGGTCCCTGGTTCCACAGGTAACTTCATTGCGGCGCACTTTGAAAGGCCATCTGCAATTTCATTTTGAGCTCTCGGGACGTGCTCCATCTGCAAACCTTCAAAGTGCTCTTCAAGCTTTCTCACTTCATCGACATATGCTTCCATCAAAGGGCTCTGATAGCTCTTGTTAACTTGTCGGACCACCAACTGAGAATCGCCCCGCACAATCAGCTTTCTGATCCCAAGTTCGGCCGCAATCCTGAGGCCGGCAAGCAAGCCTTCATATTCTGCAGTGTTGTTTGTCGCTTGCTCCCTGGGAAAGTGCATCTGGATAACATATTTGAGGTGCTCTCCGGTGGGCGCGATGAGTACCACGCCGGCACCGGCGCCTTGCAGCGAGAAGGCACCGTCAAAATACATTACCCATTCACTTGTCGCTTCTTGCACGGGTGCGCTTGTTTCTTGAACTTCATCTTCTGGTGTTGGGGTCCATTCGGCAATGAATTCTGCCAAGGCTCGGCTCTGTATGGTTGAAGTACTTTCAAACTTGAGTCCAAAGCTTGACAGCTCCAGTGCCCACTCGACGATCCTGCCTGTCGCTTCTGGATTGTGCAATATCCTCTTCAACGGAAAGCGAGTGACCACTGTTATCTCATGGGCTTGGAAGTAGTGGCGCAGCTTTCTTGAGGCCATGAGGAGGCCGAAAAGCAATTTTTGCACACCAGAGTACCTTGATCTAGCCCCCTGGAGAAGGGAACTTACAAAATACACTGGGCGCTGCACCATCTTCTTCCGCACCTCTCCTTGTTCCTGCGCAGAGTCTTCCTTGTCTGGGCCAGAGCTCGTCGGGACAGCCCCCTGCTTGTCGCTAGATTCGCTTGCCGGTGATGCTGACTCCTCGTCGGACTCCCTCTCCGCTACCAACGCAGCACTAACCACCTGGTTGGTTGCCGCTAAGTATAGCAACAACTTTTCCTGTGGTCTAGGTGCGACAAGTGTAGGAGTGGAGGACAGGTACCGTTTCAAATCCTGCAACGCTGCCTCCGCTTCCGGAGTCCACTTCATGGGACCTGCCTTCTTCAAGATTTTGAAGAAAGGTAGGGCGCGTTCTGCGGATTTTGAAATGAACCTACTGAGGGCAGCAACACAACCTGCAAGTCTTCTGACATCCTTGACGCGCTTCGGGGCCTCTATCTGCTCAATGGCTTTGATCTTGTCGGGGTTGGCTTCAATCCCCCTCTGTGATACAAAGAACCCGAGAAGCTTGCCGGATGGGACTCCAAAGACGCACTTCTCGGGGTTCAACTTGAGCTGTATCCTGCGCAGGTTTTGAAACGTTTCTTCTAAGTCTTGAATCAGGGTTTCTTTGCTCTTGCTCTTCACCACGATGTCATCCATGTAAGCTTCTACATTCCTGTGGATCTGTGGCTCAAAAGCAGTGTACACTACCCTTGCAAAGGTTGAGCCTGCATTCTTCAATCCAAATGGCATGCGGATAAAGCAATAAGTGCCACATGGAGTGATAAACGCAGTCTTCTCTTCATCTTCCTTGGCCATGAAAATCTGATGATAGCCTGAGTATGCATCAAGAAAACAGAGTAGCTCACATCCGGCAGTGGAGTCAACGATCTGGTCAATGCGCGGCAAAGGGAAGGGATCCTTGGGACATGCTTTATTCACATCGGTGAAGTCTATACACAGTCTCCACTTCCCGTTGGCCTTGCGCACGACGACTGGGTTTGCCAACCACGTCGGATGGATCACACCTCTAACTAGGCCTGCTGCTTCTAGCTTCTTGATTTCCTCGTTGATGAACTCTTGGCGCTCCACGGCTTGCTTCCTCACTTTCTGCTTGATGGGCCGCGCATGAGGACAGACAGCAAGCTTGTGCTCAATCACCTTCCTGGGAACACCGGGGATGTCAGATGGTTGCCAAGCAAACACATCGACATTCGCCCGCAGGAAGGCGACGAGCGCGCTTTCCTATTTGCTGTCAAGGGTGGCACTGATGGTAAAGGTACCACCAGTGCCGTCCTCCTTTGCGGACACTTTCTTGGTTGCCGGAGGAGCAGCCATTCCTTTCTTACTCTTGCCGGTGGAGCTCGATGGAACGTCCTCGACGGCAGCGCAGCACTCCGAAGAGGTGCGGTTGCCGGAGTGGGTCCCAGAGCACTTGCCGGACTTGGTCTTCGTCTTCTTCCCCCCGGGAGCTTCAGCGGCAAGAGTATCCTTCTCGGCCGCAGCTGCAGCATCCCGGTAAATCTTGTCGGCGCAAATAAGCGCATCCTTCTTGTCGCTGTGGACAGTGATGACGCTTATCGGCCCCGGCATCTTCAGCACGTTGTAGGCATAGTGGGAAGCTGCCATGAACTTGGCGAGGGCAGGACGGCCAAGTATTCCATTGTAGGGCAATGGAATATCGGCGACGTCGAAAGTGATGCGCTCAGTCCTGAAGTTGAGCTCCCCGCCAAAGGTCACCGGCAGAGTGATCTTTCCCTTGGGCTTGCTCCTTCCCGGGTTGATTCCTTGGAATGAACCGGTCTCTTCGAGCTCGCCATCTTGAATCTGGAGTTTCTTGATCACAGCGGAGGAGATCAAGTTCAGCCCGGCCCCGCCGTCAACCAACATTTTGGTGACCTTGAGGTTGCGGATGGTGGGAGAAACCAGCATCGGCAAGCACCCGACCGCGGTGGTGCGGTCAGGGTGATCCTCAAGATCAAAAATGATGGGCGTGCTGGACCATTTGAGGAGCCTGCGCGACTCCACGGGCGGTTCCGCTGCATTCACCTCACGCACCCACTGTTTTAGCTGTCGGTGGGAGGTGTGCAGGGAGGCGCCTCCGTCGACGCACAGGACCTCCGTGGCCTTCTGGAACTCCTGCTCGCTGTTCTCGTCATCCTCCATGTCTTCATCATCGTCTTCGTCGTTGTCGCGGCCCCGGGGAGGTCGATCTCCTTGCCGCTGCTTGGCCTTGCCGCGACGTCCTCCCCGGCCGTTAAACGGCCGCTTCTTGCTGGGCTCTTCCCCGCCACCTTGGGCCTTCTCCTTGTCGCGCCTCTCGTACTCAGCTTTTTGCTGCTCGACGAGGTACTCGACGCGCTTGCAGTTGGAGAGATCGTGACCCTTGGTGCGGTGAATCTTACAGTATTGCTTGTCGGAGCTACCCGGCTTGTCGGCCGCCGCCGCAGGGGCAGGCTCCTTGCCGGAGCCGCCAGCCTGCGCTTGCTTGGCGGGGGCCTCCTTGCCGGACTTCTCGACGGCAAGCACTTCCTTCTTGCCCTTCTTTCTGTTGTTCCGCCGCCGGCTCTTCTTTGCCGGGGCGGCGTCGTCGCTGTCGCTTCCCCCTGCGCCAGCATCCTCCCCGGGGAGTTTTCTCCCCTCTTCCGCGCGGGCGCACTTGTCAGCAAGAGCGTAGAGCTCGCTGACGTCCCGAATCTTCGTCATCGCCATCTCTTCACGCATGCGGCGGTTACGCACGTTCTGATGGAACGCGCTGATAACCGCGGCAGGGTGAACGTCAGGGATGTTGTGCTGCACCCGGCTGAAGCGTTGGATATATTTGCGCAGGGGTTCGCCTTCCTTCTGGGCCAAGATGTGGAGATCGCTCTCCTGGCCATGGGGTTTGTGGCCGCCAGTGAAGGCGCCAACAAACTGATGGCAGAGGTCGGCCCAAGAAGAGATAGAGCCTTCCGGCAAGTGCATGAGCCACGAACGGACGTTCGGCTTCAGCACGAGCGGGAAGTAGTTGGCTAGGATCTTCTCGTCGCGCCCCCCGGCAGCTTGCACTGCGATAGTGTAGACGCTGAGAAACTCCGAGGGGTGCGTCTTGCCGTCGTACTTCTCCGGTACGTCGGGCTTAAAGTTCTTCATGCTGGGCCACTGGACGCGCCGCAGCTCGCGGGTGAACGCAGGGCAGCCTGCCGCGTACGGCAAGTCGCCTGGTTCACCGGGCGCGCGCGCGTCGACAGTGTCTCCAGCTCTCTTGTCGGATTGTCGCCGAGCTTCTCGGCGGCGCTCGATCGTGGTCCGAGCGTCTTCATCTCGCCGGTCGTCGAGGACCTGGCGCTGGTCCCGACGGGCCCGCGGGTCCGACGAGGCTGTAGAGCCGTCGTCGGGGTTGTTCCGACGGGGCGGCGTCTTCTGCTTCTGCGGCGGGGAGTGCACGCTTGTCGCACCCCCAGCAGTCTTGTCGCCGATAGCCTTCGTCTTCTCAGCTTGCCGCGGCCGTGAGGCCGACGGCTGCGGTGGAGAATCATTGTTGGCGAAGTCTATCAGGCTCCGGATGGTGGCCCTCCATTCTTCGGCCTTGTCGGCCGCCGGAGGAAAATCGAGGAGCAGCTGCGCCCTTGCGAGCGCTTCTGCCGGAGTAGTGGGGAACGCGGGTGAGCGGTGCGAGGAGCGGGATACGCTCGGACTTCTAACGACGTTAGAAGGAGCGGGGTCCCGCGCCGGCGCTTTCGCTTTGCTTGTGCCCGGACGGGGGTCCGGGGCGTCCCGCGAACCTCCAGTTTGGCCTTGCCCCAGCAAGCGGATACCACCTCCCGTGGTATGGCGCTGCGGGGTCGTCGTGTGCTGTGATGGACGCGGCGCGTCCACGGAGACCGAGGTCCGATCGTCCGTCCTGTTCTTGGATCTGGTGGCACCGTGAGTGTCCTCGCCGGCAACCAGCCTTCCGACGGCGTCTCCCCCGCCCACCGTTGGCTCTGGTGGCGGCGGGTGAGACGCAGACGGGCCTCCGACCTCCGAAGGCTTCTTCTTCGGGGCCATGGAGTTGTCGCTGATGAAGTTGCTGATGAAGCTGGAGAGGTTGGTGAAGAATGCGCCCGCGCGAACGCCGGATCAGGTTCGCACAACCTCGACGCCCCCTACCTGGCGCGCCAAAGATGTCGGGGGAAACTGTCCGCCGCGAACACCTATGGGACCGGAGCCCCTTGTCTGTGCGGTACGAGGGCGGAGGGAGCACAAAGAGCAGATCGAAGCAGACGCGCGGGCAGTTTTACCCAGGTTCGGGCCGCACGGATGCGTAAAACCCTACTCCTGCTTGGTTGTGTATTGAGTTGGGCGCTCGGGAGCTTGAAGAAGCAGCTACACCGTGCGTGAGAGTAATCTAGGTTTCGAACCCCCTCCACGTTGTGCATGGGCCTCCTTTTATAGTGCAAGGGGTCACCGACAGGTGTCAACGTAGGAGAAAGGGGTAAAAATGTAAAAGAGGTGGTAGTTGCAACAGTGCGGGAACAGTGGAGCTACAGTACAGAACAGTGGTCTATACCTACTTTAACAGTGGGGGACAAGGGCATTTAATGCCCGTCGCCGTCGACCCCAAAAGCTCCCGCCTTAGCGTCTCCGTCCGCCACGGCGACGGATTTATCGCCGTGGAGTGCTGTTGGGGAACGTTGCATGGGAAACAAAAATTTTTCCTACCGTTCACCAAGATCAATCTAGTAGATGCAACTACGAGGGGAGAGTGTGTGATCTACGTACCCTTGTAGATCGCTAAGAGGAAGCGTTATGAACGCGGATGATGGAGTCGTACTCGTCGCGATTCAGATCGCCGAAGACCTAGCACCGAAGCAACGGTGCCTCCGCGTTCTTCACACGTACGGCTCGGGGACGTCTCCTCCTTCTTGATCCAGCAAGGGGTGGAGGAGAGGTTGATGGAGAACCGGCAGCACGACGGCGTGGTGGTGATGGTGGAGAGGAACTTCAGCAGGGCTTCGCCTAAGCACTGCGGGAGGAGAAGATGTAACGGGAGAGGGAGGGCAGCACCGAGGCACAAACTGTGTTGGCTGCCCTCCCTTTGCCCCACTATATATAGGGGGGGTGGAGAGGTGAGGGCGCCCTAGGGTTTCCCCCTAGGGGCCGGCGGCCAGGGCAAGGGGAGGGGGCGGCGGCCAGGGCAGGGGGAGGCGCCCAGGCCCTAGGGTTTCCCCCCTAGGTGCCTTGCCCCCCAAGCCCAAGGGGTGCGGCCAGCCCTAGGGGGTCCCACCCCCTTAGCCGCATGGGGAGAGGGCCCAGGGGGGGCGCACAGCCCCCTGAGGGCTGTGGTGTCCCCCTTTGTGGCCCAATAGGGCCAGAACAACTTCCGGACCCCCCGAAAACCTTCCCGGTACTCCGCCGATTTCCCGATGCTCCCCGGAACACTTCCGGTACTCCGAAACCTTTCATTCTATATATCAATCTTCGTCTCCGGACCATTCCGGAGACCCTCGTCATGTCCGGGATCTCATCCGGGACTCCGAACAACCTTCGGTAACCATGCACTCTTCTCACTAACAACCCTAGCGTCACCGAACGTTAAGTGTGTAGACCCTGCGGGTTCGGAAACCATGTAGACATGACCGAGACACTCCCAGGTCAATAACCAATAGCGGGATCTGGATACCCATATTGGCTCCTACATGTTTCTCGATGATCTCATCGGATGAACCACGATGTCAAGGATTCAGGCAATCCCGTATACAGTTCCCTTTGTCTCGTCGGTATGTTACTTGCCCGAGATTCGATCGTCGGTATCTCTATACCTAGTTCAATCTCGTTACCGGCAAGTCTCTTTACTCGTTACCGTAATACACAATCCCGTGACCAACTACTTAGTCACTTTGAGCTCATTGAGATGACGTATTACCGAGTGGGCCCGGAGATACCTCTCCGTCACACGGAGTGACAAATCCCAGTCTCGATCCATGTCAACTCAACAGACACCCTCGGAGATACCTGTAGAGTACCTTTATAGTCACCCAGTTACGTTGTGACGTTTGGCACACACAAAGCACTCTTACGGTGTCAGTGAGTTACATGATCTCATGGTCATAGGAACTTATACTTGACATGCAGAAAACTATAGCGATAACTGACACGATCAAAAGCTATGTTAACGTTTGGGTCTCGTCCATCACATCATTCTCCTAATGATGTGATCCCGTTATCAAATGACAACTCATGTCTATGACCTGGAAACCGCGGTCATCTTTGATCAACGAGCTAGTCCTGTAGAGGCTCACTAGGGACACTAAGTCTGTCTATTCATCCACACGTGTATTCGAGTTTCCAATCAATACAGTTATAGCATGGATAATAAACGATTATCATGAACAAGGAAATATAATAATAACTCTTTTATTATTGCCTCTAGGGCATATTTCCAACAGTCTCCCACTTGCACTAGAGTCAATAATCTAGCATTACAAGGTAATGAATCTAACACCCATAGAGTCTTGGTGTTGATCGTGCTTAGCCCGTGGAAGAGGCTTAGTCAACGGATCTGCAACATTCAAATCCGTGTGTACTTTGCAAATGTTTATGTCCTCCTCCTTGACCGAATCGCGGATGGAATTGAAGCGTCGCTTTATGTGTCTGGTCCTCTTGTGAAACCTTGGTTCCTTGGCTAGAGCAATGGCACCAGTGTTGTCACAGAACAGAGTCATTGGGTTCAGTGCACTAGGCACAACTCCAAGATCTGTCATGAACTCCTTCATCCAGACACCTTCCTTAGCCGCCTCCGAGGCAGCTATATACTCCGCTTCACATGTAGAATCAGCTACCACGCTCTTCTTGGAACTGCACCAGCTTACCGCTCCCCCGTTGAGAATATATACGTATCCGGTTTGTGACTTAGAGTCATCCGGATCAGTGTCAAAGCTTGCATCGACGTAACCCTTTACGACGAGCTCTTGATCACCTCCATAAACGAGAAACATATCCTTAGTCCTTTTCAGGTACTTTAGGATATTCTTGACCGCTGTCCAGTGATCCATACCAGGATTACTTTGAAACCTTCCGGCCATACTTATGGCAAGGCTGACATCTGGTCTTGTGCACAGCATTGCATACATGATAGAGCCTATGGCTGAAGCATAGGGGACGACACTCATCTTTTCTCTATCATCCGCAGTCACTGGGCATTGAGTCTTACTCAACTTTGTACCTTGTAATACCGGCAAGAACCCCTTCTTGGATTGATCCATTTTGAACTTCTTCAAAACTTTATCAAGGTACGTGCTTTGTGAAAGTCCTATCAAGCGTCTTGATCTATCTCTATAGATCTTGATGCCCAATATGAAAGCAGCTTCACCGAGATCTTTCATCGAAAAAACTCTTGTTCAAATACCCCTTCACGCTATCCAAAAATTCTATATTGTTTCCAATCAGCAATATGTCATCCACATATAATATTAGAAACGCTATAGAGCTCCCACTCACTTTCTTGTAAATACAAGCTTCATTGTAAACTTGTATAAACCCAAATGCTTTGATCACCTCATCAAAGCGAAGATTCCAACTCCGAGATGCTTGCACCAGTCCATAAATGGAACGCTGGAGCTTGCACACTTTGTCAGCATTCTCTGGATCGACAAAACCTTCTGGTTGCATCATATACAACTCTTCCTTAAGAAAACCGTTAAGGAACGCTGTTTTGACATCCATCTGCCAAATTTCATAATCGAAAAATGCAGCTATTGCTAACATGATTCGGACGGATTTAAGCATCGCTACGGGTGAGAAAGTCTCATCGTAGTCAATCCCTTGAACTTGTGAAAAACCCTTTGCCACAAGTCGAGCTTTATACACGGTGACATTACCGTCAGCGTCCGTCTTCCTCTTAAAAATCCATTTATTCTGAATGGCCTTCCGCCCTTCAGGTAATACTTCCAAAGTCCATACTTTGTTTTCATACATGGATCCCATCTCGGATTTCATGGCCTCTTACCATTTGTCGGAATCTGGGCCCACCATCGCTTCTCCATAGCTCGTAGGTTCACCGTTGTCTAACAACATGACCTCCAAGACAGGGTTACCATACCACTCAGGTGCAGTGCGTACCCTTGTCGACCTACGAGGTTCGGTAGTAACTTGATCAGAAGTTTCTTGATCATCATCATTGGCTTCCTCTTCAACCTCTGTAGGCTCCACAAAAACATCTTTCTGTGCTGCGCTACTTTCTGGTTGAAGCAGAGGTTCAATAACCTCATCAAGTTCTACCTTCCTCCCACTCAATTCTTTTGAGAGAAACTCTTTCTCGAGAAATGACCCGTTCTTAGCGACAAACACTTTGCCTTCGGATCTGAGATAGAAGGTGTACCCAACTGTTTCTTTTGGGTATCCTATGAAGACACATTTGTCCGCTTTGGGTTCGAGCTTTTCTGGCTGAAGCCTTTTGACATAAGCATCGCAACCCCAAACCTTGAGAAAAGACAACTTAGGTTTCTTGCCAAACCACAGTTCATACGGTGTTGTCTCAACGGACTTAGATGGAGCCCTATTTAAAGTGAATGCAGCTGTCTCTAACGCATATCCCCAAAACGATAGTGGCAAGTCGGCAAGAGACATCATAGAACGTACCATATCTAATAGGGTTCGATTACGACGTTCGGACACACCATTACGCTGTGGTGTTCCAGGTGGTGTCAACTGTGAAACAATTCCACATTTTCTTAAGTGATCACCAAACTCATAACTCAGATATTCTCCCCCTCGATCAGATCGTAGGAATTTGATCTTCTTGTTACGATGATTTTCAACTTCACTCTGAAATTGCTTGAACTTTTCAAAAGTTTCAGACTTATGCTTCATTAAGTAAATATACCCATATCTACTTAAGTCGTCAGTGAAGGTGAGAAAATAACGATATCCACCGCGCGCCGTTACACTCATCGGACCGCACACATCAGTATGTATGATTTCCAATAAGTCACTTGCCCGTTCCATTGTCCCTGAATACGGGGTCCTTGTCATCTTGCCCATGAGGCACGGCTCGCACGTGTCAAGTGATTCAAAATCAAGAGACTCCAAAAGTCCATCAGTATGGAGCTTCCTCATGCGTTTCACGCCGATATGACCGAGACGGCAGTGCCACAAGAAAGTGGTATTATCATTATCTACTCTACATCTTTTGGCATCAATGTTATGAACATGTGTATCATCACTATCGAGATTCAATAAGAATAAACCCCTAACTTCGGGTGCATGACCATAAAAGATATTACTCATATAAATAGAACAACCATTATTCTCTGACTTAAATGAGTAACCGTCTCGCAATAAACAAGATCCAGATATAATGTTCATGCTTAACGCAGGCACTAAATAACAATTATTCAGGTTCATAACTAATCCCGATGGTAATCGAAGAGCGAGCGTGCCGACGGCGATCACATCAACCTTGGAACCATTTCCCACGCGCATCGTCACTTCGTCCTTCGCCAGCCTCCGTTTATTCCGCAGTTCCTGTTTAGAGTTGCAAATGTGAGCAACCAAACCGGTATCAAATACCCAGGCACTACAACGAGAGTTGGTAAGGTACACATCAATAACATGTATATCACATATACCTTTGTTGTTGTTGGCCCCCTTCTTGTCCGCCAGATACTTGGGGCAGTTCCGCTTCCAGTGGCCATTCCCCTTGCAATAGAAACACTCAGTCTCTGGCTTGGGCCCAGCCTTGGGTTTCTTCACTGGATTGGCAACTGCTTTGCCACCCTTCTTAGAGTTACCCTTCTTGCCCTTGCCATTCTTCTTGAAACTGGTGGTCTTATTGACCATCAACACTTGATACTCCTTCTGGATGTCTGCCTCAGCGACTTTCAGCATCGAGAACAGCTCGGCGATGGTTTTATTCATCCCTTGCATGTTGTACTGCTGGACGAAGCTCTTGTAGCTTGGAGGGAGTGACTGGAGAATTCTGTCAATGATAGCCTCATCCGGGAACACAAGTCCCAGATCTGCTATGCGGGTATAGTACCCAGACATCTTCAGTAAGTGCTCACTGACAGACAAATTCTCCTCCATCTTGCAAGCGAAGAATTTATCGGTGGTCTCATACCTCTCGATCTTAGCATTCTTCTCAAAGATGAATTTCAACTCCGTGTACATCTCATATGCACCATGACGTTCAAAACGCCTTTGGAGTCCTCCTTCCAAGCCGTACAACATGGCACATTGTACTATCGAATAGTCATCCGAACGCGTCTGCCAGACGTTCATATCGTCCGCAGAGGCTCCAGGAGCGGGGGGTTGACCTAGCGGTGCATTTAGGACATAAACCTTTTGGGCAGCTGTGAGGATGATCCTCAGATTGCGGAGCCAGTCCACAAAGTTGCTCCCATCATCTTTCAGTTTAGCTTTCTCTAGGAACGCATTAAAATTCAGGGGAACTCCTGCGCGAGCCATCTACAACATAAATTTGCAAGGACATTTTAGACTATTGTTCATGATAAGTGAGTTATTACCTAATCAAATTAATTATAACTCCCACTCAAATTGACATCCCTCCGGTCATTCGAGCGTGACATGATCCAAATTCACCAACCCAAGTCCGATCATCACGTGAGATGAGGTGGTGTCAATGGTGAACATCAACATGTTGATCATATCTACTATATGACTCATGCTCGACCTTTCGGTCCTCCGTGTTCCGAGGCCATGTCTGTACATGCTAGGCTCGTCAAGTCTAACCCGAGTGTTCTGCACGTGCAAAACTGGCTTGCACCCGTTGTATGTGAACGTAGAGTCTATCACACCCGATCATCACGTGGTGCTTCGAAACGACGAACCTTCGCAACGGCGCACACTCGGGGGGAACACAATTTTATCTTGAAATTTTAGTGAAGGATCACCTTATAATGCTACCGTCGTCCTAAGCAAAATAAGATGCATAAAAGGATTAACATCACATGCAAATCATAAGTGACATGATATGGCCATCAACTCGTGCTTTTGATCTCCATCTCCAAAGCACCGGCATGATCTCCATCGTCACCGGCGCCACACCATGATCTCCATCATCATGATCTCCATCATCGTGTTGCCATCGGGGTTGTCGGCGCCCCACCATGCTCTTACTACTATTGCTACCGTTTAGCGATAAAGTAAAGCATTACAAAGCGCTTAATGATTGACACGCAGGTCATACAAAAATAAAGACAACCCTATGGCTCCTGCCGGTTGCCGTATGCATCGACATGCAAGTCGATGTTAACTTTTACAACATGATCATCTCATACATCAAAATATATTTCATCATGTCATTGGCCATATCATATCACATACATACCCTGCAAAAACAAGTTAGACGTCCTCTAATTTGTTGTTGCATGTTTTACGTGGCTGCTATGGGTATCTAGCAAGAACTCTTCTTACCTACGCAAAACCACAACGGTGATATTCAAGTTGCTATTTAACCTTCTACAAGGACCGCCTTGTTCTATTCCGATTCAACTAAGATAGGAGAGACAGACACCCGCCAGCCATCTTATGCAACAAAAGTCACATGTCTGTCGATGGAACCGGTCTCATGTACGTGGACATGTAAAGTTGGTCCGGGCCGCTTCATCCTATAATACCGCTGAATCAAGAAAGACTAAGGAGGGCAGCAATTTAAACATCAACGCCACAAACTTCTTTGTGTTCTACTCGAGAAAGCATCTACGCAAGATCCTAGCTCATGATGCCACTGTTGGGGAACGTTGCATGGGAAACAAAAATTTTTCCTACCGTTCACCAAGATCAATCTAGTAGATGCAACTACGAGGGGAGAGTGTGTGATCTACGTACCCTTGTAGATCGCTAAGCGGAAGCGTTATGAACGCGGATGATGGAGTCGTACTCGTCGCGATTCAGATCGCCGAAGACCTAGCACCGAAGCAACGGTGCCTCCGCGTTCTTCACACGTACGGCTCGGGGACGTCTCCTCCTTCTTGATCCAGCAAGGGGTGGAGGAGAGGTTGATGGAGAACCGGCAGCACGACGGCGTGGTGGTGATGGTGGAGAGGAACTTCAGCAGGGCTTCGCCTAAGCACTGCGGGAGGAGAAGATGTAACGGGAGAGGGAGGGCAGCACCGAGGCACAAACTGTGTTGGCTGCCCTCCCTTTGCCCCACTATATATAGGGGGGGTGGAGAGGTGAGGGCGCCCTAGGGTTTCCCCCTAGGGGCCGGCGGCCAGGGCAAGGGGAGGGGGCGGCGGCCAGGGCAGGGGGAGGCGCCCAGGCCCTAGGGTTTCCCCCCTAGGTGCCTTGCCCCCCAAGCCCAAGGGGTGCGGCCAGCCCTAGGGGGTCCCACCCCCTTAGCCGCATGGGGAGAGGGCCCAGGGGGGGCGCACAGCCCCCTGAGGGCTGTGGTGTCCCCCTTTGTGGCCCAATAGGCCCAGAACAACTTCCGGACCCCCCGAAAACCTTCCCGGTACTCCGCCGATTTCCCGATGCTCCCCGGAACACTTCCGGTACTCCGAAACCTTTCATTCTATATATCAATCTTCGTCTCCGGACCATTCCGGAGACCCTCGTCATGTCCGGGATCTCATCCGGGACTCCGAACAACCTTCGGTAACCATGCACTCTTCTCACTAACAACCCTAGCGTCACCGAACGTTAAGTGTGTAGACCCTGCGGGTTCGGAAACCATGTAGACATGACCGAGACACTCCCAGGTCAATAACCAATAGCGGGATCTGGATACCCATATTGGCTCCTACATGTTTCTCGATGATCTCATCGGATGAACCACGATGTCAAGGATTCAGGCAATCCCGTATACAGTTCCCTTTGTCTCGTCGGTATGTTACTTGCCCGAGATTCGATCGTCGGTATCTCTATACCTAGTTCAATCTCGTTACCGGCAAGTCTCTTTACTCGTTACCGTAATACACAATCCCGTGACCAACTACTTAGTCACTTTGAGCTCATTGAGATAACGTATTACCGAGTGGGCCCGGAGATACCTCTCCGTCATACGGAGTGACAAATCCCAGTCTCGATCCATGTCAACTCAACAGACACCCTCGGAGATACCTGTAGAGTACCTTTATAGTCACCCAGTTACGTTGTGACGTTTGGCACACACAAAGCACTCCTACGGTGTCAGTGAGTTACATGATCTCATGGTCATAGGAACTTATACTTGACATGCAGAAAACTATAGCGATAACTGACACGATCAAAAGCTATGTTTACGTTTGGGTCACGTCCATCACATCATTCTCCTAATGATGTGATCCCGTTATCAAATGACAACTCATGTCTATGACCTGGAAACCGCGGTCATCTTTGATCAACGAGCTAGTCCTGTAGAGGCTCACTAGGGACACAAAGTCTGTCTATTCATCCACACGTGTATTTGAGTTTCCAATCAATACAGTTATAGCATGGATAATAAACGATTATCATGAACAAGGAAATATAATAATAACTCTTTTATTATTGCCTCTAGGGCATATTTCCAACAAGTGCCACCGTGTACCCCAGGCTGCACAGCCATCCGCCACGCGTCCCTGGATAGGCCCCAGAGCGACGCGTGGGCCGATGAGCTGGAGCGCGGGCACACAGCGCAACCTTCCCGGCAAGCACCTTGCCGGGGCCTTGATCTTGCCGGGCCCGGGAACTTGCCGCTCCCCGGGCCCCTTGCCGGGGCGCGCATAGCGCCGAGGCGATGTCTTCTAGTCTTCCTGGCAAGCTCCTCTTGCCAGGGTCTTGTGTTAGTGGAACAGTCTTGAGCCTGGAACGGCCTTCCCGGCAAGCTCCTCTTGCCGGGGTCTCGGTCTTATGTCTTGTATACTTTGTTTTTGAATGGTTTAATAAGGAGCAGGAAGGTCTCCGGCGAGCCCGCAGTAAACCTTGCCGCGGGAAGCTGCAACTGCCCGTGCACAAGTTGGGGTACTGAGGCACCCCTACCTTAGTACACCGACACTTAGTCTGTGAATGCCTGATGTAACCCCTTCCCCCTCCTCGTCTCTTTTCTTCTGTTCTGCTCTGCTTTGCTTGTGCCTTGCACCTTGATGCATCGGCCAAGTCTTCTCTGTAACTGTATTTCACTAGGCTCTGCCTGTTTTGAAATATAAGGTCGGCAGCCAGCCATCTTCTTTGTTTCAAAAAAATAAAATAAAAATAACCAATGGATCACTCGCACCTGTGCACCGAAGCTTCAGGAAGGGTGAACATGGGAGTGCCCTTCTGCGACGGTCAAAACCAGACAGCCACACCGTTTTTTTACTTGGCTTCCTTCTTGGCTCGCCACACCTTCACAATGAAAATGTTATCTTATTCTGTTGGACTGGCTTCAGGATTAAGGTAATCCAAACACCGAGCAAACCCCACACCATACACAACCACACACACGGACACAGCAAGTTGTGAGAGGATTCAGGGCTATAAATACGCCCCCTTCACCTTCCGATTCGCCTCGTCAGCACGCGAAACACGCCACCGGCCCAATTCACCACGAGCGAGTCGCTCTCCGGGCGAGCAGCGGGCAGCAGCAGATGGTGGCGACGGGAGATGCGGAAGAGGCGGCGGCGGGGTGCCGCGCGCGGGCGGCGCTGCTGGGCGCGTACGAGCTGGGGCGCACGCTCGGGGAAGGCAGCTTCGGCAAGGTGAAGCACGCGCGGCACCGGGCCACGGGGGACCACTTCGCCGTGAAGATCCTGGACCGCGGCAGGGTGCTCTCCCTCCGGGGCGCCGACGACCAGGTGCGCAGGGAGATCGCCACGCTCACCATGCTCGCGCACCCCAACGTCGTCCGCCTCCACGAGGTAATTAATTAGTACTACTACTAATCGCCATCTCCGCTCCTGTTCTTCTCTCGCTGCTGCGCGCGGTATACCTTGTGTGCTGCGCTGTTGCCTCTGCTAGATGTGCGAATGGATAGAGTACCCTTGGTGAGGATATTGAGGAGGGGGGAAATGGTTTTTAAATTTGAATACCTTGTCGAGAAAGGATGCTTGAACTGCGGGCGCATCCTAACCATCCGGGCACGCCACGGTTGGAATGACGCTGCAATTATCAACCAGAGATTCCTTAAGGAAACGGGTAATTCGTGGTGGAGATTGCAAGCTTCATCGTGTTTTCCTACATACATTCATAGTAACAATTGCTTGTTAATTTTGGGGTTCTACTTTAGATATTACTACTAGTAGTCTATACACAAGTTCATTGCGCGTTACACGTAGGCCATGTCGAATTTGGTTACTGGGAAGAACCGTGCTGGAATTATTAAAAAAATTGACCATCTTGATGACCGGGAAGAATCGTGCTTCGATTGTTTAAAAAATTGACGCCAGAGGGGGAAAGGGCCCATTGGTCGGGTAGTATAAGGAGAATGTTTTGTCAACTCGATGGTTGAGGGAGGCTTGTACTCAGGCGGGTGAGAACGTATCAGTACATCCGGGCACGCCACAGCTGCAATTATCAACCGGAAATTCCTTCGGGAAAAACGTGGAGATTGAAAGCACCATCATTATATATGTTTTCATACGTTCATAGTAGCACTTATCAATAATTGTAGCCTGTAGCGCCTGCAGCAATTCTGCATTGGATATTAGTAGTGCGCTACTAGTCTCTATACGTAGCGCGTTGCACGTAGACCACTAGACCTGTAGCAGCACGTGGAATTGGATGCAGATTCAGCTCCAGGCCATGAACTTCTCCATTTCAAGATTAATGCTTGATTAGGATCGCATGTGTCGCCCTCAAGTATATCCAATAATGCCAACCAGCTGCTGCCCCGTCCTTATCTTTATGACTATGCCATAATCTTCTTTATTTTGCGAGACATAATTTCTTTGGGTCTCTTGTGGTGCACATGAGCATATGAATTCGTCCATGTGGCCTGTTTAAATAATATCAGCGTCGTATTATTAACCCTGTAATTGTTTGAACTCTTGATTCAGGTTGCTGCTAGCAAAACAAAGATCTACATGGTGCTTGAGTTTGTCAATGGAGGCGAACTATTTGACAGGATTGTAAGCCCATATCACATCCTACTACCTCCTTTCCGGTTTATAAGGCTTGCGCGTATATCTAGGTTGACAAATAAACCAACGTAATACAAGTTATTTGTCACAAAAAATATATCATTAGAAACTTCAGATCTTCTATTTTCTAATGGTGTAATTTTTAGACTATGTAACTCATTTTATATTGGTCAAATTATAGATCTAGGGATACGCGCATGCCTTATAAACCGGAAAGGAGGTAGTATTTTCAACTATCTGCTAAATTCTCTGCCAGGTACATTGGGTTAGTTCTAACACTTCGAGTTTATTTCTTTCCTGCAAATAAAAGGCAATGAAGAGAAAACTATCCGAACGAGAAGGAAGAAGACTTTTTCAGCAGCTAATTGATGGTGTGAGCTATTGCCATGGAAAGGGTGTCTGCCACAGAGACCTCAAGGTACTGACGACTGAGGTTTCATCCCTTTATGAAGCATCTGGTCAAGAGATTATCGATCATTCTTATTGTCGATGTATCATATACTTCGTGAGATAGCCATTATGGCTTGATTGCTCTGTGTTTTCCTGACTTATCCCACTGTTACATGTAACAGCCTGAAAACGTTCTTATTGACCGAAAAGGCAACATCAAGATCTCTGATTTTGGTCTCTGTGCTTTACCTCAACACCTCGGGGTACGGCAGAAAACCTTATCACACGATTTCTTTGTATTGATCATTATATTTTTCATTAGTTTTTCTGTTGCGAGGATATTTTCATTTCATTGAATTTAAAGTCTGCAACTTTTCAGAAGGATGGATTGCTGCATACAACCTGTGGTAGCCCCAACTATGTTGCACCTGAGGTAAAATACTGGCCACCTTGGGACCAGTTATCTGTTTTACAGAATATTTGCTCATTCTTGTGCCAAATATATCCAGGTTCTGCGAAACAGAGGTTACGATGGATCACTGTCAGATATCTGGTCTTGTGGAGTAATTCTTTACATAATGCTCGTAGGACAGCTTCCGTTTGATGACAGAAATATGGTTGTTCTTTATCAGAAGGTAGACATTCATTATTAAAATAAAATAAAAACTTTGGTATTTGGTACTTTGTTTTGATAGTTCTCTGAAGCCATTCCAATAATAATACTCTTATCTGGCTGCGTGTAGATTTTCAAGGGCGACGCTAAGATCCCGGAGTGGCTTTCACCTGGTGCACAAAACCTTCTGAAGAGGATTCTTGAACCAAATCCGATGAAGAGGATCAACATGGCAGAGATCAAACTACACGAATGGTTCCAGAAAGACTATATTCCTGTTGCTCCATATGATGACGTTGATGAAGATGTACGGCTTGGTGCAATTCTGCCTGTCAAACAGGTATGTCAAGATGACACAAACTGTATGATGCTGAAGACCAAATTATGTCCTAATATAGGCAAATACACTATGTATTTGTAGCCGCTGATCAGTGATTTTTTGTTTCCTTTTTCCATCCTGAAGCAAATTAGTGAAGCACCAGGGGATAAGAGTACTCGTCAGATGAACGCTTTTCAGCTGATCGGAATGGCATCTTCCCTCGATCTTTCAGGGTTTTTTGAGGAAGAGGTATAAAAATATTTTCAGTAATTGATTTCCTGCGCCTCCCTTGCTGTAATCGGAATGATTTAATCTGCAAAACTGGGAAGAAAAATCATATGCATAGTTTCTCAAGATGTTTTAGATCAAGATGATCACTGAATGTGCTGCCACTGCGGCCTCATAGAACAACTCATCTCATCCAGTTGGACTTATTGCAGGGAGTGTCCCAGAGAAAGATCAGGTTCACATCAGCACTTCCACCAAAGGATTTGTTCGACAAGATTGAAGTGTCAGCGACGCAGTCCGGGTTCCATGTTCAGAGAGCGCATACCAAGGTGAGCACAAGCTTATCATCCTCATCACATTGTAGAGGTTTTTTCACCATCACATGGTTGAGTACAAGTTTTAAAGGAACTGAAATGAATGTGCCGTGTTATATTTCAGCTCAAAATATCGGGCAACTGCAATAAACCGAACAACCCTTCGCCATTCTTAGTCTGTGCCGAGGTATCATTCGGCAAGCTGCACCATTTTTCGGTGAAACGCGTGGGAATGGTAACCAATGGAGATCAGATGCTAACACCTACGGTGCCGTTTTTTCTTATCCCAGGTGTTTGAGCTTGGCCCCTCTCTGCATGTTGTTGAGCTTAGGAAGTCCCAGGGTGACACTGCAGTGTACAGAGAGGTAGACAAGAGCTAACAGCAACTGGATTTGCCACTGCCATAACTTCACTGTAGATATCTTCAGTCCTGGTGGTTAGTGAGTGAATGACTCAACGTTGTTGTTTTCTTGGAATGTATTTTGCAGCTGTGTGATAGGATCTCGAGTGACCTGGGGATTGACAAGATTTTCGGGATGGGGTCGCTCTTCGACGAGGACCTCCCTAGCTTTGACAGCAGAGCCGCGACACCACTGGTTGCCTTGTGATGAGAGCTGTAGGATGCCCCGACTGACATGCTGTAGGATGCTAGGATCATAGCTGTTTATTGATTGGAAATGAGGATGGTGGTGTAAGGATTAGGATCGTACAGTGTACAAAACTATATACAGATAGTCGAGTGATGAAACTGACTATCAACGATGTAATCATTTTTTGTGCGAAAAGGCCAAAGGCCTTATATTAAAGTCTGACCAACCTTTACAACGTTATTATCGTTACATAAATGAAAAATTACTCGCTGTCTTTTTTTATCGAGAGAAATTTTCAATCTATTAATCAATCATGGCAGTACAGAGAACACAAGAGGTAATAAAAATTACAACCCAGTCTATGGACCACCTAGCGACGACTAGAAACACTGGAGCGACCCGAAGGCGCGCCACCGTCATCGCCCTTCCATCATTGGAACTGGGCAAACCTTGTTGTAGTAGAGAGCCGGGAAGTCGTCGTGCTAAGGCCCCAAAGGACCAGCACACCAGAGCAGTAATCATCGCAGATGAAAAGAGTTGTAGATTGAAAAAATAATCAAACCTGAAACCACACGAACGAAGTCGAACAAAAACTGGATCCAAATAGATCCACCGAACACCAGCACTGACCGAATGGTATGAGATCCGACGGAGACCCACGTCCACACATCCTCCGATAACGCTATTCGCACCACCGGGACGGGGATAGGATGTGGGAGACATTATAGCTACCGAGGGACATCGTCGCCGCCACACAACCCCAACCAAGACGTTCAACCTAGCAAAAACAAGAACGGGTCCCTCCCGCTGGCGTGGGACCGAGATCCTTCGCACCTCCACAGGCCAAAGGCCATCGGAGGCGGGGCGGATCCGCGGCGGCGCCAGCGGGAGGAGGAAGGAGACTTTTCTTGAGGAGGAGGAAAGACTTGAGGGAAAACTTGAAATGATCTAATTACTCGCCGTCTTCCTCCTGCACTCGCTGTGAGCGAAGCTTGATACCCCCTCTGGACATTCCGAACACCATGAGAGTGAGGGAAACGTTGTTGACCAAGCGGACTAGAAGTTGCTGCTCGGAGCCAGAAGATGCCGACATGGTTGGATAATCACCCAAGATCTAGCCAAACAGATACGGGGAGACATATCTTGTAAACTCCCCGATGATGTTGAAACTGGTCGAATGTTACCGGTTGGAGGAGGGGCTAGAGGAGCAAGACACGAACCGGTGTCGTCCACTACGTTGAAAGATACATTCGAAGACCACATGCATAACAAGAAGACTACTAGAAGAGTAGTGACCACCATGCCCCTCCTAACCCCCCCTCCCCCCCGCCCCGCCGCGCTCCTCTACTCCACCGATGAGATCGGCGCTCGCGAGGTGGACCATGATCAGGGGAAACCTTTTTTCTTGATATATGCACTACGCCACCATCACCGCCATGGCACCATGGTCGGGGAGCGAAACTCTAATTCAAGATATATATAAATACAATGCCGCAATGTAGAAAGGTTCCCACTGAAAGTGCTCTTTTGATCCTAAGTTCATATGCTCCCGCATGAACAGTAAAATCAAAGAAAACAGTGAAAAAAAATTCAAAAAATCTGATTTTTTTTTGTGATAAATATTGATGAATGTTCTAACTGCGTGCAAAATTTAAGGTCGAGATGACATTCTTGGAGGTCCGGGCAAAAAAAAAAAAAAAAACGAGGCACCAAAATACTTCCAACAGTAATCTTTTTGGACTATCGACTTTATTTTTTTTTTTGCCCGGACCTCCATGAATGTCATTTCCACCCAAAAAATTTCACGCAATTAGAAAACTTATCAATGTTCATCACAAAACAAATTCACATTTTTTTGAAATTGTTTACTTTCTTTTGAATTTTATTGTTCATGCGGGAGCATATGAGCTCGGGATCAAATACTCCAAGTCCGGTTCCCACCCCCTACTGTCGGTAGAGCGCCACGTGGAGGAGGGGACTCCTGGCTTCGCCGAGCCAGGGTAGGTAGTGACGGCATGTTTTTTTGGAGAGGGATGCAACATGGAAAAGAAACAACTTCTTTTCAGCGATGGGACTGAAAAGTAAGAAATGAATTATCTACATGTTTTATTAGGGCATGTATAATGGTGTTATCTTAACAATCAAATACAGTAGCTTCCTATGCGGTTTCCCAAAAGTGCCAAAAATATACCTTTCCAAAAGTGGAACTCCGGTTGTCATCGACAAGATAATATCCCGTGTTGTAGTCTCGACCATTGATGGTGTAGTTGCACGGCGGTAATTCACCATTGCAAAGCTAGAGAGTTGCCGGACGTACCGCGGTGCTGTCCAGGCCAAAGACGAAGTCTCCCGCGGCGAGGACGGGAGAGAGGACTGCTTTGCCAGAGCTGTCATTGTAGAGGCCACGAACAGCTGTGGAGCGCGCGCGGCGGCGGAGCTGCGAGCCGGACTGTGCGGAGGAGGAAGAAGAGATGAGAGAGAAAATTGATTCAGCAGCTCGGGGCGTGGATTTGGTGCAATTTGGGGTGGGGTCGAGTTGTCGGGACTGACATGGCAGGCTTGCCCGGGCGCCCCCATGTCCGCCCCATATTTGGATTGAATATGGGCGGTCCTGGACAGCCCGAGTTAATTGCTGAATTAGAAGAGATGTGACCGCATGAGATGCTGGATCTCGGGATGAGATTGGACGAACATGTAGATCTTGATTATCTGTTGCTTTGGCCCTTTTGTGGTGGAAACGACACAAAATAAGGTCTCTTCTGAATCAAGATGGGATGAGATAGCGTAGGTATGGCTAGTGCTAGGTGGGAACCCGATGAACGAGTTCACGCTCGAGGGTGGCCCGATCTTCACGTCGTAGGATCGAATCGGGAGGGATAACTAGCTGCAAGCAGCCGGGATAACTAGCTTTATACCTGCCAAGGTTGGATGCAACCCGTACGTTGGGGATGGCTGACCGAAGATACGAGAACTCCAACCCGCTATCTGAACAATCACAGAACCACAAACCGGGACTAATCCACACAAAACAGTCGGAACCGTAGAGCACGAACTAGGGGGAACCAGAGGCTCCTTCTCGCGAATCTGAATGAACTCACAAGAGCAAAGGTAGCAAGACCTCTCGGATCTCTCTAGCAGTCTTGCTGCATAAGCTTGTAGCTGAATGGTTTGACAAAAGGTTCTCAAAAGGATGGGGGAGATTGGGTTTTATAGCAGGGACAACCCCCCGTTAGCTAGGTGTGAAATGGTTTCAAAAGTAAACAGGTTTGCATGGCTTCCTTGGTAGAATAAGCAGTCAACTTTGGGAGTTGTTGGAGAGCTCCTCGGAAATTCGTGAAGTCTTGATAGCCTGGACACCTTCCACAAGAATGACTACAGCTTTTGACTCACAACTCCAAATGATGTGAGGTTTTTTGCGTTGGAAAGATAATTTGATGGAGCTTCTGTTGATGTACCCATATGGCCCCGTGTCTCCACCACATGAGTGTGGCACAACAGAACATCAGAGGTAAAAACTGACAGCATCAGCTTCACTTGAAAGTTGTTTTCTCCAAACTTGTTCCTCCAAACCAGTTGCTTCAAGAGCTCATAGGTTGTTGGATTTCTTCCATGTGATACCTAAGTTCAACCAACAACAATGGAGATGAAAGTGCAGCCTTGTATTCAAGATTATAGTATGAACATAAGTTAGCGTCCACCTGGGCATGTGTTTGCTCGATTCGGCTTAGTAATTCTTTCCAACTAAATTTTGCACATTTCTGAAATGTCATGTATGTAACCATGTGCTCATCATCCTCCCTTCCTTGATGAAGAGTCGTCCTCGACTCTCTTTGATCTACAAAAGATAAGTAGAAGGGCAGTAGCTAATATCCATGGAAAGGAATAATGGAAACCTCATTTGTAGCTTTCTCCTTTGAATTGTGTTGCATCTGATCATGTATTTGTTTGTCACAACTTAGAGTTTGTTCTTGGATGATTGGTGTTCTTTCAGTGACCAAGATGTCCTCATCATCCCCCCTCTCTTGAAAAGGAGTCGTCCTCGACTCTGCCTGGTCAGAACACAAAAGAAAGCATGACAATACGAAATCATAATGCAAATGTTTCATGATATTGAGAATTTTGGTTTTCAACTTGGCTATGTTATGGACGATGTCAACATGATGCTTTGTTCAACTTCGGAGTTCCTTCCAGCAAACATTTCCATCGAGTACAAATTTATAACTAACCATTACCATGTCCATATCAGCCTTACTCTCTACAAGAAAAGTCATCCTCGACTTCATTTGGTCTACAAGATTATAGCACGAGGACAAGGACATGGAGGACAATACAAAATGACTAGGAAAAGAAAAGGTTGAACATTTTTGTGTGGATCTCAAGTTTATTAACTCCTTTATTTCTTCTTCATGGTTGAAAATTTTATATTGGTGGATTGATGGTGTGCTAAAGGATGTGCCCAATAATTTTTCTCTTATTTCATTTAGCCAATGTTTCAAGAGTTCATATGTGCATACCTCGGGGTTCATCAAAATGGATGATCTCTTTTCTTTTACCTCATTGAGTACTTCCATGCCCTTTTGAAAATCAATCTGGACATATGCACCTCGTGTGGTGGTACTCCACGTGCTCCATGTTTGTTCTTAGATCTCAATCTCCCATCATTGCAAAAGAGCTGATATGTATGCCTTTTGCACATGCACATATTGCATAGAAAGAGGATTTGTGAAATGTTAGTTATTGAATGTTCCTCTCTCTTTTCATTCGGCGGACTACTAATTTCCCATGGTGGTGGATCACTCATATCGATGTTCTCTTTTTGGAAAATTTCAACCTCACATTTAGTGGACTCACATAACTCACTTTTCTTATCACTCTCAATATATGGATTTGTGGAAAGTGGACACTCTTCCTCATATTTGGTGGAGTCGCTCAACTTATTTTTCTTTTCACTCTCAAGTGGTGGGATTTTTAAAAGTGGACACTCTTCCTCACTTTTGGCAGAGTCACTCAGCTTGCTTTTCTTATCACTCTCAAGTTGTGGGATTTTGGACTGTGGACTCTCTTCCTCACATGGAATTTGTGGCACATGTTTCTTGGATGGTGGGACAATAATTGTGGTCAAAATGGCAACATTAGGTATGAGATTCTCATGTGAACATGGGCTATGAACCACCGGAGTCGGTCCATCAACCATGGTCAGGCTTGGTAGGGTCGTAGTTGTGCCGACGGGTACCACTAGTTCGCCCGTGAGCATGACATCCTTGTTGAACTTTAAGAGCAGAAGCAACACACCCATGAGTAGAAACACCTTTCGCTTGAGCATATCTTCTTTGTTGCGAATCATGAGCAGCAGCGACCCGCCTATGGGCAATGATAGCTTGCCCTCGAGCATGCCACCCTTGCCGCATTTCAAGAGAAGCACCGACAAACCCATGAGCAGTAGTGACACCATGCCCTCGAGCATGTCCTCCTTGTTGCACTTCATGAGCAGTAGGGTATTGTCGATGTCGAACCCTATCACAATGCTACCTCTTGAGCTTGCGTTGTATTCCCTCGAAGAGGAAAGGGAGATGCAACACAGTAGCGTAAGTATTTCCCTCAGTTTCTGAGAACCAATGTATCAATCCAGTAGGAGACCACGCGCGAGTCCCTCGCACCTGCACAAACAAATAAGAACTTCGCAGCCAACGCGATAAGGGGTTGTCAATCCCTTTACGGTCACTTACGAAAGTGAGATCTGATAGAGATGATAGTTTATATTTTTGGTTTATAAGAATAGCAAATAAAAGCAAGAAAAGTAAAGTAGATGTAGATTGATATGTTGAGAATAGACCCGGGGGCCATAGTTTTCTCTAGTGGCTTCTCTCATGACAGCGATATTCTACGGCGGGTAAACAAAATACTGTCGAGCAATTGATAGAAAAGCGAATAATTATGAGACTATCTAGGAATGATCATTGTATATAGGCATCACGTCCGAGACAAGTAGACCAAAACGATTCTGCATCTACTACTATTACTCCACACATCGACTGCTATCCAGCATGCATCTAGTGTATTGAGTTCATAATAACAGAGTAACGCCTTAAGCAAGATGACATGATGTAGAGGGATAAACTCAAGCAATATGATATAAACCCCATCTTTTTATCCTCGATGGCAACAATACAATACGTGCCTTGCTGCCCCTACTGTCACTGGGAAAGGACACCGCAAGATTGAACCCAAAGCCAAGCACTTCTCCCATTGCAAGAACTATAGATCTAGTAGGCCAAACCAAACCAATAATTCGAAGAGACTTACAAGGATATTATGAGCACACATAAAAAGTTCAGAGAAGAACCAAATATCTTTCATAGATAACCTTGATCATAAACTCACAATTCATCAGATATCGACAAACACACCGCAAAAAGAGATTACATCGAATAGATCTCCTCGAAGACCAAGGAGAACTTTGTATTGAGATCCATAGAGAGAGAAGAAGCCATCTAGATACTAGCTATGGACCCGAAGGTCTGTGGTAAACTACTCACAACTCATGGTGAGGGCGATGATTATGATGATGATGATGATGAAGGACTCCGTGATAGATCCCCCTTCGGTGGAGCTCTGGAACAGGCTCCAAGATGGGATCTCCACAGGAACATAAGCTACGGCGGTGGAATTAGGGTTTTCTCTCTGTTCACGGAGTTTCTGGGGTATGTGGACGGGGGGCCTCGAGGCAGGGGGTGCGCCCTGGGAAGGGGCGCGCCCCCCACCCTCGAGGGCCAGCCCTGTGTCCCCTCACGTGGTTCTCAAGCTCCACGTGTGTGTTTTTCTCCAAAAATATCTCCCGCGAAGGTTTCATTCCGTTTGGACTCCGTTTGATATTCTTTTTCTGCAAAACCCTGAAACAGGCAAAAAACAGCAATCTGGACTAGGCCTTTGGGTTAGTAGGTTAGTCCCAAAAATGATATAAAAGTGAATAATAAACCCATTAAACATCCAAGACTTCATAAATAATAGAATGGAACAATAAAAAAATTATAGATACGCTGGAGACGTATCAAGCATCCCCAAGCTTAATTCTTACTCGTCCTCGAGTAGGTAAATGATAAAGAAAGAATTTTTGATGTGGAATGCTAACCAATATAGTTTTTCAATGTAATTCTCTTAATTGTGGCATGAATGTTCAGATCTGAAAGATTCAAGATAAAAGTCTATATTGACATAAGAAATAATAATACTTCAAGCAATACTAACAAAGCAATCATGTCTTCTCAAAATACTATGGCTAAAGAGAGTTATCTCTACAAAATCATAGAGTGTTGGCTATGCTCCCTCGTTATCGCACAAAAAAATTCATATCATGCACAACCCCGATTTCAGCCAAGCATTTGTTTTCATACTCTATCTTTTCAAACCTTTCAACTTTCATGCAATACATGAGCGTGAGCCATGGATATAGCACTATGGGTGGAATAGAGGTGGTTGTGGAGAAGACAAAAAGGAGGGAGATAGTCTCACATCGACTAGGCGTATCAACGGGCTATGGAGACGCCCATCAATAGATATCAATGTGAGTGAGTAGGGATTGCCATGCAACGGATGCACTAGAGATAAATATGAATGAAAGCTCAACAAAAGAAACTAGTGGGTGTGCATCCAACTTGCTTGCTCACGAAGATCTAGGGCATTTGAGGAAGCCCATCATTGGAATATACAAGCCAAGTTCTATAATGAAAATTCCCACTAGTATATGAAAGTGACTAAACATGAGATTCTCTACAATGAAGAACATGGTGCTACTTTGAAGCACAAGTGTGGAAAAAGATAGTAGCAATTGTCCCTTTTTCTTTTCTTTTTTTCTTTTTTTGGGCCTTTCTTTTTTTTCTTTGGCCTTTTTTCTTCTTTTTTTTGCGGAGGGGCTTTATAGATTTAGCCTTTCCTCCCATGGGACAATGCTCTAATAATGACGATCATCACACTTTCATTACAACTCGATACTACAACAACAAAGTATGACTCTATATGAATGCCTTCGGCGGTGTACCGGTATGTGCAATGAAACAAGAGTGACATGTATAAAAATTATGCATGGTGGCTTTGCCAAAAATACGATGTCAACTACATGATCATGCAATGGCAATATGACAATATGATGCGTGTCATATGAAAGGAACGGTGGAAAGTTGCATGGCAATATATCTCGGAATGGCTATGGAAATGCCATGATAGGTAGGTATGGTGGCTGTTTTGAGGAACAATATGGTGGCTGTTTTGAGGAAGGATATATAGTGGGTTTATGGCACCGGCTAAAGTTGCGCGGTACAAGAGAGGCTAGCAATGGTGGAAGGGTGAGAGTGCGTATAATCCATTGACTCAACATTAGTCATAAGAACTCATATACTTATTGCAAAAATCTACGAGTCATCAAAACAAAGAAATCAACGCATGATCCTAGGAGGGAGGTTGGTAGGAGTTAACCATCGCGCCCCCCGACCTCCACACAAAGGTTGTCACTCTACAAATACCTCATGATCTAACTCCGTCACATATCGGTTCACCATACGTGCATGATACGGGAATCACTAACCTTAACACAAATATTTCTCAATTTCATAATAACTCCACTAGCATGACTCTAATATTACTATCCTCATGTCTCAAAACAATTATCAAGCATCCAACATCTCATTCTATTCAATGCAGTTAGTGTGATTTTTTTACTACATTGACATTGGATGTCTATTATGTGAAGACTAGTTTCTTTAGCCTAAACACATTACCATGCTGTTTTAATAGACTATCAAAAGGATATAAGTGAAGCATGAGAGTTCAACAATTTCTACAAAATATTACCACCACCGTGCTCTAAAAGATATAAGTGAAGCACTAGAGCAAAAACTATTCAACTCAAAAGATATAAGTGAAGCACATAGAGTGTTCTAACAAAAATCTAGGCCATATTTAACTCTCTCAAATAGGTGTGTACAGCAAGGATGATTGTGGCAAACTAACAAGCAAAGACTCAAATTATACAAGACGCTCCAAGCAAAACACATAACATGTTGCGAATAAAAATATAGCTCCAAGTATAGTTACCAATGGATGAAGACGAAAGAGGGGATGCCTTCCCGGGGCATCCCCAAGCTTAGGCTTTTGATTATCTTGAATTTACTTGGGGTGCTATGGGCATCCCCAAGCTTAGGCCTTTGATACTCCTTGTTCCATAGTCCATCAAAGCAATACTCAAAACTTGAAAACATCACAACACAAAACTTAGACAAAAATTCTCGTGAGCTCCGTTAGTATAAGAAAGCAAACCACTACTCAAAGGTGCAGAAATGAATTCATTCTTTTTTTATATAGGTGTTAAACCTACTGTATTCCAACTTCTCTATGGTTCATATCCTCCAATACTACTCATAGATGCATCGGAATAAGCAAACAACACACGAATAACAGAATATGTCAAAAACAGAACAGTCTGTAGTAATCTGCAGGTTTCGCCTACTTCTGGAACTCCAAAAAATTCAAAATAAATTGTTAAATTTGTGTAATTTGTCTAACAATCATCTGCAAAAAGAATCAACTAAAAAGCACGCTCCAGTAAAATCTGAGGACTACTTTAGCTAGCGCTAACGATTCTGGTTTTCACAGCAAGATCACATAAACTTCACACAAGTCTTCCCAAAGGTTCTACTTGGCACAAACACTAAACAAAACATGAGACCACATCTAATCAGAGGCTAGATGCAATATTTATTCCCTAACAGCAACAAAAAAAAATTGGGTTGCCTCCCAACAAGCGCTATCGTTTTACGCCCCTAGCTAGGCACGATACAAAATAAATCTAGGTATTGCCATATTTGGAAGGCAATCCATAAGTGGCTCTCATGATAGATTCATATGGTAATTTGATTTTCTTTCTAGGAAAGTGTTCCATGCCTTTCCTTAACGGAAATTGGAATCTAATATTTCCTTCCTTCATATCAATAATTGCACCAATCGTTCTAAGGAAAGGTCTACCAAGAATAATAGGACATGAATGATTGCAATCTATATCAAGAACAATGAAATCTATGGGCACATAATTCCTATTGGCAACAATAAGAACATCATTAATTCTTCCATAGGTTTCTTAATAGTGGAATCCGCAAGATGCTAATTTAGAGAACAATCATCAAGCTCATGGAACCCTAGCAAATCACACAAAGTGTTTGGGATAGTGGAGACACTAGCACCCAAATCACACAAAGCATAACATTCATGATCTATTATTTTTATTTTGATAGTAGGTTCCCATTCATCATAAAGCTTTCTAGGTATAGAAACTTCCAACTCAAGTTTTTCTTCATAAGATTGCATCAAAGCATCAACTATGCGTTTGGTGAAAGCTTTATTTTGACTATAAGCATGCAGAGAATTTAGCACGGATTGCAACAAGGAAATACAGTCAACCAAAGAGCAATTATCACAATTGAATCCCTTGAAATCCAAAGTAGTGGGTTCATCACTATGCAAAGTTTTAATCTCTTCACTCCCACTTTTAGCACATTTAGCATCAAGATCTAAAAACTCCGAATCATTGGGACACTTTAAAGCATAATTATCTCCAATCCTATCTTCATCAAGATTTATACTAGAAAACAAGGATCTAATAGGAGACACATCAATAACTTTCAGATTTTCATCTTTATTTTCATGATAACTAGAAGAACACGATTTAATATAATCTTCTCTTTTAGCATGCATTCTAGCGGTTCTTTCTTTGCATTCATCAATGGAAATTCTCATGGCTTTGAGAGACTCATTAATATCATGCTTAGGTGGGATAGATCTATGTTTCAAAGAATCAACATCAAGAGTAATTCTATCCACACTTCTAGCCAATTCATCAACCTTAAGCAATTTGTCTTCAAGCATAGCATTGAAATTCTTTTGCGAGATCATAAACTCCTTAACACTAGTTTCAAATTCAGAAGGCATCTTTCCATAAGAGTTGTTGTAGGAATTACCAAAATTATTATAGGAATTATGAGGAAAAGGCCTAGGATTAAAATTACCTCTATAAGCATTGTTACCAAAATTATTCCTACCAACAAAATTCACATCAAAAGATTCATTGTTATTCTCAATCAAAGTGGACAAAGGCATATCATTAGGATCAGAAGAAGCACTCTTAGCAGCAAACAATTTCATAAGTTCATCCATCTTTCCACTCAAAACACTAATTTCTTCGATAGCATGCACCTTTTTACTAGTAAATCTTTCGGTGTGCCATTGAGAATAATTAACCATAATATTATCTAGGAGTTTGGTAGCTTCTCCTAAGGTAGTTTCCATGAAAGTGCCTCCGACGGCCGAATCTAAAAGATTTCTAGAAGCAAAATTCAAGCCAGCATAAAAATTCTGAATAATCATCCATCGATTCAAACCATGTGTAGGGCAATTACGTATCATCAATTTCATTCTCTCCCAAGCTTGTGCAACATGCTCATGATCTAGTTGCTTAAAATTCATAATATCGTTTCTAAGAGAGATGATCTTAGCAGGAGGGAAATACTTAGAGATAAAAGCATCTATGCACTTATTCCACGAATCAATACTATTTCTAGGCAAAGAGGAAAACCAAGTTTTAGCACGATCTCTAAGTGAAAACGGAAATAACTTCAATTTAACAATATCGTTATCCGTATCCCTTTTCTTTTGCATATCACACAGATCAACCAAGTTGTTTAGATGGGTAGCAGCATCTTCACTAGGAAGGCCGGAGAATTGATCTTTCATGACAAGATTCAAAAAAGTAGCATTGATCTCACAAGATTCATCATCAGTAATAGGAGCAATCGGAGTGCTAATAAAATCATTGTTGTTGGTATTGGAGAAGTCACACAATTTGGTATTGTTCTGAGCCATAGTGACAAGCAAGCAATCCAACACACACAAGCGAACAAGAAGCAAGCGAACGATAAACACACGGCGGAAGAAGGGCAAATAGAACGGCAAGGGTGAAGTGGGGGAGAGGAAAACGAGAGGCAAATAAATGTAATGCGAAGGATAAGGGTTTGTGATAGGTGTTTGGCATATGGCTTTTGCGTAAGCCTCCCCGGCAACGGCACCAGAAATTCTTCTTGCTACCTCTTGAGCTTGCGTTGTATTCCCTCGAAGAGGAAAGGGAGATGCAGCACAGTAGCGTAAGTATTTCCCTCGGTTTTTGAGAACCAAGGTATCAATCCAGTAGGAGACCACGCGCGAGTCCCTCGCACCTGCACAAACAAATAAGAACTTCGCATCCAACGCGATAAGGGGTTGTCAATCCCTTTACGGTCACTTACGAAAGTGAGATCTGATAGAGATGCTAGTTTATATTTTTGGTATTTTTGGTTTATAAGAACAGCAAATAAAAGCAAGAAAAGTAAAGTAGATGTAGATTGATATGTTGAGAATAGACCCGGGGGCCATAGTTTTCTCTAGTGGCTTCTCTCATGATAGCGATATTCTACGGCGGGTAAACAAATTACTGTAGAGCAATTGATAGAAAAGCAAATAATTATGAGACTATATAGGCATGATCATTGTATATAGGCATCACGTCCGAGACAAGTAGACCGCTATCCAGCATGCATCTAGTGTATTGAGTTCATAAGAACAGAGTAACGCCTTAAGCAAGATGACATGATGTAGAGGGATAAACTCAATCAATATGATATAAACCCCATCTTTTTAACCTCGATGGCAACAATACAATACGTGCCTTGCTGCCCCTACTGTCACCGGGAAAGAACACCGCAAGATTGAACCCAAAGCCAAGAACTTCTCCCATTGCAAGAATTATAGATCTAGTAGGCCAAACCAAACCAATAATTCGAAGAGACTTGCAAGGATATTATGAGCACACATAAAAAGTTCAGAGAAGAACCAAATATCTTTCATAGATAACCTTGATCATAAACTCACAATTCATCAGATCTCGACAAACACACCGCAAAAAGAGATTACATCGAATAGATCTCCTCGAAGACCGAGGAGAACTTTGTATTGAGATCCAGAGAGAGAGAAGAATCCATCTAGATACTAGCTATGGACCCGAAGGTCTGTGGTAAACTACTCACAACTCATGGTGAGGGCGATGATGATAATGATGAAGGACTCCGTGATAGATCCCCCTCTGGTGGAGCTCCGGAACAGGCTCCAAGATGGGATCTCCACGGGAACAGAAGCTACGGCGGTGGAATTAGGGTTTTCTCTCTGTTCACGGAGTTTCTGGGGTACGTGGACTTATATAGGAAGAAGGAGGGCACCGAGGGACGCTCGAGGGGGCCTCGAGACAGGGGGGCGCGCCCTGGGAAGGGGGGCGTGCCCCCCACCCTCGAGGGCCAGCCCTCTGTCCCCTGACGTGGTTCTCAAGCTCCGCATGCTTGATTTTCTACAAAAATGTCTCTCACGAAGGTTTCATTCCGTTTGGACTCCGTTTGATATTCTTTTTCTGCAAAACCCTGAAACAGGCAAAAAACAGTAATCTGGACTAGGCCTTTGGGTTAGTAGGTTAGTCCCAAAAATGATTTAAAAGTGAATAATAAATCCCATTAAACATCCAAGACTTCATAAATAATAGCATGGAACAATAAAAAATTATAGATACGTTGGAGACGTATCACACCACATGTTGGAGGACGCTCGTGAAGCATCCTCTCCATGGCTCGGAGTATATTGTTCTCGAGTTGCTGCACATCAGCATGGGTGGACAAACAATTTTCTTCTCCATGATTCTTTCGACGCACACTTGGTGTAGATCCTGCCATGTTAGTAGGTCTAAAAGTGGAATAGGACAATTTTGTGGAAACACACAACCTCACCTCTTAATCACCAAAGTTCTTACGGGTTCACATCGGATTGTGCTTCTCCCGGATGTGTTAAAGCGATTGAATGACAGGGATCAAAGAACTAGCTTTGGTTTTTGTTGGAGCTCGGTGGGGTAAATAAAAAGGGGCTTGTGCTGAAATCAAGTTGATGCAAACCAAGAGAATATGGGAATAGATCGGCTGCACCTTTGCACCAAGATTGAAAAACACACAACACACAAGCTTCTGAATTTTTTTCTACGAAGCTGAAACTTTTGGATCTTGCACAACACTTTGTTTTCTCTCTTGACTTTTTTTCCGCCACTCTTTTCTTTCTGTCTTTGATTTTTTTGCCACCCTTTTTCCTTTCTTTTATCCAAAGCACAACAACCAAATCTGACAGCAATTACGAATATGAACTTGGTGTAGATCTAAAGATGAAGAACATGCAAGGTATGTAACAACAAGATCCCAGCACCAACAAGGCTTGGATTTATTTTTGGTGGGGCTTCGGACTTCAGGGACAGAAAATATAGCATGAAAAACACACGATCTAAAGGGATGATAGCAACATAAACTTGGATAACAGATCCTGCCGTGTCAAGGAAGGCTCTGATGCCAGATGATAGGTGGGAACCCGATGAACGAGTTCACGCCCGAAGGTGGCCTAATCTTCACGTCGTAGGATCGAATCGGGAGGGATAACTAGCTGCAAGCAGCCAAGATAACTAGTTTTATACCTGCCAAGGTTGGATGCAACCCGTACGTTGGGGATGGCTGACCGAAGCTACGAGAACTCCAACCCGCTGTCCGAACAATCACAGAACCACAAACCGAGACTAATCCACACAAAACGGCCAAAACCATAGAGCACGAACTAGGGGGAACCAGAGGCTCCTTCTCGCGAATCCGAATGAACTCACAAGAGCAAAGGTAGCAAGATCTCTTGGATCTCTCTAGTAGTCTTGCTGCATAAGCTTGTAGCTGAATGGTTTGACAAAAGGTTCTCAAGAGGATGGGTGAGATGGGGTTTTATAGCAGGGACAACCCACCTTAGCTAGGTGTGAAAATGCTTTCCAAAGTAAACAGGTTTGCATGGCTTCCTTGGGAGAATAAGCAGTCAACTTTGGGAGTTGTTGGAGAGCTCCTCGGATATTCGCGAAGTTTTGACAACCTGTACACCTTCCATAAGAATGAGTACATCTTTTGACTCACAACTCCAAATGATGTGAGGTTTTTTGCATTGGAATGATAATTTGATGGAGCTTATGTTGATGTACCCCTATGGCCCCGTCTCTCCACCACATGAGTGTGGCACAACAGAACATCAGAGGTAAAAACTGACAGCATCAGCTTCACTTGAAACTTGTTTTCTCCAAACTTGTTCCTCCAAACCAGTTGCTTCAAGAGCTCATAGGTTGTTGGATTTCTTCCATGTGATATCTAAGTTCAACCAACAACAATGGAGATGAAAGTCCAGCCTTTTATTCAAGATTATAGTATGAACATAAGTTAGCGTTCACCTAGGCATGTGTTTGCTCGATTCGGCTTAGTAATTCTTTCCAACTAAATTTTTCACATTTCTGAAATGTCATGTATGATGTAACCATGTGCTCATCAGCTAGGAACACTTCTAAGTTTCTCTTTGTAATCTTAATCTATAGGGCATCCTCTAATGTTACCTCGGGCATCCTCGGAAATTATACTAAACAACCACCTAATGATCTTTATCAGTTTAATCTTAATCAAGACAGTCATCCCAATGTCACTACCGGTTTGTCATGAAATTATACTAAATATGCATCACATAATGTCATTGATTCCCAAAAGATTCAATCTAACACAAGGAAACTCACAACATGAGAAAGATTCTATTCACCCCAAAGAGAATATGAGGGGATACACCATATAGTTCAACTCCATTAACAAAGCCCATGATCACAATCAAGATTGAAAACTTACATGATCAGAGGAGGTGGGGGAGGGAACATATAACTACTCGTACAAACCCTCAACCGCGAGGGAGGACTACTCCCGCATCATCACAGAGCATCACGAGATGACAGAGAGGTTGAACAAGATAATTTCTCCCCTTCGGTAGGGTGCCAAAAAGGGCTTGATTGGATCTCCCAGGAAAAGCACAGAAGCCGCATAAAAAAATAGGTAAAAATATTTCTGTTGTTTTGGAACATACACTACTAGGGAAAACCCTAGCACTAGTGTGGGTTAAACACCTAGCAGTAGCGTGGGTGCCCACACTACTGCTATGACGCTACAAATAACTTTTAGTAGTAGCGCGGGTGTACCCCCGCTACTACCATGCATCTATAGCAATAGCGCACGGTACATACATGTGCTCCTGCTAAATTTTGCAGCGCCCCTATGTACCACGCACTACTGCTAAGGAAGCGATGTTGTTACACACACACCCCGCGCTACTGTTATTGTTTTTTGTATTTTTTTCAGCTACGTATTTACTCTATATTTATACATGTTTTATACATTAGTCCCTATCATATGATACACACACTAGTCTCATCATATCATACACATATAAATCTCATCATATCACACACATACATATAGTCTCATCAAATCGTGTCATCATTATCATCATCCAACACAAATGATGTCTGTCGTCAATATCACGAAATAGTGATACAATTTATGACATGTCTCGAATAAATGCAACTACATCGTCATCCCATACACATGTTTCATCATCCATCTAAACAATGATATAGAAGAGAAGAACTATCACTATGAGCAATAGCGGAATTATGCAGTACATGAGGCGCCGGTTCTGATTTCTCTCTCGTGCTAGGGTGAACCTCAAGTAACTAGCTTCCGCTTCTTGTCTACTATCAAACCCTTTTTGGTTGCCGCCCGAGAACCTCGACACTTGGGCCTGACACTCCGGCCACTCATCGTACACTCCCGGAACCCTCCCTATGTATATGGCATAGCACTTCTTCGCCATGAAGGACCTATGTACATGTTAGCGACGCATCTTCATCAAGCAAATTCAACAATAATATGCAACATAATATACTTGAGCAACATGAAGAGAAAGGGTTAGCAAATAGATGCAACATATAGTAAACATAGTCTACGCAGGTTCATCATACCCAACCTAATTAACTAGATCTACGCAGGTTCATCATACCCAAACTAATTAAGTAGCGTTATGCAAGTTCAGCAGGAACATTTACATCATAAAGTTTAATCCTACAAAAAGTACAAGTTCAACCGACACATCATCTTCGGCATCGCCAATCACTGGAAGTTCCATCCATCCATATCCGCGAGGATGCACCCTAGCTTCGTGAACAACACCAGGTCCATACGTTGTAGGCCTATGCGAGTTTAGACGTCAGCTCGCGGTATAGGGTCGTGGTGGAACAACTCGTTCTGTTTAACGACTTCTTTCATTATGACCGTTGCAATGTCCATCTGGATGCGAAAGAAATCATCTCCCAGTTTATAACCTGGTTCGGCTCCTAAGGATTCTGCCCATTTGCGGATATGTTCATCGCTCCTAGCTGTCATGCGAAGAAGTTGGCGATCCCTTCTGAACTCCATCATGAGATAAAGGACGTAGAATGGTTGAAACGTATGAAAGGGCTATCAGGTAATGACTTACATTGGATGATAAGGTAGGAGAACCATTTCCTTGTCCTTATTGATTATCATAGACTCTTTGATGTACTTCCTATCAGCTTGACATTCAAAGTCACCGAGACTCAAGAAAGACTCATGCATGTAGTATGGATCAGCCACCGAGATTTGTAGGGTCATGTTACTCATATCATGCGTATGTTGTCTTGCATTGCTTATTTTTTATATCAGATAGACAATATTGAACGCCATATGCTTAGTTTAGACATCATATATGCAATTGCCATCTGCTTACTTGTTTAGTATATAAATCATATATTTGAATTATATCATGACATCAATTTACATAGAGAGCATGTATCTGAATTATGGCATGCCAACCTATTTAATAATTCCATCATATAGTTATATTATCTCGTCTTGTTTACATAGTCATCATGTTTTGAATTATGTCATTCTATCTGTGAATTATATCATGTCATCATGTTTGCATAGAGCATGTATGTGAATTATGGCATGCCAACCTATTTAATAAACCCATGATATAGTTATATCATGTCATCCTGTTTACATAGTCATCATATTTTGAATTATGTCCTTCTACCCTGTTTAGTTAGCCATCATATATGTGAAATTGTGTCATGTTATCCTTTTTAGTTAGCCATCATATATGTGATATTGCGTTATGGTATCCTGTTTGGTTAGACAACATAAGTTTGAATTATTTCATGCCCTCTTTTATTCCCCACTGTCAATTGCACATGTCTATCATACAGTGTATGTACATTCAATTACTTTTCTTGTTTAACAGCCAATTCAATTGGAGGGGATGATGGCAGCATCTAAGGGAGTAAAAACATGGTCTTCGGAAAATATAGTGCTACCCGTCGATGCAGATAGAACCATGGTTGTACTTGCTCAAGAACCAACCCCACCACACATAACCCAGACTCGCGTAGATTGTAACCTTACCCAGTTGGACAGAGGCCCAGCTACACCCCTTCTAACCCCAACCCCAACAGCTAGTAACCCAATTCCAGTTGACACAACACCGTCTCCACCACGGAGCACCCAAACACGAGCAGTTAGTAAGGCAACTGCAGTGCCCAAAGCACAAGGACCACCACTCCGAACCCCAACTCAATGATTAAAGCAGAAGAAGAATTGTTCTCACGTCAGGTTCCATAGCTATAGTTCATACTCTTTGCTCGTGCATCACAGTATGTACTCATACCAACTAATTTCAAATTTGAAGGATCCAATTGAAACTCCAATGGAGCAACATGTATGTTTTAAACATGTTTCCTTAACTAGTTTGCTTTTGTAACTCGCCCTATGTTGATTTTAGTTTCAATTGTATAAACAGTTATGTTCTCATGTCATGCACATTATAAGTGTTGCTATTGTCATGTAGTTTCCCACACTTATATTCTGTCTATGTTGCTTTGCTTTAAACATATATGATTTGATCTGTGTCTCTATCTTGATTTGGCAATATCAACTAGAATGATATAGACCATATAGTGACCATACTACATAGATACATGTTTGTTTCATGATGTAATCATGACAAATTTACAACTGAACTGGTTTACCAAAATGAGTTTCAGATACATCAAGCTAAACATGTGATGTGTCTGCTTGTTTCTCTTTTAGAATGCCGACAAAATATTGGAGATGACTACACCATCATGGAATGATAAAGGAAGTAATTCAGATAATGTTTAATATAGTGAGACATCCATGTTGGTCTCAAGAAAGCTGATAAAAACTCTCTTGAAGACAGTGAGACAACCCCAAAGTCCTGTCTCGATGTAGTGTTCAAGTTACTAGCCACTACTGGTAGCACAAGCTCTTCGAACTCGCTACCTGAATCAGTTCAGCTTCTCGAATCTCAACTACAAGTTGAAAGACATCTATCAGATGTGCTGCGACAAGAAGCTGAAGGACTCAGGAATTCCTGTAGAATTCAGATGCACATTTTCTGGTGCAACAACAAGTGTTGGAGGATTTAAGGGCCAAACAAGAGAAAGCTAATAAGATTGCTAAGCTTCTTGCCAGCATGGTGGGTACCCAGGATATTATTTCTTGAGCTCTTCTGAAGTGGTTTCAGTTCTGGACTTGTCGTGGATTTGTCACGGCCAGATGTCCTAGTGTGAGGACTTAGTCGCGAGGCCAACGCATCTACATAGTAGCTTGAGAGGGGTTGAGCGGGACGAGAGACGTGGGATTTTAGACAGCTTTGGGTCCCAGAAACATCATCCGGTAATAGCCCTACATGCTGTTTGTGGCTAGGTCTCATTATGATCATAAGGGAGTCGCCATATAACCCGGCTCTCCTCTAGTTGTGTCTAGCCCTAGAGATTGTTCAACCTGTCTGTTCAGACGTCTCCAAAAGCATGTCCCTCTTAGGGTGCCCCGCCCCTACTTATATAAGTTGAAGGGGCGGCTTACATGCAGAGTCCAACTCGGATTAGGACTTAACCTATTCTGACGTCTCACCATGGGCTTCTCATCGCGGGCTTCTCACCATGGGCTTCTTAATGTCTTGGGCTTCTTAACTCCAGGCGACTCATTTTCATGGCTAAGTACTTGTCGGGTCATAACTCTCTACCAGGTTATAACTGTCTGCCGGGTTATACTGGCCGCTGGCTTACAATCCGGCTTATAACTGTCCGCCGGCTTACAATATGCCGGCTTATAATCTGCCCGCCATCTTACAATCTGCCGGCTTATAACTGTCCGTCGGCTTACAATTTGCCGGCTTATAATCTGCCGGGTCACCAACGAGTCACCAGGCTCGGGCGGTTTACCAATGAAACACCAAGTCCTAGCTGGGTCATATCTCCATCCGGGTCATACCGTGGGGTATATCCCCGACATTAGCCCCTAGTTTAATTTGGATTTATCCATGTTAAACTGATCCTGCAAAATAATCACAAAAACAAATTTGATAGATTGTGCTTCGGGTTAAAAGTTTTTGCTGAACCAGACCTGCTCATCCTTAAATCCTTGTCATTTCCTTCTTGATACGTGTTCATGACCTCATAGCAAATCTCCTTTGGAAGATATGTTCAAACTTTGCAAATGCAAAAAATCCAGATACTTCTTCTGAAAAAATCCGGGTCAACAGGCCAGCTTCATAGTCAATTTGCTGACATTGGTCTCTTGTAGAGAAATATTGTGACGAATAATTCATTTGATTCTGCTCCCAATGCTTAAATTTTTTTCTTGAAATACTCATCTGATTTTTAGCCGGCTTGAGGATGTAGACCTTGTCGGTTTATCCATGCCAAAATTGTTGGTTTATCATTGTCAAAATTACCGTTTTGTAAATATTGATAGCACCGGGTCATAATTGTTATAGACCCCGGGTCGTGTAACTGATCTCCCTGAGTTTATTCAGGCGAAAACTGAGAATATGATCCCTGGTTTGCTCAAAATTGAGAACTTTGAAAATGTTCCTCCCTTATATGCATATCACATGTAGCTCCCAAGTCTTAAGAGGGGAACATAGTGAAGGTTCTTAGACTTGCTTCAATATAAATGCTGCAACTTGGAGAAATCCGGGTTGTTCATCTAAGCCACCAATCATAAACTGCACATTTTGAACTTCCCATGTGTAGCCCCCAAGTGTCGGGTCATTATGCAATAATGAGCAGAGACTTTGTAAATATGATCACGTAGACTTGAGCAGCAATGTGTAGCCCCCAAGGGCCGGTTCGGTAAGATAATACTGAGCTGGGACTTTATATATACTTCATTTGAAAATAACATCATATGATGTAGCCCCTACCGTGGGGCTTGAACCCACGACCATAAGGTTAAGAGCCTTGTACTCTACCAACTGAGCAGTGGACCCTTCAACATAATGGATTAAGGTTAGTGTACTTTGATTTTTTTGATAGTAGCAATTGGTAGCCCCCAAGGACCGGCTCATCACGATGTGATGAATTGGGTCTTCAATAAGGCGAGTAAAAAATGACTTTGCATTAGCCCCGAAGTGCCATGGTGCATGCTTGCAGCGACATGGGACTTGCATACTTGATGTAATCTTGATTTGAATAATGTAGCCCCCAAGTGCCGGGTCGTATGCCTGCAGCGACTCGGGACTAAATAAACCATATCTATTGTAGAATAAATCATATCCTCTGTCTGGATGATATTGCTGAATGCTTTGCATATCAATATTGAACCTTGCTCTCTGTTGTGAGATGGTACTCTTGAATGAAGAAATAATAGCCATTACTCTGGAGCGGCTTTGAAAACCTCAATCATAATACTGGTTTATTGATAACCATAATAAAAATCCAGCCATGTTGGCTATTAAAGATTTGAATAATATAACCCGGCTTGAAAACCGATTACTGCCATATAAACCAGTATATGCATCATATAGATATATGATGCATTCTATGATGATGCAATTTATGTTGATGTATGTGTATGATAACCTGGTTTGATTTGTTTTCAAACCATATGTCCATATGATATAAAGATATGAATCCAAATAACAAATCAGAAAAAACAAGGCTTTCATAGGCGGCCAAGCCTAAAACCCAAGTGCTTTTCATGGGCTTGCACAGCAACGAGCTAATCCTTCAACCTTGTAGGCCGGACCTCACATGATCAACCGCCATTTTAACCTTGAAAAGTTTTGGGTCTTTAATAAGATTGACTGCTCAAGAGTTTGGCGGGTCATTCCAGGAGTACCTGGGTGGAGTGGCAGACGTACAGGGTGGGATCAACTGAAATTCTTTGGTGTTTCAAGCCAAGAAGGGGTTATTAAACCTATGTTCTGTGAATAGGGGCCCCCAAGTGATATATTTTTGAGTTGTGCTCGCCGGGTACCTATGTTTGAGCTGTGTTGTGCAGCAGACTCTCTTTGGTCCCTTTAAAACGGGCGTCAAGCCTCCAAGTGATATTTACAGCCCAGCCTATAAGCCGGATCAAAGGGTAATCATAGCTATGCTCAGTGAGCAGGAAGTCCCCATGTATTTTGTAACAAGGCATACAAGCCGGATCAAGAGGGTAATCATAGCTATGCTCATTGAGCAAGAAACCCCCAAATGACCAATAATGTGATAAGACAATAAGGCAGGATACCCATGTTTGAATCGTGCATCATCGCAGCAAGTTCTCTTTGGAAACCTTTTAAATTTTACGAGATAAATTCTTCTTGAGCCGGGGTTTTAAACCGGATATTGAGAGCTTCAAAGCTTTATGGGAGATAAATTTCCCTTAAGCAGGTTGTGAACCGGATATTGAGAGCTTCAAAGCTTTGTGGAAGATAAATTTCCCTTGACCCGGATTTTGAACTGGATATTGAGAGCTTGAAAGCTTTGTGGGAGATAAATTTCCCTTGAGCCAGATTTTAAACCGAAATCCTCAATTTTAAGTCAAAAAATTTCTGACGGCCTTTATATTTTCATCAATATGGCAGTAGCCTCCGGGACCGGGTTATCTTCCCTCCAATGACCCGGGCTTCTTGAATTAGCTGGAACTAACAAGATTTGCTGAGTCGTGTCATTGTAGCCCCCGAGTCTTAAGAAGACTTGAGGAGTTGTCTTGAGATTCTCCATATTTGACCATGATATAAACCAACATATAGTTGAATAGCGGAACGCTGGAATATGTTGAAGCTGGAAGCAAGGTGGCAAATTGATGACCCTCGCAATACCCATTGTATATCCTTGGCGTTGATAACACAATGTGAATCCATAGAAGGTTAATTTCAACTGCATCGGGTTATAAATGACCCCGTATGAGCTGTATCAGTAACTCGGCCAATAATTCATCCCAGCTGGTTGTTTGAAGTTTAACCAAACTGCAGTGGCGGCGACTTGTGCGCCTGCTCATTGAGCCATCTGGTGTAGACGGAGGCTAATAATAATAAACCGGAACGCATGGCGGCGGCTTGCACACATCCATTGGACACCTTGCATGAGCGGGCATGACCCTGATGTGCTGATATAGATTGGTCCGCAAGAGCGGCAACTTAGGCACTTCTATTGAGTGGCACGGCAAGGAAAATGATCCACAATATAACACCACCTTGAAATAATTGTCCTGCATATAAAGATATACAAACCGACATAATTGTTCTTTGACAAAAACCATATGTGTCAAAAAATAGACTTAGATGGATTTCACCTGATTGGTCCAGACGATAGATGATCCGTATATAATAGCCGTTGATAACCTTCAGTAATTTCAACCGCAATTTAACCACTCTCTCCGGTGGATTCAAGGTGGAAGAGGCGCGTGAGCTGGCTTGTAGCAGAGACTTCAATGGGAGGCGGCTCATAGTGGCAGCGACCAACCCGGACCAGAGAACGGGCGAGGATGACTCGACTGCAAAGGCGGCACCCCGGCGGCTTAAATGGAGGTGCATGAGTCGTGACAACTCTACATGCGACAGGGGCGGCTTAACGCTGCTGCAGCGGGGGCGACTCAATGGCGCTTCAATTTTCCTCTGAGCCTCAACATCAAAATAGATCAGTGTAAAACAAGCTCTTCCTCCCGCTTGCGTTTCAATTTATAGTTTTCGTTGGAAAGATGGCAGCTTGGAGCTGTAGCAAAGGGACGGCTCAAGGCATAGCGGTGGCCGGCGGCAACTGAAGACTGAAGCAGGGGAGGAGCAAGGCCACAGGGCAACTTGCTAAGGCCGATGAGGCAGCGGGGCCTGCGTTTGAAGTGGCTTGACCATTGAGCCGTGGAGGCTCGTTGGAAGCAGACGGCCGTCGAATGCGGCTCGAATAGTGGAGATGAGGTCAACGCGATGGTGATTTGCAACTGAGGCAGCGGCTCAAGGCCGTAGTGGTGGTTTGAAGCAGGCAAACCGCAGCGGCGGTTCGGCACACCAGTGAGGGCGACTTGGAACAGGTATAGGACCGCGGTGGCTTCTCAGGGCCGAATAGGCGTGAGGCCGCGGCAGCTGAGTAGAGGTGCAGTGGTCGATGGGGGGTCGTTGAGGTAAGCGCCGTAGAGGCGGATTGATGTGAGCGGTGACGGAGGCTCGTCGGCAACTTGAAAAGGAGATGGCCGGGTCAAGGTTGCTCAGACAAGGCGGCTTAATGATAGAGCTCCGGCAAGGGGCGGTGTGATAGCCCGAGGAGTTCTCCGGCGAGGCGGCCCACAAAGAAAACGACGAGCCAGTGGCTTAAGTTGGAACTGTGGCGGCTGCAGACGGTGCTTCGCAGGCCAAACAAGGCGTCTCGGGGCAGTTCAGAATCGTGGCTGCCCGGCAGATCAGTTTGAAGCAGATGATGCGGACCAGTAAGTTGGAGGCGGCGGCTTGACGTGGGCTGCAGTGGCGGAGCTATGGCATAGGCGGGCCGAGGCAGCCAGCGGCTTGAAGTGGCTTGACTCCCGTCTGGGTCCTTCTATAATTCAAAATCTTCTAAAGTATCTTGTGTGGGATAGTAGCGGTAAATATTGTTCCCGTGGACTACTATTTTTTTTGCATTCCAATATGGGAGCTTTTATTCAACAAAGGCACTCCTAGCATCATCCGCCAAAAGGCTGGTAAGTAGGAAGGATGGTCTAGAACCAGTCCAACTCTCGGTGACCATCAGTGCGCATGCATTTTTAGCACAAAGGTGGGCCGGTACATTGGCTGATCTGTTTACATGTTGAACATCGAAAAAAGAAAAATAGGAAGCTAGCTCTCCAATTTCTAAAAGTAAAGGAGCCACAACACAAAGACTGTTATGACGAGTGTTCCAGAGATTAACTATCTCCAGGCAGTCTGTTTCCATGATCACATGGGAGAAACTGTGCAGGTTAGCAAAGATAAATCCATCGCGCAGTGGCATGGTCTCTCCAATGAACGAATCCGATATCCCTAGATGGGGTTTACTCCAAGCTCCCAACAAGGCAGTGCTGGACCGTGCTACACCTCCTGCTCCCACCTTATTGGAGTCCAAATTGACAGTCGCATCAATATGTATTTTGATAACCCCCTCCTCATGAGGTATCCACCCAAACCTAGAAGCACCGACGCGTGTGAGAGAGGAATATCGAGCAATGCCAAGTCCTCCCGAATCCTCTTAAATGATGTAAATGGATCAAGTTGATCATCCTCATGAGTAACTTTATTTCGAGAGTGCCATATAGCCCACATCACTAAGATCATTTAAGCCCTTTCAATCTCAATAAAACACCCATCCCAAATAATGTCACGGGCCCATGTATTCGGGTGCAAGCGTGGCCTTCAGAGATCGAACATTGAAAACGCATATTCCCAGAACAACTTGGCATGAGAGCAATGCACTAGGGCGTGCATTAGATCTTCATCCATCGCATGACAAACATTACATCGACTGATGAGTTTGATATTCCGGTACCTCAGGGTGCATTCATCAGGAAGGAAACCACGGACAACCCTCCACCAGAAAACACGCACCTTCGGCAACACCTTGAGCTTCCATAATGACTTCCACATCTGTTCTTCAGTCTGTGAGGTACTGGTAGCCGTCCCTTCCTCTATAGCTGAATGCTCTTTTTGATTCACAAGAGCATGGTATGCCGATTTGACAGAATATATGCCGCTTCTTTCATGGGCCCAAGCAAGAAAATCATCACCATCACCCCTACGCAATGGGATATTAAGTATAGCATCAGCGTCGGGTGCAGCAAACACATCACATATCAGTTCTTGAGGCCAAGACAAATTGTCCATATCAATTAGCGGATCCACTATTGCAAGCGTCGTCCCCCTGGTACAATCATAGGAGATAAAGTATTGAGACTTGGGATCCATCTATCATGCCAAATGGACATAGTAGTCCCATCTCCCACTCTCTTAATCAGTCCAACATCAAGCGCCTTTCTGCCTGCTACAATTGCTCGCCAAATGGCAGATGACGTCTTCGGCATCGTGGCCTCCATAAACTCCCCATTGGGAAAATACCGGCCCTTTATAGCCCTGGCGCATAATGAGTCCGGATTGGTAATGAATCTCTAGCCGTGCTTTCCGAGTAGCACCAGGTTGAACAGATTCATATCGATGAAACCCATACCCCTTCGAGCTTTGGGAGATGCAAGTTTATCCCATGCCACCCAATGCAGAGATCGTCTGTCAAGGGATCCACTCCACCAAAATTTTGCCATACTAGCAGTCAAACTCTTGCATACTTTTTTATTAGAAGAAAGCAACTCATACTGAACATTGGGATTGCTTGTATCACTGGCTTAATGAGTGATTCTCTCCCAGCACAAGCTAGAAGTCTCTCTGCCCAACCATTCATTTTACTTCTCGATCGTTCACCAATGTGATCAAAAGTACCACTAAAAATCCTCCCAACCGCAGTTGGTAATCCAAGGTAACGATCACTGAAAGCCTCCACTTGGATGCCTAGTAGCGGCTTCAAATCATGCCTTCTGTCCACTGGGGTATTCGGCGAAAAGAAAACTTCATTTTTTTCTCGATTAACCGACTCGCCCGAGCATGAAGCATACATAACCAATATTTCATTAAGCCGGACCACGCTTTCCTTCCGTCTTTGTGCTAGGAAGTAGCAGCAAATACGTACATTGATGTCTTAAGATTTGAAGAGCATGTACACGGTCACACGCAGTGCCAGCTTGGCGTTGACCCGCCATAGATGAGGCAAGGACAGTTTTAAGACGAATCCGTGACGGCGTTGGTCATAGAAGCAGAGGCGGCTTATCCATCGCGGCGGGGGCGACTTGTAGCAGAGGACCTAGGTCGTGGTTGATGTAACGACTTAGAGAATGCACCATGGCGGCTCCAGATACGACAACGGGACCGGTGGCTCAGCAGGAGCCGCGGCGGCTTGTGGAGGAAGGGTCGTAAGCCTTGGCCACAGTAGCGGCAAAAAGTGCAGTGGTGGCTTGACGGCCAGGGCAACTCGAGGTCGAAACAGTTCGGAGGCTAGGAAACCGGGTCGGAGAAGGCAGAGCAGTTTTGACGAGACCGTGGTGGTAACTCGGATTCGCCGAGGCATGTCAACCCTGGCTGGTCTGACTCCTCGTCCGGGTCGTAGTCTTCTGGGATCGTCCACACCGGGTCATAATTGTTTTTGGCAAAAAAAACCCAAAACACCATGAAACTGGACACGGTTGTCTGACTCACACGCCTATAGCAGAGATCAGCGTTGATGACGAAAAAATTGTCCGCTACAACGACTTGCGAGATAGCGGGGGAGGAATTGACCACAACCCTAATTTATCTTGAACTTTTAATCTTGTACATGCTGTTTTGAATGTTCATCAGTGATGATTTTTCCGATGCTAGCTCTTTCTCATCCGACACATCGCGAGCTTCTTGATCCTTGAAGAAATCCCTCCAAGAACTCAACACCACCGTGCGTCTGGCTCCACAGTGGGCGCCAACTGTCATGGATTTGTCACGACCAGATGTCCTAGTGTGAGGACTTAGTCGTGAGGCCAACGCATCTACATAGTAGCTTGAGAGGGGTTGAGCGGGACGAGAGAGGCGGGATTTTAGACAGCTTCGGGCCTCGGGAAACATCATCCGGTAACAACCCTACATGTTGCTTGTGGCTTGGTCTCATTATGATCATGAGGGAGTCGCCCTATAAGCTGGCTCTCCTCTAGTTGTGTCTAGCCCTAGAGATTGGTCAACCTGTCTGTTCAAACGTCTCCAAAAACCTGTCCCTCTTGGGGTGCCCCGCCCCTCCTTATATAAGTTGAAGGGGCGGGTTACATGTAGAGTCCAACTCGGATTAGGACTGAACCTATTCAGACGTCTCACCATGGGCTTCTCATCACGGGCTTCTCACCATGGGCTTCTTAAGGTCTTGGGCTTCTTAAATCCAGGCGGCTCATTTTCATGGCTAGGTACTTGCCGGGTCGTAACTGTCTGTCGGGTTATACTGTCCGACGGCTTACAATCCAGCTTATAACTGTCCGTCGGCTTACAATCTGCCGGCTTATAATCTGCCTGCCGGCTTACAATATGCCGACTTATAACTGTCCGTCGGCTTACAATCTGCCGGCTTATAATCTGGCAGGTCACCAACGAGTCACTAGGCTCGGGCGGTTTACTGATACGTCTCCAACGTATCTAGTTTTCCAAATACTTTTGCCCTTGTTTTGGACTCTAACTTGCATGATTTGAATGGAACTAACCCGGACTGACGCTGTTTTCAGCAGAACTACCATGGTGTTATTTTTGTGCAGAAATAAAATTTCTCAGAAGGACCTGAAAATCAACAGATATTTATTTTGGAATATATAAAAAATACCTGCGGAAAGAACCAGACCAGGGGGCCCACACCCTGCCCACGAGGATGGGGAGCGCCCCCTGGGCGCGCCCCTGCCTCGTGGGCCCCCTGAGGCTCCCACGACATCAACCCGAACTCCATATATTCTATTTCAAGGAGAAAAAAATCAGAGAGAAGGATTCATCATGTTTTACGATACGGAGCCGCCGACAAGCCCTAAACTCTCTCGGGAGGGCTGATCTGGAGTCCGTTCGGAGCTCCGGAGAGTGGATATCGTCGCCGTCGTCATCATCAACCTTCATCCATCAACAATTCCATGTTGCTCACCGCCGTGCGTGAGAAATCCCATTGTGGGCTTGCTGGATGGTGATGGGTTGGATGATATTTACCATGTAATCGAGTTAGTTTTGTTAGTGTTTGATCCCTAGTATCCACTATGTTCTAAGATTGATGTTGCTATGACTTTGTTATGCTCAAGGCTTGTCACTAGGGCCCGAGTGCCATGATTTCAGATATGAACCTATTATGTTTTCATGAATATATGTGTGTTCTTGATCCTATCTTGCAAGTCAATAGTCACCTACTATGTGTTATGATCCGGAAACCCCGAAGTGACAGTAATCGGGACCACTCCCGATGATGACCGTAGTTTGAGGAGTTCATGTATTCACTATGTGTTAATGCTTTGGTCCGGTGCTCTGTTAAAAGGAGGCCTTAATATCCCTTAGTTTCCAATAGGACCCCACTTCCACGGGAGGGTAGGACAAAAGATGTCGTGCAAGTTCTTTCCCATAAGCTCGTATGACTATATTCGGAATACATGCCTATATTACATTGATGAACTGGAGCTAGTCCTGTATCACCCTATGTTATAACCATTACACGAGGAATCGCATCCGACATAATTATCCATCACCGATCCAATGCCAACGAGCTTTTCACATATTCCTTGCTACTTATTTACTTTATCGTTGCTACTATTACAATCACTACAAAACTGCTATCGCTACTTTTACCGCTGTTACCGTTACTTCCATATTACTTTGCTACTAAATTACCTTGCTGCAGATACTAAGTCTTCCAGGTGTGGTTGAATTAACAACTCAACTGCTAATACTAGAGAGTATTCTTTGGCTTCCCTTGTGTCGAATCAATAATTTTGGGTTGAATACTCTACCCTCAAAAACTATTGCGATCCCCTACACTTGTGGGTTATCAAGACTATTTTCTTTAAGTCACTTGGGATTTATATCTGTTGATCTGTTGGGGAACGTAGTATTTTAAAATTTTCCTACGATCACGCAAGATCTATCTACCAGATGTATAGCAACGAGGGGAAGAGTGTGTCTACGTACCCTCGTAGACCGGGAGCGGAAGCGTCAAGTGACACAGTTGATGTAGTCGAACTTCTTCGCAATCCAATCGATCAAGCACCGAATGTACGGCACCTCCGCGTTCAGCACACGTTCAGCTTGATGACATCCCATGAGCTCTTGATCCAGTTGAGCTTCATGGGAGAGTTTCGTCAGCACGACGGCGTGGTGACGGATATGATGTATCTACCGGCGCAGGGCTTCGCCTAAGCACTGCAACGGTATGACCGAGGTGTGTTTCTATGGAGGAGGGCACCGCACACGGCTAAAACAATTCAAATTGTGTGTCCTCAGGTGCCCCCTGCCCCCGTATATAAAGGAGCAAGGGAGAGGCCGGCCCTAGAGGGGGCGCGCCAAGTGTGGGGAGTCCTACTAGGACTCCCAAGTCCTAGTAGGATTCCCCTTTCCTTTCCGGAGTAGGAGAGAAGGAAAGAGGTGGAGAGGGAGAAGGAAAAGGGGGCTGCACCCCTTGTCCAATTCGGACCAGAGGGGGGGCGCGCGCCTCCTTCCTTTTGGCCTTTCTCCTCTATTCCCGTATGGCCCAATAAGGCCCATATACTCCGAAAAATACCCGAATCACTCGGAACCTTTCTGATGTCCGAATATAGTCGTCCAATATATCGATCTTTACGTCTCGACCATTTCGAGACTCCTCGTCATGTCCCCGGTCTCATCCGGGACTCCGAACTCCTTCGGTACATCAAAACTCATAAACTCATAATACCGATCATCATCAAACATTAAGCGTGCGGACCCTACGGGTTCAAGAACTATGTAGACATGACCGAGACTCATCTCCGGTCAATAACCAATAGCGGAACCTGGATGCTCATATTGGCTCCTACATATTCTATGAAGATCTTTATCGGTCAAACCGCATAACAACATACGTTGTTCCTTTTGTCATTGGTATGTTACTTGCCCGAGATTCGATCGTCGGTATCTCTATACCTAGTTCAATCTCGTTACCGGCAAGTCTCTTTACTCGTTCTGTAATACATCATCTCGTGACTAACTCATTAGTCTTTTGCTTGCAAGGCTTATTATGATGTGCATTACCGAGAGGGCCCAGAGATACCTCTCCGACACTCGGAGTGACAAATCCTAGTCTTGATCTATGCCAACACCACGAACACTTTCGGAGACACCTGTAGAGCATCTTTATGATCACCCAATTACGTTGTGACGTTTGATAGCATACAAGGTGTTCCTACGGTATTCGGAAGTTGCATAATCTCATAGTCATAGGAACATGTATAAGTCATGAAGAAAGCAATAGCAGTAAAACTAAATGATCATAGTGCTAAGCTAACGGATGGGTCTTGTCCATCACATCATTCTCCTAATGATGTGATCCCGTTGATCAAATGACAACTCATGTCTATGGTTAGGAAACATAACCATCTTTGATCAATGAGCTAGTCTAGTAGAGGCATACTAGGGACACTCTGTTTTGTCTATGTATTCACACATGTACTAAGTTTCTGGTTAATACAATTCTAGCATGAATAATAAACATTTATCATGATATAAGGAAATATAAATAACAACTTTATTATTGCCTCTAGGGCATATTTCCTTCAGTCTCCCACTTGCACTAGAGTTAATAATCTAGCTCACATCGCCATGTGATTTAATACTGATAGTTCACATCGTTATGTGAATAACACCCATAGTTGACATCGCCATGTGACTAACACCCAAAGGGTTTACTAGAGTCAATAATCTAGTTCACATCGCTATGTGATTAATACCCAAGAGTAATAAGGTGTGATCATGTTTTGCTTGTGAGAGAAGTTTAGTCAACGGGTCTATCACATTCAGATCCATATGTATTTCGCAAATTTCTATGTCTACAATGCTCTACATAGAGCTACTCTAGCTAATTGCTCCCACTTTCAATATGCATCCAGATTGATACTTAGAGTCATCTGGATTTAGTGTCAAAGCTTGCATCGGCGTAACCCTTTACGACGAACTCTTTATCACCTTCATAATCGAGAAACATTTCCTTAGTCATCCAGTTACTAAGGATAATTTTGACCGCTGTACAGTGATCTACTCCTGGATCACTATTGTACCCCCTTGACAAACTCATGGCAAGGTACACAACATGTTTGGTACACAGCATGACATACTTTATAAAACCTATGGCTGAGGCATAGGGAATGACTTTCATTCTCTCTATATTTTTCTGCCGTGGTCTGGCTTTGAGTCTTACTCAACTTCACACCTTACAAGTCAGGCAAGAACTCCTTCTTTGACTGATCCATTTTGAACTACTTCAAAATCTTATCAAGGTATGTACTCATCGAAAGTCTTATCAAGCATCTTGATCTATCTCTATAGATCTTGATGCCCAATATGTAAGCAGCTTCACCAAGGTCTTTCTTTGAAAAACTCCTTTCAAATACTCCTTTATGCTTTCCAGAAAATTCTACATCATTTATGATCGACAATATGTCATTCACATATACTTATCAGAAAGGTTGTAGTGCTCCCACTTACTTCTTGTAAATACAGGCTTCACCGCAAGTCTATATAAATCTATATGCTTTGATCAACTTATCAAAGCGTATATTCCAACTCCGAGATTCTTGCACTAGTCCATAGATGGATCGCTGGAGCTTGCACATTTTTTTAGCACCTTTAGGATTGACAAAACTTTATGGTTGCATCATATACAAGTCTTCTTTAATAAATCCATTAAAGAATGCAGTTTTGTTATCCATTTGCCAGATTTCATAAAATGCGGCAATTGCTAACATGATTCGGACAGACTTAAGCATCGCTACGGGTGAGAAAGTCTCATCGTAGTCAACTCCTTGAACTTGTTGAAAAACTTTCGCAACAAGTCGAGCTTTGTAAACAGTAACATTACCGTCAACGTCAGTCTTCCTCTTGAAGATCTATTTATTTTCAATGGCTTGCCGATCATCGGGCAAGTCAACCAAAGTCCACACTTTGTTCTCATACATGGATCCCATCTCAGATTTCATGGCCTCAAGCCATTTTGCGGAATCTGGGCTCATCATCGCTTCCTCATAGTTCGTAGGTTCATCATGGTCCAGTAACATGACTTCCAGAACCGGGTTGCCGTACCACTCTGATGCGGAACGAACTCTGGTTGATCTACTAAGTTCAGCAGAAACTTGATCTAAAGTTTCATGATCATCATCATTAGCTTCCTCACTAATTGGTGTAGGAATCACTGGAACTAGTTTCTGTGATGTTCCACTTTCCAATTCGGGAGAAGGTACAATTACCTCATCAAGTTCTACTTTCCTCCCACTCACTTCTTTCGAGAGAAACTCCTTATCTAGAAAGGATCCACTCTTAGCAACAAAGACCTAACCTTCGGATCTGTGATAGAAGGTGTACCCAACAGTTTCTTTTGGGTATCCTATGAAGATTTACTTCTCCGATTTGGGTTCGAGCTTATCATGTTGAAACTTTTTCACATAAGCATCGCAGTCCCAAACTTAAAGAAATGACAGCTTAGGTTTCTCGTCAAACCACAGTTCATACGGTGTCATCTCCACGGATTTAGATGGTGCCCTATTTAACGTGAATGTAGCTGTCTCTAATGCATAACCCCAAAAGCGATAGTGGTAGATCGGTAAGAGACATCATCGATCGCACCATATCTAATAAAGTACGGTTATGACGTTCGGACACACCATCACACTGTGGTGTTCCAGGTGGCGTGAGTAGTGAAACTATTTCACATTGTTTTTACTGAAGGCCAAACTCGCTGACTCAAATATTTTACCTCTACGATCATATTGTAGAAACTCTTATTTTCTTGTTACGATGATTCTCCACTTCACTCTGAAATTCTTTGAACTTTTCAAATATTTCAGACTTGTGCTTCATTAAGTAGATATACCCATATCTGCTCAAATCATCAGTGAAGGTCAGAAAATAATGATACCCGCCGCGAGCTTCAACACTCATTGGTCCACATACATCTGTATGTATGATCTCCAACAAATCTGTTGCTCGCTCCATTGTTCCGGAGAACGGAGTTTTAGTCATCTTGCCCATGAGGCATGGTTCGCAAGCACCAAGTGATTCATAATCAAGTGATTCCAAAAGTCCATCACTATGGAGTTTCTTCATGTACTTTACACCATTATGACCTAAACGGCAGTGCCACTAATAAGTTGCACTATCATTATTAACCTTGTATCTTTTGGCTTCAATATTATGAATATGTGTATCACCACGATAGAGATCCAACAAACTATTTTCATTGGGTGTATGACCATCGAAGGTTTTATTCATGTAAACAGAATAACAATTATTCTATGACTTTAAATGAATAACCGCATTGCAACAAATATGATCAAATCATATTCATGCTCAACGCAAATGCCAAATAACATTTATTTAGGTTTTACACTAATCCCGAAAGTATAGAGAGTGTGCGATGATGATCATATCAATCTTGGAACCACTTCCAACACACATCGTCACTTCACCTTTAACTAGTCTCTGTTCATTCTGCAATTCTCGTTTCGAGTTACTAATTTTAGCAACTGAACCGGTATCAAATACCCAAGGGTTGCTATGAACACTAGTAAAGTACACATCAATAATCTGTATATCAAAATATACCTTTGTTCACTTTGCCATCCTTCTTATCCGCCAAGTATCTAGGGCAGTTCCACTTCCAGTGACCATTTCCTTTGCAGTAGAAGCACTTAGTTTCAGGCTTGAGTTTTAGCTTTGGGTTTCTTCACGGGAGTGACAACTTGCTTGTCATTCTTCTTGAAGTTCCCCTTCTATCCCTATGCCCTTTACTTGAAACAAGTGGTCTTGTTAACCATCAACACTTGATGCTTTTTCATGATTTCTACCTTCGCCGACTTCAGCATCACGAAGAGCTCGGGAATTCCTTTCGTCATCCCTTGCATATTATAGTTCATCACGAAGTTCTACTAACTTGGTGATAGTGACTAGAGAACTTTGTCAATTACTATCTTATCTGGAAGATTAACTCCCACTTGATTCAAGTAATTGTAGTACCCAGATAATCTGAGCACATGCTCACTGGTTGAGCTATTCTCCTCCATCTTGTAGGCAAAGTACTGTCAGAAGTCTTATACCTCTCGACACGGGCATGAGTATGAAATACTAATTTCAACTCTTGGAACATCTTATATGCTCTGTGGCGTTCAAAATGTTTTTGAAGTCCCGGTTCTAAGCCGTAAAGCATGGTGCACTTAAACTATCAAGTAGTCATCATACCGAGCTTTTGTCAAAATGTTCACAACGTCTACATCTGCTCCTGCAATAGGTTTGTCACCTAGCGGTGCATCACGGACATAATTCTCTGTGCAGCAATGAGGATAATCCTCAGATCACGGAACAATTCTGCATCATTGCTACTAACATCTTTCAACTTAGTTTTCTCTAGGAACATATAAAAAAATAAATGGGGAGCAACATCGTGAGCTATTGATCTACAACATAGATATGCTAATACTACGAGGACTAAGTTCATGATAAATTAAAGTTCAATTTAATCATATTACTTAAGAACTCCCACTTAGATAGACATCCCTCTAGTCATCTAAATGATCACGTGATCCAAATCAACTAAACCATGTCCGATCATCACGTGAGATGGAGTACTTTCAATGGTGAACATCTTGTGTTGATCATATCTACTATATGATTCACGCTCGACCTTTCGGTCTCTAGTGTTCCGAGGTCATATCTGCATATGCTAGGCTCGTCAAGTTTAACCCGAGTATTCTACGTGTGCAAAACTGGCTTACACCCGTTGTATTTGAACGTAGAGCTTATCACACCCGATCATCACGTGGTGTCTCGGCACGACGAACTTTCGCAACGGTGCATACTCAGGGAGAACACTTATACCTTGAAATTTAGTAAGGGATCATCTTATAATGCTACCATCGAACTAAGCAAAATAAGAAGCATAATAAGATAAACATCACATGCAATGAAAATATGTGACATGATATGGCCATCATCATCTTGTGCTTTTGATCTCCATCTCCAAAGCACCGTCATGATCACCTTCTTCACCGGCGCGACACCTTGATCTCCATCGTAGCATCGTTGTCGTCTCTCCAACTATTGCTTCTACGACTATCGCTACCGCTTAGTGATAAAGTAAAACAATTATATGGCGATTGCATTTCATACAATAAAGCGACAACCATATGGCTCCTGCCAGTTGCCGATAACTTTACAAAACATGATCATCTCATACAAAACCGTATATCTCATCATGTCTTGACCATATCACATCACAACATGCCCTGCAAAAACAAGTTAGACGTCCTCTACTTTGTTGTTGCAAGTTTTACGTGGCTGCTATGGGCTTAGCAAGAACCGTTCTTACCTACGCATACAAAACCACAACGATGTTTCGTCAAGTATGTGATGTTTTAACCTTCACAAGGACCGGGCGTAGCCACACTTGATTGAGCTAAAGTGAGAGAGACAGACACCCGCCAGTCACCTTTAAGCAACGAGTGCTCATAACGGTGAAACCAGTCTCGCGTAAGCGTACGTGTAATGTCGGTCCGGGCCGCTTCATCTCACAATACCACCGAAGCAAAGTATGACATGCTAGTAAGCAGTATGACTAGTATTGCCCACAACTCATTGTGTTCTACTCGTGCATATCATCTACGCATAGACCTGGCTCATGATGCCACTGTTGGGGAACGTAGTATTTTAAAATTTTCCTACGATCACGCAAGATCTATCTACCAGATGTATAGCAATGAGGGGAAGAGTGTGTCTTCGGCATCGTGGCCTCCATAAACTCCCCATTGGGAAAATACCGGCCCTTTATAGCCCTGGCGCATAATGAGTCCGGATTGGTAATGAATCTCTAGCCGTGCTTTCCGAGTAGCACCAGGTTGAACAGATTCATATCGCGGAAACCCATACCCCTTCGAGCTTTGGGAGATGCAAGTTTATCCCATGCCACCCAATGCAGAGATCGTCTGTCAAGGGATCCACTCCACCAAAAATTTGCCATACTAGCAGTCAAACTCTTGCATACTTTTTTATTAGAAGAAAGCAACTCATACTGAACATTGGGATTGCTTGTATCACTGGCTTAATGAGTGATTCTCTCCCAGCACAAGCTAGAAGTCTCTCTGCCCAACCATTCATTTTACTTCTCGATCGTTCACCAATGTGATCAAAAGTACCACTAAAAATCCTCCCAACCGCAGTTGGTAATCCAAGGTAACGATCACTGAAAGCCTCCACTTGGATGCCTAGTAGCGGCTTCAAATCATGCCTTCTGTCCACTGGGGTATTCGGCGAAAAGAAAACTTCATTTTTTTCTCGATTAACCGACTCGCCCGAGCATGAAGCATACATAACCAATATTTCATTAAGCCGGACCATGCTTTCCTTCCATCTTTGTGTCAGGAAGTAGCAGCAAATACGTACATTGATGTCTTAAGATTTGAAGAGCATGTACACGGTCACACGCAGTGCCAGCTTGGCGTTGACCCGCCATAGATGAGGCAAGGACAGTTTTAAGACGAATCCGTGACGGCGTTGGTCATAGAAGCAGAGGCGGCTTATCCATCGCGGCGGGGGCGACTTGTAGCAGAGGACCTAGGTCGTGGTTGATGTAACGACTTAGAGAATGCACCATGGCGGCTCCAGATACGACAACGGGACCGGTGGCTCAGCAGGAGCCGTGGCGGCTTGTGGAGGAAGGGTCGTAAGCCTTGGCCACAGTAGCGGCAAAAAGTGCAGTGGTGGCTTGACGGCCAGGGCAACTCGAGGTCGAAACAGTTCGGAGGCTAGGAAACCGGGTCTGAGAAGGCAGAGCAGTTTTGACGAGACCGCGGTGGTAACTCGGATTCGCCGAGGCATGTCAACCCTGGCTGGTCTGACTCCTCGTCCGGGTCGTAGTCTTCTGGGATCGTCCACACCGGGTCATAATTGTTTTTGGCAAAAAAAAACCAAAACACCATGAAACTGGACACGGTTGTCTGACTCACACGCCCATAGCAGAGATCAGCGTTGATGACGAAAAAATTGTCCACTACAACGACTTGCGAGATAGCGGGGGAGGAATTGACCGCAACCCTAATTTATCTTGAACTTTTAATCTTGTACATGCTGTTTTGACTGTTCATCAGTGATGATTTTTCCGATGCTAGCTCTTTCTCATCCGACACAACTCGAGCTTCTTGATCCTTGAAGAAATCCCTCCAAGAACTCAACACCACCGTGCGTCTGGCTCCACAGTGGGCGCCAACTGTCATGGATTTGTCACAACCAGATGTCCTAGTGTGAGGACTTAGTCGTGAGGCCAACGCATCTACATAGTAGCTTGAGAGGGGTTGAGCGGGACGAGAGAGGCGGGATTTTAGACAGCTTCGGGCCCCGGGAAACATCATCCGGTAACAACCCTACATGTTGCTTGTGGCTTGGTCTCATTATGATCATGAGGGAGTCGCCCTATAAGCTGGCTCTCCTCTAGTTGTGTCTAGCCCTAGAGATTGGTCAACCTGTCTGTTCAGACGTCTCCAAAAACCTGTCCCTCTTGGGGTGCCCCGCCCCTCCTTATATAAGTTGAAGGGGCGGGTTACATGTAGAGTCCAACTCGGATTAGGACTGAACCTATTCAGACGTCTCACCATGGGATTCTCATCACGGGCTTCTCACCATGGGCTTCTTAAGGTCTTGGGCTTCTTAAATCCAGGCGGCTCATTTTCATGGCTAGGTACTTGCCGGGTCGTAACTGTCTGTCGGGTTATACTGTCCGACGGCTTACAATCCAGCTTATAACTGTCCGTCGGCTTACAATCTGCCGGCGTATAATCTGCCTGCCGGCTTACAATATGCCGACTTATAACTGTCCGTCGGCTTACAATCTGCCGGCTTATAATCTGCCAGGTCACCAACGAGTCACTAGGCTCGGGCGGTTTACTGATATGTCTCCAACGTATCTAGTTTTCCAAGTACTTTTGCCCTTGTTTTGGACTCTAACTTGCATTATTTGAATGGAACTAACCCGGACTGACGCTGTTTTCAGCAGAACTACCATGGTGTTATTTTTGTGCAGAAATAAAAGTTCTCAGAAGGACCTGAAAATCAACAGATATTTATTTTGGAATATATAAAAAATACTTGCGGAAAGAACCAGACCAGGGGGCCCACACCCTGCCCACGAGGATGGGGAGCGCCCCCTCGGCGCGCCCCTGCCTCGTGGGCCCCCTGAGGCTCCCACGACATCAACCCGAACTCCATATATTCTATTTCAGGGAGAAAAAATCAGAGAGAAGGATTCATCATGTTTTACGATACGGAGCCGCCGACAAGCCCTAAACTCTCTCGGGAGGGCTGATCTGGAGTCCGTTCGGAGCTCCGGTGAGTGGATATCGTCGCCGTCGTCATCATCAACCTTCATCCATCAACAATTCCATGTTGCTCACCACCGTGCGTGAGTAATCCCATTGTAGGCTTTCTGGATGGTGATGGGTTGGATGAGATTTACCATGTAATCGAGTTAGTTTTGTTAGGGTTTGATCCCTAGTATCCACTATGTTCTAAGATTGATGTTGCTATGACTTTGTTATGCTCAAGGCTTGTCACTAGGGCCCGAGTGCCATGATTTCAGATATGAACCTATTATGTTTTCATGAATATATGTGTGTTCTTGATCCTATCTTGCAAGTCAATAGTCACCTACTATGTGCTATGATCCGGAAACCCCGAAGTGACAGTAATCGGGGCCACTCCCGGTGATGACCGTAGTTTGAGGAGTTCATGTATTCACTATGTGTTAATGCTTTGGTCCGGTGCTCTGTTAAAAGGAGGCCTTAATATCTCTTAGTTTCCAATAGGACCCCGCTTCCACGGGAGGGTAGGACAAAAGATGTCGTGCAAGTTCTTTCCCATAAGCACGTATGACTATATTCGGAATACATGCCTATATTACATTGATGAACTGGAGCTAGTCCTGTGTCACCCTATGTTATAACCATTACACGAGGAATCGCATCCGACATAATCATCCATCACCGATCCAATGCCAACGAGCTTTTCACATATTCCTTGCTACTTATTTACTTTATCGTTGCTACTATTACAATCACTACAAAACTGCTATCGCTACTTTTACCGCTGTTACCGTTACTTCCATATTACTTTGCTACTAAATTACCTTGCTGCAGATACTAAGTCTTCCAGGTGTGGTTGAATTAACAACTCAACTGCTAATACTAGAGAGTATTCTTTGGCTTCCCTTGTGTCGAATCAATAATTTTGGGTTGAATACTCTACCCTCAAAAGCTATTGCGATCCCCTACACTTGTGGGTTATCAAGACTATTTTCTTTAAGTCACTTGGATTTATATCTGTTGATCTGTTGGGGAACGTAGTATTTTAAAATTTTCCTACGATCACGCAAGATCTATCTACCAGATGTATAGCAACGAGGGGAAGAGTGTGTCTACGTACCCTCGTAGACCGGGAGCGGAAGCGTCAAGTGACGCGGTTGATGTAGTCGAACTTCTTCGCAATCCAATCGATCAAGCACCGAATGTACGACACCTCCGCGTTCAGCACACGTTCAGCTTGATGACGTCCCATGAGCTCTTGATCCAGTTGAGCTTCATGGGAGAGTTTCGTCAGCACGACGGCGTGGTGACGGATATGATGTATCTACCGGCACAGGGCTTCGCCTAAGAACTGCAACGGTATGACCGAGGTGTGTTTCTGTGGAGGAGGGCACTGCACACGGCTAAAACAATTCAAATTGTGTGTCCTAGGGTGCCCCCTGCCCCCGTATATAAAGGAGCAAGGGAGAGGCCGGCCCTAGAGGGGGCGCGCCAAGTGTGGGGAGTCCTACTAGGACTCCCAAGTCCTAGTAGGATTGCCCTTTCCTTTCCGGAGTAGGAGAGAAGGAAAGAGGTGGAGAGGGAGAAGGAAAAGGGGGCTGCACACCTTGTCCAATTCGTACCAGAGGGGGGGCGCGCGCCTCCTTCCTTTTGGCCTTTCTCCTCTATTCCCGTATGGCCCAATAAGGCCCATATACTCCGAAAAATAAACGAATCACTCGGAACCTTTCCGATGTTCGAATATAGTCGTCCAATATATCGATCTTTACGTCTCGACCATTTCGAGACTCCTCGTCATGTCCCCGGTCTCATCTGGGGCTCCGAACTCCTTCGGTACATCAAAACTCATAAACTCATAATACCGATCGTCATCAAACATTAAGCGTGCGGACCCTACGGGTTCAAGAACTATGTAGACATGACCGAGACTCATCTTCGGTCAATAACCAATAGCGGAACCTGGATGCTCATATTGGTTCCTACATATTCTATGAAGATCTTTATCGGTCAAACCGCATAACAACATACGTTGTTCCTTTTGTCATTGGTATGTTACTTGCCCGAGATTCGATCGTCGGTATCTCTATACCTAGTTCAATCTCGTTACCGGCAAGTCTCTTTACTCGTTCTGTAATACATCATCTCGTGACTAACTCATTAGTCTTTTGCTTGCAAGGCTTATTATGATGTGCATTACCGAGAGGGCCCAGAGATACCTCTCCGACACTCGGAGTGACAAATCCTAGTCTTGATCTATGCCAACACCACGAACACTTTCGGAGACACCTGTAGAGCATCTTTATGATCACCCAATTACGTTGTGACGTTTGATAGCACACAAGGTGTTCCTACGGTATTCGGAAGTTGCATAATCTCATAGTCATAGGAACATGTATAAGTCATGAAGAAAGCAATAGCAGTAAAACTAAACGATCATAGAGCTAAGCTAACGGATGGGTCTTGTCCATCACATCATTCTCCTAATGATGTGATCCCGTTGATCAAATGACAACTCATGTCTATGGTTAGGAAACATAACCATCTTTGATCAATGAGCTAGTCTAGTAGAGGCATACTAGGGACACTCTGTTTTGTCTATGTATTCACACATGTACTAAGTTTCCGGTTAATACAATTCTAGCATGAATAATAAACATTTATCATGATATAAGGAAATATAAATAACAACTTTATTATTGCCTCTAGGGCATATTTCCTTCATGATCACTATGAAGAACTTGAAAGACTCAAAAACGAAGATCTATCCCTCAACTACGAGGGGAGGTAAGGAACTGCCATCTAGCTCTGCACTTGATTCACCCTCTGTTATGAGTAAACTTTTGACACCTACTCCTGCTATTGAATCTCATATGTCGCATGTTCTTGATGATGCTACTTCTGCTATGTATGATGAAACTACTTCTATGCTTGATAATACTGTGCCACTAGGTGAATTTCTTGATGAACTAATTGCTAGGGTTAGAGAGAATGCAAATATTGAAACTGATAATATTGATGAAAGTGATGATGAAGATTCTCCCCCTGGATATGAATTGCGTGTTGTTCCTGAGGGTTATGTTATAGATGAAGAAACTACTAGAGACTTTCTTGCTTGGAATGATAGATATGTTCTTAAGAAATTATTAGCTAAGCTGAAATAAAAGTCTTTGAATGCTAGAATGAAATATGACACTGCTTTTGCTACTTCACCTATCTGTGTTCCTGATAAGGATTATGATTTCTCTATTGATCCTGAGTTAATTACTTTGGTTGAATATGATCCTTTCCATGGCCTTGAATCTGAAACTGTTGTGGCACATCTTACTAAGCTGAATGATATAGCCACTCTATTCACCAACGAGGAAAAAAATCGTTACTACTATATCCTTAAGTTATTTCCGTTCTCGTTGAAGGGTGATGCTAAGACATGGTTTAATTCTCGTGATCCTGGCTGTGTGCGTAGTCCCCAGGATACGATTTATTACTTCTCTGCTAAATATTTTCCCGCTCATAAGAAACAAGTTGCCTTACGGGAAATATATAATTTTGTGCAAATTGAAGACGAGAGTCTCCCACAAGCTTGGGGGAGGCTTTTTCCAATTACTTAATGCTTTGCCTAATTGTCGGGGGAAACTGTCCTCCCACGAGCACCTATGGGACCGGAGCCCCTTCAACGTTGCGGTAAGGGAGCGGAGGGAGCACGGAGAGCAGATCGAGGAGCACACGCGGACAGTTTACCCAGGTTCGGGCCGCGGGGACGCGTAAAACCCTACTCCTGCCTTAGGTTGTATTGAGTTCTTGAGCTCGGGAGCTTGGAGAGCTACAGTACTAGCTACACCGAGCGAGAGAGTTGTCTAGGTTCCGAACCCCCTCTATGTTGTGCATGGGCCTCCTTTTATAGCTCAAAGGGGTCACCAACAGGTGTCAACGTAGAGGAGGGTAAAAGCGTAATTTTGGTGGTGGTTGTAATAGTGCATGAACAGTGGATGAACAGTGGACTTCACCTAACTTTGACAGTGGGGGACAAGAGCATTAAACGCCCGTCGCCGTCGACCCCAAAAGCGTCCATCCATGCTTCTCCGTTCGCCACTGTGGTAGCCTCGTCACCGTGGCTTGCCACCGTGTGCCCCAGGCTGCACAGCCGTCTGCCACGCGTCCCTGGAAGGGCCCCAGGGCGATGCGTGGGCCGATGAGCTGGAGCGCGGGCACACAGCGTAGGTTTTTCCGGCAAGCACCTTGCCGGGGTAGTGATCTTGCCGGGCCCGGAAGCTTGTCGCTCTCCGGGTCCTGCCGGGGCGCATGAGGCGCCGAGGCATCTCTTGAGGTGTGCATTCCTTGGCCTTCCTGGCAAGCTCCTCTTGCCAGGGTCTTGTGCTAAAGCGATAACCTTGAGCCTGGTACGGCCTTCCCGGCAAGCTCCTCTTGCCGGGGCCTTGATCTTCTGTCTTGTATACTTTGTTCTTGAATGGCTTCATAGGGACCAGAAAGGTTCCCGACGAGCGCGTGGTAAGCCCTGCCACGGGAAGCTGCTACTGCCCGTGCACAAGTTGGGGTACTAAGGTACCCCTATCTTAGTACACCGACAGGAGCCCCCGGGCCTGGGCCACACACGGGGCCGAGCGCTGTTGGGCCAGGCCCAAGACAGTGCACGGGCACGCGCGGCCCACGGTAAGCCGTATCCCCTTCCGTATCCGCCGCATCCCTCCCTAACGGCACGCGTCGATTGCGGCGTCGTGGGAGAGATCGTGGCCTGTTCTTTAATGGGAAATGCGGAACGTCCCCCACTTCCCCCCTTAAAAGCAGAGGAAGCAGGGGCAGTTCCCTCCATCGTCTTCATTGCGCCTTGATTCTCCAGAAACCCCCGTCGCCCTCCGCCTCCCAAAGGTCGACAGAGAGCTCAGCTCCCCCCTTCCTCCGCCGTCTCCCGCATCCGCGGCACCGCTGGGCTCCTCGCCTCTTTCCTTGCCGCCCCCGCCATGGCTCCGAAGAGCGACAAGGCGAAAGCAGACAAGGCCAAGAAGGAGAAGTCCGAGCAGGCGGCGAAGCTGGCAGCCCTGCGAAAGAAGTGCGTGGTCTTCGCGCCGAGGCTTGGTGCGAGGGAGCTGCGGGACAAATACTATTTGTTCTGGGCGAGGGAGACCAAAGCTCATCCCCGCACCAGATTCTTCCCCGCCGTCGCCGCTGACATGTTCCCCGGCGGGTACTTTTTCTTCGCTGCATTCTTCCATTGTGGTCTGTGCCCTCCGTTCTCGGAGTTCTTCTGTGATGTAATGAATACATATGGCCTCCACCTCCTAGATTTCACCCCCAACGCCATCCTTACGATGGCCGTTTTCGTACATCTGTGCGAAAACTATGTTGGGGTTCATCCAAATGTAGCCCTTTTCCGCCACTTCTTCATGCCCAGAGTAGAGTCAGGTGCCCCCCTCTCCGGCGGCATCTCCTGGATCTTTAGGCTGAACAAGAAGGACTCGTACATGAGGGGCGAGCTTCGCGGCAAGTGGGAGGAGTGGAGAGCCGATTGGTGCTGGGTGGTTGAAGATAAGTCTGAGCCCTTTACCTCGCCGCGCCAGACTGCCATAGTGCGCGGCAGGGATTGGAGTGAATTGGCCCCGGAGGACAGCAAGCTTAATATCGCCCTCATTAGTATCATTCGTCTCCGGGTCGCCAATCTGACTATCGGAGAAGTTGGAGCAGATTTCCTCCGCCGCCGCATCGCCCCTTTACAAGAAAGGAAGAGGCCCACTTGGGAATTCGGCAATGCGGCAGACATCATGAGGCTGCGCCCTGGATTGAACTACAACTTCACTGCCTTGGAGTTGAAGGGGATGGTCCGGGAGCTCTTCAAGCATGACCCGGCCCACCCGGAGTGGTTCAGACCTTCCCGGGGAGTGGTGCCGCTGTGCAACAGCACTGCCCGCGATTCCCTACGAGCGATGATGCCCGCGTGCGACTCCCACGGCGTAGTCCCCACTTGGATAGAGCCTCCACCGGAGACCGTGCTGACCTTCTTCGACAACTTGGTCGAAACGCCCCGCAACGCCGAGGAGAACAAAGGCCTTACCCGGGCTACTACTAAGCGGGATATAGCTTACATCGCCTCCAGGAAGGAGGAGGCCGCCGCAGCCGCGGCTGCGGGCGACTTTGGATACACTGTGGAAGAGGCACAGGCCGCGGACGCAGTGAGCCAAGCAGAGGAGGCGGAAATCCTCAAGCTGCTGAAGCTTTCGCCCGAGGAGTTTGCCGGGGAGCCTTCCGTGAAGTTTGCCGGGACGAGCGAGGTTGCCGGGGGGAGCGAGGCCGCCGGGCATGGCGCTGAGTCCAGCGGGCCTGCCGAGGAGGAGGAAGACGCCGAGGCCGGGGAATCCGACGAAGATTCTGGTGGATCTCTGAATCTGGACGACGATGCCTCCTCATCCTCGGAGAACTCTCCGCCTCCGCCAAGCCCTCCACAGCAACAGAAGAAACGCCTCCGCAAGGCAACTGAGGCGGCGAGGCCGCAGGCGCCTCGACAGCAGCCGGCGCGCCGTGCGACGCGCGCCACCAAGACGAGCGAGGTCGTCAAGGAGGCGCCCCGTGCCCGAGCGCCAAGCGGAGGGGGATCTTCCCGGAGCGGAACGGGTGCTCCTTCTGCCCCTCGGTCCTCGGCGTCGACGGTGGCCGGGTCTTCACAGCCCGCGGCCCTGGAGACCGCCAAGCGCCCGAGGGAGCCTTCTCCTCCAGCTCCTCGCGCGGGAGCACCCCAGGCGGAGTTCGACTTCTCCGCCCTCAGCTCCGACGAAGAGGAAGAGGAGTAAGTACTTGCAATCCTTTTAGTTTCTTCGATTTTGTCTTGATTTTCCTTGCTTGGTTCTGATCTTGCTTTTGTTTTGCTTCACAGGACCTTGACCCAGAGGATGGCGAAGAGGGCCAAGATCCCTGTGGTCACCATTGAGGACGACGAGCCCGTCGCGGCGACAAGCGACGCGCCGGCGACGAGCTTGCCGGATCAGCCTGCTGCTCCGAGGAGCAGCCCCCAGCGCAGCCCCCAGCGTAAGTCTGGTACTTGTTTTTCTGCTTGATGGGCGCGCTCGAGGTTGTTGCTTATACTGATGTCTTGTTGTCTTGTGCAGAAGTGGAGCCGCAGCCGCAGGAGCGCCAGGAGGTCACCCCCGACGAGCCACTTGCTCCACCCTCCCCGCCAAGGATGAACTCCCCGGCGAGGGATAACGCTCCGCCAAGGACGGGCACTCCGCCAAGGGCGAGTACCCCGCCAAGGGTGAGCAGCCCGACAAGGGCGAGCACCCCGCCGAGGGAGGGCGCGGGCGGCCCTCCGCCAGCAGGGGCTACTGCTCCGCCGCCAAGGGAAAACTCCCCGGCGAGGGACCCTGTCATTGAAGAAGTCCGCGAAGGTAAAGCTTGTAATTTCTTCTCCTCGAATTCGTCTTTTTTAGATATTTGCTTGATTCTTTCTTTTCTTTTTCTTCTACTAGATCCTCCCGCCCCGGAGCGGATGGAGACGGAGGCCATCGCTGAGGATGAGGTGCACGGCGCCGGCGGCAACACCACTGCCACCGAGGGAATGGCTGGAGCCGACGAGCCTGCCGCTGAAGAGACCGCCCCGACCGCAGACGCTGCGGCCGGGGAAGGGACCGGCGACCACACTGCTGGCCCGAAGGCCGCAGGAGCGTCGACGCTGCACCGGCCGCCGACCCTTCTGCCTCCGCGGCTGGGCAGGGCGTCTACCTGGAGGCCGCCAACAGGGTTTTCATACAAGTCCCGTGGGCGTCCTCGTCTCGAGCACCCGTGGAGGGAGAAACCTTTGACGGAGAGGTCCTCGCCTCCGCCGGATTGAAGGTCGTTGAAGCGCCCGGCAGCAGCGACGAGCCCGAAGAGGAGAAACTCCTTCGCCGGCTCCTGGCTTTATATCGGGCCAGACAAGCGAAGTTGGAGTCTCGGGAGGCTCTGGCCGCCAAGGCTGGAGTTGACTTGGAGAAGCGCGCCACGGAGGTCCGCACCGCCAACCAGGCGGCCCTCCGCAACTTGGCGGAGGAGCGCGAAGAGCTTGCCGGGGAGCAGCAAGCATTCCTCCTTGAAAAAGCTGAGGCCAAGGAGCAGCAGTGGTTGGCCGCCGAGGAGCTGTCCCGGCGAGAAGGAGTACTCAACCAGCGGAAGGTCGACCTCGATGCCCACGAGGACGACCTTGCCGCCCGAGAGCAGGCCATTGGAGGGGCTCTGAAGGAGGCGAGGAGCGCCGCAGCCGCCGCAGAGACCGCCAAGAAAGACCTGGAGGCCAAGGTGGAGCAGCTGGAGTTGTTCCTGAAGGCGAGCGAGGACAGAGTCACTGCGCTCAATGTGGAGCGGGAAAAAGATGCCCACACCAACTCTGAGCTGCAGGTACGTCTCTCCGAGAAGGGCACAAAGCTCTCTGACGCGAAGAACTCCATCGCTGACTTAGAGTTGAAGGTCTCCACCCTGACTGACTCGCTCGACACCGCCCGGGACCGCGAGACGAAGCTGAAGGACGAACTCCGCAAGGAAAGGGCCTTAGTGGAGAGCGCCGCCGTCTCGGCGAACAACTTCAACCAGGTGGTGGAGCAGTGGACTGATGAGCTGGTCACCTCCGCCGCCAATATTGACGCGGAGATGATGGCGCTGAAGGCGGAGCATCTTGTGTACTCCCCGGACGAGAGCCTCCCCCACAGCGCGAAGTTGAGTCTATTCTTCAGGGGAATCGCGCCGGCGCTTGCGCGGCTGCGGGAGTAGATCCCCGTGCAGCTGGCCGACGAGGCGCGTCGGCTCTGCATGGGCACCTTGGAGCGGGTCTTGTCGAAGATCGTCTACCGCAACCCCGGCATCAACCTTGTCAACGTCCTCCGCACCTTGCCGCCCGACGCTGACCAGGAGGCGTTGAAGGCGCAGGTTGCCCACATCGTCGCCAAGGTGGGCAAGATCACGAGGCGTGAAGGCGACCGCGTAGATTAGATTCCTTTCTTTCTGCTTCCTTTGCCGCTGCAAAGCGTGTTATGGACAAAAATCTGTTAGTATTGCGGCAAGCTATCTTTGTAATATACACTCTTATTTTGAGCTATCAATGCAGTGTTATCTCCCTTGCTTTGGTCTCTTCACTTTGTATGCTTTTTACCCTACGCTTCTAGGGAACTTGCCGGCAAAGGACCCTTGCCGCGAGCGCTGAGTGCTGGACTCTTAGCAGCCTGCTGGCAATACCTTCGCCGGCAAGAAACATTGCCGCAGCTAGTCGCAGCACACCTAGGTTGCTGAGCGAACTCGAAAACGAAGTAAGGGCGCGACACTTGTCGCAGCTCACTTAAGTCGTTGAGCGTGCTCGAAACAAAATAAGGGTGTGGCTAGCCACGGGTAGGTTCCTTCGCGCACAGGTTTTCCATACAAAGTGTGGTTGTTCAAGGAAGATAACTAAAATTTAAAAAAATTGAATTACTCAAACTTTGGTAACTTAGCTTTCATAGATTGTTTATTCCCCAACAAGGCTTCTCTTTCTTGAACAGCACTTGGTTCATCCTCCATCTCCTCCCCCCCCCCCGGCAAACTGGTGCGCGAGGAATATTCCTTCTGTTTAAGAGGGAAAGAAAAAGAGGAGGAAAAACAAGTATAGGGCCTCACGGCTTGCCAGTGCTTAACGGGGATGTGCGTTGCACAAGGTGTCAAACGATGCATGCAAATAACAAAGAAAAGCATGGAAATGACAAATAGTGCGAAGCACAAGAGCTTTACTGACGCACGGGATCTGCGCCCGGCTTTGTACAAAGGTTTACATGCAACAGCGGCAAGACTTGTACAAAAGGTGGTTGCCGGAGCGGATCACGGCAACCGCGCCTTACGGGTAAAACTTGCGAAGATGCTCTATGTTCCAGGAGTTGCTCACCGGTAAGCCTTCTTCGGTCTCAAGGCGGACAACGCCGGGCCTTGTGACTTGTCTCACCCGATAAGGGCCTTCCCACTTCGGCGTCAACTTGTTGGAATTCTTGGCGGACTGAACACGCCGAAGAACAAGGTCGCCTTCCTCGAGACTCCTGGCCTTGACCTTGCGGCTATGGTAGCGACGCAAGGCCTGCTGGTATCGAGCAGCTCGTACAGCAGCCTGGAGACGTTCCTCCTCGAGGAGCAATGCATCATCTTGTCGCAGTTGCTCTTGCTCGAGCTCATCATAAGCGAGCACTCGAGGAGATCCGTATACGAGTTCCGTGGGGAGAACTGCCTCTGCTCCATAGACAAGAGCAAAGTGTGTCTGTCCGGTGGCTCGATTTGGTGTTGTCCTGATTGACCAAAGAGCCGCCGGCAACTCCTCTATCCAGTTTCTTCCGCACCTGCGCAGCCTGTCGAAGGTCCTTGTCTTGAGTCCGCGCAGCACTTCAGCATTGGCCCTCTCCACTTGACCATTGCTCCTCGGGTGAGCAACAGAAGCGAAGCAGACCTTGGCGCCAAGGTATTCGGCGTACTGCATGAAGGTGCGACTTGTAAACTGTGTGCCGTTGTCGGTGATGATCCTGTTAGGGATTCTGAAACGGCAAACAATCGATCTGAAGAACCTGACTGCTGACTGTGCTGTCACCTTTCTCACTGGTTCCACTTCTGGCCACTTTGTGAACTTGTCGATTGCTACGTACAAGTACTCAAAGCCCCCGACTGCGCGGGGAAAGGGGCCGAGGATATCGAGCCCCCAGACCGAGAAGGGCCAGGACAAAGGGATCATCTGGAGAGCTTGAGCTGGCTGGTGAATTTGCTTGGCATGGAACTGGCACGCTTCACACTTGGTTACTTGTGCAGTTGCATCCTGGAGGGCTTCTGGCCAGAAGAACCCTTGCCGGAACGCCTTCCCGGCAAGTGCCCTTGCGCCAATGTGGTGGCCACATATGCCTCCATGTATCTCTGCCAACAGCTTCTGTCCATCTTCCCTGGAAATGCACTTCAACCTGATACCATTGAGTCTTCTTCTGTACAGTTCATTGCCAACGAACTGGTACATACTTGACTGCCTGGTTATTTTCTATATCTCTTTTGGCTCGTCGGGAAGTTCTCCAGTTTGCAGAAAGCGGACGATTTGCTGTGCCCAAGCTGGAGCCTGAGGCTCAACAAGGACTAAAGGCATGAGGGCTGCTGCGGGAACCTCAGCTTCTACGGCAAGGACCTGCGGCTCTGCCGGAGCTGATGGTCCCCCGGCAAGCCCGCCGGGGCAAGGCTTGTCGGGAACGCTTGCTTCAACTGTACAGACCCTTGGATCTGCAGGAGCAAACTGTTCCTCAGCATCTTGGTTGTTGATCCTGGGGACCTTGGCGGCGGTTTCCGGAAGATCCGCCGGCAAGTAGTCGCCGGAGACCAGTTTTCTCTTCTTGTTTTGCCCAAGTGATGGTGTAACGGATGGCTGAGTTAACTTGAGCAGGAAGGTCCCTGGTTCCACAGGTAACTTCATCGCAGCACACTTTGAGAGGCCATCTGCAATATCATTCTGAGCTCTTGGGACGTGCTCCATTTGCAGACCTTCAAAGTGTTCTTCAAGCTTCCTCACTTCATCAACATAAGCTTCCATCAAAGGGCTCTGGTAACTCTTATTCACTTGTCGGACCACCAACTGTGAATCTCCCCGCACAATCAACTTCTTGATCCCAAGCTCGGCCGCAATTCTGAGGCCGGCAAGCAAACCTTCATACTCTGCAGTATTGTTTGTCGCTTGCTCCTTGGGAAAGTGCATCTGGACAACATACTTGAGGTGCTCTCCGGTGGGCGCTATGAGTACCACGCCGGCACCGGCGCCTTGCAGCGAGAAAGCACCATCAAAGTACATTATCCATTCGCTATTTGCTTCTTGGACGGGGACGCTTGTCTCTGGAACTTGTTCATCTGGTGTTGGAGTCCATTCCGCTATGAATTCTGCCAAAGCTCTGCTCTGGATAGTTGAGGTACTCTCAAACTTGAGACCAAAGCTTGACAGTTCCAGTGCCCACTTGACGATCCTGCCTGTTGCTTCTGGATTTTGCAATATCCTCTTCAACGGAAAGCGAGTGACCACCGTTATCTCGTGTGCTTGGAAGTAATGGCGCAGCTTCCTTGAGGCCATGAGGAGGCCGAAAAGCAACTTCTGCACCCCAGAGTATCTTGATCTAGCCCCCTGCAAGAGGGAACTCACGAAATACACTGGGCGCTGCACCATCTTCTTTCGCATTTCACCTTGTTCCTGCGCAGACAAGTCCTTGTCGGGGCTAGAGCTTGTCGGGGAAGCCCCCTGCTTGTCGCTGGATTTGCTTGCCGGGGATGTGGGTTCCTCATCCGCCTCCCTCTCCGCTACCAACGCAGCACTAACCACTTGATTGGTTGCCGCTAGGTACAGCAGCAACTTCTCTTGTGGCCTAGGTGCGACAAGTATTGGAGTGGAGGACAGGTATCCTTTCAAATCTTGCAGCGCTGCCTCCGCTTCCGGATTCCATTTCATAGGACCTGCCTTTTTCAAGATTTTGAAGAAAGGCAGGGCGCGCTCTGCAGACTTTGAAATGAACCTGCTGAGGGCGGCCACACAACCAGCAAGTCTTCTTACGTCCTTGACGCGCTTCGGGGCCTCAATCTGCTCGATGGCCTTTATCTTGTCGGGATTGGCTTCAATCCCCCTCTGGGACACAAAGAACCCGAGAAGCTTGCCGGAGGGGACTCCGAAGACGCACTTCTCGGGGTTCAGCTTGAGTTGGATCTTGCGCAGATTCTCAAAGGTTTCCTCTAAGTCTTGTATCAGGGTATCTTTGCTCTTGCTCTTGACCACTATATCATCCATGTAGGCTTCTACATTCCTGTGGATCTGTGGCTCAAAAGCAGTGTGCACCACCCTCGCAAATGTTGAGCCTGCATTCTTCAATCCAAAGGGCATGCGTATGAAGCAATATGTGCCACATGGAGTAATGACTGCAGTCTTCTCTTCATCTTCCTTGGCCATGAAATCTGGTGGTAACCTGAGTATGCATCAAGGAAGGAAAGCAACTCGCATCCAGCTGTGGAGTCAACAATTTGGTCGATGCGTGGCAAGGGAAAGGGATCCTTGGGACAAGCTTTGTTCACGTCGGTGAAGTCTATACAAAGTCTCCATTTCCCATTGGCCTTTCGCACGACAACTGGATTGGCTAACCACGTAGGATGGATCACGCCTCTAACCAGGCCTGCTGCTTCCAACTTCTTTATCTCTTCGGCGATGAATTCTTGGCGCTCCACGGCTTGCTTCCTGACCTTCTGCTTGACGGGCCGCGCATGAGGACAAACAGCAAGCTTGTGCTCAATTACCTTCCTGGGAACGCCGGGGATGTCAGATGGTTGCCATGCAAACACATCGACATTCGCCCGCAGGAAGGCAACGAGCGCGCTTTCCTATTTGTGGTTGAGTGTAGCACTGATGGTGAAGGTACCACCAGTGCCGTCCTCCTTGGCGGACACCTTCTTGGTTGCCGGTGGAGCTGCCATTCCTTTCTTGCACTTGCCGGTGGAGCTCGATGGTGCGTCCTCGACGGCAGCGCAACACTCCGAAGAGGTGCGTTTGCCGGAGTGGGCCCCAGAGCTCTTGCCGGACTTGGTCTTGGTCTTCCCCCCGGGAGCTTCAGCGGCAAGTGTGTTGCTTTCTGCTGCGGCTGCTGCATCCCGGTAGATCTTGTCGGCGCAGATAAGCGCGTCCTTCTTGTCGCCAGGGACAGAGATGACGCTTATCGGCCCCGGCATCTTGAGTACGTTGTATGCATAGTGGGAAGCTGCCATGAACTTGGCGAGGGCAGGACGGCCAAGTATCCCATTATATGGTAATGGGATATCGGCAACGTCAAACGTGATCCTCTCCGTCCTGAAGTTGAGCTCCCCGCCAAAGGTCACTGGCAGCGTAATCTTTCCTTTCGGCTTGCTCCTTCCCGGGTTGATCCCTTGGAACGACCCGGTTTCTTCGAGCTCGCCGTCTGGGATCTGTAGCTTCTTGATCACAGCTGAGGAGATCAAGTTCAGGCTGGCCCCGCCGTCAACCAACATCTTGGTGACCTTGAGGTTGCGGATAGTTGGTGAGACCAACATCGGAAAGCACCCGACCGCAGTGGTGCGATCAGGGTGGTCCTCAAGGTCAAAGATGATGGGCGTGCCGGACCACTTCAGCAGCCTGCGTGACTCGACGGACGGCTCAGCTGCATTCACTTCTCGCACCCACTGCTTGAGCTGGCGGTGGGAAGTGTGCAGAGAGGCGCCTCTGTCGACACACAGAACCTCTGTGGCCTTCTGGAACTCCTGCTCGCTGTTGTCTCCTTCTTCCATGTCATCGTCGTCGTCTTCATCCTCATCCTTGTCGCGGCCCCGGGGAGGTCTATCATCTTGCCGCTGCTTGGCCTTGCCGCGGCGTCCTCCCCGGCCATTGAACGGCCGCTTCTTGCTGGGTTCTCCTCCGCCTCCTTGGGCCTTCTCCTTGTCGCGACGCTCGTATTCAGCCTTCTGCTGTTCTACGAGGTACTCGACTCTTTTGCAGTTCTGAAGATCGTGGCCCTTGGTGCGGTGGATCTTGCAGTACTGCTTGTCGGAGCCGTCCTGCTTGTCGGCGGCGGCTACAGTGGCAGGCTCCTTGCCAGAGCCACCAGCCTGAGCTTTCTTGTCGCCAGCCTCCTTGCCGGACTTCTCCACAGCCAGTACTTCCTTGCTCTTCTTCTTTCTGTTATTCCGCCGCCGGCTTTTCCTTGCCGGGGCGGCGTCTTCGCTATCGCTTCCTCCTGCGCCAGTATCCTCTCCCGGGAGTCTCCTCCCCTCTTCGGCGCGCGCGCATTTGTCAGACAGAGCATAGAGCTCGCTGACATCCCGGATCTTGGTCATAGCCATCTCTTCCCTCATCCGGCGGTTACGCACGTTCTGGTGAAACGCGCTGATAACCGCGGCAGGGTGGACGTCGGGAATGTTGTGCTGGACGCGGCTGAACCTCTGGATGTACTTGCGCAGGGATTCTCCCTCCTTCTGGGCGAGGATGTGGAGATCGCTCTCCTGGCCGTGGGGTTTGTGGCCGCCCGTGAAGGCGCCAACAAACTGGTGGCACAGATCCGCCCACGAAGAAATGGAGTTCTCCGACAAGTGCATAAGCCAAGACCGGACGTTTGGCTTAAGCACGAGTGGGAAATAGTTGGCTAGAATCTTCTCGTCACGCCCCCCGGCAGCCTGCACCGCAATGGTGTAGATGCTGAGGATCTCCGAGGAGTGTGTCTTGCCGTCGTACTTCTCGGGTACGTCGGGCTTGAAATTCTTCATGCTGGGCCACTGGACTTGCCGCAGCTCACGGGTGAACGCAGGGCAACCTGCCGCGTACGGCAAGTCGCCTGGTTCATCGTGCGCGTTCGCGTCGACAGCGGTCCCAGCGCGCTGATCTGACTGTCTTCGGGCTTCTCGTCGACACTCGATGCGAGTCCGAGCGTCCTCTTGCCGCCTGTCGTCTAGGACTTGGCGCTGATCGCGGCGAGCCCGCGGATCCGACGACGCCGTAGAGTCGTCGTCGACGTTGATCCAGCGGGGTGGCGATTTCTGCTTCCGCGGCGGGGAGTGCACGGTGGTTGCACCCCCGGCGGTCTTGTCTCCATCGGCCCTCGTCTGGTCGACTTGCCGCGGCCGCGATGTTGCCGGCTGCTGCGGCGTGTCGTTGGTGGCGAAGGCGATGAGGCTCTGGATCGTCGCCCTCCAGTCTTCGGCTTTATCTGCCGCTGGAGGGAAGTAGAGGAGCAGCCGTGCTCTTGCTAGAGCTTCTGCTGGAGAGGAGGGGAGCGGCGGCGAGCGGTGCGAGGAGCGGGACACGCTCGGACTTCTAACAGCGTTAGAAGGAGCATGTTCCCGCCCCGGCGACCGCGCCTTGCTCGTACCAGCGCGCTGGCCTTGAGCATCCCGCGATCCTCCGGCTTGGCTACGCCCCAGCAAGCGTATGGTACCTCTAGTACCACGCCGCTGCGGGTCTGGCACCTCCTGGGAGGGGCGTGAGGCGTGTACTGACGCCGAGGCTTTGGAGTTCGCCCGGTCGTCCGTCTTGTCCTTGGACTTGGTGGCGCCGTGAGTTTCCTCACCGGCGACCACCCTTCCGCCGGCGTCTCCTCCACCAACCGTTGGTTCTGGTGGAGGTGGAATCGACGCAGACGGGCCTCCGACCTCCGAAGCCTTCTTCTTCGGAGGCATGTTGTTGTAGCTGATGAGGTCGATGAAGCTGGAGAGGTTGGTGAAGAATGCGCCCGCGTGAGCGCCGGATCAGGTTCGCACAACCTCGACGCCCCCTACCTGGCGCGCCAAAGATGTCGGGGGAAACTGTCCTCCCACGAGCACCTATGGGACTGGAGCCCCTTCTACGTTGCGGTAAGGGAGCGGAGGGAGCACGGAGAGCAGATCGAGGAGCACACGCGGACAGTTTACCCAGGTTCGGGCCGCGGGGACGCGTAAAACCCTACTCCTGCCTTAGGTTGTATTGAGTTCTTGAGCTCGGGAGCTTGGAGAGCTACAGTACTAGCTACACCGAGCGAGAGAGTTGTCTAGGTTCCGAACCCCCTCTACGTTGTGCATGGGCCTCCTTTTATAGCTCAAAGGGGTCACCAACAGGTGTCAACGTAGAGGAGGGTAAAAGCGTAATTTTGGTGGTGGTTGTAATAGTGCATGAACAGTGGATGAACAGTGGACTTTACCTAACTTTGACAGTGGGGGACAAGGGCATTAAACGCCCGTCGCCGTCGACCCCAAAAGCGTCCATCCATGCTTCTCCGTTTGCCACGGCGGTAGCCTCGTCACCGTGGCTTGCCACCGTGTGCCCCAGGCTGCACAGCCGTCTGCCACGCGTCCCTGGAAGGGCCCCAGGGCGACGCGTGGGCCGATGAGCTGGAGCGCGGGCACACAGCGTAGGTTTCCCCGGCAAGCACCTTGCCGGGGTAGTGATCTTTCCGGGCCCGGAAGCTTGTCGCTCTCCGGGTCCTGCCGGGGCGCATGTTGATTCCTTGGCCTTCCTGGCAAGCTCCTCTTGCCAGGGTCTTGTGCTAAAGCGATAACCTTGAGCCTGGTACGGCCTTCCCGGCAAGCTCCTCTTGTCGGGGCCTTGATCTTCTGTCTTGTATACTTTGTTCTTGAATGGCTTCATAGGGACCAGAAAGGTTCCCGGCGAGCGCGTGGTAAGCCCTGCCACGAGAAGCTGCTACTGCCCGTGCACAAGTTGGGGTACTAAGGTACCCCTATCTTAGTACACCGACACTAATCATCCTCTTAAGATAATTGAAATACTTGATATCTTTTATAATGGACTAACCGATGCTTCCAAAGACCACCTGGATAGTTGTGCTGATTGTGTTTTCAGGGAAATAACTAGTGATCAAGCTGAATTGTTATTGAATAATATGTTGACTAATGAAAATAATTGGTCCCTTCCTGAACCAACTCCTAAGCCAACTCCGAAGAAAAGGGGTGTTCTGTTTCTCAGTCCTGAAGATATGCAAGAAGCGAAGAAATCTATTGTAATGCCCAGGATGGGACTATACCTCCTACGTGTCGAGGTACGACTTAAAGGTATAAGCCAATTCTGGAATGATCTCAAGTTCGGTATCTTTGCACATCTCATGTAAAAATGGGGATGAAAAACAAAAGAGATAGTTGGCTTACACTCGCCACGTCACACAATTCATTACATAGCAAGTCATCATTCAAATAACATCACAACCCGTCTACGGGTGAAGATCCAAATGAAAGATACCAAACATACATAAAGCCACAGGTCCGAATCGCCCCTAGTAGAAACCACTACTGATCATCGGGATAGTGCACATAGTAACGGCTATGTTCCTCGTCGTACTCCCAGTATAGCTCGGTGCCGTCACCTGAATTGATCACCTGAGTACCTGCATCTGGTGTGGAGTAGAATCTGTGAGCCACGGAGGACTCAGCAATCCCGTTCCCGGGTAACAGAACTATCTAAGCCTTGGGTGTGGAACAAGGCTGAAGAAAGAATAAAAGGTTGCAGCTGCACTAGCACTAGCTTACGTGAATAAGAGCGAGAAGAGAAGGCCACGAGCGACAAGGTGATCACGAAGTGATCCTATCTAAGCATGTCAAACATAACCCCACCGTGTTCACTTCCCGAACCCCTTTCGGAAAATGACCGTCACGGTACTCACGCTGGTAGTGTGTTCTGAACATGGTGTCAAGTTTTCTACAACCGAATATTAACAAATTCCCATCTGCCACATAACCGTGGGCACGGCTTTCGAAAGTTCAAAACCCTGCAGGGGTGTTCCAACTTGGCCCATGACAAGCCCACGATCCGCGGAGTCGCAACTCCAAGGTGGGAAGGCCCAAGTATCCTCGGAATCCCGTGCTCAAGATACTCCGACTAAGGTAAGACTAATCCAGCAAATCCTACCGGCGTGCCGACACCCTGATAGTAGCCGCGCGTATCTCGTCTCAGGCCACGACCGGATTGGTGATGCTACGGGTTTTTACCAGCCCTCGAGTATCCTTGAGGTGGCCCCGTAGGACCCCCAGTTCGGACCAAAACTCATGTGGAGCACTGGCCCGGGGTTGTTGATTAAGAAGAGGGTTAATTACTCCCTATGCAAGTTTTTAGTTGTTTAGGCAAATGGAGTACCAATGTTGGGACTTGCTGGAAAAGACTTAGCGCTAAGCGGTTTATCGAGGGGGTCCCATAACCCCAACCGTGTGAGGAATGCAAAATCAAGGAACATAACACCGGTTTATACGGTTCCTAGGGCGGCATGAGTGGAACAAATCACCAAGAAAGAGGCTTAGCCTTCCACCCATTACCAATATATAGATGATTTCATTAACGAGTTTATATAGAGTGATATCCCAACAAGCTTCAACATGAAGCAAGAATCTTCAAATCTTCTCCTGCAACTAGCAATGCTCTAAGAGGGGCTGAGCGAAGCCTACGTAGCCAATCAAAGGTTTGCATAGGTAGGGTGGTTAGACAGATTCATGGTTACAATAGGAGGCTGACAGGAAAACATGGGCATCGAGGCAATAAGCTAAAGAGCGAGACTTCTAGCAATAGGCAAAGATAGTAATGATATCGGGGTCAGGTCATCTTGCTTGTCGAGTCGTCGATGGGATCGTAAGAGGGCTCCTCGTTCTCAACCTCGGTAGTAATTAACCTTGTTCTCGTACTCGGTCTCGGCTTCCGGCTCTACTCAACACAAGAACACACGAGGCACAAAATCAAACAAGATGCAATGCGCAAACTACAGGATGCATGGCTGATGCACTAAGGAAGCACCGCAGATGCACTTAGGATGCACAGAAAGCCAACATAGGAAACACAGAGAAACAATACAAGAACAAGACAATTTACTCTATCAAGTAGGATGCAAGACAAGTCTATTTAGGATGCAAAACATGGCAGGGTAGGAAGCACAGAGAAACAACACAAGAAACAGCAGGTTTAAATGAGGCCGGAAACTACTTAAGACAAAACCGGTAAGTCCTCATGTGCATAGTTTGAATTTAGTCCAGAACTGAACAAACCTTAAGTTAAAGATGTTAAACATCAAGTTAATATGCACCATGACAATCTACACGAAATTCTAGTCAAGTTTCATATAAAGTTTGTTTAAAACGGAGCTACAGTCTAGAAGATATGATCAAGACAAGATAAGCATGGCAACGGTGCAAGATGCACCCAAACATCAAGCAACATACTCCAAGACATGTTAACAAGATGTTATTATGAATCTACATGCAAAACCACACAAGTTTCATATAGGACTTGCTCAAAACGGAGCAACGGGCTAAAAGATACACCCGAAACAATAAACAATGCAAAGCTGAAACTAACAGCCACATAGCAACTTTGGAGCAATAAATATATAATCTACAGCACTCAAACATGGTGATAAGGAACATGGACATGAAGTAGACATATCCTACAGCAAACAACTCCATTGGAGCATCTCCATAGGAGGCATGGATCAATAGCAACAAGCTACAACATTTTGATCATGACAATAAAATCCTGACAGCAATATTTTATATCAACTTGGGAGCAAGAACTAAATATGCTACAGCCACCCAAATTAGCATGTGAGGGCATGGATGGATAGACAACAACATATACAACAAGGAATGATCAATAGACACCCCAAAACTATCATGTATTTGCCTAGAACAACAAGCAAACATAGCATCCGGATATTACAGATTCCAGACTTAGTGAAATTTCACTAAGTGTTAAAACAGAAATATTATCATGGCATGTTTGTGAGCATGTTTAAGTCACCTCAAAGCATAACATGGAAAGTGGTTTGCACCACAGCAAAGAACACATTATGGGGAATCCAATACATATAAGCATGCAACATGGGGACAACCATATCAATAGCAACGAGCTCCTCAACTAGGCATCTCGTAACAAGTTTAAAAACCTAACAGCCACATGCACTTTTGCAATGGAGATAAACATGGCAATATGAATTCTATCATGCATCATATAGCAACCAACATGTAGAGCATCTCATGATGAACATGTGTACATATCATTTGCTTCATTTGGATAAACATGCACCAAGTTATCACATCTCAAACATGGCATGAAAACAACTACTAGCAGCAGTTTATAACAAGTAGCACCCTTGTCATGAAGATTTAGACATCTAGATGAACTCAAACATGCATGACACAATGGACCAAAACATAGTACATGTCACCACGATCATTTTGACATATTATATGCACAAAACGGACAAGCACAGTAAAAGTTATCCTCATCACAAAAATGCATCAGACAAAGAAAATCTAAAAGACTTAGCAGTAACAGAGGGTCAACCTGCGGTCAAAGCGGGCGCGGGTCGCAGGTCGGTCAACGTGGAGCGGGCGAAGCGGGTTGGTGGAGCGGGTCGTGGCCCGTTAGGGTTCGCAGAGGCCGATCGGATCGGCCGATCCAGATCGGGATCGAAACTGGGGCGACCGCGGCTCCTCGACGCCGGCGGGAGGAAGCGGGCCGGGCGGCGGGCACGGCCACCGGCGGCGGCGAGGAGGGTGCCGGCCGGCGAGGGGCCCGGCACCGGCGGCGGGGAGCTTGGGCTCGGGCGGCGGCTGAAGCTTCGACGGGACGGCGCGGTCGCTGGACTCGGGCCGGAGGAGAGCTCGGGGCGGCGGCGGCGCGAGCTCCCGGCGGCGGCGTGGTCGACGAAGGCGGCGGGGACGAAGGCCCAGCGCGGGAGGCGCGGATCTGGCCCGAACGGCGACGCGGCGGGCCGGGAACGGGCCCTTTGGCCCGCGCGACGGCGGACGCGGCGGTTGACTGGCGCGGGCGGCGGACTGTCCGGCCCGGGTCGGACACGTCCGCCCGGCACAGATTCCGAGGCGGCTGGAGCTAGGAGAAGGCTAGGGTTGTGGACGAAAATGGAGGGGTGGACGTTTTTATAGGCACAAGGAGCTAGGAGAGTCCAAATGGAGAACGGTTTTCGGCCACGCGATCACAATTCAACGGCCGAGATGATGGGAAGGGTTGTGCTGGGTTGGTGGGCTGTTGTGGAGGGGGTCTTGGGCCTCAAAGAGGAGGTACTTTTAGCCCACGAGGTTACCCGTTGGAGTACCAAACGAACTCCAAACGCGACGAAACTTGACAGGCGGGTTACACGTATCAAAACAACATCGCACGACAAGTCTCACGCCATTCCGGAAACGTTACACGGCCAAACACGAAAGAAGGACTCGGGGAAGCCACGGGCACGTGTGAGAGCGTCGGAACTCGAAACGGACAACGGGAAGAAACGAGTGGGACATGATGCAAAAGACAACACAAATTCAATGCAATGCACATGAAAACATGACATGGATGAATGCACACACGCACACGACAAAACGACGAAAACCCGAAAAGACGAAGAACCTGGAATGGAACTGATGAAGCCAACGTTTATATATTGCCATATAGGGAAAGTGTTACATCTGGGGCATTACAAACTCTCCTCTACTACGAAAAGATCTCGTCCCGAGATCTAGGACTGGAAGAAGGAAGGGTACTCGGAACGAAGGTGATCTTCTCGTTCCCACGTAGCTTCTCGGTCAGTATGGTGTGACCACTTGACTTTCAAGAACTTGATTGACTTGTTGCGGGTCTTGCGCTCGGTTTCTTCGATAATAGCAACGGGATGCTCTCGGTAAAACAAGTCTTGTTGAAGATCAATCTCCTCAAACGGAATGGTGCGTTCAGGTGTCTTGAAGCACTTGCGGAGTTGAGACACGTGAAACACATCATGAACATTAGCGAAGTTGGAAGGGAGCTCAAGTTTATAGGCTAGATCGCCTCTTTTGCTAAGGATCTTGATAGGGCCCACGTATCTAGGAGCAAGCTTTCCTTTGATACCGAATCTTTGGGTGCCTTTCATAGGAGAAACACGGAGATAGACATGATCCCCAATGTTGAAGGCCAAATCACGATGCTTGCCGTCATAGTAGCTCTTCTGATGCGACTGAGCGGCCTTGAGATTCTCACGTATGACTTTGCACATTTCTTCGGCTTCTGAGATCAAGTCATTGAGAAGAAGTTGACGTTCACCAGTCTCGGACCAGTTGAGAGGGGTACGGCACTTTCTGCCATAGAGGATTTCAAACGGAGCTTTGCCGGCACTTGCTTGGAAGCTGTTGTTGTAAGAGAACTCGGCAAAAGGAAGGCAATCTTCCCACTTCATGCCAAAAGAGATGACACAAGCTCTGAGCATGTCTTCTAGAATCTGATTCACTCTCTTGACTTGACCACTAGTCTGAGGGTGAAATGCAGTGCTGAAACGGATCTTAGTGCCCATGGCAGACTGAAAGGAGTCCCAGAACTTGGATGTGAACAAACTTCCACGGTCTGAGGAGATAACTTGAGGAATGCCATGTAGGGACACGATTCTGGAAGTGTACAACTCTGCCAGTTGAGCTGAATTGATGGATTCTTTGACTGGAAGGAAGTGAGCGACTTTGGTAAGCTTGTAGATCACCACAAAGATAGAATCATTCCCTTTCTTGGACTTGGGAAAGCCAGTGACGAAATCCATTTCAATGTGGTCGAATTTCCACTCGGGAATAGGAAGAGGTTGGAGAAGACCGGCTGGACGTTGATGCTCTGCCTTCACTCTTCTGCAGACATCACATTCATTCACGAATTGGGCAATCTCCCTTTTCATGCGAGTCCACCAGTAAGATTGCTTGAGGTCTTGGTACATCTTGGACCTTCCAGGATGAATCAAAAGGAGGGAATCATGTACCTCGTTCATTATGAGCTTCCTGAGATCACCCTTGGGAACCACAAGTCTGTCCTCAAAGAACAAGGTATCTCTCTCATCAACGCGATAGCACTTGTATTTGGGAGTACCCTTTGCAATACCATGTTTCACTTTCTGCACCATAGCATCACTGAGTTGGGCCTCACGGATCTGATCTTCCAAGGTAGGAGCAACTTGAAGATTTGCAAGAAAGCCTTGCGGAACAACTTGGAGGTTGAGCTTCCTGAATGCTTCACAAAGCTCAGGCTGAAACGGCTTGATAAGGAGACTGTTGCAATATGCCTTTCTGCTCAAGGCATCTGCAATGACATTGGCCTTGCCAGGTGTGTATTCGATGCTTGGATCATACTCTTGGATCATTTCCACCCAACGAGTCTGGCGGAGGTTCAGATTCGGCTGTGTGAAGATGTACTTCAAGCTCTTGTGATCAGTGAAGATGTCGACTTTTCTGCCCAACAGAAGGTGTCTCCACGTGATCAAGGTGTGTACCACAGCTGCTAGCTCGAGATCATGTGTGGGGTAGTTCTTCTCACTTGGCTTCAGTTGACGAGAAGTGTATGCCACAATCTTCTTGTCCTGCATTAGCACGCCACCAAGTCCTTGAAGAGAAGCATCACAGAATACTTCGTAGGGCTTGGACTCATCTGGAGGAGTAAGAACTGGAGCAGAGATAAGCTTTTCTTTGAGAGTTTTTAATGCCACATCACAATCCGGAGACCAGTTGTACTTGACATTCTTCTGCAGCAAGTTGGAGAGAGGCTTGGCCATCTTGGAGAAGTTCTCAACGAACCTTCTGCAATAGCTAGCAAGACCAAGAAAGCTTCGGAGTTGCTTGACATTCTGAGGAGGTTCCCAGTTGACAATCGCTTCAACTTTCTCGGGGTTGACCGCAATACCGTCAGCGGAGATGATATAGCCCAGATACAAGACCTTATCGAGCCAGAATTCGCATTTGGAGAACTTGGCATAGAACTTATGTTCACGGAGTCTGTCGAGAACCAGACGGAGGTGCTTTTCGTGATCCTCTTCATTCTTGGAGAATACCAAGATGTCATCCAGATACACAAGCACGAATTCGTTGGTGTAGGGGTTGAAAATGTAGTGCATCATTCTCGAGAAGCTAGGTGGAGCATTAGCGAGGCCAAAAGACATGACTGTATATTCATAGGAGCCATAACTCGTTCTGAAGGCAGTCTTGTGGATATCTTCTTCACGAATGCGAATTTGGTGATAACCCATCCGGAGATCGAGCTTTGAGAACACTTTAGCTCCTTTGAGCTGCTCGAACAATTCATTGATGTTGGGGAGCGGATACTTGTTCTTTATTGTCTTCTTGTTCAATGGCCGGTAATCAACACAAAGGCGCTCCGTGCCATCCTTCTTCTTGACAAATAAGACACCACAACCCCAAGGAGACGTGCTAGGCCTGATCAGACCCATACGCTCTTGTTCATCAAGCTGTTTCTTCAACTCCTTCAACTCTTCAGGGGAGAGCTTGTACGGACGTCGGCATGCTGGCTCAGTACCAGGCTCGAGTTCAATGACAAATTCAACTTGACGATGCGGAGGCATGCCTGGAAGTTCTTCAGGGAAGACGTCTTCATATTCATTAACCACCGAAATTTGAGAGATGGCATTAATCTCGCCCTTGTCATTGAGAGAGAATAGCCTGATTGTGTTATCTCGAGAGGCGAAGATAATCACGTCTTCGTTAGGATGAGTAATCATGACTTTCTTATTTGCACAATCAATGTGAGCATCACGCTGAGAAAGCCAATCCATCCCAAGAATAAGGTCAATGTCGGAGTTGCCGAGAACAACCGGTTTAGCCAGAAAGCGGTAATCACCCATGCGAATAGATACATCCGGAGCAAATATTTTAGAATGCATTCGTCTCCCCAGAAAAATAACTGATAACTCCCTTGGCAGACTTTTGATGTCAACATTATGTTTGGATGCAAAAGGTTGAGACATGAAAGAACATGATGCACCCGAATCAAACAACACTTTTGCAGGAATAGAGTTAACTGGAAGGTTACCAAGTATCACATCTGAAGAATTATCTGCTTGAGCTGCATTCATCAGATTCACTCTTGCATGCTTGGGATTGTGCTTGACCATAGCAGTGCTGACAGGTGGAGGAGGCGGAAGGCGCCTTGGGTTGGGGCAATTGTTAGCATAGTGACCCTTCTGAGTGCACTTGTTGCAAACCACTTCTGAGAGAGGATGGTGATAAGGAGCACTTGACTTGGAAGCTTGAAAATGATTCTTTGACTGATTGCTTGGGTTGGGTGGGTGGGAGAAAGCACGGCCACCAGAATTCTTGTTGTTGTTGTAGGGAGCTCGGATCACTGGAGGAGGTGGAAGCCAAAACTTCTGTTGCTTCGCGACCACTTGAGAAGAAGAGGAGGAGTGAACAACGTCTCTGATCCTCTTTTTGGAAGCTTCCATCTTGAGCCGGGCTGCCTCTTGCTTAAGTGCCATATTATAGAATTGATCAAACTCATCAGGCTCGAACAAGGTGAGAGCAAGTTGGAGTTCATCCTTCAGACCACCACGGAACTGATAGATCTTGCTCTTGGCATCTGGGATGTCTTGCTTTGCATAGCGGGCAAGGTTCTGGAACTTGACATTATATTGGTAGACAGACATTGAGCCTTGCTTCAGGTTGCGGAATTGCTCACGCATACCCTCGATGGCACTTGTTGGAATGTGGTGAGAGCGAAAGTCCTTGCAGAAGTCATCCCAGGAGATTACACGCCCTGCTCTAGAGTCTTTGTACTGCTGCCACCAATCAGCTGCTTGGTCCTTGAGTTGGAACACGGCAAATTTCACATAGTCCTCGGGCCTGACGTTACTGCACTCGAGATGCTTCTTGATATCTGTTATCCAGTCTTCAGCATCTAGAGGGTCCACGCAGTAACTGAATGCCTTTGGTTGATTTGCCAAGAACTGGTTGAGCGTAGCAAAGTGCGGTTGGTTGAACAAATTGCCTTGGTTCCCATGAGCACCCTGATTTGCTTGATTTGCTTGAATATTCTGCATCATTTGCATAAGCATCTGGGTGTTCTCATTCGTAACTTGCATAATTGCTCTCCAGGCTTCAGACGGAGGAGGAGGGGAAGGAGGACGAACAGGAACCTCTTCACCCTCTGGGTTAGCATTGGGAACCCTTTTAGGAGCCATCCTGAAAGAGATGACCACTATTAGCCATTGATTGAAACAAGATATAAGCTGAATCAACGGCTAGAATTGCAACAAAGTCTTCACAAGAATCATTCGAACAAGAGGAACGAATGAAATTCACAGTTTAATGATAACAACAATCTTCACGAGAAGCCACTTGGGAGACAAAAGGTAAATAAAAACAACAAGGTGCAGATAGAACAAATACAAGATAGAAGCTTCGTTCGACATATTCGTGTTGAAAGCTTATGGAACGTGTTACGAAAGGGTTTTGCAATCCCCGGATCAGCATAGCCAAGGACCCTTTAAGATGCAACTCCCGATCGGAACAACGGCCATAAAACCACTTCACTCAATGTAGAACCCCGAACTCCATATCATGCATTCGTTGGAAGAATGCCTATGATCTACTAGATGAACCCACCTATTAATTTCCGAAAGTTTCCAGTTATGCAATCAGGTGTTGGGGATACAGGGGAAGCATCGCGCACACAACTCTAATCCTACATCCAGCTGTATCCATCCTTCAACACATAACCAGTTATTTCTGGAAACCGTCTACCTCGGACCTTCGAAACGCATCCACTATACAAGCTATGGCAATACTCCTGAACTACCTCCCCAGTACTGGGTGATGTCGGGGTTATCTTGCCACTAACCGCATAGGAGAGTTTTCGATGTTGGCCGTCTTAAGTATTCTAGAACTGCCGCGATGGATTTGTGACAACAACACCTCGGAGCTCAACTCCCCGGGACACTGCCACAACCCCTAAATGACAGGAGGCATCGAGAACAATGTTCTCGTCACAAAGACATCGGAGCAATCCAAACAATACTCGCGAGATTCCTAAAAAAAATTGATGAAATTTTGAGAGTAGAAGAGGCAAGAGTAATCGTCAGGAGTCCTCACCAGAGTGAAAAGAGATGAGGAGCAGAAGAAATCCTACTCTCTGATATATATATATAGGACTCAAAACATTTTAAGTGTGTGCCTAGACTCAACTGTCAATGATTCGATCAAACAGTGGGGGCTTCTAGGTCGGAGAAGGCTCTGATACCAACTTGTAATGCCCAGGATGGGACTATACCTCCTACATGTCGAGGCACGACTTAAAGGTATAAGCCCATTCTGGAATGATCTCAAGTTCGGTATCTTTGCACATCTCATGTAAAAATGGGGATGAAAAACAAAAGAGATAGTTAGCTTACACTCGCCATGTCACACAATTCATTACATAGCAAGTCATCATTCAAATAACATCACAACCCGTCTACGGGTGAAGATCCAAATGAAAGATACCAAACATACATAAAGCCACAGGTCCAAATCGCCCCTAGTAGAAACCACTACTGATCATCGGGATAGTGCACATAGTAACGGCTATGTTCCTCGTCGTACTCCCAGTATAGCTCGGTGCCGTCACCTGAATTGATCACCTGAGTACCTGCATCTGGTGTGGAGTAGAATCTGTGAGCCACGAGGGACTCAGCAATCCCGTTCCCGGGTAACAGAACTATCTAAGCCTTGGGTGTGGAACAAGGCTGAAGAAAGAATAAAAGGCTGCAGCTGCACTAGCACTAGCTTACGTGAATAAGAGCGAGAAGAGAAGGCCACGAGCGATAAGGTGATCACAAAGTGATCCTATCTAAGCATGTCAAACATAACCCCACCGTGTTCACTTCCCGAACCCCTTTCGGAAAATGACCGTCATGGTACTCACGATGGTAGTGTGTTCTGAACATGGTGTCAAGTTTTCTACAACCGGATATTAACAAATTCTCATCTACCACATAACCGCGGGCACGGCTTTCGAAAGTTCAAAACCATGCAGGGGTGTTCCAACTTGGCCCATGACAAGCCCACGATCCGCGGAGTCGCAACTCCAAGGTGGGAAGGCCCGAGTATCCTCGGAATCCCATGCTTAAGATACTCCGACTAAGGTATGACTAATCCAGCAAATCCTCCCGGCGTGCCGACACCCTGATAGTAGCCGCGCATATCTCGTCTCAGGCCACGACCGGATGGGTGATGCTACGGGTGTTTACCAGCCCTCCAGTTTCCTTGAGGTGGCCCCGCAGGACCCCCAGTTCGGACCAACACTCATGTGGAGCACTGGCCCGGTGTTGTTGATTAAGAAGAGGGTTAATTACTCCCTATGCAAGTTTTTAGTTGTTTAGGCAAATGGAGTACCAATGTTGGGACTTGCTGGAAAAGACTTAGCGCTAAGCGGTTTATCGAGGAGGTCCCATAACCCCAACCGTGTGAGGAACGCAAAATCAAGGAACATAACACCGGTTTATACGGTTCCTAGGGCGGCATGAGTGGAACAAATCACCAAGCAAGAGGCTTAGCCTTCCACCAATTACCAATATATAGATGATTTCATTAACGAGTTTATATATAGTGATATCCCAACAAGCTTCAACATGAAGCAAGAATCTTCAAATCTTCTCCTGCAACTAGCAATGCTATAAGAGGGGCTGAGCGAAGCCTACGTAGCCAATCAAAGGTTTGCATAGGTAGGGTGGTTAGACAGATTCATGGTTACAATAGGAGGCTGACAGGAAAACATGGGCATCGAGGCAATAAGCTAAAGAGCGAGACTTCTAGCAATACGCAAAGATAGTAATGATATCTGGGTCAGGTCATCTTGCCTGTCGAGTCGTCGATGGGATCGTAAGAGGGCTCCTCGTTCTCAACCTCGGTAGTAACCTCATTCTCGTACTCGGTCTCGGCTTCCGGCTCTACTCAACACAAGAACACACGAGGCATGAAATCAAACAAGATGCAATGCGCAAACTCCAGGATGCATGGCTGATGCACTAAGGAAGCACCGCAGATGCACTTAGGATGCACAGAAAGCCAACATAGGAAACACAGAGAAACAGTACAAGACCAAGACAATTTACTCTAGCAAGTAGGATGCAAGACAAGTCTATTTAGGATGCAAAACATGGCAGGGTAGGAAGCACAGAGAAACAACACAAGAAACAACAGGTTTAAATGAGGCCAGAAACTACTTAAGACAAAACCGGTAAGTCCTCATGAGCATAGTTTGAATTTAGTCCAGAACTGAAGAAACCTTAAGTTAAAGATGTTAAACATCAAGTTAACATGCACCATGACAATCTACACGAAATTCTAGTCAAGTTTCATATAAAGTTTGTTTAAAACGGAGCTACGGTCTAGAAGATATGATCAAGACAAGATAAGCATGGCAACGGTGCAAGATGCACCCAAACATCAAGCAACATACTCCAAAACATGTTAACAAGATGATATTATGAATCTACATGCAAAACCACACAAGTTTAATATAGGACTTGCTCAAAACAGAGCAAAGGGCTAAAAGATACACCCGAAACAATAAACAATGCAAAGCTGAAACTAACAGCCACATAGCAACTTTGGAGCAATAAATATATAATCTACAGCACTCAAACACGGTGATAAGGAGCATGGACATGAAGTAGACATATCCTACAGCAAACAACTCCATTGGAGCATCTCCACAGGAGGCATGGATCAATAGCAACAAGCTACAACATTTTGATCATGACAATAAAATCCTGACAGCAATATTTTATAGCAACTTGGGAGCAAGAACTAAATACGCTACAGCCACCCAAATGAGCATGTGAGGGCATGGATGGATAGACAACAACATATACAACAAGGAATGATCAATAGACACCCCAAAACTATCATGGATTTGCCTAGAACAACACGCAAACATAGCATCTGGATATTACAGATTCCAGACTTAGTGAAATTTCACCAAGTGTTAAAACAGCAATATTATCATGGCATGTTTGTGAGCATGTTTAAGTCACCTCAAAGCATAACATGGCAAGTGGTTTGCACCACAGCAAAGAACACATGATGGGGAATCCAAAACATATAAGCATGCAACATGGGGACAACCACATCAATAGCAACGAGCTCCTCAACTAGGCATCTCGTAACAAGTTTAAAAACCGAACAACCACATGCACTTTTGCAATGGAGATAAACATGGCAATATAATTTCTATCATGCATCCTATAGAAACCAACATGTAGAGCATCTCATGATGAACATGTGGACATATCATTTGCTTCATTTGGATAAACATGCACCAAGTTATCACATCTCAAACATGGCACGAAAACAACTAATAGCAGCAATTTATAACAAGTAGCACCCTTGTCATGAAGATTTAGACATCTAGATGAACTCAAACATGCATGACACAATGGAACAAAACATAGTACATGTCACCACGATCATTTTGACATATTATATGCACAAAACGGACAAGCATAGTAAAAGTTATCCTCATCACAAAAATGCATCAGACAAAGAAACTCTAAAAGACTTAGCAGTAACAGAGGGTCAACCAACGGTCAAAGCGGGCGCGGGTCACGGGTCGGTCAACGTGGAGCGGGCGAAGCGGGTTGGTGGAGCGGGTCGCGGCCCGTTAGGGTTCGCAGAGGCCAATCGGATCGGCTGATCCAGATCGGGATCGAAGCTGGGGCGACCGCGGCTCCTCGACGTTGGCGGGAGGAAGCGGGACGGGCGGCTGGCACGGCCACCAGCGGCGGTTTGGGGGGTGCTGGCCGGCGAGGGGCCCGGCACCGGCGGCGGGGAGCTTGGGCTCGGGCGGCGGCTGAAGCTTCGACGGGACGGCGCGGTCGCTGGACTCGGGCCGGAGGAGAGCTCGGGGCGGCGGCGGCTGCGAGCTCCCGGCGGCGGCGCAGTCGACGGAGGCGGCGGGGAGGAAGGCCCAGCGCGGGAGGCACGGATCTGGCCCGAAAGGCGACGCGGCGGGCCGGGAACGGGCCCTCGGGCCCGCGCGGCGGCGGACGCGGTGGTTGACTGGCGCGGGCGGCGGACTGTCCGGCCCGGGTCGGACACGTCCGCCCGGCACGGATTTCGAGGCGGCTGGAGCTAGGAGAAGGCTAGGGTTGTGGACGAAAATGGAGGGATGGACGTTTTTATAGGCACAAGGAGCTAGGAGAGTCCAAATGGAGAACGGTTTTCGGCCACGCGATCACAATTCAACGACCGAGATGATGGGAAGGGTTGTGCTGGGTTGGTGGGATGTTGTGGAGGGGGTCTTGGGCCTCAAAGAGGAGGTACTTTTAGCCCACGAGGTTACCCGTTGGAGTACCAAACGAACTCCAAACGCGACGAAACTTGACAGGCGGGTTACACGTATCAAAACAACATCGCACGAGAAGTCTCACGCCATTCCGGAAACATTACACGGCCAAACACGAAAGAAGGACTCGGGGAAGCCACGGGCACGTGTGAGAGCGTCGGAACTCGAAACGGACAACGGGAAGAAACGAGTGGGACCGGATGCAAAAGACAACACAACTGCAATGCAATGCACATGACAACATGACATGGATGAATGCACACACGCACATGACAAAACGACGAAAACCCGAAAAGACGAAGAACCGGGAATGGAACTGATGAAGCCAAAGTATATATATTGCCATATAGGGAAAGTGTTACATCCGGGGCATTACATCTATGAAAGAAAAATGTATTAAATGTTAAGAATTTACCACCTATTGAAGAAATACATGGTCTTGATAACCCGACATAGGTAGTAAAGGTAAATTCTCTTTATAGATTTGATGAAGGTGATATTCCTCGTTATAAGTCTGCTAGCCAATGCTTGGATGAGTTTGACAATTTTATTGTGAAACAAGAAAACTTCAATGCTTACGTTGGTAGACAATTGACACGTAATGCTTATATGATTGTACACTTGAGTGATTATATGTCTAGAGTTAAAGGTGAACTGAAACTCATTAGTAAAAATGCTTCTATGGTTACCACTCAAGTAGAACAAGTACTTAAAGCACAAAATGATCTGCTCAATGAATTAAATAGTAAGAGAAATGATAATACTATTAGAGTTGTGACTAGAGGTGGTAAAAGGACTCAGGAACCTCTGTATCCTGAAGGCCACGCTAATAGAATTGAGCAAGATTCTCAGAGAGCTAATGTAGATGCACCTAGGTCTTCTAAGAAGAAGAAGAAGAAGAAGAAGAAGAAGAAGAAAAATGATAGAACTTTGCATGCTTCTAGTGAACCTGTAGTTGACACACCTGAGAATCCCAATGATATCTCTATCTCTGATGCCGAAACACAATCTGGTAATGAACATGAACCTAGTGATAATGTTATTAATGATGTTCAAGATGATGCTCAACCTAGCAATGACAATGATGTAGAGATTGAACCTGCTGTTGATCTTGATAACCCACAATCAAAGAATCAACGTTATGACAAGAGAGACTTTGTTGCTAGGAAGCACGGTAAGGAAAGAGAACCATGGTTTCAGAAATCCATGCCTTTTCCTCCTAAACCATCCAAGAAAAAGGATGATGAGGATTTTGAGCGCTTTGCTGAAATGATTAGACCTATTTTTTTGCGTATGCGTTTGACTGATATGCTCAAAACAAATTTCTATGCTAAGTATATGAAAGATATTATCACAAATAAAAGAAAGATACCTGAAGTTGAAATTTCCACCATGCTTGCCAATTATACTTTTAAAGGTGGAATACCAAAGAAACTAGGAGATCCAGGAGTACCCACTATACCTTGCTCCATTAAAATAAACTATGTTAAAACTGCTCTGTGTGACCTTGGAGCTGGTGTTAGTGTTATGCCTCTCTCTTTATATCGTAGACTTGATTTGAATATGGTGACACCTACTGGAATATCTTTGCAAATTTCCGATAAATCAACGGCTATACCTGTCCATATTTGTGAGGATGTGCCTGTTGTGGTTGCAAATGTTACTATTCTAACGGACTTTGTTATCCTTGATATTCCCGAGGATGATAGTATGTCTATTATCCTTGGTAGACCCTTTTTGAATACTGCAGGGGCTGTTATTGATTGCAGCAAAGACAATGTCACTTTTCATGTCAACGGTAATGAGCATATGGTACACTTTCCGAGGAAACAACCTCAGGTCCACAGTATCAATTCTATTGGAAAATTTTCAATGATTACTATTGGAGGTTTTGAATTTCCTCTTCCTACTATCAAGAAGAAATATGATATTCTTATTGTTGGGGACATACATATCCACATTGAGGTAACCTAGTGTTATTCAAAAAAATCCGGTTTCATGTTATTCGAAAAGAGTTTATTAACAAGACATGATCAACCTTGTAAATGTATTCCTTTTGATGAGCATGAGATGGTTGAATTTAGAAAGCACAACTTTCTGTACCCCAATTTTACTTTCTGTTAATTAGATTAAATAAAGAAAACATAGTATTTTCTGTTTGTTTCCAGAGTTATCCGTGCAATAAAAAAATACCCCAAAAATTAAAGTTCTCCAAATGCCCCGAAAATGAAATATGATTTTTTCTAGAATATTTAAGAATATTTGGCACTGAGAACACAGCAGGGGGAGCTAGCACCTGGCCACGAGATGCAGGGCGCGCCCCTGCCTCATGGGCCCCACGTGGCCCCCCTCCACTTACTCCAGCACCCACACACTCCTTCTTCCTCCCAAAAAAATCACCAACCAGCTCAAGCATGAGTTTTATCTCATCTTGCTGCCATTTTCAATCTCCTTGCTCAAAGCTCCATTCACAAAACTGTTTGGGGAGATTGTTCTTCGGTATGTGACTCCTCCATTGGTCCAATTAGTTTTTTGTTCTTGTTCTTTATTTATTGCAAATTTTTGCTACTTAGGTGACCCTGTTCTTGAGCTTGCATGACATATTTATGTGGTCCCAAGTAGTTCTAATGCAGGATATAGTCTCGAGGCACTTGTGGGAGTAGTTGCTATCAATCTTGCTGAGTTTGATTTGATTTTATTTTGAGTCACTAAAAATTTCAGAAATTTTCAGAGGAAGAAAATGATGAGGAGATTGTTTAGAGGCTCTTCTTGTCAAAGCTCAAAGGATAAGCAGAAGGAGGAGAATAAGAAGCCCAAATACAATCTTCCTCGCACTGTGGAAGTTCAGCCGTGTGAATGGCCTTGCAATGATATCTTCGAAGCCACCGGGATTTATAGATACTTTTATTACTTGGCGGAGAATGCAGGCCTCACCGACTTCATCCACGACCAGCGTGAACAGTATCTCTTGCTCACTAATATTTTCACATAAAACTTTCATTTTCATGCTAAGAAATCACCACCTTCAGTGGAGTTTCATTTATATGATGAGGTTAAGGAGATGTCGTTCTATGAATTTTGTCAAGTATGTAAGATACCCTTTGCTGGTAGTCTTGAGGAACCACATCGTAAGGATGTTGAGGGGTTTATCGATATGATAGATGTAGGGGAAACGAGGCAAGTTTCAGGGGCAAGAATTACTAGTATAAATTTTCCTGTTCTACGCTACTTTGCTATATTTGCTAGTAGATGTTTAATTGGTCGCGGGAACAGTGGAAACCTTAGTGCCCCTGATATTGTTATTTTGCGCCATGCTTTGTTTCGAGATAAAACTTTTAGCTTGGGTGCTATTGTTGCTAAAAGATTAAGCCTAAACCATACAAAGGGCCCCATCTTCGGAGGCATCTTTGCTTCACGCCTTGTTGAACATTTTAGAATACCTATTAGGCACCATGAGAAGGAAGAAAAGTTGCTGGCCCCAGCTTTTCTAAATTATAAGAGTATGATAGCACATGATTTTATTGTTAAAGATAAGAAGAAGTTGCTTAAGTATAAACTGATGTTTGATGAAAAATATTGTGAGATTATTACCCTGCCTGCACCATCTTTGTTTGATTTACTTTCAGGCACGTACCTCGTTTTGCCGGATGCCGTTTATGCATACTGGAGCCAAGCACAAGCTTCAGAGCTGGAACTGGAGCCACCACTTGACCCTTATCGGCAATCGGTTTATCGGTGGGATCCGGATGAAATTGCCAACGAGTGGCACCCAGAGGACACTCCTTCGTGCACCAGAGAGAGTAGCTTTGATCCGTGGAAATATACCAACTTAGGCCAAAAGCCTAAGCTTGGGGGAGTACGCATTTCTCACCGACATTACATTCATGTTCACACACTTATTCAAGTAGTCGGTGCTCATGCTCTTTCATTGTACTAACCATGCTAGTTTCGTTTCTTTTCTTAGTCTTTTTTCTTGTTTGTTAGAAAAACCTTAAGAAAAACAAAAAAATTAGTTGTAGTTCTTTTAGCTAGTTTACTTTCCATGCCTGTAGTAGTAGTAATTAAAATAAGATCCAAAAAGATTTCTCGTTCTCCTCTTGCTTGTTGGGAGCTTTCCCGTGTAAATAGTTTCTTTTCTTTTCTTTGGAGGTTAAGAGGAGAAGACCATGATGGAAATGCTTAGTAGCTCTCGTATGTATTATTGTTGATTTAACCAAGAGCCATATTACTTTGTCTTCTCCCTTGTATTAAATGCTTGCAAATTCCAGCTTAGTCCAATGCACGTGCACTATTATTATTATCAACACCGTTCGGTCGTGCGGGTGAAAGGCAATAATGACGATATATGATGAATTAATTGAGATGAGAAAAGCTGGTATGAACTCGACCTCTCTTGCTTTTGTAAATATGATAATTCATCATTCCTGATACAGCTTATTATGAATGAAACATGCTTGCAATGACAATTAGAGATCATAGCTGCTCATGCCAAGCTTAATTAGCTAGGAGTTTATAATGGTTTACCTTGCGTGCCAACATGATATTAAAATGGTTGTGGTGTGGTATGATGGGGTGGTATCCTCCTTTGAATGATTCAAGTGCTTTGACTTGGCACATGTTCACGCATGTAGTTGAAACAAAATCAACATAGCCTTGACGATATTTATGTTCATGGTGATTTATATCCAACTCATGCTTGCATTCATTGTTGATTAATTTTAATGCATGTTCATGACTGTTGTCGCGCTCTAGCTGGTTGCTTCCCAGTCTCTTTCTAGCCTTCACTTGTACTAAGCGTGAATACTGCTTGTGCATCCACTTCCATAAACCCCAAAGTTATTCCATATGAGTCCACCATACCTTCCTATATGCGATATCTACCTATCGTTCCAAGTAAATTTGTATGTGCCAAACTCCAAACCTTCAAATCAAATTCTGTTTTCTATGCTCGAACAGCTCATGTATCAACTAGGGTTGTCTATATCTTCCATGCTAGGTGGGTTATTCTCACGATGAGTGGACTCCGCTCATCATTCATGAGAAAATGGCTGGTAACCAGGATGCCCAGTCCCATGCTCAAATCATAATAATTAAACAAAACTCCCCCAGGGCTGTTGCTGGTTTGGATGGTACCCCGTGGATTAGAATGGTCGTGGAGTGTGCTTGTTGGTGGTTGGGGGAGTATAAACTTTACCATTCTGTTTGGGAAGCGCCTGTAATGGGTGTAGCATGGAAGATATCGAGATCTCTTGGTTGTTATGTTGACAGTGAAAGTATACCGCTCAAAATGTTATTCATCTCTATTTCAAAATCAAGCTCTGGCACCTCTACAAATCCATGTTTCCTCAACGTATCTATAATTTTTTATTGTTCCATGATATTATTTATGATGTTTTGGATGTTTAATGGGCTTTGCTATACACTTTTATATTATTTTTGGGACTAACCTATTAACCAAAGGCCCAGTCCAGATTGCTGTTTTTGCCAGTTTTAGGGTTTTACAGAAAAAGGAATATCAAACGGAACGGAATGAAACCTTCGGGAGAGATATTTTTGGTGCAAAATATGCACGGGAGACTTGAGAACCACGGAGTAGGGCTGACGTGGCGTCCAGGAGGGTGGGGGGCATGCCCCCCCTATAGGGCGTGCCCCCTACCTCGTGGGCACCCCGTCTGGCCCCCGGTGCCCTCCTTCCTCCTATATATACCTACGTACCCCGAAACTATCAGAACAACAGAGAAAACCCTAGTTCCACCGCCGCAACCTTCTGTTCCCATGAGATCCCATCTTGGGGCCTGTTCCGGAGCTCCGCCGGAGGGGGTGATCTTCCACGGAGTTCTTCTACATCATCATCATCGCCTCACCATTAGTTGTGAGTAGTTTACCACAGATATTCGGGTCCATAGCTAGTATCTATATGGCTTCTTCTCTCTCTTTGGATCTCAATACCAAGTTCTCCTCGGTCTTCGAGGAGATCTATTCGATGTAATCTCTTTTTGCAGTGTGTTTGTCGAGATCCGATGAATTGTGGGTTTATGATCAAGATTATCTATGAGAAATATTTGGTACTTTTTTGAACTCTTTTTGTGTGATTATAATATCCTTGAAAGTCTCTTCGAAATATTGGTTTGGTTTGGCCTACTAGATCTATAGTTCTTGCAATGGGAGAAGTGCTTGGCTTTGGGTTCAATCTTGTGGTGTCCTTTCCCAGTGACAGTAGGGGCAACAAGGCACGTATTGTATTGTTGCCATCGAGGATAAAAAGATGGGGTTTATATCACTATGTTTGAGTTTATCCCTCTACATCATGTCATCTTGCTTAAGGCATTACTCTGTTCTTATGAACTTAATACTCTAGATGCATGCTGGATAGCGGTCGATGTGTGGAGTAATAGTAGTAGATGCAGAATCGTTTCGGTCTACTTATCTCAGACGTGATGCCTATATATAATGATCATGCCTAGATAGTCTCATAATTATTCGCTTTTCTATCAATTGCTTGACAGTAATTTGTTTACCCGCCGTAGAATATTGCTATCATGAGAGAAGGCACTAGAGAAAACTATGGCCCCCGGGTCTATTCTCAACATATCAATCTACAATCTACTTTACTTTTCCGCTTTTACTTTCTGTACTTATATCAAAAAATATCAAAAATATCAAACTATCATCTCTATCAGATATCACTTTCGTAAGTGACCGTAAAGGGATTGACAACCCCTTATCGCGTTGGCTACGAAGTTCTTACTTGTTTGTGCAGGTGCGAGGGACTCGCGCGTGGTCTCCTACTGGATTGATACCTTGGTTCTCAAAAACTGAGGGAAATACTTACGCTACTGTGCTGCATCACCCTTTCCTCTTCGAGGGAATACAACGCAAGCTCGAGAAGTAGCAAGACTTCACTCTGCGAAGGTCCTAACTATTTACTTTTATGTTGAGTCATCATCCTCTTATTAAAGAGCACCAGTTGGAGAGTACTGCTGTCATTTTCATGTATTGCTATTAATTTGCATTGAGTATGATTGTGACTGGATCTCTTTTACCATGAATTACAATGTCTAGTCAGTCCTTGATCTTCACAGGTGCTCTGCATTTATGTTTTGCGGTCTCAGAAAGAGCTAGCGAGATACCATCTTGCCATATCATATTATGGTTGTTTTGAGAAAGTGTTGTCATCTGAGGTTTATTATTATTGCTTGCTAGTTGATTATGCCATTGATATGAGTAGACATGAGACCTGAAAGTTATTGTGAATGGGTTAGTTCATGATCTTTGCTGAAAACTTGAATGTTGGCTTTGCATATTTCCAAAACAAGAGCAAACAGAGTTTGTCAAAGTTTTTCTTTATCACTTTTAGTTTATCAACTGAATTGCTTGAGGACAAGCAAATGTTTCAGCTTGGGGGAGTTGATACGTCTCCAACGTATCTACTTTTCCAAACAATTTTGCCCTTGTTTTGGACTCTAACTTGCATGATTTGAACGGAACTAACCTGGACTAACGCTGTTTTCAGCAGAACTGCCATGGTGATATTTTTGTGGAGAAATAATAGTTCTCTGACTGACCTGAAAATCAACGGAGATTTATTTTGGAATATATAAAAAATACCTGCGGAAATAACAATACCAAGGGGCCCACACCCTGTCCACGAGGGTGGGGGGCGCGCCCCCTGCCTCGTGGGCCCCCTAAGGCTCCACCGACATCAACCCCAACTCCATATATTCACTTTCGGGGAGAAAACAAATCAGAGAGAAGGATTCATCGCGTTTTACGATACGGAGCCACCGCCAAGCCCTAAACTCTCTCGGGAGGGCTGATCTAGAGTCCGTTCAGGGCTTCGGAGAGTGGAGATCGTCGTCGTCGTCATCATCAACCTTCCTCCATCACCAATTCCATGATGCTCACTGCCGAGGGTGAGTAATCCCATCGTAGGCTTGCTGGACGGTGATGGGTTGCATGAGATTTACCATGTAATCGAGTTAGTTTTGTTAGGGTTTGATCCCTAGTATCCACTATGTTCTAAGATTGATGTTGCTATGAATTTGATATGCTTAATGCTTATCACTAGGGCCCGAGTGCCATGATTTCAGATCTGAACCTATTACGTTTTCATGGATATATGTGTGTTCTTGATCCTATCTTGCAAGTCAATAATCACCTACTATGTGTTATGATCCGGCAACCCCGAAGTGACAATAATCAGGACGACTCCCGATGATAGCTGTAGTTTGAGGAGTTCATGTATTCACTATGTGTTAATGCTTTGGTCAGGTACTCTATTATAAGGAGGCATTAGTATCCCTTAGTTTCCAATAGGACCCCGCTGCCACGGGAGGGTAGGACAAAAGATGTCGTGCAAGTTCTTTCCCATAAGCACATATGACTATATCCGGAATACATGCGTACATTACATTGATGAACTGGAGCTAGTTCCGTGTCACCCTATGTTATAACTATTACATGAGGAATCGCATCTGACATAATTATCCATCACCGATCCAATGGCTACGAGCTTTTCACATATTGCTTGCTGCTTATTTACTTTATCGTTGCTACTGTTACAATCACTACAAAACTACTATCGCTACTTTTACCGATGCTACCGTTACTTCCAAATTACTTTGCTACTAAATTACCTTGCTGCGGATACTAAGTCTTCCAGGTGTGGTTGAATTGACAACTTAACTGCTAAGACTTGAGAGTATTCTTTGGCTCCCCTTGTGTCGAATCAATAAATTTGGGTTGAATAATCTACCCTCGAAAACTGTTGCGATCCCCTACACTTGTGGGTTATCATTTACCAATGAAACACCAAGTCCTAGCCGGGTCATATCTCCGGGCGGGTCATACCGCGGGGTATATCACCGACAGGACTTGTTTTGTTGCGACGTTTATTTGCACCGGTGGCCATTTTTTATGCCCGATGTATGTAATATACTACTTTGTTCCCTATATTTGCACTGGTTGCAAACTTTGATGCCCAGTGGATGTAATCTGTGTAATCACCGTAATATCCTAGCGTTAGTTGCTTGCCTATCTATTTGCTTGTAGTACTTCAGTTCTTTTTGCTCGGTTTCCTATTGGCCGCAGTAACAATGGTCCACATATGTGCCATTGTAACCACGGCCTGGCCCTCCTCCGGGTCGTTGGATCCATGGTCCTACGGTCCTTACGATCCATGGGACTCCTATGGGCCCTACGATCCATGGACCTCCTACGAGGTATGGACCTTACGATCCATGGGTCTCTTACAGGTTGTAGGATCCATGGGCCTCTTATGGGCCGTAGGATCTGGGCCATAATGATCATGGACCAAAGTTGGAACGCGATTTGGGCCATAAACAGGCCACAATCGGAACTGAATGTTTGTGGGCGCAAGTCTTAATAGGCCGTCAATAGGCCGTAAGACAACACAAGCTTAATTCTACCGACAGGCATAATGTGTGAGCTGTAATACATGACGGTACGAATTAGGCCCAATTTGTTAACGGGCCTCATACGGGCCGACTGTAACCACGGGCTGAATTTGGCCCATTAGGGGACATGCCTTATGTAACCGAGGGTTGGAAATGAGCCCAATAATAAATGGCCCGTTAGAAGGCCGAAAGATAAAACATGTTGAAAATGACCCTACTTAGTAATGGGCCGTTAATGGTCATAAAGAAATTTACTATTCATTATGGGACAGTTTCACCACGGGCCACTAAAGGGCCCAAAGATAAAAAAGGCCTCATATGTGCCGAAAGACGTCATGGGCCATACATGGGCCAAAAGTGACAACGGGCTGGAATTATATTGGATGGCCCACATGATGCTACTTCGCCAAATTTGGAAAGGCCATAACGGGATGTGAGTTAACGGGTCATGAATGGGCTATACGCGAGTAGGCCGTTAGCAGGCTTTCGGTGGGTTAGCCCATTAACTTTTGACCAAGAAAAATGGGCCGGCCTTTTTAACCTAATTGGGCCATTATTGGGCCTTGCCATGTCTCGACGTACCATAGGCGCCTCCTGTCCATTGGACGGTTGACATCTATCCCAACGCGAATCTGACACGTGGTTCCTTCGGTCAATGAGAATTTGACATGTGGAAAATCGCCATTCGTTGGGGGTGCTAACGGGTTATTGGATCCAAAACCGGACCCGGTAGCTTAACGAAGACCCGTTACAGTGGATGCCATGTGTCGGTCACCCTTGACGAAAGCACTTCCATGACACACCATTTATCGTCATGGAAGTGGACACTTCAGTGATGATAATTTCAGTATTGTCATGGAAAACTTCTATGACAACACAGGTATGACTATCTTGATTCTCTCACAAAATCGTCATGGATGTACAAGCATGACAGAAACCACAACCTACTGTGACAAACACGTATCATCACAAAAGTGTCTTTTTTCTAGTTAATTTAGCGGCAACTCATGCCACATGCAGAATTTCCCTCATATCACCTGATTTGGTCATATCGCGCGCACACACACACATACACACACACACACACACACACACACACACACACACACACACACACACACACAGTTCAACATTCTTGCAAAGCACAATTTATTACTCACCTATCTCGAGATATAGATCGAGCATGGTGACGAGGTCGGTGTCACCACACAACTAGGGATCGAAAGTGGAGAAAGATGCATTTAGTTCCTTAAATGAATAGGTCTAGTTGGGGAGGTAGATATGTCACTTCATTAAATGGGTAAATCTAACTAGTGAAGGGAGGAGAGAATAGTGAGGAAGAGAGAAAGGGGTGCATTGTACCTAGGGGCATTAAAGGAAAGCGAAGAGAGGTAGGAGAAGAAAGAGACAACAAAGGTAGCTAGTAGTAATGGGGGAGAAGAAAAGTGAGGGAGGGGTGAGGGGGATGGGAAAAGGTGGGTGCTATGCCTTAGTAACAGTGAGGGTCCACACGCTACTGTTAAGTGTAATAGTAGTAGCACGGGCATGCAGGTCGCGCTGCTGTTAAGTGGGGCCCACCATGTGACACAAAAAGGCTTAGTTAAAATGGCCGTTATGCATCTCGCGCTACTGCTAACTCTTTAGCAGTAGTGTGCATTCTATGGGCCACGCTACTACTATAGGTAGCCTAGTGGATAAGGTGGGGACCACTTAGCAGTAGTGTGGTTTTGCCACCCTACGCTACTGCTACACTGATAGCAGTAGCATCTACTTTCTACCCGCGCTACTATAAAGTAACAATAGTGTGTTCCTACGACCCGACCTACTGTTAAGGCTCCACCTATAAGTTTTTCCTTAGTTGTGATATGTAGAGCCAGAGGCACTAGGAGCTCCATGCGCGCTCTCCTAACACTCTAGCCTTAGTGTGCATTGTGGGGCCACATCGAGGACCCTTATAGGTAGACTTTGGCACATCTTCTCTCCTGTCTTGAAACTTCGCAAACGATTTTTCTTGTTGTTTTGGATTCTGAAATATTTATTTCTACATATCCCAAAAACAACCAGAAAATAGCTACTGAGATTGGACATTGGATTAATTGGTTAGTCTAATATATTGATACAAAAGGTATACCAAAGTGATTCAATAATGATATAAGAATAGTATGAATAATAGAAAAAATGATGTGTTTGAGATGTATCAGCCACCCATCTTCCTCGGAGACGTCGCCCCGAGGCCACTGCCTCGCTGGTTTGCCATGTACTCGCTAGTCGTCATCGTAGCATAGAGGAGGGCGGAGGATTGATGGCCGGAGGGAGAAGGAATGGGAAAATCAAAGGGAGAGAAGGGAAAGAGAGTGAGGCAGCTAGATCTGTGGGAGATAATGGAAGTGCGGCCCATTGTCTAGGTTTAGGGTTAAGTTAATTGTGTTCTTATATATGTAGAGAAGGATATTGGGTCAGGCCAATTTTGGGTCGGGTTTTTTCCTTCTTCTTTTATTCACTTGCTTTTTTATACTTCTAACATCTTCTCCAATATGAACTTTGGAGGATGATAGGTGTTTTTCTAAATACCTATATTTTTCAAATATATGAACTTTTTCAAAAAAATGTCATTTGAAATAGCAACTTATACATTGTCAAAATATTTTTTTTGAAAAGATACACCTTTATTGAAAGAGAAATTTATCCCATCTCTTGTATAAGGCATACAAATATACCAAAGACCCTAAATATGATTTTGTTTTAACCATTTTAAGTTCTATTTCATGTACTAGTAGTTCAAAGTTGAATTACATACATGAAATACCTCAAAATTGTCTGAATGACTTAAATATAGCAAATGAAACCTAAAAATGGCAAATTTGAACATGAAGGATGTTACTCCCTCCTATCTATATTAGCCGTCGTTAATTTAGTACTTCCTCCGTCTCATAATAAGTGTCTCAAGCTTAGTACAACTTTGTACTAACATTAGTACAAACTTGAGACACTTATTTTGGGATGGAGGGGGTACAACTTTGTACTAAATCAACGGCAATTAATATGGATCGGATGGAGTATGGTGTATGATGAGTGTAGAGAATGTTTCAAGTTCAAGCGATGAAGGAAATATCATCTCGCCTTCAAATTTAACACATTCCCAATCAGAACTACGATTCTTCTTCGAAGATAGTTCCGTTTCAAAGCAATGCACATCACAATTTTTTCTACATGTTCTCAACTTTTAACACAGGCTACTGAGGTCATATAATGACACAATGACAAACTCATGTCTTTCAAACTTCATTTACATATATTAGAATTGAGAAACAAATAAACTCTATGTTTGTGGTTGAGTCTTGCCACATAGAACTTTGAAATTTCTTTTCGTTTCTTGTATATAGGTCATACAAATATAACCAAGAACATAAATATGATATTTCAAACCATTTTGGTGCAATTTTTCTTTTACACGTAGTTCAAGTTTTAATTATATCTATTAAATTTGAAATTTCCAAGGCTCATTTGCTATATTTGAAACTATGTGCGATGTTGGCTACATCACACTTTATTTTTTGCATAAACTGTGTGTAAGACATTGCACGCAGTTGAGTTCTTCAAACCATGTGCGATGGTAGGCTTAATATCATGATTTTTCAGATGTGCTCCTCCCCCTCCCCTCTCCCGTTCGTTTGCTGCGGTGGTCGCGATGGATCGTTCGCGCAGGTCCTCTAGCGAGGCCGCCTCCGGCCAGAAGCGGGGGCGTGACGGTTCTGGCGAGGCGGCGGCAGATCTGGTCTATGAGGCTGCGTTGCGTGCTAAGCTCCACGCACCGCGTGCTCTGGTGGTAGGGTCGGCGGTGGCGGCGGCCGGCTCGCCCCCGCTTGCCTCCGGTTTTCGGCCGGCGCATCCCTCGCTGCCTCTGCCTGGATCTACTCTGGCCTCTCCTTAGCCATGGGAGGTGGCGGCTGCGGGCAATCAGGCTGGCTCCTCTGGCCCGGCTCCGGCGCCTCCTCCGCGTGGTGCTGCACCCTAGGGTGGTGGTTCGCTGCGACTCCGGCGGTGGCTGGTGGGGGTCCGTCGTGCTTCATCCTGCGGGGTGAGTCGGGGGCGCCGGTCCGCCGTCCCATTGGGGCTGCTGCTGGGCGGGGTGTTGGTTTTGGGCCCGGCGCAGCTGGTGATGCCATTCTCCCCCTCCCCCTCGTGGATCTGGTAGCGTTCCTCCTCAGTCTCAAGTCACCAACCCTACTCTCACCTGCTTCGTGTGTCACCTTCCTGGTCATTTCCAGTCCCGATGCCAAAACCCTCCCTTCTGCCTCATCTGTAGGGAAGATGGTCACCTCACTGTGGATTGCCAGAACCGTACCAAGCCACCTACCATTGTCCATTATGGTCTTGGCCTCCCTAGGTGCTCCTTCTTTGCTTTAGATACGGAGGTCACTGCTGTTGCTCCTATACCAGCGCTCTCCAACTCTGGCATCATTTCTGTCCAGTCCAAACGCATCACACCCCAGGTCCTTCTCGATGAGCTCCGACTATTGGACGAGGGGGTGGGATTGGCAAATTCATCAGCTTTCGGATTTTGAGTTTCCTGCGACTTTCCCCTCCAAGGAAAGCCTCCGGATGATATCCTCCTGTACTAGCTTTACGCTGCCTCTGAATCAACTGGTAGTCTCGGTCAAGGCTGCATCTAATGGCTCCAATGCTATCTCTCCCCTGTCTGATGTATGGGTTCCAGTTGATGATGTTCCTCCTATTTTGCGTTCCACGACTTTCCTGATGGCTTTTGGGGTGCTTATCGGCAAACCTATTGAGGTTTATCAAGAGACATTGGCCATTCTCGGGCCGGTCCATCTGCGGGTGTGGTGTATTGATCCCCTTTGTATCCGTGGCTCCATCGACGTCTTCCCCTCGGCTAGAGGCTTCCGGATCACGGTTCGGGTGGAGGGTGACTCGGGCTCGGTGTCACCTCCGCCCCCCTGCTTCCGGCAATGATGACAAGAGCAAGGATGGTGATGGCTTTCCGGAGGATTCTATGCATGGCAATGATCATCGCTTTACCCAGTCGGAGTGGGATGGGCTCTCTCCAAAAGACCATGACCTGTTGAAGGAGAATGCTTCAGCTGGTGGGGGGTCAATGATTCGCTACCGGACTCGGTTGGAGGGGCCGCGGCTTCTGGTGGGGCGAAGGGAACTCCATTCTCGGTGGTGTGCTCTAACCTTCCAGCTCGCCCTGACTCTCCATCCCTCTCGGGTATTGAACACTCGCCCCCGACCGGCCCCTTGGCCTCCAAGAAGAAGAAGAAGAAGAAGAAGAAGTCGGTCAAGAAGTACTCCGCTAAAAGCAGGGCGTTTGGTAACTCAAGGTAGTCTGCGGCTGGGCTATGTCGTAGGCTGGATATTGATATGGGTACGGCCTCGGGCCCGTCTTCTGCCGCGGTGTCTCCCTGCCGTGCTTGTCTTGTGCCGTTGCGCTCGCCGGCATCGATGGCCCGCAAGAGCGGTCGCATCTCCAACATTGGCGAGCGGGTTGCTGATCGGGCCGCTCGGCGCGCTGTGGCTCGGGATCTGCCTCCTTTAGGTCCATGGCCATCTGATGGCTTCTCGCCCCTCGTTGGTTACCCCAAGTGGTGAAGGAAATATGCCCTAGAGGCAATAATAAAGTTATTATTTATTTCCTTACATCATGATAAATGTTTATTATTCATGCTAGAATTGTATTAACCGGAAACTTAATACATGTGTGAATACATAGACAAAACAGTATGTCCCTAGTATGCCTCTACTAGACTAGCTCATTGATCAAAGATGGTTATGTTTCCTAGCCATAGACATGAGTTGTCATTTGATCAACGGGATCACATCATTAGGAGAATGATGTGATGGACAAGACCCATCCGTTAGCATAGCACTATGATCGTTTAGTTTTACTGCTATTGCTTTCTTCATGACTTATACATGTTCCTATGACTATGAGATTATGCAACTCCCGAATACCGTAGGAACACCTTGTGTGCTATCAAACGTCACAACGTAACTGGGTGATCATAAAGATGCTCTACAGGTGTCTCCGAAAGTATTCGTGGTGTTGGCATAGATCAAGATTAGGATTTGTCACTCCGAGTGTCGGAGAGGTATCTCTGGGCCCTCTCGGTAACACACATCATAATAAGCTGTGCAAGCAAAAGACTAATGAGTTAGTCACAAGATCATGTGTTACGGAACGAGTAAAGAGACTTGTCGGTAACGAGATTGAACTAGGTATAAAGATACCGACGATCGAATCTCGGGCAAGTAACATACTGTTTGACAAGAGGAACAACGTATGTTGTTATGCGGTTCTGACCGATAAAAGATCTTCGTAGAATATGTAGGAGCCAATATGAACATCCAGGTTCCGCTATTGGTTATTGACCGGAGATGAGTCTCGGTCATGTCTACATAGTTCTCGAACCCGTAGGGTCCGCACGCTTAACGTTTGATGACGATCGGTATTATGAGTTTTTGAGTATTGATGTACCGAAGGTAGTTCGGAGTCCCGGATGAGATCACGGACATGACGAGGAGTCTCGGAATGTCCGAGACATAAAGATTGATATATTGGACGGCTATATTCGGACACCGGAAGTATACCGGAAAAGTTTCGGATTTATCGGGAATACCGGAGGGGGTTACCGGAACCCCCTACGAGAGGGGATGGTCCATAGTGGGCCTAAAGGGTGAGAGAGAGGCAGCCCATAGGGCTGGCCGGCGCCCCCACCTAGGAATCCTAGTTGGACTAGGATTGGGGGGGGGGGCGCCACCTCTCCTGATCCTTTCCCCCTTCTTCCTTTCGGTGAATCCTACTAGGAATAGGATTGCAATCCTATTCCTAGTAGGAGTCCCCTCCCTAGCCGCACCATAGAGGTTGGCCGGCCCCTCCTCCCTTGCTCCTTTATATACGGGGGCAGGGGGGCATCCAAAGACACACAAGTTGAATTGTTTTAGCCGTGTGCGGTGCCCCCCTCCACAGAATCACACCTCGGTCGTACCGTCGCGAAGCTTAGGAGAAGCCCTGCGCCGGTGAACACATCATATCCGTCACCACGCCGTCGTGATGACGAAACTCTCCCGTGAAGCTCAACTGGATCAAGAGCTCGTGGGACGTCATCAAGCTGAACGTGTGCTGAACGCGGAGGTGTCGTACGTTCGGTGCTTGATCGGTTGGATCGCGAAGAAGTTCGACAACATCAACCGCGTCACTTGACGCTTCCGCTCCCGGTCTACGAGGGTACGTAGACACACTCTCCCTCTCGTTGCTATGCATCTGGTAGATAGATCTTGCGTGATCGTAGGAAAATTTTAAAATACTACGTTCCCCAACAGTGGCATCATGAGCCAGGTCTATGCGTAGATGATATGCACGAGTAGAACACAATAAGATTGTGGACGATACTAGTCATACTGCTTACCAGCATGTCATACTTTGCTTCGGCGGTATTGTGAGATGAAGCGGCCCGGACCGACATTACGCGTACGCTTACGCGAGACTGGTTTCACCGTTACGAGCACTCGTTGCTTAAAGGTGACTGGCGGGTGTCTGTCTCTCTCACTTTAGCTGAATCAAGTGTGGCTACGCCCGGTCCTTGTGAAGGTTAAAACAGCACATACTTGACGAAACATCGTTGTGGTTTTGTATGCGTAGGTAAGAACGGTTCTTGCTAAGCCCGTAGCAGCCACGTAAAACTTGCAACAAACAAAGTAGAGGACGTCTAACTTGTTTTTGCAGGGCATGTTGTGATGTGATATGGTCAAGACATGATGAGTTAAACGGTTTTGTATGAGATGATCATGTTTTGTAAAGTTATCGGCAACTAGCAGCAGCCATATGGTTGTCGCTTTATTGTATGAAATGCAATCGCCATGTAATTGCTTTAGTTTATCACTAAGCGGTAGCGATAGTCGTAGAAGCAATAGTTGGCGAGACGACAACGATGCTACGATGGAGATCAAGGTGTCAAGCCGGTGACGAAGGTGATCATGACGGTGCTTTGGAGATGGAGATCAAAAGCACAAGATGATGATGGCCATATCATGTCACATATTTTGATTGCATGTGATGTTTATCTTATTATGCTTCTTATTTTGCTTAGAACGACGGTAGCATTATAAGATGATCCCTTACTAAATTTCAAGGTATAAGTGTTCTCCCTGAGTATGCACCGTTGCGAAAGTTCGTCGTGCCGAGACACCACGTGATGATCGGGTGTGATAAGCTCTACGTTCAAATACAACGGGTGTAAGCCAGTTTTGCACACGCAGAATACTCGGGTTAAACTTGACGAGCCTAGCATATACAGATATGGCCTCGGAACACTGGAGACCGAAAGGTCGAGCGTGAATCATATAGTAGGTATGATCAACATAAGATGTTCACCATTGAAAACTACTCCATCTCACGTGATGATCGGACATGGTTTAGTTGATTTGGATCACGTGATCATTTAGATGACCAGAGGGATGTCTATCTAAGTGGGAGTTCTTAAGTAATATGATTAATTGAACTTTAATTTATCATGAACTTAGTCCTGGTAGTATTAGCATATCTATGTTGTAGATCAATAGCTCGCGATGTTGCTCCCCGTTTATTTTTCATATGTTCCTAGAGAAACCTAAGTTGAAAGATGTTAGTAGCAATGATGCGGAATTGTTCCGTGATCTGAGGATTATCCTCATTGCTGCACAGAAGAATTATGTCCTTGATGCACCGCTAGGTGACAGACCTATTGCAGGAGCAGATGTAGACGTTATGAACGTTTTTGACAAAAGCTCGATATGATGACTACTTGATAGTTTAAGTGCACCATGCTTTACGGCTTAGAACCGGGACTTCAAAAACGTTTTGAATGCCACGGAGTATATAAGATGTTCCAAGAGTTGAAATTAGTATTTCATACTCATGCCCGTGTCGAGAGGTATAAGACCTCTGACAGTACTTTGCCTACAAGATGGAGGAGAATAGCTCAACCAGTGAGCATGTGCTCAGATTGTCTGGGTACTACAATTACTTTAATCAAGTGGGAGTTAATCTTCCAGATAAGATAGTAATTGACAAAGTTCTCTAGTCACTATCACCAAGTTAGTAGAACTTCGTGATGAACTATAATATGCAAGGGATGACGAAAACAATTCCCGAGCTCTTCGCTATGCTCAAAGCTGCGGAGGTAGAAATCAAAAGGAGCATCAAGTGTTGATGGTTAACAAGACCACTAGTTTCAAGAAAAAGGGCAAGGGAAAGAAAGGGAACTTCAAAAGGAATAGCAAGTCAGTTGCTACTTCCACGAAGAAACCCAAAGCTAAACTCAAGCCTGAAACTAAGTGCTTCTACTGCAAAGGAAATAGTCACTGGAAGTGGAACTGCCCTAGATACTTGGCGGATAAGAAGGATGGCAAATTGAACAAAGGTATATTTGATATGCAGATTATTGATGTGTATTTTACTAGTGTTCATAGCAACCCCTCGGTATTTGATATTGATTTAGTTGCTAAAAAGATAGTAACTCGAAATGGGAGTTGCATAATGAACAGAAACTAGTTAAAGGATGAAGTGACGATGTATATTGGAAGCAGTTCCAAGATTGATATGATCATCATCGCACACTCCCTATACTTTCGGGATTAGTGTTGAACCTAAATAACTGTTATTTGGTGTTTGTGTTGAGCATGAATGTGATTTGATCATGTTTATTGCAATACGGTTATTCATGTAAGTTAGAGAATAATTGTTGTTCTGTTTACATGAATAAAACCTTCTATGGTCATACACCCAATGAAAATAGTTTATTGGATCTCGATCGTGTGATACACATATTCATAGTATTGAAGCCAAAAGATGCAAGGTTAATAATGATAGTGCAACTTATTTGTGGCACTGCCGTTTGGGTCATATTGGTGTAAAACGCATGAAGAAACTCCATAAAGATGGACTTTTGGAATCACTTGATTATGAATCACTTGGTGCTTGCGAACCATGCCTCATGGGCAAGATGACTAAAACTCCGTTCTCCGGAACTATGGAGCGAGCAACATATTTGTTGGAAATCATACATACTGATGTATGCGGACCAATGAGTGTTGAAGCTCGCGGAGGGTATCGTTATTTTCTGACCTTCACTGATGATTTGAGCAGATATGGGTATATCTACTTAATGAAACACAAGTCTGAAACTTTTGAAAAGTTCAAAGAATTTCAGAGTGAAGTAGAGAATCATCGTAACAAGAAAATAAAGTTTTCTACGATCTGATCGTGGAGGAGAATATTTGAGTTATGAGTTTGGTCTTCATTTGAAACAATGTGGAATAGTTTCACAGCTCACGCCACCCGGAACACCACAGCATAATGGTGTGTCCGAACGTCATAACCGTACTTTATTGGATATGGTGCGATCTATGATGTCTCTTACCGATTTATCACTATCGTTTTGGGTCATGCATTAGAGACAGCTGCATTCACGTTAAATAAAGGCCTCATCTGAATCCGTTGAGACAACGCCTTAAGAACTGTGGTTTGGCAAGAAACCAAAGTTGTTGTTTCTTAAAATTTGGGGCTTCGATGCTTATGTGAAAACACTTCAACCTGATAAGCTCGATCCCAAGTCGGAAAAATGTGTCTTCATAGGATACCCAAAAGGACACTGTTGGGTACACCTTCTATCACAGATCCGAAGGCAAAATATTCGTTGCTAAGAACGGATCCTTTCTAGAAAAAGAGTTTCTCTCGAAAGAAGTGAGTGGGAGGAAAGTAAAACTTGATGAGGTAATTGTACCTTCTCCCATATTGGAAAGTAGTACATCACAGGAAATTGTTCCAGTGATTCCTACACCAATTAGTGAGGAAGTTGATGATAATGATCATGAAACTTCGGATCAAGTTTCTGCTGAACGTCGTAGATCAACCAGAGTACGTTCCGCACCAGAGTGGTACGGCAACCCAGTTCTGGAAATCATGTTACTAGACCATGATGAACCTACGAACTATGAGGAAGCGATGATGAGCCCAGATTCCGCAAAATGGCTTGAAGCCATGAAATCTGAGATGGGATCCATGTATGAGAACAAAGTATGGACTTTGGTTGACATGCCCGATGATCGGCAGGCCATCGAAAATAAATGGATCTTCAAGAGGAAGACCGACGCAGACGGTAATATTACTGTTTACAAAGCTCGACTTGTTGCGAAAGGTTTTCGACAAGTTCAAGGAGTTGACTACGATGAGACTTTCTCACCTGTAGCGATGCTTAAGTCTGTCCGAATCATGTTAGCAATTGCCGCATTTTATGATTATGAAATCTGGCAAATGGATGTCAAAACTGCATTCCTAAATGGATATCTCTAAGAAGAGTTGTATATGATGCAACCAGAAGGTTTTGTCGATCCAAAAGGTACTAACAAAGTATGCAAACTCCAGCGATCCATCTATGGACTGGTGCAAGCATCTCGGAGTTGGAATATACGCTTTGATGAGGTGATCAAAGCATATGGTTTTATAAAGACTTTTGGAGAAGCCTGTATTTACAAGAAGTGAGTGGGAGCACTACAACCTTTCTGATAAGTATATGTGAATAACATATTATCGATCGGAAATGATGTAGAATTTTCTGGAAAGCATAAAGGAGTTTTTTCAAAGAAAGACCTTGATGAAGCTACTTACATATTGGGCATCAAGATCTATAGAGATAGATCAAAACGCTTGATAAGACTTTCGATGAAGTACATACCTTGATAAGATTTTGAAGTAATTCAAAATGGATCAGTCAAAGAAAGGGTTCTTGCCTGTTTTACAAGGTATGAAGTTGAGTAAGACTCAAAGCCAGACCACGGCAGAAAAATATAGAGAGAATGAAAGTCATTCCCTATGCATCAGCCATAGGTTCTATAAAGTATGCCATGTTGTGTACAAAACACGTTGTGTACCTTGCCAAGAGGTACAATAGTGATCCAGGAGTAGATCACTGTACAGCGGTCAAAATTATCCTTAGTAATTGGATGACTAAGGAAATATTTCTCGATTATGGAGGTGATAAAGAGTTCGTCGTAAAGGGTTACGCCGATGCAAACTTTGACACCAAAATCCAGATGACTCTAAGTATCAATCTGGATGCGTATTGAAAGTGGGAGCAATTAGCTAGAGTAGCTCTATGCAGAGCATTGTAGACATAGAAATTTGCGAAATACATAGGGATCTGTATATGACAGACCCGTTGACTAAACTTCTCTCACAAGCAAAAACATGATCACACCTTATTACTCTTGGGTATTAATCACATAGCGATGTGAACTAGATTATTTACTCTAGTAAACCCTTTGGGTGTTAGTCACATGGTGATGTGAACTATGGGTGTTATTCACATAATGATGTGAACTATGGGTGTTATTCACATAACGATGTGAACTATCGGTATTAAATCACATGGCGATGTGAGCTAGATTATTGACTCTAGTGCAAGTGGGAGACTGAAGGAAATATGCCCTAGAGGCAATAATAAAGTTATTATTTATTTCCTTACATCATGATAAATGTTTATTATTCATGCTAGAATTGTATTAACCGGAAACTTAATACATGTGTGAATACATAGACAAAACAGTATGTCCCTAGTATGCCTCTACTAGACTAGCTCATTGATCAAAGATGGTTATGTTTCCTAGCCATAGACATGAGTTGTCATTTGATCAACGGGATCACATCATTAGGAGAATGATGTGATGGACAAGACCCATCCGTTAGCATAGCACTATGATCGTTTAGTTTTACTGCTATTGCTTTCTTCATGACTTATACATGTTCCTATGACTATGAGATTATGCAACTCCCGAATACCGTAGGTACACCTTGTGTGCTATCAAACGTCACAACGTAACTGGGTGATCATAAAGATGCTCTACAGGTGTCTCCGAAAGTATTCGTGGTGTTGGCATAGATCAAGATTAGGATTTGTCACTCCGAGTGTCGGAGAGGTATCTCTGGGCCCTCTCGGTAACACACATCACAATAAGCCTTGCAAGCAAAAGACTAATGAGTTAGTCACGAGATGATGTGTTACGGAACGAGTAAAGAGACTTGCCAGTAAACGAGATTGAACTAGGTATAAAGATACCGACGATCGAATCTCGGGCAAGTAACATACCGTTTGACAAAAGGAACAACGTATGTTGTTATGCGGTTCTGACCGATAAAAGATCTTCGTAGAATATGTAGGAGCCAATATGAACATCCAGGTTCCGCTATTGGTTATTGACCGGAGATGAGTCTCGGTCATGTCTACATAGTTCTCGAACCCGTAGGGTCCGCACGCTTAACGTTTGATGACGATCGGTATTATGAGTTTTTGAGTATTGATGTACCGAAGGTAGTTCGGAGTCCCGGATGAGATCACGGACATGACGAGGAGTCTCGGAATGTCCGAGACATAAAGATTGATATATTGGACGGCTATATTCGGACACCGGAAGTATACCGGAAAAGTTTCGGATTTATCGGGAATACCGGAGGGGGTTACCGGAACCCCCTACGAGAGGGGATGGTCCATAGTGGGCCTAAAGGGTGAGAGAGAGGCAGCCCATAGGGCTGGCCGGCGCCCCCACCTAGGAATCGTAGTTGGACTAGGATTGGGGGGGCGCCACCTCTCCTGATCCTTTCCCCCTTCTTCCTTTCGGTGAATCCTACTAGGAATAGGATTGCAATCCTATTCCTAGTAGGAGTCCCCTCCCTAGCCGCACCATAGAGGTTGGCCGGCCCCTCCTCCCTTGCTCCTTTATATACGGGGGCAGGGGGGCACCCAAAGACACACAAGTTGAATTGTTTTAGCCGTGTGCGGTGCCCCCCTCCACAGAATCACACCTCGGTCGTACCGTCGCGAAGCTTAGGAGAAGCCCTGCGCCGGTGAACACATCATATCCGTCACCATGCCGTCGTGCTGACGAAACTCTCCCGTGAAGCTCAACTGGATCAAGAGCTCGTGGGACGTCATCAAGCTGAACGTGTGCTGAACGCGGAGGTGCCGTACGTTCGGTGCTTGATCGGTTGGATCGCGAAGAAGTTCGACAACATCAACCGCGTCACTTGACGCTTCCGCTCCCGGTCTACGAGGGTACGTAGACACACTCTCCCCTCTCGTTGCTATGCATCTGGTAGATAGATCTTGCATGATCGTAGGAAAATTTTAAAATACTACGTTCCCCAACAAGTGGAAGGTTGAGATGTAGCGTAGCGGCAAATTTCCCTTGGCAAAGATACCAAGGATCGAATCCCGTGAGACTCCGAGGGTCGACAAGTAGGTGTCAACGGCGCCAGAAACTTAGTGATTGACGGGACCTGCACACAGATATAGATAACTTTGCTCCCAACGAGTACAGAGAGGTTGTCAATCCCTCCGGCCTTGTTGTTTACAAAGGATCAAACACAAGAGATAACAATGATAGCTATGACTGCAACTAGGAAATAAAAACAGGAAGTAAATAGAAGGTGTGATCAGCGGTGGTAATATGGACCGGGGTCCCATGATGTTCACTAGTGATGTGTCTCTCCCAAAAGACGATAAAACAGCAAAGCGAGGTAAACAAATTACAGCTGGGCAATTGACAGGATTATGTGCGCAAACCAATGCTAACTATGCTGCAAAGAAAGGTAGAGGCTCAAAAGCATGGGCGGTACGCCAAGGCAAGTAGACCGAAATCCATCTGCATCTACTACTAATCATCCACCTTGAGATATCTATCCAGAACATCTCGCTGGTATTAAGTTGCGAATCCCACCCAAAGTGTAAACTCAAAGCAACAGACAACTGCATTAAAAGAACTTTGCGTAAAGTAAACAATCCTTGCACCCGCAAGTACAAGCACCATTGTTTTCTCCCTTGTGGCAACAGCACATCCCCTAGACTCATGTTTCTGTCACTCAAGCTAGTCATCAGGGGGCATGAACCCACAATCAAGCATAACGCTCCCTCTTGGAGTTACTACCTACTACTTGGCCAAAGCAATAAACAGCAACGGAGAACATGCAAGAATTACTCAAGAACAAAGATATAAAAGAGGTGAATCAAATATATTACTCAAACACAATCTGAACATAGTCTCATAATCCATCAGATCCCAGCAAACTCAACAAAGCAACAGCAGAAAGATTACATATGTGCCTCGATCATGTAGGGCAGCTCACGAGGTCTAAACCATGAAGAGCAAAGAGGGGAGGAGAACATCACATAGCTACAGATCATGGACCCATGGTCCAAGGTGGACTACTCACGACTCATCCGGGAAGCGTCCATGGTGGTGGAGAAGCTCCCGGTGGTGGTTCTCCCCTCCGGCAGGGTGCCGGGAAGAGTTCTCCTGATGCTCCCGATCTTGGAAGCGCTGCGGCGGCGGAACAGAGGCGAGATCGCGAAAAAGGGTTCTGTCCTCGAGGGTTTCGGGACGAGAGGGATATATATGCGAAGGGGGGCAGCCAGAGGCGGAGCAGGGGCCCCAGGCGCCCCCCTGGCGCGGCCAGGGGTGGGGCCGCGCCAGGTGGCCGCCTGGGCCTCCCCTGGCTCCCCTCTGGCCCATCTTTGGTTCTTCGTGAAGCTTCCTGTACGCTGATTTTTCCTATATTTTTCCTGGAATTTTTGGAGCACTTTTAATATGGGGGAAACCTGAAATAGAAAAACAGCAGAAAACAGGAACTGGCACTATGGTGCACTGAGTTAATAGGTTAGTCCAAATATGATCAAAAGTGCATGGAAGTGCATCAATATCATAGCAATATCACACAAAAGAAGCATGGAGCAAGCAGAAATTATAGATACGTTTTGGACGTATCACCATCCCCCTGATACGTCTCCAATGTATCTACTTTTCCAAACACTTTTGCCCTTGTTTTGGACTCTAACTTGCATGATTTGAATGGAACTAACCCGGACTGACTCTGTTTTCAGCAGAATTGCCATGGTGTTGTTTTTGTGCAGAAATAAAAAGTTCTGGGAATGACCTGAAAATCCACGAAGAATTGTTTTGGAAAATATAAAAATATTTGCGGAAAGATCTACGTCAGGGGGCCCATACCCTGTCCATGAGGGTGGGGGCACGCCCCCTCCCCCTAGGCGCGCCCCCTGCCTCGTGGGCCCCCTGATGCTCCACCGACGTACCCTCGTACTCCATATATTCACTTTCTGGGAGAAAAAAAATCAGAGAGGAAGAGTTATCGCGTTTTATGATACGGAGCCAATGCCAAGTCCTAATCTCTCTCGAGAGGGCTGATCTGGAGTCCGTTCGGGGCTCCGGAGAGTGGAGATCGTCGCCATCGTCATCATCAACCTTCCTCCATCACCAATTGCATGATGCCCACCGCCGTGCGTGAGTAATTCCATCGTTGGCTTGCTGGACGGTGATGGGTTGGATGAGATTTACCATGTAATCGTGTTAGTTTTGTTAGGGTTTGATCCCTAGTATCCACTATGTTCTAAGATTGATGTTGCTATAACTTTGCTATGCTTAATGCTTGTCACTAGGGCCTGAGTGCCATGATTTTGGATCTGAACCTATTATGTTTTCATGAATATATGTTTTCACTAGGGCCCTTGGTTATAACTTTTACATGATGAATTGCATCAGACATAATTCCTCATCACCGATCCAATGCCTACGAGCTTTCCACATATTGCTTGTTGCTTATTTACATTTCTGCTTCTACTGTTACAAAAACTACAAAAACACTAACGTTACTTTTATTGTTGTTACCGCTATCTCCATATTACTTTGCTACTAAACTACCTTGCTGCAGATACTAAGTTTCCAGGTGTGGTTGAATTGACAACTCAGCTGCTAATACTTAAGAGTATTCTTTGGCTCCCCTTGTGTCGAATCAATAAATTTGGGTTGAATACTTTACCCTCGAAAACTGTTGAGATCCCCTACACTTGTGGGTTATCAAGACCATTTTCTGGCGCCGTTGCCGGGTAGCATAGCTCTATTCTGTAAGTCACTTGGGATTTATATCTGTTGATCACTATGAAGAATTTGAAAGACTCAAAAACCAAGATCTTTCCCTCAACTACGAGGGGAGGTAAGGAACTGCCATCTAGCTCTGCACTTGATTCTCCTTCTGTTATGAGTAAATTTGCGAGACCTACTCCTGCTATTGAATCTGATATGTCGCATGTTCTTGATGATGCCACTTCTGCTATGTATGATGAAACTACTTCTATGCTTGATAATACTGTGCCACTAGGTGAATTTCTAGATGAACAAATTGCTAAGGTTATGGAGAATGCAAATATTGAAACTGATAATATTTATGAAAGTGATGATGAAGCTTCTCCCCCTAGATATGAATTGCCTGTTGTTCCTGAGGGTTATGTTATGGATGAAGAAACTTCTAGAGACTTTCTTGCTTGCAATGATAGATATGATCTTAATAAATTATTAGCTAAGCTGAAAGAAAAGTCATTGAATGCTAGAATGAAACATGACCCTGCTTTTGCTACTTCACCTATCTTTGTTACTAATAAGGATTATGATTTCTCTGTTGATCCTGAGTTAATTACTTTGGTTGAATCTGATCCTTTCCATGGCTATGAGTCTAAAACTGTTGTGGCACATCTTACTAAGTTGAATGATATATCCACCCTGTTTACCAATGATGAAAAGATTCGTTACTACTATATCCTTAAGTTGTTTCCTTTCTCATTAAAGGGTGATGCTAAGACTTGGTTTAATTCTCTTGATCCTGGTTGTGTGCGTAGTCCCGAGGATATGATGCATTACTTTTCTGCTAAATATTTTCCCGCTCATAAGAAACAAGCTGCCTTACGGGAAATATATAACTTTGTGCAAATTGAAGAAGAGAGTCTCCCACAAGCTTGGGGGAGGCTTCTCCAATTACTTAATGATTTGCCTGATCATCCTCTTCAGAGGAACGATATACTTGATGTCTTTTATAATTGACTAACTGATGCTTCTAGAGACCACTTGGATAGTTGTACTGGTTGTGCTTTCAGGGAAAGAATAGTTGATCAAGCTGAATTACTATTGAATAATATGCTGGCCAATGAAAATAATTGGACACTTCTTGAACCAGCCCTTAAGCCAACTCCGAAGAAAAGGGGTGTTCTAATTCTCAGTCCTGAAGATATGCAAGAGGCGAAGAAATCTATGAAAGAGAAAGGTATTAAAGCTGAAGAAGTTAAGAATTTACCACCTATTGAAGAAATACATGGTCTTGATAACCCGACACAGGTAGTAAAGGTAAATTCTCTTTATAGATTTGATGAAGGTGATATTCCTCGTTATAAGTCTGCTAGCCAATGCTTAGACGAGTTTGACAATTTTATTGTGAAGCAAGAAAACTTCAATGCTTATGTTGGTAGAAAATTGCAACGTAATGCTTATATGATTGAACGCTTGAGTGATTATATGTCTAGAGTTAAAGGTGAATTGAAACTCATTAGTAAACATGCTTCCATGGTTACCACTCAAGTAGAACAAGTACTTAAGGCTCAGAATGATTTGCTCAATGAATTAAATAGTAAGAATAATGATTATGGTGTTAGAGTTGCAACTAGAGGTGGTAAAATGACTCAGGAACCTTTGTATCCTGAGGGCCACCCTAAGAGAATTGAGCAAGATTCTCAGAGATCTAATTTAGATGCACCTAGTTCTTCTAAGAAGAAGAAAAATAAAAATGATAGAACTTTGCATGCTTCTGGTGAACCTGTAGCTGACACACGTGAGAATCCCAATGATATATCTGTTTTTGATGCTGAGACACAATCTAGTAATGAACATGAACCTAGTGATAATGTTAATGATGATGTTCAAGATGATGATCAACCTAGCAATGGTAATGATGTAGAAATTGAACTTGTTGTTGATCTTGATAGCCCACAATCAAAGAATCAACGTTATGATAAGAGAGACTTTGTTGCTAGGAAGCACGGTAAGGAAAGTGTACCATGGGTTCAGAAACCCATGCCTTTTCCTCCTAAACCATCCAAGAAAAAGGATGATGAGGATTTTGAGCGCTTTGCTGAAATGATTAGACCTATCTTTTTGCGTATGCGTTTGACTGATATGCTTAAAACAAATCCTTATGCTAAGTATATGAAAGATATTATTACCAATAAAAGAAAGATACCCGAAGTAGAAATCTCTACCATGCTTGCCAATTACACTTTTAAAGGTGGAATACCTAAGAAACTAGGAGATCCAGGAGTACCCACTATACCTTGCTCCATTAAAGGAAACTATGTTAAAACTGCTTTATGTGATCTTGGAGCTGGTGTTAGTGTTATGCCTCTCTCTTTATATCATATACTTGACTTGAGTAGGTTGACACCTACTGAAATATCTTTGCAAATGGTTGATAAATCAACTGCTATACCCGTCGGTATTTCTGAGGATGTGCCTGTTGTGGTTGCAAACGTTACTATTCTAACGGACTTTGTTATCCTCGATATTCCCGAGGACGATAGTATGTCTATTATCCTTGGTAGACCATTTTTTAATACTGCAGGGGCTGTTATTGATTGCAACAAAGGCGATGTCACTTTTCATGTCAATGGTAATGAGCATACGGTACACTTTCCGAGAAAACAACTTCAGGTCCACAATATCAATTATATTGGAAAAATTCCAACTATTACTATTGGAGGTTTTGAATTTCCTCTTCCTACTGTCAAGAAGACATATGATATTCTTATTGTTGGGGACATACATATCCCCATTAAGGTAACCTAGTGTTGTTCGAAAATTCTCTGGTTTCATGTTAGTTGGAAAGAGTTTATTAACAAGACTTGATCAACCTTATTAATGGATTCCTTTTTGATGAGCATGAGATAGGTGAATCTAGATAGCACAACCTTATGTACACTCCTTTTACTTTCTGTTAATTAGATTAAATAAAGCAAAAATAGTATTTTCTATTTGTTTCCAGGCTTATCCGTGCAATAAAAAAATACCTCAAAAATAAAAGTTCTCCAAATGCCCTGAAAATGAAATATGATTTTTTTCTAGAATATTTGAGAATATATGGCACAGAAAACACAGCGAGGGGAGCCAGCACCTGGCCACGAGGTGCAGGGCGCGCCCCCTGCCTCGTGGGCCCCACGTGGCCCCCCTCCACTTATTCCTGCACCCATACCCTTCTTCTTCCTCCCAAAAAAAATCCCTATCCAGCTCAAGCACGAGTTCTAGCTCATCTTGCTGCCATTTTCGATCTCCTTGCTGAAAGCTCCATTCACAAAACTGTTTGGGGAGATTGTTCCTTGGTATGTGACTCCTCCATTGGTCCAATTAGTTTTTGTTCTAGTTCTTTATTTATTGCAAATTTTTGTTGCTGTTGTGACCTTGTTTTTGAGCTTGCATGTCAAATTTCTTTGGCCACAAGTAGTTCTATGATATAGTCTCCAGGCACTTGTAGGAGTTGTTGCTATCAATCTTGTTGAGTTTGGTTAACTTTTAATTTGAGTTACTAAAAATTTCAGAAAATTTCAGAAAAATGCATAGGAAAATCTTCCAAGGTGGTTCTTCAAGGAAGCAAGAACCAAGGCTCGCGATGCGTGAGCCGGACGATGAACTACCGAGGGACGCTGAAGTGCGGCCTTGTGAATGGCCGTTAGAAGAATTTATTATTCAGGCAGGCATTAAGGAGGAATTTGACGCATATGTGCGTAATGCTGACCTCGAGGGATTCATGCAAGATAAGTGCCCTCAACACCGTTACTTAACTGATACCTTTGTGAGAAGGTTTAAATTTTCATCTTCACGTAATTCTCACACCGTCATGTTTGATCTTTATGATAAATCTTACACCATGGACTTAGAGGATTTTAATGATGCTTGTAAGCTCCCGCAGTGGGGCAGTATGGGAGATCCTCGCAAATCTGAATAAAGAGACTTCCTTGGTAGTATCACTGTGGGGAAATCTAGAGAAATCACACAAGCTACCATAGAGAGCATTCATTTTCCTGCTATTCATTACTTTGCTCTCTTTATTGGTAGATGCACAAACGGTAAAGATGAGGCTTGCCACATGTGTGTCCCAGATCTTAGTGTTCTCAAGAATGCTGTATTAGGTGATAGACAATATAACTTGGGAGCCATTGTTGCACGTAGGCTACATCATAATGGTTTGTACAGAGGTTTATTTGGTGGAATTTATGCCACTCACATAGCCTGCCGTCTTGGTGTGCCTATACATGAAAATGATGAACCTCTACCGCCTGCTTATTTGGATTACAATGTTATGGTTAGTCACCGGTTTATAGAGAGGGATGAACAATCCCTCAAACATCGACTAATCTTTAACAGGCGTCACGCTGTCCATATTGCTCTTCTTGCTCCTACCTTGTTTGACTTTCAGACAAAAGGGAGATATACTATAACTAGGGAGGAGGCAAATGAGTATCAGGAGACGATGGAGGCAGCCCGTCTCCAAGCTGCAGCTCAGCAGGCAGTAGCTGCTGCATCCCAGTACAACCCCAACTACAACTTTGGATATCCGTCAGGCCAATATTGGCCATAGACCAACTTAGCCCAAAAGCCTAAGCTTGGGGGGGGGGTATGTATTTCTCACCGACATTACATTCATGTTCACACACTTATTCTAGTTGTCAGTGGTCACACTCTTTCATTGTATTATCCATGCTTAGTTTCATTTCTTTTTCTAAGTCTTTTTCTTGTGTGCTAGAAAACCCTTAAGAAAAACAAAAAATATATTAGTTGTAGCTTTTAGCTAGTCTACTTTCCTTGCTTGTAGTAGTAGTAATTAAAAGAAAACCCAAAAAGATTTATCGTTCTTCTTTTGCTTGTTGGGAGCTTTCCCGTGTAAATAGTTTCTTTTCTATTCTTTGGGGGTCAAGAGTAGAAGACCCTGATTGAAAATTCTTAGTGGCTCTCATATACTTTATTGTTGATTTAACCATGAGCCATATTACTTTGTCTTCTCTCTTGTATTAAATGCTCGCAGATTCCAGCTTAGTCCAATGCACGTGCACTATTATTATTATCCACACCATTCGGCCATGCAAGTGAAATGCAATAAGGATGATATATGATGAATTGATTGAGATGATAAAAGCTGGTATGAACTCGACCTCTCTTGTTTTTGTAAATATGATAGTTCATCGTTCCTGATTCAGCCTATTATGAATGAAACATGCTTGCAATGACAATTAGAGATCATAGCTGCTTATGCCATGCTTAATTAGCTGAGAGTTTATAATGGTCTATCTTGCGTGCCAACATGATATTAAAACGGTTGTGATGTGGTATGATGGGGTGGTATCCTCCTTTGGACGATTCAAGTGATCTGACTTGGCACATGTTCACGCATGTAGTTGAAACAAAATCAACATAGCCTCCACGATATTTATGTTCATGGTGATTTATATCCTACTCATGCTTGAATTCATTGTTGATTAATTTTAATGCATGTTGATGACTGTTGTCGCTCTCTAGCTGGTCGCTTCCCAGTCTCTTTCTAGCCTTCACATGTACTAAGCGGGAATACTGCTTGTGCATCCACTTCCATAAAACCCCAAAGTTATTCCATATGAGTCCACCATACCTTCCTATATGCGGTATTTACCTGCCGTTCCAAGTAAATTTGTATGTGTCAACCTCTAAACCTTCAAATGAAATTCTGTTTTGTATGCTCGAAGAACTCATGTATCAACTAGGGATGTCTATAACTTCCATGCTAGGTGGGTTATCCTCACGATGAGTGGACTCCGCTCATCATTCATGAGAAAATGGCTGGTAACCGGGATGCCCATCCCATGCTCAAATCATAATAATTAAAAAAACTCCCACAGGGTTGTTGCTGGTTTGGACGATACCCGTTGTTTCGGCCTAGCCGTGGAGTGTGCTTGTTGGTGGTTGGGGGAGTATAAACTTTACCATTCTGTTTGGGAACCGCCTATAATGTATGTACTACCTCCTTTCCGGTTTATAAGGCTTGCACGTATATCTAGGTTGAAAAATAAACCAACGTAATACAAGTTATCTGTCACAAAAAATATATCATTAGAAACTTCAGATCTTCTACTTTCTAATGGTGTAATTTTTAGAGTATACAACTCATTTTATGTTGGTCAAATTATAGACCTAGAAATACGTGCAAGCCTTATAAACCGGAAAGGAGGTAGTGCATGGAAGATATCGAGATTCTTGGTTGTTATGTTGACAATGAGAGTATACCACTCAAAGTGTTATTCATCTCTATTTAAAAAATCGAGCTCTGGCAGCTCTACAAATCCATGCTTCCCTCAGCGAAGGGCCTATCTATTTACTTTCATGCTGAGTCATCATCCTCTTATTAAAGAGCACCTGTTGGAGAGCACCTCTGTCATTTGCATGTATTACTATTAATTTGCATTGAGTATGATCATGAATGTATCTCTTTTACCATGAATTACAATGTCTAGTCAGTCCTTGATCTTTAAAGGTGCTCTGCATTTATGTTTTGCCGTCTCAGAAAGGGCTAGCGAGATACCATCTTGTTATATCATATTATGATTGTTTTGAGAAAGTGTTGTCATCCTAGGTTTATTATTATTGCTCGCTAGTTGATTATGCCATTGATATGAGTAGACATGAGACCTGAAAGTTATTGTGAATGTGGTTAGTTCATGATCTTGCTGAAAACTTGAATGTTGGCTTACATATTTACAACAACAAGAGCAAACAGAGTTGGTCAAAGTTTGTATTTATCACTTTCAGTTTATCAAATGAATTGCTTGTGGACAAGCAAAGGTTTAAGCTTGGGGGAGTTGATACGTCTCCAACGTATCTACTTTTCCAAACACTTTTGCCCTTGTTTTGGACTCTAACTTGCATGATTTGAATGGAACTAACCCGGACTGACACTGTTTTCAGAAGAATTACCATGATGTTGTTTTTGTGCAGAAATAAAAAGTTCTCGGAATGACCTGAAAATCGACGGAGAATTGTTCTGGAAAATAAAAAAAATATCTGCGGAAAGATCAACGTCAGGGGGCCCACACCCTGTCCACGAGGGTGGGGGCGCGCCCCCTCCCCCTAGGCGCGCCCCCTGCCTCGTGGGCCCCCTGATGCTCTACCGACGTACCCCTGGACTCCATATATTCACTTTCCGGGAGAAAAAAATCAGAGAGGAAGAATTATCGCGTTTTACGATACGGAGCCGCTGCCAAGACCTAATCTCTCTCAATAGGGCTGATCTGGAGTCCGTTCGGGGCTCCGGAGAGTGGAGATTGTCACCATCATCATCATCAACCTTCCTCCATCACCAATTCCATGATGCTCACCGCCGTGCGTGAGTAATTCCATCGTAGGCTTGCTGGACGGTGATGGGTTGGATGAGATTTACCATGTAATCGAGTTAGTTTTGTTAGGGTTTGATCCCTAGTATCCACTATGTTCTAAGATTGATGTTGCTATGACTTTGCTATGCTTAATGCTTGTCACTAGGGCTTGAGTGCCATGATTTCAGAACTAGACCTATTATGTTTTCATGAATATATGTGTGTTCTTGATCCTATCTTGCAAGTCTATAGTCACCTACTATGTGTTATGATCCGGCAACCCCCAAGTGACAACAATCGGGACCACTCCCGGTGATGACCGTAGTTTGAGGAGTTCATGTATTCACAATGTGTTAATGCTTTGGTCCGGTACTCTATTAGAAGGAGGCCTTAATATCCCTTAGTTTCCACTAGGACCCCGCTGCCACGGGAGGGTAGGACAAAAGATGTCATGCAAGTTCTTTTCCATAAGCACGTATGACTATATTCGGAATACATGCCTACATTACATTGATGAACTGGATCAAGTTCTGTGTCACCCTAGGTTATAACTTTTACATGATGAATTGCATCCGACATAATTCCCCATCACCGATCCAATGCCTACGAGCTTTTCACATATTGCTTGTTGCTTATTTACTTTTCCGCTGCTACTGTTACAAAAACTACAAAAACACTACCATTACTTTTATTATTGTTACCGCTATCTCCATATTACTTTGCTACTAAACTATGTTGCTGCAGATACTAAGTTTCCAGGTGTGGTTGAATTGACAACTCAGCTGCTAATACTTAAGAGTATTCTTTGGCTCCCCTTGTGTCGAATCAATAAATTCGGGTTGAATACTTTACCCTCGAAAACTGTTGCGACCCCCTACACTTGTGGGTTATCACCCCCCCCCTCTCCTAACCCCGCTGTTCATTCTTCAGTCCGTTTAGTGCTTCTGTCTCAATCCGATGATCATTTGCTTCGTATTTTAGAAGATGTTGGTATTTCTTATGATGCTAGTTTAGGCTCTCCTTCTTCCTTGCTTGGCATTATTAGGGCTAACGAAGTAGCTCAGGATGACATCGCTAAAGCCAAGGAGGCTTGGCTGGGATCTACTGCCCCACTGGTTGTGGCCGGTGGGGATGAGGGGCGATCTGATAGGAGTCAGGCTCCCCGGCTGTATCTAAATGTGGGGCTGGTAAACGTGCTAAATCCTGCATGGCTCCTAGTAGGTCGAGCCTTCGCATTAAAAACCTCTCTTTTAGATGAAGGCTCTATTCTGGAATATTAGGGGTTTCGGCGCTAGGGGGCGCATGGGACCAGCTAAAGGACTTGGTCCGTTCTGAAAATATTGATATCATTGGTCTTGTCGAGACTCTCAAACCTTCCTTCCCCCCAAATGAGCTCTCAGCTGTTTCTGGGACCGATAGATTCGATTGTAATTTTGTGGCTCATGTTGGTCATTCGGGTGGTATCCTCCTTGGCACAAAGAGAGACTTGTTTGATTTTGTCACTTTTGATCATGGCATTTTTGGGGCTAGCACGGTGGTGTCTCATCGTACCCTTAATTCTTTACTAGAAATCATGGTGGTGTATGGTCCGGCTGACCATTCTTTGTCCTATATTTTTCTGGATGAACTTCGAAATAAAATAGAATCTTGTGAGCTGCCGCTGCTTATTGGGGGAGACTTTAATCTGATGCGCTACCCTTCGGATAAGAGTTCCTCTAACTTCTCGTGGCCGCTGGCCGATGCGTTTAATGCTTTCATGAGAGACACGACGATATGTGAAATTCCTAGGGTCGGGGCCCGTTACACCTGGACGAATCGCCAAACATCTCCTATTCGCTCTGTCCTCGATCGGGTTTTCTTGTGTTCTAGATGGGACTCGCTGTTCCCCCGTTCCATTCTTAGAGCCCTGGCAATAGTGGGCTCGGACCATTCCCCTCTGATTCTTGATGATGGTACATGTTTGGTTCCCTTTCCAAGGTTTTAGTTCGATGCCTCCTGGCTCCTAATTGAGGGTTTTGCTAACTTGATTGCGCAAAAGATTACGTCTTTCCTGTCCTCTAACCACCGATCTTTTGGTCCGATGGACGACTGGCATCAATGCTCCTACTTTCTTCGTAGATTCCTTCATGGTTGGTCTAAAAATCATTTTGTTGAGTCAAGGCGTGACAAAGTTAGGTTGGCTACTCAAATTGATGCGCTTGATGCTCGCGTGGACGATATGGGCCTCTCCCCGGCCGAGTGGCAGATTCAGTACGGCCTAGAAGAGGCCCTTTTGGATATCCATCGTCAGGAGGAAGTGTATTGGAAGCAAAGAGGCACTATTAACTGGACTTTAAAGGGTGACTTGCCCACGACCTATTTCTTTCCATCGCGAATGGTAGACGTCGGCGATGTATGATCGATAGCCTCCTTATCGATGGTGTCTAGGTCTCTGATCAATCAGTGATTATGCAATATGTGGTTCATTTCTTCTCTGCTCTCTTATCTGCTAAACCCGAGGTGGGTTTTAGGTTGGCGTCTACCTTTTGGTCTCCCCTCGAGCAGATTTCGAGCAATGAAAACGAGGGATTGATGATCCCCCCTTCTGAAGAGGAGATCTTCGATGCGATCCGATCTGCTAACTCTAACGCAGCCTCTGGGCCTGATGGCTTCTCCATCCCTTTCTTTAGGCAGTTCTGGCCTCAGTTAAAGGGCCTCATTCAGGCAATTATACAAGGTTTTTGGCTGGGAACTGCTGACATCTCTAGATTGAATTACGCGGTGCTCACTCTCATTCCTAAGGTCAAAGGGGCTAACCTGATTTCCCAGTTTAGGCCCATTGCCTTAATTAATAATTTTGCGAAGATCCCGCCTAAGGGTATGGCTACCAGGCTATCTCCGATCGCCCATCGCGTCATTAGTCCTTTTCAATCTGCGTTTATAAAGGGTAGATTTATTCTGGATGGTGTTCTATGCTTGCATGAGATTGTCCATGACTTGTGAACCAAGGGCACTAAGGCAGTGGTACTCAAACTTGACTTCGAGAAGGCTTACGACTCGGTGAGCTGGAATTTTCTTCACCAAGTCCTTCTTGCTAAAGGTTTCAAGGGAGCGGTGGTTCACCGTATTATGCAGCTGGTCTCGGGAGGTCACACGACTGTGGCGGTTAATGGGCAGATTAGTAATTTCTTTGCCAATGGTAGGGGCCTTAGACAAGGAGACACGGCTTCCCGCCTTCTCTTTAATTTCGTTGCGGATGCTCTCTCTCATATCCTTTCTCGAGCAGCTTTTGCTGGTCACATTACGCCTGTTAGTTCTCACTTGATTCCCAATGGCATCACTCATCGTCAATACGCGGACGACACCATTATTATGGTTGAACTTAATGAGGCTAGTCTCACGCATCTGAAATTCCTTCTTCTATGCTTTGAAGCGCTATCGGGTCTTAAAATCAACTTTTCGAAGAGCGAAGTTATTGTGACTGGGGTAATTGGCTCTGAAGCTCAGAGAGTGGCGCATCTTCTGAACTGCTCCCTTGGTTCTTTCCCTTTCAAATACCTGGGCCTCCCAATCTCCCCTCTCAAGCTATTGGCAAAAGACTTTGCCCCGACAGTGACTAAAGTAGGGAACAGGGTCTTGCCGTGGAGAGGCCGATATAATTCCCAGGCGGGCAAGGTTGCCCTTACTAATTCTTGCCTCTCCTCCCTTCCGATGTTTCTAATGGGCTTTTATCTCCTGTCCGGAGGGATCCACGCTGGCTTTGACAAGCATAGGGGTGCTTTTTACTGGAACTCCTCTGACAATAAGCGCAAATATAGGATGGTTAAGTGGGATCTCATCTGTAGGCCTAAGAACATGGGGGGCTTAGGTATCATTAACACGGTGGTCATGAACAAGTGCCTCATGATAAAATGGTGGTGGAAAATAATGTTCCTCGAGGAGCGCCCCCTCTGGCTATCTTTTCTCAAAGCTAAATATTTCCCCTCCTCGAGTCCCATGTTCGCTTCTTCTTCAGGTGGCTCTCAATTTTGGCGTCAGCTTGTTAAAGTTCGCCCGATCGTTCGGTCCCTCGTTAATTTTGTAGTTAGGAATGGTAAGTCCACTCGCTTTTGGTTACATTGGTGGGTTAGTGATACCACTCTCGCGGTGGCCTTCCCGACTCTGTTCTCGTATTGCTCTGCTATGGAGATCTCTATCTTTGAGCTCTCGGTTCACAATTGGGACCTTGACTTCCGGCGATCCCTTTCTCCTGCGGAGTTGGATGATTGGCAACGTCTTACTGCCTGCTTCCCCTTGCTCTCGGAGGAAGACGACTCGGTTGTCTGGCCTCACTCTTCTTCTGGTCGTTTCTCAGTTAAGTCTGCGTACGCCAAACTTATCTCAGGTGCCCTTACAGTGAAATTCAAGGATATTTGGTTCGCCCGTATTCCTCCTAAGATCAAAATTTTCATGTGGCAAGCTTTTCGTCGTAAACTTCCTGCGGCTGATCAAATTAGGAAAAGTATGGTCTGGGCTCTGATAGATGCGCTTTATGTGGGGCTTTTGAAAATACCGAGCACATATTTTTTCATTGCTCGTTGGCTAAATTCCTTTGGAGTTGCATTAGACATTGGCTTCATGTTAATTGGAATCCATCTTCCTTCGAGGACCTGCAGCGTTGTGTTAATACTCTATCCGGTCGGGCTAAGAGGTTATTCTGGGTTGGTTGGGCAGCGATCTGTTGGTCGTTGTGGACTACTAGGAACAAGTTCACTATCGAGCACATCTTTCCGGCTAATCTTGTTAATTGCTTATTTAAAGCCAATATCTTTTTGCAGCAGTGGAGATTATTGACTAAGGAGGTGGACCTAGAGGCGTTCGATGACATGTTATCTAAGATGAGATCTACGGCTTCTTCCCTGCTGCGGCGATCTAGGAGGATGGCTTAATCTTCTGTTCTTTTGGACTCAAGGCTGGCATGCGTGCCATGATTGGCTGGTTGCCATGTATTTGTACTTTTTTAATCTTTGCTCTGCTTCTGTGTTGTCTGGATGGTTGAGATGTGACTCTGTCTGGAGGCTTTATTTATAAAGTTTGGCGTATGCTTTTTCTCTAAAAAATAGCATGATTTTGCACTTGTAAGGTATGTTTACCCAAATAACATTGCCAAGAGTCGACAAAACAACGAGTTGAACCTAGTATGAACCCACGGGTAGAGCATTTTTTTTTTCTTTTTACGGCGGGTGAACCATTTTCAAATTTTTGTATGGATTTGTTCCCATCTGCCGATCTGTCTTTCTTTCGGCGTGTTATGCAGCGGTGATAGTACACGGCGGGCGCGATTTGCTAATCCGATAGATCATCATAAACCAGTTGACATGTAACTGATGGATGGCGACCAGCCGAACCGCCACACATACAGTACTCTGCCACTGTGTGTCTCCAGTTTCGACAAGAAGTAGCACGCGCCGCGCGCGTGCGATTTGTTAATCCGATACTGCAGAATCCAAACCTGCCGAGAGGCGACTGATGGATGCCGGCCGTCGACCCGAAGCTATCGAAGAGCACACGATCAATCCGATCGAATCAGTCAAGATGTGTCTGTCCTGCCCTAGCTCAAGATATCCATTCGTTCACCGGCACCCCGGACCGGTAGGTGCACCGGATCACCCTCGTGCATTGGGTCGTGCAGCACAGGAGCACCCCGTATGCCACAGGGAATGTGACGGGTGTCCGGTTGAATTCACCGCCGCATGGCGACGAGCAAGTGTGTGGACTAGCTCTAGCTGCGGTGCAACGCAACGAGCGGCCATCGCGGTTCTGACGGAAACGTACCGGCCGGGCCTATATCACTAATTAACTACTGGCTAGTTGCTGCGTCGCGGTCTTGTGTTTCTGAAAGCAAATTTTGGAAATGTAGAGGCGTAGAGCGCTCTGGTTTCATCGTCGACAGGGACGCGGTGCAGCGGGTTATGGCTGTGTTTGTTTGAGCTTCGGTTTCAGCAGTTTCAGCTGTGGACTTGCTGTGCTGGCAAAACTGCTGTGCTGAGGAAACAGCTGTAGTGAAGGTTAGCTGTTTGGCAACGCAGCTGTGGAAACGACTGTGAGCTGGTGAAAACGCTATGTTTCAGGAGGAGGGGGGCGAACGTAGAGATATGTCATGCCTACGGTGGCATTTACGACATAATTATGACCAAACGCCAAAGATAGAGGGGCTAGGGAAACAGTTTTGGCCCAAAAGTACACCGAGACCAGCTTTAGGCTGTTACACTGAAAAGCTCCCGAAACAGTTTTGGGTTGTGGTTCCACAGCTGTTCTAAATAACCTGTTTGTTTCAGCTTCAGCTTTTTTCAATCCTAAAACTGCTCCAAAAGCTGAAACAAACACAGCCTATGTCTCGCTGCATGCGCCAAGAGCTCATTTTTGCGTGCACCCTAACCTCCGCCATGCACGGCGCCGACCCCTCGACCTGTCCTAGAGGTACCGATCAACGTATCTGTAATTCTGTATGTATGTATATATCCCTTCTGGCCACGTATATTTGGGAGTGACGAGAATCAGAATATATGGTGATCCCCGTCCAAGTAGAACGGTATAAACAAAAGGCCGAAGCTTGCATCAACCAAAAGGGACAGCTCGTCCCTTCTGGAGCCCTGCTAGCTAGTGACTTTCACCCACGGGATATGGGTTAAAACGAGGCAGCCGTCTGAGATAGGAAAGAAGTCTTACACAGAATGAGATAGAAGTCTCTAGAAGATAGATAGGGCTGACAGCGTCGTGTTCAAAGGGTGAATCCGGACTTCCGGAGGCATCTACATTTGGCGTAGGAGATCACTCACCGGCCTTGTTTACACCGGAGTGGTTAGGATTTGCTTATTTATTTTTTGAGGAACTGATCCGTACAGAAGTACACAAGAACAGACCATCAGAATAAAAATATATGCTAGGGAGGTCACTCGCAAGTGGCAAGTCTTGTTTACACCAAAGTGGGCAGGGACAAGCATACCAACATGATTTTGTTGATTCGGTAATGAATGAAAGAACAAAAATATCGAAATAAGCAAAATTAATAGGTACGTACTCCGTATTAAAGATATGGAATAGACTCGAAAGCTACATAAAAATTCTTTATCGTCTACATCTGTAGTTCCATTATTCGCATCATGATATTTCTCTATGCAATAATATGTTTTTATCACCTAGTTTATTACCATCATAGTCGGACTCAAAAAAGTTTTTTTTAAAAAATTGGGCAAAAGATTTGCCACTTTCATTGATTAAGAAGAAGGTTTAGAGTTTTCGGTCAAAGGACGAATTACAAGACGTCACTCTCGCGGTACTACAGTACTCAAACATTTGGCCCCTGCAAGGCACCAACACTTTAAAACATTTTTTATTCTAGCAACAAGAACCCCAACCGGCACCGCGGTGTTACGGAAGACGCGTGCATTCCTCTCGTTTCAAATTTCCCACGAGATGAGCATAATAAGAGACATCATTGCCCGTCGAGATTGCGACGCGTTGGAGTCAATGAGGTTCCACCGAGCTTCACCGAATGGACCGTCACCCAAGCTGTAGGGTTCACATCAACCAACCCAAGCCAAGATTTGATCATTTCCCAAACTCGAACCGTGTAGCAACATTGGAAAATGAGGTGAGCCGCAGAGACTCAAAAAAGTTTGACTACTCCATCTTTACAATATCATAGTAGCTTTTGCCTTAATTAATCTATGAGGAAATTTTTGGCCTCCATTTCAGAAAAGTAAAAATGTTAGCAAACCAATTTGTCGGCTGTCAACCAAGCATATACTGTTGTGTGCTTGGTTCTTCATGGGCAACGAGGCGTGTAATGCGATAATTATCAACTTTTATCTCCTTTCAGTCAATCAAGTGTCCGCTCAAAATGAATACTACCAAAATTGTTGTGTATATTGCTAGTCCGCTAAAAAGAATACCTAGATTGTTGTATCTATTTTTTGCGTATTTGCACACATCACTGTACTAACTAGATGATATACCGCATGTTGCTATGGAAAGTATGCAACTATTTCAGTCCGATTTGGTTGTATGGAAAAAATATACTAGTGAAACTGACAATATGTGTACTGAAACCAAATATCATATAATTTGTTCAATTCTATTATTCTATAGTTGTATATTATTTTTTGAATATGAGTAGAATGCATGGTGCATTTTAATGAGGGTATTTTCCCATGCATGATGACATGGTCAGATGACATAGTTGCATGTTAAGATATTTGAAGTTGGTGTTCGATCGATAGGATTGGCATGCGTGTGCATTCTAATGCGTGGGTGTTTTTCATGCATGAACATGACGAGATGATATAGTTGTATGGCGTTATAATTGAAGTTGGTGGGATCAACAGTCACACGGACATGACGTTTTTATTCGGAGCAGTGTGTGCATGCCGACTTCTACTCACTCTGTTCCAAAATATAAGCTTTTTTAAACATTTCAAATGAATTACAACATACGGGTATGTAGACATATTTTAGAGTGTAGATTCACTCATTTTACTCCGTATATAATCATTTGTTGAAATTTCTAGAAAGACTTAAATTTAGGGACGGAGGGAATATGCTGCATGCATGCCTGTAACATGCACGTAACAGGCAACTAGGGCACGAGACACTACACGGCAACAGCATGCTGTCCATGACCATGCTTGATTGACACACACTGCCACGTCTCAGGTAAAAAAAAAGGAAAGACAAGAGGGAACAGAACAAGGTGTCACCCACTCTTGGAGAGGGATAGACTAAGAAAATGGTACAGTAATCTTCTCAAATTAACCACTGCTTACCGACAGCGCGACGCGTCTCGCTGGGGTCGTCACGTACCTAACTAATCCACAGCTGATGAGTCATGACTCATGACTAGGCACATGCAGCGAGCACAGTCGCATCACTTGTCTTTTTACTGAGAGGAGTCGTATCACTTGTCGACGGCCGTCCGATTGCACGCGAGCGCCAAAGCATGCAATGGCATCTCCGAATCTGCACTTATTTCTCCGAACAGATATGAAGTGCGGGCTACGCCTTAATGCTATGCTTCTTCTATTACGGTCGACGTCGTATTGCACCGAAACAAATTATTTAATCAGGGCATCAGCCTCAGCTAGATGACAGGCTGAGGAGAGATTACGTAAGAATATGGAATATCGCTTGGCCCGTCAGACGAGATACGGTTCTCGTCACGCCAAGCTACCGCACGCACACTTATGAAATGAACATATGTGGGGCGGCTAAAGGATCATTTTGTCCACGTCCGCGTGCCCTATTAGTACGTATACTTTTCATGGGTTCGTTTTTCTGTATATACCCCTGACCGAAGTATTCACCTACTAGTTTTCGTCTAGAAGTATTCAACCGAGAGCTTCAGGCTGAGGTTGAAAGCCTGTTTCCGTTTTTAAAAGTTAGAACCGTTATTCTAAAATTACAAAAGGAGAATAAGAAGAGAAGGGAAAAAAAACATGTACGTAAGGGCAACTCCAACGGACGGACTCAAATGGACACAAAATGTGTCTGATTTTATTTGTCTTTTTTTTTTGCGAGAAAACTTCCAATCTATTCATCTTTAATCATGACAGTACAACGAACACAAGAAATAAAAATTACATCTAGATTCGTAGACCACCTAGCGACGACTACAAGCACCAAAGCGAGCCAAAGGCGCGCCGCCATCATCACCCCTCCATCGCCGGAGTCGGGCACACCTTGTTGTAGTAGACAGTCGGAAAGTCGTCGTGCTAAGGCCCCATAGGACCAGCATCCCAGAACAGCAACCGTCGCCGATGAGAAATAATGTAGATCGGAAGGATCCAAACCGAAAACACATGAATGTAGACGAACAACGACGAGATCCGAACAAATCCACCAAAGATGGATCTGCCGGAGACACACCTCCACACGCCCACCAACGATGCTAGACGCATCGCCGGAACGGGGGCTAGGCGGGGAGACCTTTATTCCATCTTCAGGGAGCCGCCGCCGTCTCGTCTGGGTGGCCTGCGGATACCAAATGTCCGACCATGTCCGCTGGCCCGCCAATACACCGAACGCATGCGAGGCATTTCAGTTTTTTTATTTAAAGTATATATATGGCTGTCAAAAGTCTGATCCATTCATTAAACTAAAAGATATAACTGAGTTAAATAAACCCTAGATCTAACTACGACGGCACCCAGAAAAAAAAGATCTAACTACGACGGGCGATGCAACACGCGCGCGGTGGAGCTGGAGCCCACTGATGTTCTCGTAGTCGTAGCCAACGAGGTCGGTGTAGGTTGGAGGCGACCATGGCCACGCTAGTGGTGGTGGTGTTGGCGTAGATGGCGCCTCTTACTCCTCGCCCTCGTACTCTTCCTGGCGCTCCTCCTTCGACTTTGGCGTTGCTAGAAATGTGGAAGTCAATGTCCACGTTTGTCCCACAAGTTCATGCAGTGGCTACGGCCCGAGCTCAGGCACGGGGGCGTTTGCCTCCACCGATACGTGCAGCGTGAAAGTCTTTTTTCTCAAGGGGATGGAGTAATCTTCTGTAATATAGGGCTACAACAAAGAGGCAAAAGTTTCTCGCTGCATGGGGTCCTCTTTGGAGCTATATATAGAACAATGCTACACTTAGTGCGAGTGTATATCCCCAATCGATCTGCAACCATATTTTCTTCTCGTCTAAGTTTCTTAGAATAAACTCCATGTCTTCCATCAATGACCTGACGTCCATAGCAAGGTGACTTGTTGACTCTATTTTGTCTCTTGATACGTCCATTTTGCATCATGCTTATAAGTTGATATTTATTGCATTATGGGTTGTTCATACATGTTTTGTCACAATACTTATGTATTTTCCCTCTTATTTTGCAAGGTTTACATGACGAAGGGGGAATGCCGGCAGCTGGAATTCTGGGCTAGAAAAGGATCAAACTCTGGAAACCTATTCTGCACAACTCCAAAAGCCCCGAAACTCCACAGAACATTTTTTTCAGAAAATATAAAAAATACCTGGTGGAAGAAACCTACGAGGGGGGCCACTGGCTGGCCTCGAGGGTGGGGGGCGCGCCCCCCTTCCCAGGCGCGCCCCCTGTCTCGAGGGCCAGCCGGTGGGCCCCAGGTGCCCATCTTCTCCTATCTGAAGCGTTTTGACCTGAAAAAAAATCGAGAGGAGGCTTTCGGGACCAGACGCCGCCGTCTCGAGGCGGAACCAAGGTGGAAACCAATCTAGGGCTCCGGCAGAGCTGTTCTGCCGGGGATACTTCCCTCCAGGAGGGGAAATCGTCACCGCCGTCATCACCAACAACTCTCCCATCTTGGGGAGAGCTATCTTCATCAACATCTTCACCATCACCATCTCCTCTCAAACCCTACTTCATCTCTTGTATCCAATCTTTGTATCCAAACCTCAGATTGGTACATGTGGGTTGCTAGTAGTGTTGATTACTCCTTGTAGTTGATGCTAGTTGGTTTATTTGGTGGAAGATCATATGTTCAGATCCATTATGCATATTAATACCCCTCTGATCATGAACAATATTATGTCTTGTGAGTAGTTGCTTTTTTTCCTAAGGACATGGGAGAAGAATTGCTATTAGTAGTCATGTGAGTTTGGTCTTCGTTCGATATTTTGATGAGATGTATGATGTCTCTCCTCTAGTGGTGTCATGTGAACGTCGACTACATGACACTTCACCATTATTTGGGCATAGAGGAAGGCATTGGGAAGTAATAAGTAGATGAGGGGTTGCTAGAGTGACAGAAGCTTAAACCCTAGTTTATGCGTTGCTTCGTAAGGGGCTGATTTGGATCCATATGTTTCAGGCTATGGTTAGGTTTACCTTAATACTTCTTTTGTAGTTGCGGATGCTTACATTAGAGGTTAATCATAAGTGGGAGGCTTGTCCAAGTAAGGGAAGCACCCAAGCACCGGTCCACCCACATACCAAATTATCACAGTACCAAACGCGAATCATATGATCGTGATGAAAACTAGCTTGATGATAATTCCCATATGTCCTCGGGAGCGCTTTACCTTGCATAAGAGTTTGTCCAGGCTTGTCCTTTGCTACAAAAAGGATTGGGCCACCTTGCTGCACCTATTTACTTTTACCTTTTGTTACTTGCTACCAATTATCCTATCACAAAGCTATCTGTTACCTATAATTTTAGTGCTTGCAGAAAATACCTTACTGAAAACTGCCTATCATTTCCTTCTGCTCCTCGTTGGGTTCGACACTCTTATTTATCGAAAGGACTACGATAGATCCCCTACACTTGTGGGTCATCAAGACTCTTTTCTGGCGCCATTGCCGGGGAGTGAAGCGCCTTTCGTAAGTGGAATTTGGTAAGGAAAAATTTATATAGTGTGCTGAAATTTATTGTCACTTGTTACTATGGCTCATAATCTTTTGAGGGGCTTGTTCGGGGTATGATAGAGTTGTTTGCTTTGAGATTCCTTTGGGTATGATAGAGAAACTGCTTGAAAATCCCTATACAGGAGACGAGACACTTTACCTCGATTTACATCTAATCTATGTGGATGAAGTTTGTGGATTGTTTAAGCTTGCAGGTATGCCCGATGATGTTATCACGAAGAAGGTTTTCCCTTTATCTTTGAAGGGAGACGCATTGACATGGTTTAGGCTATGCAATGATATGGGATCTTGGAACTATAATCGTCTAAAGTTGGAATTTCATCAGAAGTTCTACCCTATGCACCAGGTTCATCGTGATCGTAATTATATTTATAATTTCTAGCCTCGCGAAGGAGAAAGCATCGCTCAAGCTTGGGGGGGGGGGCTTAAGTCAATGTTATATTCATGCCCCAATCATGAGCTCTCAAGAGAAATGATCATTCAAAAATTTTATGCTCGGCTTTCTCATAATAATCGCTCCATGCTTGATACTTCTTGTTCTGGCTCTTATATGATGAAGACTATTGACTTCAAATGGGATTTATTGCAAAGAATTAAACGCAACTCCGAAGATTGGGACCTCTATGAACGTAAGGAGTCAGGTATGACCCCCAAGTTTGATTGTGTTAAATCTTTTATGGATACCGATGTTTTCCGTGAGTTTAACCCTAAATATAGACTTGACTCTGAGATAGTAGCTTCTTTCTGGAATCTTTTGCTGCTCATGTTGATCTCCCCAAGGAGAAGTGGTTTAAATACCATCGCCCTATTGAAGTAAAAGTAGTTGAACCTATTAAAGTTGAAGAAAATACTATCACTTACAATGTTGATCCAGTTATCCCTACCGCGTATATTGAGAAACCACCTTTCCCTGTTAGGATAAAAGATCATGCTCAAGCTTCAACTGTAGTTAGGAAGAGTAATACTAGAACACCTACACCCTCTGAGCAAATTAAAGTTGAACCTAGTGTTGCTATGGTTAAAGATCTCTTGGTAGAAGATTTAGATGGACATGTTATTTATCTCCAAGAAGAGTCTACTAGAATAGCCAAACCCAATGCTAGGAATAAACATAAACCTATCGTAGGCTTGCCCATTATCTTAGTTAAGATAGGAGATCATTGCTATCATGGTTTATGTGACGTAGGTGCTAGTGCTAGTATTATCCCTCTTGACTTGTATAACGAAATTATGCATGATATTGCACCTGTTGAGTTAGAGGGGATTGATGTTACTATTAAGCTGGTTAATAGAGATACTATTTCACCAGTTGGGATCGTTAGAGATATTGAAATCTTGTGTGGGAAGGTTAAATACCCTACTGACTTTCTTGTTCTTAGTTCCCCACAAGATGCATTCTGTCCCATTATAGTTGGTAGACCCTTCTTGAATACTGTTAATGCCAAGATAGACTGTGTGAAAGATATTGTCAATGTCGGATTAGGGGATACGTCTCATGATTTTAACTTTGCTAAATTCCGTAGACAACCCCTTGAAAAGGCACCACCCAACAAGGATGAACTTATTGGTCTTGCTTCTATTGTCGTGCCACCTAATGATCCTTTAGAACAATACTTGCTAGACCACGAAAATGATATGCAAATGAATGAAAGAAGGGAGATAGATGAAATATTTCTTACACAGGGACCCGTATTGAAAAACAACTTGCCTGTTGAAATCCTAGGGGATCCTCCTCCACCCAAGGGTGATCCCGTGTTTGAACTTAAACCTTTGCCTGATAATCTTAAGTATGTTTATCTTGATGAAAAGAAGATATATCCTGTTATTATTAGTGCTAAACTTTCAGAGCATGAAGAGGAAAGATTATTGAAAACTCTGAAGAAGCACCGAGCTGCTATTGGATATACTCTGGATGATCTTAAGGGCATTAGTCCCACTATATGTCAACACAAGATAAAATTGGAAGAAAATGCTAAACCGGTTATTGATCATCAGCGACGGTTAAATCCTAAGATGAAAGAAGTGGTAAGGAAGGAAATTTTAAAGCTTCTAGAGGCAGGTATAATCTATCCAGTTGCTGATATTCAGTGGGTAAGTCATGTCCATTGTGTTCCTAAGAAAGGAGGTTTGACCGTTGTCCCTAATGATAAAGATGAATTGATCCTGCAAAGAATAGTTACAGGTTATAGGATGGTAATTGATTTCCGTAAGTTAAATAAAGCTACTAAGAAAGATCATTACCTCTTGCCATTTATTGATCAAATGCTAGAAAGATTATCCAAACATACTCATTTCTCCTTTCTAGATGGTTATTCTGGTTTCTCTCAAATACCTGTTTCAAAGGGGGATCAAGAAAAGACCACATTTACTTGTCCTTTCAGTACCTTTGCTTATAGACGTATGCCTTTTGGTTTATGTAATGCACCTGCTACCTTTCAAAGATGCATGATGGCTATATTCTCTAACTTTTGTGAAAAGATTGTTGAGGTATTCATGGATGATTTCTCCGTTTACGGAACTTCTTTTGATGATTGCTTAATCAACCTCGATCGAGTATTGCAGAGATGTGAAGACACTAACCTTGTCTTGAATTGGGAGAAGTGCCACTTTATGATTAATGAAGGCATTGTCTTGGGACATAAAATTTCTGAAAGAGGTATTGAAGTTGACAAAGCTAAAGTGGGTGCTATTGGAAGATGCCATGCCCTAAGGATATCAAAGGTATACGAAGTTTCCTTGGTCATACCGGGTTTTATAGGAGGTTCATTAAGGACTTCTCCAAAATTTCCAGGCCTCTGACTAATCTTTTACAGAAAGATATTCCTTTTGTCTATGATGATGATTGTCTAGAAGCATTTGAAATACTTAAGAAAGCATTGATCTCTGCACCTATTGTCCAGCCCCCTGACTGGAATTTACCCTTTGAGATTATGTGCGATGCTAGTGATTATGCTGTAGGAGCTGTTCTAGGGCAAAGAGTAGATAATAAATTGAATGTTATCCAGTATGCTAGCAAAACTCTAGATAGTGCCCAAAGAAACAATGCTACCAATGAGAATGAATTTCTAGCAGTTGTGTTTGCTTGTGATAAGTTTAGACCTTATATCCTTGATTCTAAAGTAACTATTCACATTGATCATGCTGCTATCAAATACCTTATGGAAAAGAAAGATGCTAAACTTAGACTTATTAGATGGGTTCTCTTGCAACAAGAATTTGACTTGCATATTATTGATAGAAAGCGAGCTGAGAACCCCGTAGCAGATAACTTGTCTAGGTTAGAGAATATACTTGAGGACCCACAACCTATGATGATAGCTTTCCTGATGAACAACTAGCTGTCATAAATACTTCCCGTACTGCTCCATGGTATGTTGATTATGCTAATTATATTGTTGCTAAATTTATACCTCCTAGCTTCACTTATCAGCAAAAGAAAAAGTTCTTCTATGATTTGAGACATTACTTTTGGGATGACCCACATCTTTATAAAGAAGGAGTAGATGGTATTATTAGACGTTGTGTACCTGAGCATGAACAGGAACAGATCCTACACAAGTGTCACTCCGAAGCTTACGGAGGACACCATGCGGGAGACAGAACTGCACACAAGGTATTGCAATCCGATTTTTATTGGCCTACTCTCTTCAAGGATGCCCGTAAGTTTGTCTTATCATGTGATGAATGTCAAAGAATCGGTAATATTAGTTGACATCAAGAAATGCCTATGAATTATTCACTTGTTATTGAACCATTTGATGTTTGGGGTTTTGATTATATGTGACCTTTTCCTGCCTCTAATGGGTACACACATATTCTAGTTGTTGTTGATTACGTTACTAAGTGGGTAGAAGCTATTCCAACTAGTACTGATGATCATAGCACCTCTATTAAGATGCTTAAAGAAATTATATTTCCAAGGTTTGGAGTCCCTAGATATCTGATGACTGATGGTGGTTCACACTTTATTCATGGCGCTTTCCGTAAGATGCTTGCTAAGTATGATGTCAACCATAGAATTGCATCACCCTATCACCCACAGACTAGTGGTCAGGTAGAACTAAGTAATAGGGAGTTGAAATTAATCTTACAGAAGACAGTTAATAGGTCTAGAAAGAATTGGTCCAAGAAACTAGATGATGCATTATGGGCCTATAGAACTGCATACAAAAATCATATGGGTATTTCTCCAAATAAGATGTTATATGGAAAAGCTTGTCACTTACCTCTTGAGCTAGAACATAAGGCATATTGGATATCAAAGAGCTCAATTATGATTTCAAACTTGCCGGTGAAAAGAGGCTATTTGATATTAGCTGTCTCGATGAATGGAGAACCCAGGCCTACGAGAATGCCAAGTTATTTAAAGAAAAAGTTAAAAGATAGCATGACAAAAGGATACAAAAGCGTGAGTTCAACGTAGGTGATTATGTTTTGCTATTCAACTCTCGTTTAAGATTTTTTGCAGGAAAACTTCTCTCCAAGTGGGAAGGGCCTGACGTTATCGAGGAGGTCTATCGTTCCGGTGCTATAAAGATCAAAAACTTCGAAGGCACAAATCCGAAGGTGGTGAATGGTCAAAGGATCAAACATTATATCTCAGGTAATCCTATAAATGTTGAAACTAATATTATTGAAACCATAACCCCGGAGGAATACATAAGGGCCACTTTCCAGAACGATTCAGCCTCCGAAAAGGAAGAGGTATACGGTAAGTAAACCGACTCCAAAACAGTTCTAAAGGCAATTTTTCTCCATTTTGGAATATTTAGAAAAATACAAAAATAAACCGCAGTCCAGAGGAGAAACGAGGTGGCCTCGAGGGTAGGGGCGCGCCCTCCTTTCCAGGGCGCGCCCCCTGCCTCGAGGGCACCCCTGTGTCCCCTGGACTCCATTTTCTTGTGGGTTGTTCCTTTTGTTCGGGGAAAATTCATTATATATACTCCTGGAGGTTTTGACCTCTGTATCACGCAGAATTCCTCTGTTTTCGTTTCGAGATGTTTCTGTCGCAGATAAGATCAAGATGCCTTCTCATGAGTCTGATGGAGAAAATCGGGTGTCTCATCCAACACTTGACCCAAGAGCAAACAGCGATGCCAACCACTTTGGTCCATCATAGGAGGAAGAGAATCGTATCCTGAGGGGTATCATCGCCAAGAATATTACGTCACCACCCCCGAAGGAGACATAATCATATGGGTATGGGCACTCCCCTTGGCAACTGCCAAGCTTGGGGGAGTGACCCCGATATCGTATCACCATCACTCCTATCTTTACGGTTTTACTTAGTTCCATCCTTTTGGTAGTATCTTGATCTATTAGAATAAAGTTAGCATGATCTAGTTGTGAGCTTTTGCTTTGTGAGCTTTATCCTTTGTAATCGAGTCCGTGAGTTATATAATAAAGATTAGTGTTGAGTCAAGGGCTGGATTTCCTCACTTGGGTCATGATAAAGAAAAAGAAAACAAAAAGAGTATGAAAGAGATCATGTCGATCTTATGGGAAGTAATGGTTTCACATACAAGAGTATGATAAATAAAAGTTGTTGGGAGGTGACAAACATAGTTTTGGTCATCGTTGCAATTAATAGGAATTAATAAAAGAAGAGAGGCTTCACATACAAATATACTATCTTGGACATCTTTTATGATTGTGAGCACTCATTAAAGTATGACATGCTAAAGAGTTGATGTTGGACAAGGAAGACAACATAATGGGTTATGTCTTCTTATATCTGTAATAAAGTATATTGTCATGGATCTTCCAACATGTTGAGCTTGCCTTTCCCTCTCATGCTAGCCAAAAATCCTCGCACTAAGTAGAGATACTACTTGTGCTTCCATATATCCTTAAACCCAGTTTTGCCTTGAGAGTCCACCATACCTACCAATGGATTGAGAAAGATCCTTCCAAGTAAGTTGTCATGTTGTAAACCCGCTAATATATGCATGATTTATTGGTGTGGGAGAAATTAGCTTTATACGATCTTGTGATATGGAAGTAATAAAAGCGACGGGCTGCATAATAAAGGTCCTTATCACAAGTGGCAATATAAAGTGAAGTTCTTCTATGCTACGACTTTGTGCATCCAACCATAAAAACACATGACAACCTCTGCTTCCCTCTATGAAGGGCCTATCTTTTGTTCTTGTCTTATAGGTGTCAAGGTGAGCTCCACCTTTCCTTTTTCATTTTATCCTTTGGCAAGCACACTGTGTTGGAAAGATCCTGATATATATACCCACTTGGATATAAGTTCTCGTGATCTATTACTATTGACATTACCCTTGAGGTAAAATGTTGGGAGGCAACACCATAAGCCCCTATCTTTCTCTGTGTCCGATTAAAACTCTATAAACATAAGTATTGCGTGAGTGTGAGCAATTATGAAAGACTATATGATAGTTTAGTATGCAGGCTTGCTAAAAAGCTCTTATATTGACTCTTTCTGATGTTACGATAAATTGCAATTGCTTCAATGACCGAGACCAAAGTTTGTCAATTTATAATGAAGTTTATGATGCATACTTGATATTGTGGATGAATTGTTACTTTTGCATAATGATCATATGCATATATTTATATAAGTTGCTGTTATGAGAATGATCATGATGCCCTCATGTCTGTATCTGTTTTAATCGACACCTCTATCTCTAAACATGTGGGCATATTTTTCGATATCGGCTTTCGCTTGAGGACAAGCGAGGTCTAAGCTTGGGGGAGTTGATACGTCAATTTTGCATCATGCTTATAAGTTGATATTTATTGCATTATGGGCTGTTCATACATGTTTTGTCACAATACTTATGCCTTTTCCCTCTTATTTTCCAAGGTTTACATGAAGAAGGGGGAATGCCGGCAGCTGGAATTCTGGGCTGGAAAAGGAGCAAACTCTGGAAACCTATTCTGCACAACTCCAAAAGCCCCGAAACTCCACAGAACATTTTTTTCGGAAAATATAAAAAATACCTGGCGGAAGAAACCCACGAGGGGGGCCACTGGCTGGCCTCGAGGGTGGGGGGCATGCCCCCCTTCCCAGGGCGCGCCCCCTGCCTCGAGGGCCAGCTGGTGGGCCCCAGGTTCCCATCTTCTCCTATATGAAGCATTTTGACCTAAAAAAATCGAGGAGAGGCTTTCGGGACCAGACGCCGCCGTCTTGAGGCGGAACCGAGGCGGAAACCAATCTAGGGCTCCGAAAGAGCTGTTCTGCCGGGGATACTTCCCTCCGGGGGGGAATCATCACCGCCGTCATCACCAACAACTCTCCCATCTTGGGGAGAGCTATCTTCATCAACATCTTCACCAGCACCATCTCCTCTCAAACCCTAGTTCATCTCTTGTATCCAATCTTGTTATCCAAACCTCAGATTGGTACCTGTGGGTTGCTAGTAGTGTTGATTACTCCTTGTAGTTGATGCTAGTTGGTTTATTTGGCGGAAGATCATATGTTCAGATCCATTGTGCATATTAATACCCCTCTGATCATGAACAATATTATGTCTTGTGAGTAGTTGCTTTTTTCCTGAGGACATGGGAGAAGTCTTGCTATTAGTAGTCATGTGAGTTTGGTCTTCGTTCGATATTTTGATGAGATGTATGTTGTCTCTCCTCTAGTGGTGTCATGTGAACGTCGACTACATGACACTTCACCATTATTTGGGCCTAGAGGAAGGCATTGGGAAGTAATAAGTAGATGATGGGTTGCTAGAGAGACAGAAGATTAAACCCTAGTTTATGCGTTGCTTCGTAAGGGGCTGATTTGGATCCATATGTTTCGGGCTATGGTTAGGTTTACCTTAATACTTCTTTTGTAGTTGCGGATGCTTGCATTAGAGGTTAATCATAAGTGGGAGGCTTGTCCAAGTAAGGGAAACACCCAAGCACAGGTCCACCCACATACCAAATTATCAAAGTACCGAACGCGAATCAGATGATCGTGATGAAAACTAGCTTGATGATAATTCCCATATGTCCTCGGGAGCGCTTTACCTTGCATAAGAGTTTGTCCAGGCTTATCCTTTGCTACAAAAAGGATTGGGCCACCTTGCTGCACCTATTTAATTTTATCGTTTGTTACTTGCTACCAATTATCTTATCACAAAACTATCTGTTACATATAATTTCAGTGCTTGCAGAAAATACCTTACTGAAAACTGCCTATCATTTCCTTCTGCTCCTCGTTGGGTTCGACACTCTTACTTAACAAAAGGACTACGATAGATCCCCTACACTTGTGGGTTATCATCTCTTAACTCTACCGAGACATGATTTTGGACGCGTCAGGAGATCCCTCTCCTTCATCAGACATGTTGGTGTGTCGGCCCTGATCTACTAGATGGAGATGTAGCCTCCCCACCCTCCATTTTGGATATTTTAGGTAGGTCTTCAATAACCATCGCTTTAGCCCCTATAGTGGAGAGAATGTACCGGATTATGGCATGATTACCTCTTGATACGTCTCCAACGTATCTATAATCTTTTATTGTTCCATGCTATTATATTATCCTTCTAGGATGTTTTATGGGCTTTTATATACACTTTCATATGATTTTTGGGACTAACCTATTAACCCAGAGCCCAGTGCCAGTTTCTGTTTTTTCCTTGTTTTTGAGTTTTAGAGAAAAGGGATATCAAAAGGAGTCCAATTAACATGCCAATTTTTGATGATTTTTTATGGACCAAAAGAAGCCCCCAGAGTAAAAGAGTTGGGCCAGGAGAGTCCCGCGTTGCCCACAAGGGTGGGGGCGCGCCCACCCCAAGTGGGAGCGCCCCCCTATCTCGTGAACAGCCCGGAGACCCCCCCTGACGTGAGACCTACGCCAAAAATTCCAATAAATACAGAAACCTCCGGAAAGTAACCTAGATCAAGAGTTCCGCTGCCGAAAGCCTCTGTTGCCACCAAAAACCAATCTAGACCCTGTTCCGTCACCCTGCCGGACGGGGAATCCCTCTCCGGTGGCCATCTTCATCATCCCGGCGCTCTCCATGATGAGGAGGGAGTAGTCTACCCTCGGGGCTGAGGGTATGTATCAGTAGCTATGTGTTTGATCTCTCTCTCTCTCTCTCTCTCTCTCTCTCTCTCTCTCTCTCTCTCTCTCTCTCTCTCGTGTTCTTGAGATGGCACGATCTTGAGGTATCGCGAGCTTTGCTACTATAGTTGGATATTATGATGTTTCTCCCCCTCTACTCTCTTGTAATGGATTGAGTTTACCCTTTGAAGTTATCTTATCGGATTGAGTCTTTAAGGATTTGAGAACACTTGATGTATGTCTTGCGTGGGATACCCGTGGTGACAATGGGGTATTCTATCGATTCACTTGATGTATGTTTTGGTCATCAACTTGAGGGTTCCGTGACCTTAAGAATGTATGCATAGGGGTTGGCACACGTTTTCGTCTTGACTCTCCGGTAGAAACTTTGGGGCACTCTTTGAAGTGCTTTGTGTTGGTTGAATAGATGAATCTGAGATTATGTGATGCATATCGTATAATCATGCCCACGGATACTTGAGGTGACAATGGATTATCTAGGTGACATTAGGGTTTTGGTTGATTTGTATCTTAAGGTGTTATTCTAGTACGAACTCTATAATAGATTGAACGGAAAGAATAGCTTCGTGTTATTTTACTACGGACTCTTGAATAGATCGATCAGAAAGAATAGCTTTGAGATGGTTTCGTACCCTACCATAATCTCTTCGTTTGTTCTTCGCTATTAGTGACTTTGGAGTGACTCTTTGTTGCATGTTGAGGGGTAGTAATATGATCCAATTATGTTATCCTTGTTGAGAGAACTTGCACTAGTGAAAGTATGAACCCTAGACCTTGTTTTCTATCATTGCAACACCCTTTATGCTCACTTTTACCACTTGCTATCTTGCTGTTTTTATATTTTCATATTACAAAAACCTATATCTACCATCCATATTGCACTTGTATCACCATCTCTTCACGGAACTAGTGCACCTATACAATTTACCATTGTATTGGGTGTGTTGGGGACATAAGAGACTCTTTGTTATTTGGTTGCAGGGTTGTTTGAGAGAGACCAACTTCATCCTATGCCTCCCACGGATTGATAAACCTTAGGTCATCCACTTGAGGGAAATTTGCTACTGTCCTACAAACCTCTGCACTTCGAGGCCCAACAACTTCTACAAGAAGAAGGCTGCGTAGTAGACATCAAGCTCTTTTCTGGCGTCGTTGCCGTGGGGGTTAGTGCTTGTAGGTATATCTTTAGATCTTGCAATCGAATCTTTTACTTTCTTGTTTTTTCACTAGTTTAGTTTATAAAAGAAAATTACAAAAAATGGAATTAAGGTTACATCATATGCTTCATCTTTTTAATATCTTTCGTGAAAATTATGGGAAGGAAAATTGTGCTCAAGTACTAGAAGAAGAATTACATAGAATGATTGGCATAAAATATGTGCATGATGAGCATGATTGCAATGTTGTTAGTATGAATTCTTTGAATACCCATGATGCTAATGATATGCAAAGCCAGATATGTTTAGTCCCCCAAGTTTTGATGAGAAAATTTATTATGATGAAAGCATGCCTCTGATATGTCCATTTTTCATCATGATTATATGTTGATATTTATTGCATTATGGGCTGTTATTACACGTTATGTAACAATACTTATGCATTTTCTCTCTTATTTTACAAGGTTTACATGAAGAGGGAGAATGCCGGCAGCTGGAATTCTGGGCTGGAAAAGGAGCAAACTCTGGAAACCTATTCTGCACAACTCCAAATGCCTCGAAACTCCACAGAACTCCGTTTCAGAAAATATAAAAAATATCTGGTAAAAGAAGTTCACCAGGGGGGCCACCTCCTTCAACCACTAACCCCCCCCCCCCCTCTCAGGGCGCGCCCCCGGTCTTGTGGGCCCACCGACGGCCCCCTGATGCCCATCTTCTCCTATATGAGGTGTTTTGACTTGGAAAAAATAATAAGGAGGCTTTCGGGACCTGACGCCGCCGTCTCGAGGCGGAACCGAGGCGGAAACCAATCTAGGGCTCTGGCAGAGCTGTTCTGCCTGGGATACTTCCCTCCGGGAGGGGGAAATCATCACCACCGTCATCACCAACAACTCTCCCATCTTGGGGAGAGCTATCTTCATCAACATCTTCACCAGTACCATCTCCTCGCAAACCCTAGTTCATCTCTTGTATCCAATCTTTGTATCCAAACCTCAGATTGGTACCTGTGGGTTGCTAGTAGTGTTGATTACTCCTTGTAGTTGATGCTAGTTGGTTTATTTGATGGAATATCATATGTTCAGATCCATTATGCATATTGATACCCCTCTGATCATGAACAATATTATGTCTTGTGAGTAGTTACTTTTGTTCCTGAGGACATGGGAGAAGTCTTGCTATTAGTAGTCATGTGAATTTGGCCTTCGTTTGATATTTTGATGAGATGTATGTTGTCTCTCCTCTAGTGGTTTCATGTGAACGTCGACTACATGACACTTCACCATTATTTGGGCCTAGAGAAAGGCATTGGGAAGTAATAAGTAGATGATGGGTTGCTAGAGTAACAGAAGCTTAAACCCTAGTTTATGCGTTGCTTCGTAAGGGGCTGATTTGGATCCATATGTTTCAAGCTATGGTTAGGTTTACCTTAATACTTATTTTGTAGTTGCGGATACTTGCATTAGAGGTTAATCATAAGTGGGAGGCTTGTCCAAGTAAGGACAGCACCCAAGCACCATTCCACCCACATACCAAATTATCAAAGTACCAAACGCGAATCAGATGATCGTGATGAAAACTAGCTTGACGAAAATTGCCATGTGTCCTCGGGAGCGCTTTCCTTGATATAAGAGTTTGTCCAAGCTTGTCTTTGCTACAAAAAGGATTGGGCCACCTTGATGCACCTTATTTGCTTTTATCTTTTTTCACTTGCTACCAATTATCTTATCACAAAACTATCTGTTACCTATAATTTCAATGCTTGCACACAATACCTTACTGAAAACTGCCTATCATTTCCTTCTGCTCTTCGTTGGGTTTGACACTCTTATTTATCGAAAGGACTACGATAGATCCCCTACACTTGTGGGTCATCAAGACTCTTTTCTGGCGCCGTTGCCGGGGAGTGAAGCGCCTTTGGTAAGTGGAATTTGGTAAGGAAAAATTTATATAGTGTGCTGAAATTTATTGTCACTTGTTATTATGGCTCATAATTTTTTGAGGGGCTTGTTCGGGGTATCTTCACCCCAATCAGAAGAGAAAAGAGTTGCTCCTCAACCTACTGCACCTACTGAAAATGTTTGCTTTGAGATTCCTTCGGGTATGATAGAGAAACTTCTTGAAAATCCTTTTACAGGAGACGGAACACTGCATCCCGATTTACACCTAATCTATGTGGATGAAGTTTGTGGATTATTTAAGCTTGCAGGTATGCTCGAGGATGTTATCAAGAAGAAGGTCTTCCCTTTATCTTTGAAGGGAGATGCATTGACATGGTTTAGGCTATGTGATGATATTGGATCATGGAACTATAATCGTCTGAAGTTAGAATTTCATCAGAAGTTCTACCCTATGCACCAGATTCATCGTGATCGTAATTATATTTATAATTGCTGGCCTCGCGAAGGAGAAAGCAACGCTCAAGCTTGGGGGAGGCTTAACTCAATGTTATATTCATGCCCCAATGATGAGCTCACAAAAAAAATGATCATTCAAAATTTTTATGCTCGGCTTTCTCTGAATAATCGCACCATGCTCGATAATTCTTGTTCTGGATCTTTTATGATGAAGACTATTGAATTCAAATGCGATTTATTGGAAAGAATTAAACAAAACTCTGAAGATTGGGATCTCAACAAAGGTAAGGAGTCAGGTATGACCCCTAAGTTTGATTGTGTTAAAGCTTTTATGGATACCGATGTTTTCCGTGAGTTTAGCACTAAATATGGACTTGATTCTGAGATAGTAGCCTCTTTCTGTGAAATTTTTGCTACTCATGTTGATCTCCCCAAGGAGAAGTGGTTTAAATACCATCCCCCTATTGAAGTAAAAGTAGTTGAACCTATTAAAGTTGAAGAAAAGACTATCACTTATAATGTTGATCCTATTATTCCTACTGCTTATATTGAGAAAGCACCTTTCCCTGTTAGGATAAAGGATCATGCTCAAGCTTCAATTGTAGTTCGTAAGAGTAATACTAGAACACCTACACCCTCTGAGCAAACTAAAGTTGAACCTAGTGTTTCTATGGTTAAAGATCTCTTGTTAGAAGATTTAGATGGACATGTTATTTACCTCCAAGAAGAGTCTGCTAGAATAGCCAAACCCAATGCTAGGAATAACATAAACATGTTGTAGGCTAGCCTGTTATCTCTGTTAAGATAGGAGATCATTGCTATCATGGTTTATGTGACGTAGGTGCCAGTGCGAGTATTATCCCTCTTACCTTATATCGAGAAATTATGCATGATATTGCACCTGTTGAGTTAGAAGGGATTGATGTTACTATTAAGCTTGCTAATAGAGACACTATTTCACCGGTTGGGATTGTTAGAGATGTTGAAGTCTTGTGTGGGAAGTTTAAATACCCTGCTGATTTTCTTGTTCTTAGTTCCCCACAAGATGAATTATGTCCCATTATATTTGGTAGACCCTTCTTGAATACTGTTAATGCCAAGATAGACTGCGTGAAAGATATTGTTACTATTGGATTTGGGGACATGTCTCATGATTTTAACTTTGCTAAATTCCGTGGACAACCCCTTGATAAAGAATGTAATGCCCAGGATGGGACTATACCTCCTACGTGTCGAGGCACGACTTAAAGGTATAAGCCCATTCTGGAATGATCTCAAGTTTGGTATCTTTGCACGACTCATGTAAAAATGGGGATGAAACTGCAAAAGGAGAAAGTTGGCTTACACTCGCCACTTCACACAATACATTACATAAGCAAAACATCATTCAAAACATCACAACCCGACTATGGGCACAGATCCAAAAGAAAGATACCAAAACAAACATAAAGCCACAGGTCCGAATCGCCCCTAGTAGAAACCACTACTGATCGTCGAAAACGTCACAAGCATACGGCCACTCTCTTCCTTGAGCTCCCAAAGAAGTACTTGAACCAGCTCCTGCATCATTCTCAGCTGAACCTGCATCTGGTGTTGTAGTATCTGTGAGCCACGAGGACTCAGCAATCCCATAACCATGGGTATCAAGACTAGCAAAGCTTCGTGGGTAGGAAGAGGTAAGGTGGTGAGGTTGCAGCAGCGGCTAAGCATCATATGGTGGCTAACTTACAAGTACAAGAATAAGATGAGCATCTACGCAAACGGTCGCAACTAGTAGTGATCGCTAAAGATCCTGAACTACATACGAGTCAAACATAACCCCACCGTGTTCTCTTCTCAAAATGAAAAGAGACAGTCACGGTTACTCACACAGTTGTGTGTTTTACTTCGGATCCTCTGTCAAGTTTTCTACAACCTGACATTAACAAATTCCAATCTGCCACATAACCGCGGGCACGGCTTTCGAAAGATTATAACCCTGCAGGGGTGTCCCAACTTATCCCATCACAAGCTCTCACGATTAGCTGAAGTGATAAATATAATATCATCACCCCTTATCTTAGGGAAATCCGATCAGGCTCGGCATCCCGGTGCACAAGACATTTCGACAATGGTAAAACAAGTCCAGCAAGACCTCCCGGCGTGCCGACACCCTGATAGTAGCTGCGAGTATCTCGTCTCAGGCCACGACCGGATGGGCGATGCTACAGGTAAAACCAATCCTCGAGTTTCCCCGTGGTGGCCCCGCAGGACCCCCGTTTGGGACCAACACCATCAGCACTGGCCCCCCCTGTTATGTAGAATTAAGAACCCGGGGACATGACCCCCTATGCAATTAATTAATTATTTAAGTTGTTATTATGAGCAAATTAAAACCAATGTTGGGCCTTGATGGAGGAGTTTTATTCAAAGACGAACTGTCAAGGGGTCCCCATCTACCCATCGTGTAAGGAACGCAAAATCAAGGAACATAATGCTGGTTTATCGGCGCCTAAGGTGGCATGAGTAGAACAAAACACCGAGCAAAAGGCCAAGCCTTCCACCCATGCCCAGTATATAGGTGTGTTAATAATAATTATAGATATTGTGATATTCCAACAACAAGTTCCCTCCTGGAACGAACTTCATCTTCACATGCAACTAACAACGCTATAAGAGGGGCTGAGCAAGCGGGTAACATAGCCAAACAATGGTTTTGCTAGGAAGGTGTCAAAAGGTTAGAGGTTTCATGGCAACAAGGAGAGGCTGACATAAAAGATGGGTAGCGCGACATGTAACGATAGCATCGAGACAACTAAGCATGGCAATGGTAGTAAAGGTATCCAAGGGTATGATCATCTTGCCTGGGATTCCGCAAGGGAGAAGAATGGGTCCATAAAGTAGACGGAGCAACATAGTCGAGCGAATCCTCACAACTCCGGAATGAAACCGAAGCTAACAAGAGAAGCAACCGGAAAGAAGCAAACAACACGGTAAACACACAAGCATAAACATGGCATACGATGCACATCCAAGTATGATGCATGTCCGGTTTAAATATGCATGGCATGGCAAAGTGCACAAACAAAACTACAAGTTAAGTGGAGCTCAATATGCAACGAGTTGCATATTGACGAAACACCACAATTTTAATTATTTAGTTGACTCTCGTTTATATACAAGACAAGATTAAATGTTTGTAAACATGGCAAGAGGTGAAGAAAGAGCAAACTACCTATCTAGGCAATTTAAATGAGGCCGGAAAAACAACAACAATTCCGGAAAATCCCCATGAGCATGTTTAGCAATTTTTAAGCAAACAACAATTCACACATTTTAATGTTGTTAACATGATGCGCATGACATGATCAAGTTTTATGCAATTTTAGTTAAAGGTTGACATGAAGAAGATATGAAGTCTTGTCACCGTGGTGGAAGGAAAGGGTGCCACGGCAACGATCCGAAAATGATGCAACGGCAACATCTCGGTTCCGGTAACTCGTTGAGAGACCGGTGCAAAAGATGACGGAGAGCGAGTCGAACAAGATGAAAAAGGTGGGGTGATCCCGTCATCGGGTTCCCACGAGTCGGCGACGAGGCAACCGAGGAGCATGACAAAAGGACGAAACGGGCACGGTGCACACAAGGGCAAACATTTCATACAACACATGCAAGCATTCGTCCACGGGCACGTCTCGGGGTTATACCTTCGGAACGTTCGTTTTGGGGCGGTTCGAGATCGTCGAGGGACGTAGGGGAAGTAGGTGTTCTCGCGAGTCGTGGTACACGTTCGTAGAGGGAAGTAGTCGTTCCGTTCGTAGTCGTTCACGTTTCCAAAGAGGTACTTGTCGCGGCATCGGACGTCTTCGGGGCGACGGTAGTGGTACACGGTTCGTCGGCGACGGTAGTGGAAGTAGCCGAACTTCGTTCCGTAGATGTACTTGACGGTTCCGATGGCTCCGGTCGTCGTAGTACTCATGTTGGTGTAGTGGAACTTGACGCATCGTCGTGGTACTTGCCAAAAACAACCTCGGATGTAGTCGTACACACATGTAGATGAACTTGACGGATCTTGGGGTCCCTCGTTTATATGAACTTGGCGAAAACAAAAGGGGGCAGCAAGGTCTTGGCGGCGCCGGTGGCCCGAGCAGAGGCCATGGCCCGGGCGACGACGAGGTACTTGGCCAGCAGGTGGAGCAGCAGGGAGGAAGAAGACCATGGCCGCCTGCGCTTGACGATGGAGGGCGCAGCGGGTGGCCCGTGGTGGTGCGAGGCTTCGGTCCCTCGTCTGCCTTGCAGACGAGGGCGAGGCAGGAGGCTAGTGACGAGGCCTTGGGGCGGAGGAGGATCGATGGAGCAGAGGCGGCTGGACGAGGGAGCTCGAATGGCAGCAGCCAGGCTCCTGGTCGACGACGGAGGGCGTCGAGGTCGAGCTCGGGGACGAGCCCCTGTCGCTTGGGGAGGCACGAAACGGCGGTGACGGCAGCGAGGAGGAGCAGAAGGTGGCTCGGGGCGACGGCACTCGGTGCTGCGGCCAGAGGCGAGGAGGAGAGGCGCATGGAGGGCCCTGGGGGAGGCGCGCCAGGCGCGGGCGTCGAGCAGGGAAGAAGGATGGCGCGGCGCCCTGCGTCGTCGGAGAGGAGGGGCGCGGTGCACTGCGGCCTTGGCGCGGAGGAGACCAGAGGGGAAGGAGGCGCGCGGAGAAGGGCCTGCGCGGCGGCCTGGCGAGGAGGATCGAGGGAAACGGTGCGGGGTGAGGGACGATGGGGTGCGGCGGTCGGTGGGAGAGCGAACGAGGGTGAGGGATCGAGGGGAGAAGCTGGCGGCGCGAGAGGGATGAGAGGGAGGGCCAGAGGGGATCGGGAGAGATCGAGGGGGCGGAGCGCTGCGGGAGATGGGATCGAGCCTGGCTCGATGGCTCGATGGGAGGAGGGGTGCGGCGGACAGGGGAAGAGCGAGGGGAGAGGAGGAGATCGAGAGGATCGGGACGAAGGGGTGCGGCTGCGCTTAGGGTTACGGGGTGGAGTGGGCCAAGAGGCCAGATGGGTCGGCTGGGGGGGAGGCCGCAGGCCGAAAGGAGGCCCAAGCTGGGCTTAGACCATGGTCTATCTCTCTCTCTCCTCTGAAAAATAAAACAAAACCGAGAAGAAAAAGAAAAAGGAGAGAAGAAAAAGAAAGAGGTAGATAGGGAAAGAATTTAGGCAAGAGGTTATTTCCTGGACTCGCAAAAATGTAAGGAATCAATTAAAATTGTTGGAGGGTTTTTGGAAGAACCTTGATAAACGGGAAAGAAATATAGGGAAGGTTTTGACGGTGAAACTTGAATTAAAGAGGCATGGGGAATATATGCAAGTGTGTTGGGTTAATTCCACACAAATGGACTATTTAATTATAATAGCTCCATAATATTAGGAGGATATGTTATAAAGAGAAGTCACACTTCCCTCGATTTAAATGGACCGAAGGTCCACACAATTTATTTAAGTTGAGATGCAAAAGATTAATGACATGATGGCATGATGACATGATGCAATGCAAAATAAATAAAGCAAGCACAACTGAAACACACGGGAGAACCCGGAACATCTGGAATCTCTGGAATCTTCTGGGACGTCGGTCTTCGGGAGTCACAAAGAACTACCTAGTAAGGATGAAATTATTGGTCTTGCTTCATTGTTGTGCCTCCTAATGATCCTTTAGAACAATACTTGCTAGACCATGAAAATGATATGCATATGAATGAGAGAAGGGACATAGATGAAATATTCTTTAAACAGGGACCCGTATTGAAAAACAACTTGCCTGTTGAAATCCTAGGGGATCCTCCGCCACCCAAGGGTGATCCCGTGTTTGAAATTAAACCCTTACCTGATAATCCTAAGTATGTTTATCTTGATGAAAAGAAGATATATCCTGCTATTATTAGTGCTAACCTTTCAGAGCAGGAAGAATAAAAATTATTGAAAACTCTGAAGAAGCACCGTGCTGCTATTGGATATACTCTGGATGGTCTTAAGGGCATTAGTCCCACTATATGCCAACACAAGATAAAATTGGAAGAAAATGCTAAACCGGTTATTGATCATCAACGACGGTTAAATTCTAAAATGAAAGAAGTGGTAAGGAAGGAAATACTAAAGCTTCTAGAGGCAGGTATTATCTATCCAGTTGATGATAGCCAGTGGGTAAGTCTTGTCCATTGTGTCCCTAAGAAGGGAGGTATGACTGTTGTTCCTAATGATAAAGATGCATTGATCCCGCAAAGAATAGTTACAGGTTATAGGATGGTAATTGATTTCCGTAAGTTAAATAAAGCTACTAAGAAAGATCATTACCCCTTGCCATTTATTGATCAAATGCTAGAAAGGTTATCCAAGCATACTCATTTTTGCTTTCTAGATGGTTATTCCTGTTTCTCTCAAATACCTGTGTCAAAAGGGGATCAAGAAAAAACCTCCCTTACTTGTCCTTTCGGTACCTTTGCTTATAGACATATGCCTTTTGGTTTATGTAATGCACCTGCTACCTTTCAAAGATGCATGATGGCTATACTCTATGATTTTTGTGAAAAGATTGTTGAGGTTTTCATGGATGATTTCTCCGTTTACGAAACTTCTTTTGATGATTGCTTAAGCAACCTTGATCGAGTTTTGTAGAGATGTGAAGACACTAATATTGTCTTGAATTGGGAGAAGTGCCACTTTATGGTTAATGAAGGCATTGTCTGGGACATAAAATTTCTGAAAGAGGTATTGAAGTTGACAAAGCTAAAGTTGATGCTATTGAAAAGATGCCATGCCCTAAGGACATCAAAGGTATACGAAGTTTCGTTGGTCATGCCGGGTTTTATAGGAGGTTCATAAAGGACTTCTCCAAAATCTCTAGGTCTCTGACTAATCTCTTACAAAAAGATATTCCTTTTGTCTTTGATGATGATTGTCTAGAAGCATTTGAAATACTTAAGAAAACATTAATCTCTGCACCTATTGTCCAGCTCCCTGACTGGAATTTACCCTTTGAGATTATGTGCGATGCTAGTGATTATGCTGTAGGTGCTGTCTTAGGACAAAGAGTTGATAAGAAATTGAATGTTATCCAATATGCTAGTAAAACTCTAGACAGTGCCCAAAGAAATTATGCTACTACTGAGAAAGAATTTTTAGCAGTTGTATTTGCTTGTGATAAGTTTAGACCCTATATCGTTGATTCTAAAGTAACTATTCACACTGATCATGCTGCTATCAAATGCCTTATGGAAAAGAAAGATGCTAAACATAGACTTATTAGATGGGTTCTCTTACTGCAAGAATTTGACTTGCATATTATAGATAGAAAGGGAGCTGAGAACCCCGTTGCAGATAACTTGTCTAGGTTAGAGAATATACTTGATGAGCCACAACCTATTGATGATAGCTTTCCTGATGGACAATTAGCTATCATAAATACTTCTCCTGCTGCTCCATGGTATGCTGATTATGCTAATTATATTGTTGCTAAGTTTATACCTCCTAGCTTCACATACCAGCAAAAGAAAAAGTTCTTCTATGATTTGAGACATTACTTCTGGGATGACCCACATCTTTATAAAAAAGGAGTAGATGGTATCATTAGACGTTGTGTACCTGAGCATGAACATGAACAGATCCTAGGCAAGTGCCACTCCGAAGCATATGGAGGACACCATGCGGGAGACAGAACTGCAAACAAGGTATTGCAATCCGGTTTTTATTGGCCTACTCTCTTCAAGGATGCCCGTAAGTTTGTCTTATCTTGTGATGAATGTCAAAGAATTGGTAATATTAGTAGACGTCAAGAAATGCCTATGAATTATTCACTTGTTATTGAACCATTTGATGTTTGGGGCTTTGATTATATGGGACCGTTTCCTGCCTCTAATGGATACACACATATTTTAGTTGCTGTTGATTCGTTACTAAGTGGGTAGAAGCTATTCCAACTAGTAGTGATGATCATAACACCTCTATTAAGATGCTTAAAGAAGTTATTTTTCTGAGGTTTGGAGTCCCTAGATATCTAATGACTGATGGTGGCTCACACTTTATTCATGGTGCTTTCCATAAAATGCTTGCAAAATATGATGTGAATCATAGAATTGCATCTCCTTATCATCCACAGACTACTGGTCAAGTAGAACTAAGTAATAGAGAGTTGAAATTAATTTTGCAAAAGACAGTTAATAGGTCTAGAAAGAATTGGTCCAAGAAACTTGATGATGCATTATGGGCCTATAGAACTGCATACAAAAATCCTATGGGTATGTCTCCGTATAAGATGGTATATGGAAAAGCTTGTCATTTACCTCTTGAGCTAGAACATAAAGCATATTGGGCTATCAAAGAGCTCAATTATGATTTCAAACTTGCTGGTGAGAGGAGGCTATTTGACATTAGCTGCCTTGATGAATGGAGAACCCAGGCATATGAGAATGCCAAGTTGTTTAAAGAAAAAGTTAAAAGATGGCATGACAAAAGGATACAAAAGCATGAGTTTAACGTAGGTGATTATGTCTTGCTATTCAACTCTCGTTTAAGATTGTTTGCAAGAAAACTTCTCTCCAAGTGGGAAGGACCTTACGTTAGCGAGGAGGTCTATCGTTCCGGTGCCATAAAAATCAACAACTTCGAAGGAACAAATCCGAAGGTGGTGAACGGTCAAAGAATCAAACATTATATCTCAGGTAATCCTATTAAAGTTGAAACCAATGTTATTGAAACCGTAACCCCGGAGGAATACATAAGGGACACTTTCCAGAACAATTCAGCCTCCAAAAAGGAAGAGGTGTGTGATAATACGGTAAGTAAACCGACTCCAAAATAGCTCTAAAGGCAATTTTTCTCCGTTTTGGAATATCTAGAAAAATAGAAAAATAAGCCGCAGTCCGGAAGAGACACGAGCCGTCCACGAGGGTGGACGGCGCGCCCCCCCCCCCCCTGTCAGGGCGCGCCCCCTGCCTCGTGGGCAGCTCGTGTGCCTCCCGGACTTTGTTTTCTTGTGGGTTACTCCTTTTGGTCGGTAAAAAATGATTATATATACTCCCGAAGGATTTGACCTCTATATCATGCAAAAATCCTATGTTCTTGTTTCGAGCTATTTTCTGCTAGGGTTTGCGAAGCCACGCATCATGTCGTCTCCCTCCTCCAACAACGAAGGCAACAATGCTTGGCTAATGATGATAGATCTGAAGATGGAAGGACCCGAGGAGATCCACAAGGAGAAGAAGATCAAGATGGAGGTGGAAGATGCAACTCCGGCATCGGGAGAAGAGGACACCCCTAAATCTCTTCCTAATCTCTTTACCTCAACTGAGATTGAAGCTTTCAGGATGACTGAGTTAGCTCAAATTCGAAACAAGCATCACACAAGTGAAAATATTTTGTTGAAGGTTTACATAGCTGCACTCAAAGGTACTATCCGCAAGCTGGAGGATCTCCTACGCTCGATATATGATGATTCGGCGTCACTACTTTCAACTCCATCATCACCACCCCCGAAGAAGAGACATAATCATATGGGTATGAGCACTCCCCTTGGCAACTGCCAAGCTTGGGGGAGTGACCCCGGTATCGTATCACCATCACTCCTATCTTTACCGTTTTTCTTAGTTTGATCCTTTTGGTAGTATCTTGATCTAGTAGAATAAAGTTAGCATGATCTAGTTGTGAGCTTTTGCCTTATGATCTTTACCCTTTGTAATCGAGTCCGTGAGCTATATAATAAATATTAGTGTTGATTCAAGGGCTTGATTTCCTCACTTGGGTCATGATGAAAAGAAAGAAAACATAAAGAGTATCAAAGAGATCATATCGATCTTATGGGAAGTAATGACTTCACATATAAGAGTATGATAAATAAAAATTGTTGGGAGTTGACAAACATAGTTTTGGTCATCGTTGCAATTAATAGGAAGTAATAAAAGAAGAGGGGCTTCACATACAAATATACTATCTTGGACATCTTTTATGATTGTGAGCACTCATTAAAGTATGACATGCTAAAGAGTTGATGTTGGACAAGGAAGACAACATAATGGGTTATGTTTTCTTATATCCGAAATAAAGTATATTGTCATGGATCATCCAACATGTTGAGCTTGCCTTTCCCCCTCATGCTAGCCAAAACTCCTCGGACTAAGTAGAGATATTACTTGTGCTTCCATACATCCTTAAACCCAGTTTTGCCATGAGAGTCCACCATACCTACCTATGGATTGAGAAAGATCCTTCCAAGTAAGTTGTCATGTTGCAAACTCGCTAAAATATGTATGATTTATTAGTGTGGAGGAAATTAGCTTTATAAGATCTTGTGATATGGAAGTAATAAAAGCGACGGACTGCATAATAAAGGTCCTTATCACAAGTGGCAATATAAAGTGACGTTCTTCTATGCTAAGACTTTGTGCATCCAACCATAAAAACACATGACAACCTCTGCTTCCCTCTGCGAAGGGCATATCTATTATTCTTGTCTTACAAGTGTCAAGGTGAAATTCACCATTCCTTTTTACATTTTATCCTTTGGCAAGCACATTGTTTTGGAAAGATCCTGACGTGACATATATACCCACTTAGATGTAAGTTTCCATGATCTATTACTGTTGACATTACCCTTGAGGTAAAAGGTTGGGAGGCAACACCATAAGCCCCTATCTTTCTCTGTGTCCGACTACAACTCCATAACCATAAGTATTGCGTGAGTGTGAGCAATTGTGAAAGACTATATGATAGTTGAGTATCTAGGCTTGCTGAAAAGCTCTTATATTGACTCTTTCCGATATTACGATAAATTGCAATTGCTTCAATGACTGAGATCAAAGTTTGTTAGTTTCCAATGAAGTTATGATTCATGCTTAATATTGTGGATGAATCGTTACTTTAGCATAAGAATCATATGACTATACAAATATATGTTGTTATAAAAATGATCATGATGGCATCATGTCCGAATTTTTTCTTATCGACACCTCTATCTCTAAACGTGTGGACATATATCTCGATATCGACTTTCGCTTGAGGACAAGCGATGTCTAAGCTTGGGGGAGTTGATACGTCCATTTTGCATCATGCTTATATGTTGATATTTATTGCATTATGGGTTGTTATTACACGTTATGTCACAATACTTATGCCTTTTCTCTCTTATTTTACAAGGTTTACATGAAGAGGGAGAATGCCGGCAGCTGGAATTCTGGGCTGGAAAAGGAGCAAACTCTGGAAACCTATTCTGCACAACTCCAAAAGCCCCGAAACTCCATAGAACTCTGTTTCAGAAAATATAAAAAATATCTGGAGAAAGAAGTTCACGAGGGGGGCCACCTGTTGTCTGATAGGTCTCCAACGTACCTATAATTTTTTACTGTTCCATGCTATTATTTATGAAGTCTTGGATGTTTATTGGGCTTTATCATACACTTTTATATCATTTTTGGGACTAACCTACTAACCCAAAGGCCAAGTCCAGATTGCTGTTGTTTGCCTGTTTTAGGGTTTTGCAGAAAAAGAGTATCAAACGGAGTCCAAACGGGATGAAACCTTCGCGAGAGATATTTTTGGAGAAAATCACACACACGGAGCTTGAGAACCACGTTAGGGGATCAAGGGTTGGCCCACGAGGGTGGAGGCGCGCCCCCTGCCCAGGGCGCGCCCCTGCCTCGTGGGGCCCCCGAGCGTTCCCCGGTGCCCTCCTTCTTCCTATATAAGTCTATGTACCCTGAAACCTTCGACAACAGAGAGAAAACCCTAATTCCACCGCCGTAACCTTCTATTCCCATGAGATCCCATCTTGGAGCCTGTTCCAGAGCTCCACCGGAGGGGGATTGATAAGTCCAAAACGTATCTATAATTTCTGCTTGCTCCATGCCTCTTTTGGGTGATATTGCTATGTTATTTATACACTTTTGATCATATTTGGACTAACCTATTAACTCAGTGCACCCCAGTGCCAGTTTCTGTTTTCGGCTGTTTTTGTATTTCAGGTTTTCACATTACGAGAACTGCCAGGAAAAATCCAAAAAAATTATATAAAAAATCAGCGTTCCAGAAGCTACCTTGCGCCCGAAGTACAGCCGGGGGGGGGGGCCACCAGGGCTCCAGGCGCCCTGACGGCGCCCCCCCTGGGCCGCGCCGGGGGGGCGCCTGGGCCCCCCGAGGCTCCTCCGCTGCCCCCCTTTGGCATATATTTAAAGCGTCTCCCGAAACCCTCGAGACGGGAACTCTTTTTCGCGATCTCATCTCTGTTCCGCCGCCGCCGCCGCTTCCAAGATCGGGAGCACCAGGAGAACTCTTCCCGGCACCCTGCCGGAGGGGAGGATCACCACCGGGAGCTTCTCCACCACCATGGACGCCTCCCGGATGAGTTGTGAGTAGTCTCCCTTGGACAATGGGTCCATGACCAGTAGCTATGTGATGTTCTCCTCCCGTTCTTGTGCTTCACTAATTAGTCCTCGTGAGCTGCCCTACATGATCGAGGCACATATGTAATCCTTATGTTGTTGCTATGATGAGTTTGCTGGGATCCGATGGATTATGAGATTATGTTCAGATTGTGCTTGAGTAATATATTTGATTCACCTCTTTTATATTATTGTTCGTAAGTAATTCTTGCATGTTCTCCGTTGTTATTTATTGCTTTGGCCAAGTAGTAGGTAGTGACTCCAAGAGGGAACGTTATGCTCGATTGTGGGTTCATGCCCCTCGTTGACTAGTTTGAGTGACAGAAACATGAGTCTAGGGGATGTGTTGTTGCCACAAGGGGGAAAACAACGGTGCTTGTGCCCGCGGGTGCAAGGATTGTTTACTTTACGCAAAGTTCTTTTAATGTAGTTGTCTGTTGCATTGAGTTTACACTATGGGTGGGACTCGCAACTTAATACCAGCGAGATGTTCTGGATAGATATCTCAAGGTGGATGATTAGTAGTAGATATTGATGGATTTCGGTCTACTTACTTTGGCGTACCGCCCATGCTTTGAACCTCAACCTTTCTTGCAATGTAGTCAGCATTAGTCATGTCAATTGCCCAGCTGTAATTCGTTTACCTCACATAGCTGTTTTATCGCCTTTTGGGAGAGAGACATCACTAGTGAACATCATGAGACTCCAGTCCATATTACCATCATTGATCACATCCGCTATTTACTTTTCCGCATTTTATTTACTATAGCAATTATATCTATCACTACTATCACTTGCGTTTGATCCTTTGTAAACTACAAGGCCGGAGGGATTGACAACCTCTCTGTACTCGTTGGGAGCAAAGTTATTTGTATCTGTGTGCAGGTCCACGTTGATTGCTAATATCCGGCGCCGTTAGCAGTTGACACCTTCTTGTTGAAACTGGGAGTCTCAGGGGAATCGATCCTTGGTATTGCCAAGGGAAATCTTCTGCTACACTGCATCTCTAACCTTCCACTTGGGGTAACCAACGAGGGGCGAGAAGCCTAGCAGGGATCCATCATGGAGTTCTTTATCATCATCATCATCGCCCTCACCATGAGTTGTGAGTAGTTTACCACAGACCTTCGGGTCCATAGCTAGTATCTAGATGGCTTCTACTCTCTCTCTCTCTCTGGATCTCAATACAAAGTTCTCCTCGGACATCGAGGAGATCTATTCGATGTAATCTCTTTTTGCAGTGTGTTTGTCGAGATCCAATGAATTGTGAGTTTATGATCAAGATTATCTATGAAAGATATTTGGTTCTTCTCTGAACTTTTTATGTGTGCTCATAATATCCTTGCAAGTCTCTTTGAATTATTGGTTTGGTTTGGCCTACTAGATCTATAGCTCTTGCAATGGGAGAAGTGCTTGGCTTTGGGTTCAATCTTGTGGTATCCTTTCCCAGCGACAGTAGGGGCAGCAAGGCACGTATTGTATTGTTGCCATCGAGGATAAAAAGATGGGGTTTATATCATATTGCTTTAGTTTATCCCTGTACATCATGTCATCTTGCTTAAGGCGTGACTCTGTTCTTATGAACTCAATACACTAGATGCATGCTACCTCTTGAGCTTGCATTGTATTCCCCTGAAGAGGAAAGGGAGATGCAGCACAGTAGCCTAAGTATTTCCCTTAGTTTTTGAGAACCAAGGTATCAATCCAGTAGGAGACCACGCGCCAGTTTCTCGCACCTGCACAAACAAATAAGAACTTCGCAGCCAACGCGATAAGGGGTTGTCAATCCCTTTACGGTCACTTCTGATAGTGAGATCTGATAGAGATGATAATTATATTTTTGGTATTTTTGGTATAGAAACAGAAAGTAAAGAAAGAAAATAAACAACGGCAACAGAAATTGACGGGAAAGTAATATGATAAAGATAGACCCGGGGACCATAGTTTTCTCTAGTGGCTTCTCTCATGATAGCGGTATTCTACGGCGGGTAAAAAAATTACCGTCGAGCAATTGATAGAAAAGCGAATAATTATGAGATTATCTAGGCATGATCATTGTATGTAGGCATCACGTCCGAGACAAGTAGACCGAAACGATTCTGCATCTACTACTATTACTCCACACATCGACCGCTATCCAGCATGCATCTAGTGTATTGAGTTCATACGAACAGAGTAACGCCTTAAGCAAGATGACATGATGTAGAGGGATAAAATCAAGCAATACGATGAAAACCCCATCTTTTTATCCTCGATTGCAACAATACAATACGTGCCTTGCTGCCCCTACTGTCACTGGGGAAGGACACCGCAAGATTGAACCCAAAGCCAAGCACTTCTCCCATTGCAAGAACTATAGATCTAGTAGGCCAAACCAAACCAAATAATTCGAAGAGACTTGCAAGGATATTATGAGCACACATAAAAAGTTCAGAGAAGAACCAAATATCTTTCATAGATAACCTTAATCATAAAGTCACAATTCATCGGATCTCGACAAACACACCGCTAAAAGAGATTACATCGAATAGATCTCCTCGAAGACCAAGGAGAACTTTGTATTGAGATCCAGAGAGAGAGAAGAAGCCATTTAGATACTAGCTATGGACCCGAAGGTCTGAGGTAAACTACTCACAACTCATGGTGAGGGCGATGATGATGATGATGATGAAGGCCTCCGTGATGGATCCCCCTCCCAGAACAGGCTCCAAGATGGGATCTCCATGCGAACAGCAGCTACGGCGATGGAATTAGGGTTTTCTCAGCGTATGGAGTTTTTGGTGTACGTAGGTATATATTGGAAGAAGGGGGCATCGGGGGCCACACGGGCTGCCCTCGAGGCAGGGGGCGCGCCCTGGGAAGCGGGGCGCGCCCCCCACCCTCGAGGATGGCCCCTCTGTCCCCTGGCTTGGCCTCGAAGTCTTTCGTGCGTGATTTCCTCCAAAAATATCTCTCGCGAAGGTTTCTTTCCATTTGGACTCTGTTTGATATTCCTTCTGCAAAACCCTGAAACACGCAAAAAACAGCAATATGGACTGGGCCTTTGGGTTAGTAGGTTAGTCCCAAAAATGATATAAAAGTGAATGATAAAGCCCATTAAACATCCAAGACTTCATAAATAATAGCATGGAACAATAAAAAATTATAGATATGTTGGAGACGTACCAATGCATGCTGGATAGCGGTCGATGTGTGGAGTAATAGTAGTAGATGCAGGCAGGAGTCGGTCTACTTGTCTCGGACGTGATGCCTATATACAATGATCATGCCAAGATAGTCTCATAATTATTCGCTTTTCTATCAATTGCTCGACAGTAATTTGTTTACCCGCCGTAGAATATCGCTATCATGAGAGAAGCCACTAGAGAACAGTATGTCCCCCGGGTCTATTCTCAACATATCAATCTACATCTACTTTACTTTTATCGCTTTTATTTGTTGTTCTTATAAACTGAAAATACCAAAAATATAAACTATCATCTCTATCGGATCTCACTTTCCTAAGTGACCGTAAAGGGATTGACAACCCCTTATCGCGTTGGCTGTGAAGTTCTTATTTGTTTGTGCAGGTGCGAGGGACTCGCGTGTGGTCTCCTACTGGATTGATACCTTGGTTCTCAAAAACTGAGGGAAATACTTATGCTATTGTGCTGCATCTCCCTTTCCTCTTTGAGGGAATACAATGCAAGCTCGAGAAGTAGCAAGAAGAATTTCTGGCGCCATTGCCGGGGAGGCTTATGCAAAAATCATATACCAAGTACCTATCACAAACCCTTATCCTTCGCATTACATTTATTTGCCTCTCGTTTTCCTCTCCCCACTTCACCCTTGCCGTTTTATTTGCCCTTCTTCCGCCGTGTGTTTATCGTTCGCTTGCTTCTTGTTTGCTCGTGTGCTGTTTGCTTGCCTGATTGCCCTCATGTCTGAGATGGGGGACGATCATATCGAAAAGGGTAGTAATGTCGAGGGCAACGTCTATGTTGATCCCCCGGATGAAGCTACCACTTTATATATTAAGAAGTTTCGGGTTGGTAGTGGTAATATCATTGGAAAAGGAGTTCTTCAAGACTTCTTTACTTGTGCTGGTGCTTTGCCCACTATGGGTGGCTCTATTCTTCACAGAACTAGTAGCCTTGCGGATGTTGTATCCATGCTTATAGTAGAAATTGAAAGGCAATTTATCCATATGCATCCCTGTATTCAAAGAATCTTTTTGGATTTTTCCAATATCGAGCATTCTTCTGTTAAACGTGCAGCTACTATCTTTTTGGCTCATGAATTTAGATATATCATGAAATAGGCTAAAGAAATATTTGCTCATTACGGGGTAGATTCCGGTCGACCTCCCATGGAGGCTATCTTGTTCAATCAAGAAGACATAATGCGGTTATGATCGACTGATCATGTTGCTTTCAATGAAAACCTTAGATAATAGGTTCCTATTGAGGTCTTGATTGATAGAATTTCTGAGATGAATGATGATTTTGCTGTTTGAAACAATGGGTTAGGCTTCTCCCTTGAGTGAAGGCTTATGACCTTCTGCCAAAAGAATGCCTATAATGATGAATTGGTTGTCCACTACAAAGGGCCAAAAGAGGAACCTATTCCTCCTGAGAGTGATATAGGGGACTTTTGTCCCATTAAATTTAGCCCTTTTGATTACTTTTGCTTACCACAAAGGAAGCTTGCTGCAGAACGTAGGGAATATGAGATGAGCTTTTGCGACATATCATATCATTATGGCATTCCCAAGATTTATCTTGTATCGTGCCTAGCTAGGGGCGTAAAACGATAGCGCTTGTTGGGAGGCAACCCAACTCTATATTTTTTGTTTTTGTTGCTGTTAGGGAATAAATATTGCATCTAGCCTCTGATTAGATGTGGTTTCATGTTTTGTTCAGTGTTTGTGCCAAGTAGAACTTTTGGGAAGACTTGTGTGAAGTTTATGTGATCTTGCTGTGAAAAACAGAATCGTTAGCGCTCGCTAAAGTGGTCGTCAGATTTTACTGGTTCGTGATTTTTAGTTGATTCTTTTCGCAGATGATTGGAAGACAAATTCTGCAAATTTAACAATTTAGTGTGAATTTTTTGGAGTTCCAGAAGTAGGCGAAACCTGCAGATTACTACAGACTGTTCTGTTTTTGACAGATTATGTTTTTCGTGTGTTGTTTGCTTATTTCAATGCATCTATGAGTAGTATTGGGAAGTATGAATCATAGAGAAGTTGGAATACAGTAGGTTTAACACCAATATAAACAAAGAATGCATTCATTGCAGTACCTTTGATTAGTGATTTGTTTTCTTATACTAACGGAGCTCACGAGAAATTTTTGTCTAAGTTTTGTGTTGTGAAGTTTTCAAGTTTTGAGTATTGCTTTGATGGACTATGGAACAATGAGTAGCAAAGGCTTAAGCTTGGGGATGACCATGGCACCCCAAGTAAATTCAAGATAATCAAAATCCTAAGCTTCGGGATGCCCCGGGAAGGCATCCCCTCTTTCGTCTTCATCCATCGGTAACTATACTTGGAGCTATATTTTTATTCGCAACATGATATGTGTTTTGCTTGGAGCGTCTTGTATAATTTGAGTCTTTGCTTTTTAGTTTGTCACAATCATACTTGCTGGACACACCTATTTGAGAGAGTTAAATATGGCCTAGAAATTGTTAGAACACTCTATGTTCTTCACTTATATCTTTTGAGTTGAATAGTCTTTGCTCTAGTGATTCACTTATATATTTTAGAGCACGCTGGTGGTAATATTTTGTAGAAATTGTTGAGATCTCATGCTTCACTTATATCTATTTGAGAGTCTATTAAAACAGCATGGTAATGTGTTTAGGCTAAAGAAACTAGTCTTCACATGATAGACATCCAATGTCAATGTAGTAAAAAAAATCACACTAAGTGCATTGAATATGATGAGATGTTGGATGCTTGATAATTGTTTTGAGATATGAGGATAGTGATATTAGATTCATGCTAGTGGAGTTATTATGAAATTGAGAAATACTTGTGTTAAGGTTAGTGATTCCCGTATCATGCACGTATGGTGAACCGCTATGTGACGAAGTTAGGGCATGAGGTATTTGTAGAGTGCCAACCTTTGTGTGGAGGTCGGGGGCGCGCGATGGTTAAATCCTACCAACCTCCCCCCTAGGAGCATGCGTTGATTGCTTTGTTTTGATGACTCGTAGATATTTGCAATGAGTATATGAGTTCTTATAACTAATGTTGAGTCCATGGATATTATGCACTCTCACCCATCCACCATTGCTAGCCTCTCTTGTATCGCGCAACTTTCGCCGGTGCCATAAACCCACTATATATCCTTCCTCAAAACAGCCACCATATTATTCCTCAAAACAGCCACCATACCTACCTATCATGGCATTTCCATAGCCATTCCGAGATATATTGCCATGCAACTTTCCACCGTTCCGTTCATCTAACACGCATCATATTGTCATATTGCCATGCATGATCATGTAGTTGACATCGTACTGGTGGGAAAGCCACCATGCATAATTTTCATATATGTCACTCTTGATTCATTGCACATCCCGGTACACCGTCGGAGGCATTCATGTATAGTCATACTTGTTGTAGTATCGAGTTGTAATTTCGAGTTCTAATAAAAGTGTGATGATCATCATTACTAGAGCATTGTCCCATGTGAGGAAAGGCCAATAAAAAAAGAGATGGCCCAAAAAAATAGAGAGGGGCTAATAAAAAAAGAAAAGCCCCTCCAAGAAAATGAGAGAAAAGAGAGAACGGACAATTGCTACTATCTTTTTCCACACTTGAGCTTCAAAGTAGCACCGTGTTCTTCATTGTAGAGTCTAATTTTTAGTCACTTGCATATACTAGTGGGAATTTTCATTATAGAACTTGGCTTGTATATTCCAACGAAGGGCTTCCTCAAATGCCCTAGGTCTTAGTGAGCAAGCAAGTTGGATGCACACCCACTAGTTTCTTTTGTTGAGCTTTCATACATACTTAGCTCTAGTGCATCCGTTGCATAATCCCTACTCACTCACATTGATATATATTGATGGGCATCTCCATAGCCCGTTGATACGCCTAGTCGATGTGAGACTATCTCTCTCCTTTTTGTCTTCTCCACAACCACCTCTATTCCACCCATAGTGCTATATCCATGGCTCACGCTCATGTATTGCGTAAAAGTTGAAAGGTTTGAAAAGATAGAGTATGAAAACAAGTGCTTGGCTGAAATCGGGGTTGTGCATGATATGAATATTTTGTGTGATGAAGAGGGAGCATAGCCAGACTATATGATTTTGTAGGGATAACTTTCTTTAGCCATAGTATTTTGAGAATACATGATTGCTTTGTTAGTATGCTTGAAGTATTGTTATTTCTTATGTCAACATAGACTTTTATCTTGAATCTTTCAGATATGAACATTCATGTCACAATTAAGAGAATTACATTGAAAAACTATATTGGTTAGCATTCCACATCAAAAATTCTTTCTTTATCATTTACCTACTCGAGGACGAGCAGGAATTAAGCTTGGGGATGCTGGATACGTCTCCAACGTATCTATAACTTTTGATTCTTCCATGCTATTATTTATGAAGTCTTGGATGTTTATTAGGCTTTATCATACACTTTTATATCATTTTTGGGACTAACCTAATAACCAAAAGGCCCAGTCCAAATTGCTGTTTTTTGCCTGTTTAAGGGTTTTGCAGAAAAATAATATCAAACGGAGTCCAAACGGGATGAAACCTTTGCCAGAGATATTTTTGGAGAAAATCATGCACACGGAGCTTGAGAACCACGTCAGGGGATCAAGGGGCCGCTGCTACTTCTCGAGCTTGCGATGTATTCCCTCGAAGAGGAAAGGGAGATGCAGCACAGTAGCGTAAATATTTCCCTCAGTTTTTGAGAACCAAGGTATCAATCCAGTAGGAGACCACGCGCCAGTCCCTCGCACCAGCACAAACAAATAAGAACTTCATAGCCAACATGATAAGGGGTTGTCAATCCCTTTACGGTCACTTACGAAAGTGAGATCTGATAGAGATGATAGTTTATACTTTTGGTATTTTTAGTTTATAAGAACAGCAAATAAGAGCGGTAAAGGTAAATTAGATGTAGATTGATATGTTGTGAATAAACTCGGGGGCCATAGTTTTCTCTAGTGGCTTCTCTCATGATAGCGATATTCTACGGCGGGTAAACAAATTACTGTCGAGCAATTGATAGAAAAGCGAATAATTATGAGACTATCTAGGCATGATCATTGTATATAGGCATCATGTCCGACACAAGTAGACCAACTCCTGCCTGCATCTACTACTATTACTCCACATATCGACAGCTATCCAGCATGCATCTAGTGTATTGAGTTCATAAGAACAGAGTAACGCCTTAAGCAAGATGACATGATGTAGAGCGATAAACTCAAGCAATATGATATAAACCCCATCTTTTTATCCTCGATGGCAACAATACAATACGTGCCTTGCTGCCCCTACTGTCACTGGGAAAGGACACCGCAAGATTGAACCCAAAGCCAAGCACTTCTCCCATTGCAAGAACTATAGATCTTGTAGGCCAAACCAAACCAATAATTCGAAGAGACTTGCAAGGATATTATGAGCACACATAAAAAGTTCAGAGAAGAACTAAATATCTTTCATAGATAACCTTGATCATAAACTCACAATTCATCGGATCTCGACAAACACACCGCAAAAAGAGATTACATCGAATAGATCTCCTCGAAGACCGAGGAGAACTTTGTATTGAGATCCAGAGAGAGAGAAGAAGCCATCTAGATACTAGCTATGGACCCGAAGGTCTGTGGTAAACTACTCACAACTCGTGGTGAGGGCGATGATGATGATGATGATCAAGACCTCTGTGATGGATCCCCCTCCGGTGGAGCTCCGGAACAGGCTCCAAGATGGGATTTTCACGGGAACAGAAGGTACGGCGGTGGAATTAGGGTTTTCTCTCTGTTCACGGAGGTTTTGGGGTACGTAGACTAATATAGGAAGAAGGAGGGCACCGGGGGACGCTCGAGGGGGCCACGAGGCAGGGGGCGCGCCTTGGGAAGGGGGGCGCGCCCCCACCCTCGTGGGCCAGCCCTCGATCCCCTGACATGGTTCTCAAGCTCCGCGTGCGTGATTTTCTCCAAAAATATCTCTCGCGAGGGTTTCATTCCGTCTGGTCTCCGTTTGATATTCTTTTTCTGCAAAACCCTGAAATAGGCAAAAAACAGCAATCTGGACTGGGCCTTTGGGTTAGTAGGTTAGTCCCAAAAATGGTATAAAAGTGTATGATAAAGCCCATTAAACATCCAAGACTTCATAAATAATATCATGGAACAATCAAAAATCACAGATACGTTGAAGACGTATCAAGCATCCCCAAGCTTAATTCCTGCTCGTCGTCGAGTAGGTAAATGATAAAGAATGAATTTTTGATGTGGAATGCTAACGAATATAGTTTTTCAATGTAATTTTCTTAATTGTGGCATGAATGTTCAGATCTGAAAGATTCAAGATAAAAGTCTTTATTAACATAAGAAATAACAATACTTCAAGCATACTAACAAAGCAATCATGTCTTCTCAAAATACTGTGGCTAAAGAAAGTTATCCCTACAAAATCATATAGTCTGGCTATGCTCCCTCTTCATCACACAAAATATTCATACCATGCACAACCCCGATTTCAGCCAAACACTTGTTTTCATACTCTATCTTTTCAAACCTTTCAATTTTCACGCAATACATGAGCGTGAGCCATGGATGTAGCACCATGGGTGGAATAAAGGTGGTTGTGGAGAAGACAAAATGGAGGGAGATAATCTCACATCGACTCGGCGTATCAACGGGCTATGGAGATGCCCATTAATAGATATCAATGTGAGTGAGTAGGGTTTGCCATGCAACGGATGCACTAGAGCTAAATATGAATGAAAGCTCAACAAAAGAAACTAGTGGGTGTGCATCCAAGTTGCTTGCTCACGAAGACCTAGGGCATTTGAGGAAGCCCATCGTTGGAATATACAAGCCAAGTTCTATGATGAAAATTCCAACTAGTATATGAAAGTGACTAAGCATGAGACTCTCTAGAATGAAGAACATGGTGCTACTTTGAAGCACAAGTGTGGAAAAAAAGATGGTAGCAATTCTCCCTTCTCTCTTTTCTCTCATTTGTTTTGGAGGGGCTTTCTCCTCTCTTTTTTATTAGCCCCTCTCTATTTTTTTTGGGCCATCTCCTTTTTTTATTGGCCTTTCCTCACACGGGACAATGCTCTAATAATGATGATCATCACACTTTTCATTACAACTCGATACTACAACAAGTATGACTCTACATGAATGCCTTCGGCGGTGTGCCGGGATATGCAATGAATCAAGAGTGACATATATGAAAAATTATGCAAGGTGGCTTTGCCACAACTACGATGTCAACTACATGATCATGCATGGCAATATGACAATATGATGCGTGTCATATGAACGGAACGGTGGAAAGTTGCATGGCAATATATCTCAGAATGGCTTTGGAAATGCCATGATAGGTAGGTATGGTGGATGTTTTGTGGAACAATATGGTGGCTGTTTTGAGGAAGGATATTGAAGGAAATATGCCCTAGAGGCAATAATAAAGATGTTATTTGTATTTTCTTATATCATGATAAATGTCTTTTATTCATGCTAGAATTGTATTAACCGGAAACTTAGTACATGTGTGGATACATAGACAAAACAGTATGTCCCTAGTGTGCCTCTACTAGACTAGCTCATTGATCAAAGATGGTTATGTTTCCTAGCCATAGACATGAGTTGTCATTTGATCAACGGGATCACATCATTAGGAGAATGATGTGATGGACAAGACCCATCCGTTAGCATAGCACTATGATCGTTTAGTTTAACTGCTATTGCTTTCTTCATGACTTATACATGTTCCTATGACTATGAGATTATGCAACTCCCGAATACCGTAGGAACACCTTGTGTGCTATCAAACGTCACAACGTAACTGGGTGATCATAAAGATGCTCTACAGGTGTCTCCGAAAGTATTCGTGGTGTTGGCATAGATCAAGATTAGGATTTGTCACTCCGAGTGTCGGAGAGGTATCTCTGGGCCCTCTAGATAACACACATCACAATAAGCCTTGCAAGCAAAAGACTAATGAGTTAGTCACGAGATGATGTGTTACGGAACGAGTAAAGAGACTTGCCGGTAAACGAGATTGAACTAGGTATAAAGATACCGACGATCGAATCTCGGGCAAGTAACATACCGTTTGACAAAAGGAACAACGTATGTTGTTATGCGGTTCTGACCGATAAAAGATCTTCGTAGAATATGTAGGAGCCAATATGAACATCCAGGTTCCGCTATTGGTTATTGACCGGAGATGAGTCTCGGTCATGTCTACATAGTTCTCGAACCCGTAGGGTCCGCACGCTTAACGTTTGATGACGATCGGTATTATGAGTTTATGAGTATTGATGTACCGAAGGTAGTTCGGAGTCCCGGATGAGATCACGGACATGACGAGGAGTCTCGGAATGTCCGAGACATAAAGATTGATATATTGGACGGCTATATTCGGACACCGGAAGTATACCGGAAAAGTTTCGGATTTATCGGGAATGCCGGAGGGGGTTACTGGAACCCCCTACGAGAAGGGATGGTCCATAGTGGGCCTAAAGGGAAAGAGAGAGGCAGCCCATAGGGCTGGCCGGCGCCCCCACCTAGGGTTCCTAGTTGGACTAGGATTGGGGGGGGCGCCACCTCTCCTATTCCTTTCCCCCTTCTTCCTTTCGGTGAATCCTACTAGGAATAGGATTGCAATCCTATTCCTAGTAGGACTCCTTCCCTAGCCGCACCAGGAAGGGCCGGCCGGCCTCCCTCCCCTGCTCCTTTATATACGGGGGCAGGGGGCACCCAAAGACACACAAGTTGAATTGTTTTAGCCGTGTGCGGTGCCCCCCTCCACAGAATCACACCTCGGTCATACCGTCGCGGAGCTTAGGCGAAGCCCTGCGCCGGTGAACACATCATATCCGTCACCACGCCGTCGTGCTGACGAAACTCTCCCGTGAAGCTCAACTGGATCAAGAGCTCGTGGGACGTCATCAAGCTGAACGTGTGCTGAACGCGGAGGTGTCGTACGTTCGGTGCTTGATCGGTTGGATCGCGAAGAAGTTCGACAACATCAACCGCGTCACTTGACGCTTCCGCTCCCGGTCTACGAGGGTACGTAGACACACTCTCCCCTCTCGTTGCTATGCATCTGGTAGATAGATCTTGCGTGATCGTAGGAAAATTTTAAAATACTATGTTCCCCAATAGTGGCATCATGAGCCAGGTCTATGCGTAGATGATATGCACGAGTAGAACACAATGAGATTGTGGACGATACTAGTCATACTGCTTACCAGCATGTCATACTTTGCTTCGGCGGTATTGTGAGATGAAGCGGCCCGGACCGACATTACGCGTACGCTTACGCGAGACTGGTTTCACCGTTACGAGCACTCGTTGCTTAAAGGTGACTGGCGGGTGTCTGTCTCTCTCACTTTAGCTGAATCAAGTGTGGCTACGCCCGGTCCTTGTGAAGGTTAAAACAGCACATACTTGACGAAACATCGTTGTGGTTTTGTATGCGTAGGTAAGAACGGTTCTTGCTAAGCCCGTAGCAGCCACGTAAAACTTGCAACAAACAAAGTAGAGGACGTCTAACTTGTTTTTGCAGGGCATGTTGTGATGTGATATGGTCAAGACATGATGAGTTATACGGTTTTGTATGAGATGATCATGTTTTGTAAAGTTAGCGGCAACTGGCAGGAGCCATATGGTTGTCGCTTTATTGTATGAAATGCAATCGCCATGTAATTGCTTTACTTTATCACTAAGCGGTAGCGATAGTCGTGGAAGCAATAGTTGGCGAGACGACAACGATGCTACGATGAAGATCAAGGTGTCAAGCCGGTGACGAAGGTGATCATGACGGTGCTTTGAAGATAGAGATCAAAAGCACAAGATGATGATGGCCATATCATGTCACATATTTTGATTGCATGTGATGTTTATCTTATTATGCTTCTTATTTTGCTTAGAACGACGGTAGCATTATAAGATGATCCCTTACTAAATTTCAAGGTATAAGTGTTCTCCCTGAGTATGCACCGTTGCGAAAGTTCGTCGTGCCGATACACCACGTGATGATCGGGTGTGATAAGCTCTACGTTCAAATACAACGGGTGTAAGCCAGTTTTGCACACGCAGAATACTCGGGTTAAACTTGACGAGCCTAGCATATACAGATATGGCCTCGGAACACTGGAGACCGAAAGGTCGAGCGTGAATCATATAGTAGATATGATCAACATAAGATGTTCACCATTGAAAACTACTCCATCTCACGTGATGATCGGACATGGTTTAGTTGATTTGGATCACGTGATCATTTAGATGACCAGAGGGATGTCTATCTAAGTGGGAGTTCTTTAAATTAATATGATTAAATTGAACTTTAATTTATCATGAACTTAGTCCTGATAGTTTTGCATATCTATGTCGTTGTAGATCAATGGCCCGTGCTACCGTTCCTTTGAATTTTAATGCATTCCTAGAGAAAGCTAAGTTGAAAGATGATGGTAGCAATTACACGGACTGAGTCCGTAACCTGAGGATTATCCTCATTGCTGCACAGAAGAATTATGTCCTTGAAGCACCGCTAGGTGACAAGCCCCCTTCCGCTAATGCAGACGCTTTGAACGTCTGGCAGTCGCGGTCTGATGACTACACGATAGTTTAGTGTGCCATGCTTTACGGCTTAGAACCGGGACTTCAACGACGTTTTGAACGTCATGGACCATATGAGATGTTCCAGGAGTTGAAGTTAATATTTCAAGCAAATGCCCGAATTGAGAAATATGAGATTTCCAATAAGTTCTACAGCTGCAAAATGGAGGAGAATAGTTCTATCAGTGAACACTTGCTCAGAATGTCTGGGTACTACAATCATATGACTCAACTTGGTTGCAAAGTTGACGAGGATAGTGTTATTGATAGAGTTCTTCAATCACTGCCACCAAGCTATAAAGGCTTCGTGATGAACTATAACATGCAAGGGATGCAAAAGACAATTCCCGAGCTCTTCGCTATGCTCAAAGCTGCGGAGGTAGAAATCAAAAAGGAGCATCAAGTGTTGATGGTTAACAAGACCACTAGTTTCAAGAAAAAGGGCAAGGGAAAGAAAGGGAAGTTCAAAAAGAATAGCAAGTCAGTTGCTACTTCAACGAAGAAACCCAAATCTGGAGCCAAGCCTGAAACTGAGTGCTTCTAATGCAAGGGGACTGGACACTGGAAGCGGAACTGCCCCAAGTATTTGGCGGATAAGAAGGATGGCAAGATGAACAAAGGTATATGTGATATACATGTTATTGATGTGTACCTTACTAATGCTCGTAGTAGTACCTGGGTATTTGATACCGGTTCGGTTGCTAATATTTGTAACTCGAAACAGGGACTACGGATTAAACGAAGATTAGCTAAGGACGAGGTGACGATGCGCGTGGGAAACGGTTCCAAAGTCGATGTGATCGCCGTCGGCACGCTACCTCTACATCTACCTTCGGGATTAGTTTTAGACCTAAATAATTGTTATTTGGTGCCAGCGTTAAGCATGAACATTATATCTGGATCTTGTTTATTGCGAGACGGTTATTCATTTAAATCAAAGAATAATGGTTGTTCCATTTTTATGAATAATATCTTTTATGGTCATGCACCCTTGAAGAGTGGTCTATTCTTATTGGATCTCGATTGTAGTGATACACATATTCATAATATTGAAACCAAAAGATGCAAGGTTAATAATGATAGTGCAACTTATTTGTGGCACTGCCGTTTAGGTCATATTGGTGTAAAACGCATGAAGAAACTCCATAAAGATGGACTTTTTGAATCACTTGATTATGAATCACTTGGTGCTTGCGAACCATGCCTCATGGGCAAGATGACTAAAACTCCGTTCTCTGGAACCATGGAGCGAGCAACAGATTTGTTGGAAATCATACATACTGATGTATGTGGACCAATAAGTGTTGATGCTCGCGGCGGGTATCGTTATTTTCTGACCTTCACTGATGATTTGAGCAGATATGGGTATATCTACTTAATGAAACACAAGTCTGAAACATTTGAAAAGTTCAAAGAATTTCAGAGTGAAGTAGAGAATCATCGTAACAAGAAAATAAAGTTCCTACGATCTGATCGTGGAGGAGAATATTTGAGTTACGAGTTTGGTCTTCATTTGAAACAATGTGGAATAGTTTCACAACTCACGCCACCTGGAACACCACAGCGTAATGGTGTGTCCGAACGTCGTAACCGTACTTTATTGGATATGGTGCGATCTATGATGTCTCTTACCGATTTACCACTATCGTTTTGGGTCATGCATTAGAGACAGCTGCATTCACGTTAAATAGGGCACCATCTAAATCCGTTGAGACAACGCCTTAAGAACTGTGGTTTGGCAAGAAACCAAAGTTGTTGTTTCTTAAAATTTGGGGCTGCGATGCTTATGTGAAAACACTTCAACCTGATAAGCTCGATCCCAAGTCGGAAAAATGTGTCTTCATAGGATACCCAAAAGAGACTGTTGGGTACACCTTCTATCACAGATCCGAAGGCAAAATATTCGTTGCTAAGAACGGATCCTTTCTAGAAAAAGAGTTTCTCTCGAAAGAAGTGAGTGGGAGGAAAGTAGAACTTGATGAGGTAATTGTACCTTCTCCCATATTGGAAAGTAGTACATCACAGGAAATTGTTCCAGTGATTCCTACACCAATTAGTGAGGAAGTTGATGATAATGATCATGAAACTTCGGATCAAGTTTCTGCTGAACGTCGTAGATCAACCAGAGTACGTTCCGCACCAGAGTGGTACGGCAACCCAGTTCTGGAAATCATGTTACTAGACCATGATGAACCTACGAACTATGAGGAAACGATGATGAGCCCAGATTCCGCAAAATGGCTTGAAGCCATGAAATCTGAGATGGGATCCATGTATGAGAACAAAGTGTGGACTTTGGTTGACTTGCCCGATGATCGGCAAGCCATCGAAATGGATCTTCAAGAGGAAGACCGACGCAGACGGTAATATTACTGTTTACAAAGCTCGACTTGTTGTGAAAGGTTTTTGACAAGTTCAAGGAGTTGACTACGATGAGACTTTCTCACCTGTAGCGATGCTTAAGTCTGTCCGAATCATGTTAGCAATTGTCGCATTTGATGATTATGAAATCTGGCAAATGGATGTCAAAACTGCATTCCTAAATGGATATCTCAAAGAAGAGTTGTATATGATGCAACCAGAAGGTTTTGTCGATCCAAAAGGTGCTAACAAAGTATGCAAGCTCCAGCGATCCATCTATGGACTGGTGCAAGCATCTCGGAGTTGGAATATACGCTTTGATGAGGTGATCAAAGCATATGGTTTTATACAGACTTTTGGAGAAGCCTGTATTTACAAGAAAGTGAGTGGGAGCTCTGTAGCATTTCTAATATTATATGTAGATGACATATTGTTGATTGGAAATGATATAGAATTTCTGGATAGCATAAAAGGATATTTGAATAAAAGTTTTTCAATGAAAGACCTCGGTGAAGCTACTTATATATTAGGTATCAAGATCTATAGAGATAGATCAAGACGCTTAATTGGACTTTCACAAAGCACATACCTTGATAAGATTTTGAAGAAGTTCAAAATGGATCAGTCAAAGAAAGGGTTCTTGCCTGTTTTACAAGGTATGAAGTTGAGTAAGACTCAATGCCCGACCACTGCAGAAGATAGAGAGAAAATGAAAGTCATTCCCTATGCCTCAGCCATAGGATCTATCATGTATGCAATGCTGTGTACCAGACCTGATGTGTGCCTTGCTATAAGTCTAGCAGGGAGGTACCAAAGTAATCCAGGAATGGATCACTGGACAGCGGTCAAAAACATCCTAAAGTATCTGAAAAGAACAAAGGATATGTTTCTCGTATATGGAGGTGACAAAGAGCTCGTCGTAAACGGTTACGTCGATTGTAGCTTTGACACTGATCCGGATGACTCAAAGTCACAAACCGGATATGTATTTTTATTGAACGGTGGAGCTGTCAGCTGGTGCAGTTCCAAGCAGAGCGTCGTGGCGGGATCTACGTGTGAAGCGGAATACATAGCTGCTTCGGAAGCAGCAAATGAAGGAGTCTGGATGAAGGAGTTCATATCCGATCTAGGTGTAGTACCTAGTGCATCGGGTCCAATGAAAATCTTTTGTGACAACACTGGAGCCATAGCCTTGGCGAAGGAATCCAGGTTTCACAAGAGAACAAAGCACATCAAAAGACGCTTCAATTCCATCCGCGATCTAGTCAAGGAGGGAGACATAGAGATTTACAAAATACATACGGATCTGAATATTGCAGACCCGTTGACTAAGCCTCTTCCACGGGCAAAACATGATCAGCACCAAGACTCCATGGGTGTGAGGATCATCACTTTGTAATCTAGATTATTGACTCTAGTTCAAGTGGGAGACTGAAGGAAATATGCCCTAGAGGCAATAATAAAGATGTTATTTGTATTTCCTTATATCATGATAAATGTCTTTTATTCATGCTAGAATTGTATTAACCGGAAACTTAGTACATGTGTGGATACATAGACAAAACAGTATGTCCCTAGTGTGCCTCTACTAGACTAGCTCATTGATCAAAGATGGTTATGTTTCCTAGCCATAGACATGAGTTGTCATTTGATCAACGGGATCACATCATTAGGAGAATGATGTGATGGACAAGACCCATCCGTTAGCATAGCACTATGATCGTTTAGTTTAACTGCTATTGCTTTCTCCATGACTTATACATGTTCCGATGACTATGAGATTATGCAACTCCCGAATACCGTAGGAACACCTTGTGTGCTATCAAACGTCACAACGTAACTGGGTGATCATAAAGATGCTCTACAGGTGTCTCCGAAAGTATTCGTGGTGTTGGCATAGATCAAGATTAGGATTTGTCACTCCGAGTGTCGGAGAGGTATCTCTGGGCCCTCTCGGTAACACACATCACAATAAGCCTTGCAAGCAAAATACTAATGAGTTAGTCACGAGATGATGTGTTACGGAACGAGTAAAGAGACTTGCCGGTAAACGAGATTGAACTAGGTATAAAGATACCGACGATCGAATCTCGGGCAAGTAACATACCGTTTGACAAAAGGAACAACGTATGTTGTTATGCAGTTTTGACCGATAAAAGATCTTCGTAGAATATGTAGGAGCCAATATGAACATCCAGGTTCCGCTATTGGTTATTGACCGGAGATGAGTCTCGGTCATGTCTACATAGTTCTCGAACCCGTAGGGTCCGCACGCTTAACGTTTGATGACGATCGGTATTATGAGTTTATGCGTATTGATGTACCGAAGGTAGTTCGGAGTCCCGGATGAGATCACGGACATGACGAGGAGTCTCGGAATGTCCGAGACATAAAGATTGATATATTGGACGGCTATATTCGGACACCGGAAGTATACCGGAAAAGTTTCGGATTTATCGGGAATGCCGGAGGGGGTTACCGGAACCCCCTACGAGAGGGGATGGTCCATAGTGGGCCTAAAGGGAAAGAGAGAGGCAGCCCATAGGGCTGGCCGGCGCCCCCACCTAGGGTTCCTAGTTGGACTAGGATTGGGGGGGTGCCACCTCTCCTATTCCTTTCCCCCTTCTTCCTTTCGGTGAATCCTACTAGGAATAGGATTGCAATCCTATTCCTAGTAGGACTCCTTCCCTAGCCGCACCAGGAAGGGCCGGCCGGCCTCCCTCCCCTGCTCCTTTATATACGGGGGCAGGGGGGCACCCAAAGACACACAAGTTGAATTGTGTTAGCCGTGTGCGGTGCCCCCCTCCATAGAATCACACCTCGGTCATACCGTCGCGGAGCTTAGGCGAAGCCCTGCGCCGGTGAACACATCATATCCGTCACCACGCCGTCGTGCTGACGAAACTCTCCCGTGAAGCTCAACTGGATCAAGAGCTCGTGGGACGTCATCAAGCAGAACATGTGCTGAACGCGGAGGTGCCGTACGTTCGGTGCTTGATCGGTTGGATCGCGAAGAAGTTCGACAACATCAACCGCGTCACTTGACGCTTCCGCTCCCGGTCTACGAGGGTACGTAGACACACTCTTCCCTCTCGTTGCTATGCATCTGGTAGATAGATCTTGCGTGATCGTAGGAAAATTTTAAAATACTACGTTCCCCAACAGATATATAGTGGGTTTATGGCACCGGCGAAAGTTGCGCGGTACAAGAGAGGCTAGCAATGGTGGAAAGGTGAGAGTGCGTATAATCCATGGACTCAACATTAGTCATAAGAACTCATATACTTATTGCAAAAATCTACGACTCGTCAAAACAAAGCAATCAACGCATGCTCCTAGGGGGGGAGGTGGGACGGAGTTAACCATCGCGCGCCCCCGACCTCCACACAAAGGTTGGCATTCTACAAATACCTCATGCTCTAACTTCGTCACATAGCGGTTCACCATACGTGCATGATACGGGAATCACTAACCTTAACACAACTATTTCTCAATTTCATAATAACTCCACTAGCATGACTCTAATATCACTATCCTCATGTCTCAAAACAGTTATCAAGCATCCAACATCTCATTCTATTCAATGCACTTAGTGTGAAAAAAATTACTACATTGACATTGGATGTTTATCATGTTTAGACTAGTTTCTTTAGCCTAAACACATTACCATGCTGTTTTAATAAACTCTCAAATAGATATAAGTGAAGCATGAGAGTTCTACAATTTCTACGAAATATTACCACCACCGTGCTCTAAAAGATATAAGTGAAGCACTAGAGCAAAAACTATTCAACTCAAAAGATATAAGTGAAGCACATAGAGTGTTCTAATAATTTCTAGGACATATTTAAATCTCTCAAATAGGTGTGTCCAGCAAGGATGATTGTGGCAAACTAACAAGCAAAGACTCAAATTATACAAGACGCTCCAAGCAAAACACATATCTTGTTGCGAATAAAAATATAGCTCCAAGTATAGTTACCGATGGATGAAGACGAAAGAGGGGATGCCTTCCTGGGGCATCCCCAAGCTTAGGGTTTTGATTATCTTGAATTTACTTGGGGTTCCACGGGCATCCCCAAGCTTAGGCCTTTGCTACTCCTTGTCCATAGTCTATCATAGCAATACTCAAAACTTGAAAACTTCACAACACAAAACTTAGACAAATATTCTCGTGAGCTCCGTTAGTATAAGAAAGCAAACCACTACTCAAAATTGCAGCAATAAATTCATTCTTTGTTTATATTGGTGTTAAACCTACTTTATTCCAACTTCTCTATGGTTCATATCCTCCAATACTATTCATAGATGCATCGGAATAAGCAAACAACACACGAAAAACAGAATCTGTCAAAAACAGAAGAGTCTCTAGTAATCTGCAGGTTTATTCTACTTCTGGAACTCCAAAAAATTCAAACTAAATTGTTAAATTTGCGGAATTTATCTACCAATCATCTGCAAAAAGAATCAACTAAAAAGCATGCTCCAGTAAAATCTGAAGACTACTTTAGCGAGCGCTAACGATTCTGTTTTTCACAGCAAGATCACATAAAGTTCACACAAGTCTTCCCAAAGGTCAATAAAAAAAGATATGGCCCAAAAAAATAGAGAGGGGCTAATAAAAAGAAGAGAAAGCCCCTCAAAAAAATGAGAGAAAAGAGAGAAGGGACAACTGCTACTATCTTTTTCCACACTTGTGCTTCAAAGTAGCACCGTGTTCTTCATTGTAGAGAGTCTCATGTTTAGTCACTTGCATATACTAGTGGGAATTTTCATTACAGAACTTGGCTTGTATATTCCAATGATGGGCTTCCTCAAATGCCCTAGGTCTTCGTGAGCAAGCAAGTTGGATGCACACCCACTAGTTTCTTTTGTTGAGCTTTCATACATAGTTAGCTCTAGTGCATCCATTGCATGGCAATCCCTACTCACTCACATTGATATCTATTGATGGGCATCTCCATAGCCTGTTGATATGCCTAGTCGATGTGAGACTATCTCACTCCTTTTTTTCTTCTCCACAACCACCTCTATTCCACCCATAGTGCTATATCCATGACTCACGCTCATGTATTGCGTGAAAGTTGAAATGTTTGAAAAGATAGAGTATGAAAACAAGTGCTTAGCTGAAATCGGGGTTGTGCATGATATGAATATTTTGTGTGATGAAGAGGGAGCATAGCCAGACTATATGATTTTTTAGGGATAACTTTCTTTAGCTATAGTATTTTGAGAAGAAACCACATCTAATCAGAGGCTAGATTCAATATTTATTCCCTAACAGCAACAAAAAAATATAAAGTTGAGTTGCCTCCCAACAAGCGCTATCGTTTTACGCCCCTAGCTAGGCACGATACAAGATAAATCTAGGTATTGCCATCTTTGGAAGGCAATCCATAAGTGGCTCTCATGATAGATTCATATGGTAATTTGATTTTCTTCTAGAAAAGTGTTCCATGCCTTTCCTTAACCGAAATTGGAATGTAATATTTCCTTCCTTCATATCAACAATTGCACCAATCGTTCTAAGGAAAGGTCTACCAAGAATAATAGGACATGAAGGATTGCAATCTTTATCAAGAACAATGAAATCTACGGGCACATAATTCCTATTGGCAACAATAAGAACATCATTAATTCTTCCCATAGGTTTCTTAATAGTGGAATCCGCAAGATGCAAGTTTAAAGAACAATCATCAAGCTCATGGAACCCTAGCAAATCAAACAAATTTTTTGGGATAGTGGAGACACTTGCACCCAAATCACACAAAGCATAGCACTCATGATCTTTTATTTTAATTTTAATAGTAGGTTCCCACTTATCATAAAGCTTTCTAGGGATAGAAACTTCCAACTCAAGTTTTCTTCATAAGATTGCATCAAAGCATCAACTATGCGTTTGGTGAAAGCTTTATTTTGACTATAAGCATGCGGAGAATTTAGCACGGATTGCAACAAGGAAATACAAGCAATCAAAGAGCAATTATCATAATTGAATCCCTTGAAATCGAAAATAGTGGGTTCATCAATATGCAAAGTTTTAATCTCTTCACTCCCACTTTTAACAATTTTAGCATCAAGATCTAAAAACTCTGAATCATTGGGACACCTTAAAGCAGAATCATCTCCAATCCTATTTTTATCAAGATTTATACTAAAAAAGAAGGATCTAATAGGAGACACATCAATAACTTTCAGATCTTCATCTTTATTTTCATGATAACTAGAAGAACACGATTTAATATAATCCTCTCTTTTAGCACGCATTCTAGCGGTTCTTTCTTTGCATTCATCAATAGAAATTCTCATGAGTTCGAGAGTCTCATTGATATCATGCTTAGGTGGGATAGATCTAAATTTCAAAGAATCAACATCAATAGTAATTATATCCACACTTCTAGCCAATTCATCAACCTTAAGCAATTTCTCTTCAAGCAAACCATTGAAATTCTTTTGCGAGATCATAAACTCCTTAACACTAGTTTCAAATTCAGAAGGCATCTTTCCATAAGAGTTGTTGTAGTAATTACCATAATTATTAGAGGAATTACTAGGAAAAGGCATGGGATTAAAATTACCTCTATAAGCATTGTTAGCAAAATTATTCCTACCAACAAAATTCACATCCAAAGATTCATTGTTATTCTCAATCAAAGTGGACAAAGGCATATCATTAGGATCAGAAGAAGCACTCTTAGCAACAAATAATTTCATAAGTTCATCCATCTTTCCACTCAAAACACTAATTTCTTCGATAGCATGCACTTTTTTACTAGTAGATCTTTCGGTGTGCCAATGAGAATAATTAGCCATAATATTATCAAGGAGTTTGGTAGCTTCTCCTAAGGTAGTTTCCATGAAAGTGCCTCCGGCGGCCGAATCTAAAAGATTTCTAGAAGCAAAATTCAAGCCAGCATAAAAATTCTGGATAATCATTCATATATTCAAACCATGTGTAGAGCAAGTACGTATCACTAATTTCATTCTCTCCCAAGCTTGTGCAACATGCTCATGATCTAGTTGCTTAAAATTCATAATATCGTTTCTAAGAGAGATGCTCTTAGCAGGAGGGAAATACTTAGAGAGAAAAGCATCTTTGCACTTATTCCACGAATCAATACTATTTCTAGGCAAAGAGGAAAACCAAGTTTTAGCACAATCTCTAAGTGAAAACGAAAATAACTTCAATTTAACAATATCGTTATTCGTATCCCTTTTCTTTTGCATATCACACAAATCAACAAAGTTGTGTAGATGGGTAGCGGCATCTTCACTAGGAAGGCTGGAGAATTGATCTTTCACGACAAGATTAAACAAAGCAGCATTGATCTCACAAGATTCAGCATCGGTAATAGGAGCAATCGGAGTGCTAATAAAATCATTGTTGTTGGTATTGGAGAAGTCACACAATTTGGTATTGTTCTGAGCCATAGTGACAAGAAAGCAATCCAACACACACAAGCAAACAAGAAGCAAGCGAACGATAAACACACGGCGGAAGAAGGGCAAATAAAACGGCAAGGGTGAAGTGGGGGAGAGGAAAATGAGAGGCAAATAAATGTAATGTGAAGGATAAGGGTTTGTGATAGGTACTTGGTATATGACTTTTGCGTAAGCCTCCCCGGCAACGGCGCCAGAAATTTTTCTTGCTACTTCTCGAGCTTGCGTTGTATTCCCTCGAAGAGGAAAGGGAGATGCATCACAGTAGCGTAAGTATTTCCCTCAGTTTTTGAGAACCAAGGTATCAATCCAGTAGGAGACCACGCGCCAGTCCCTCGCACCTGCACAAACAAATAAGAACTTCGCAGCCAACGGGATAAGGGGTTGTCAATCCCTTTACGGTCACTTAGGAAAGTGAGATCTGTTAGAGATGTGCTACCTCTTGAGATTGCGTTGTATTCCCTCGAAGAGGAAAGGGAGATGCATCACAGTAGCGTAAGTATTTCCCTCGGTTTTTGAGAACCAAGGTATCAATCCAGTAGGAGACCACGCGCGAGTCCCTCGCACTTGCACAAACAAATAAGAACTTCGCAGCCAACGCGATAAGGGGTTGTCAGTCCCTTTACGGTCACTTACAAAAGTGAGATCTGATAGAGATGATAGTTTATATTTTTGGTATTTTTAGTTTAATAAAACAGCAAATAAAAGCGATAAAAGTAAAATAGATGTAGATTGATATGTTGAGAATAGACCCGGGGGCCATAGTTTTCTCTAGTGGCTTCTCTCATGACAGCGATATTCTACGGCGGGTAACAAATTACTGTCGAGCAATTGATAGAACAGCGAATAATTATGAGACTATCTAGGCATGATCATTGTATATAGGCATCACGTCCGAGACAAGTAGACTGAAACGATTCTACATCTACTACTATTACTCCACACATCGACCGCTATCCAGCATGCATCTAGTGTATTGAGTTTATAAGAACAGAGTAACGCCTTAAGCAAGATGACATGATGTAGAGAGATAAACTCAAGCAATATGATATAAACCCCATCTTTTTATCCTCGATGGCAACAATACAATACGTGCCTTGCTGCCCCTACTATCACTGGGAAAGGACACCGCAAGATTGAACCCAAAGCCAAGCACTTCTCCCATTGCAAGAACTATAGATCTAGTAGGCCAAACCAAACCAATAATTAGAAGAGACTTGCAAGGATATTATGAGCACACATAAAAAGTACAGAGAAGAACCAAATATCTTTCATAGATAACCTTGATCATAAACTCACAATTCATCGGATCTCGACAAACACACCGCAAAAAGAGATTACATCGAATAGGTCTCCTCGAAGACCGAGAAGAACTTTGTATTGAGATCCACAGAGAGAGAAGAAGCCATCTAGATACTATCTATAGACCCAAAGGTCTGTGGTAAACTACTCACAACTCATGGTGAGGGCGATGATGATGATGATGATGAAGGCCTCCGTGATGGATCCCCCTCCGGTGGAGCTCCGGAACAGGCTCCAAGATGGGATCTCCATGGGAACAGAAGGTACGGCGGTGGAATTAGGGTTTTCTCTCTGTCCACGGAGTTTCTGGGGTACGTAGACTTATATAGGAAGAAGGAGGGCATCGGGGGAGTCACGGGGGCTCCACAAGGCAGTGGGTGCGCCCTGGGAAGGGGGCCGTGCCCCCTACCCTCGTGGGCCCCACGTGGCTCTTCTGACGTGGTTCTCAAGTTCATCGTGCGTGATTTCCTCCAAAAATATCTCTCGCGAAGGTTTCATTCCGTTTGGATTCCGTTTGATATTCTTTTTGTGCAAAACCCTGAAACAGGCAAAAAAACAGCAATCTGGACTGGGCCCTTGGGTTAGTAGGTTAGTCCCAAAAATGATATAAAAGTGAATGATAAAGCCCATTAAACATCCAAGACTTCATAAATAATAGCATGGAACAATCAAAAATTATAGATGCGTTGGAGACGTATCAAGCATCCCCAAGCTTAATTCCTGCTCGTCCTCGAGTAGTTAAATGATAAAGAAAGAATTTTTGATGTGGAATGCTAACCAATATAGTTTATCAATGTAATTCTCTTAATTGTGGCATGAATGTTCAGATCTGAAAGATTCAAGATAAAAGTATATATTGACATAAGAAACAATAATACTTCAAGCATACTAACAAAGCAATCATGTCTTCTCAAAATAGTATGGCTAAAGAAAGTTATCCCTACAAAACCATATAGTGTTGGCTATGCTCCCTCGTTATCACACAAAAATATTCATATCATGCACAACCCCGATTTCAGCCAAGCATTTGTTTTCATACTCTATCTTTTCAAACCTTTCAACTTTCACGCAATACATGAGCGTGAGCCATGGATATAGCACTATGGGTGGAATAGAGGTAGTTGTGGAGAAAAAAAAGGAGGGAGATAGTCTCACATCGACTAGGCGTATCAACAGGCTATGGAGATGCCCATCAATAGATATCAATGTGAGTGAGTAGGGATTGCCATGCAACGGATGCACTAGAGCTAAATATGAATGAAAGCTCAACAAAAGAAACTAATGGGTGTGCATCCAACTTGCTTGCTCACGAAGACCTAGGGCATTTGAGGAAGCCCATCGTTGGAATATACAAGCCGAGTTCTATAATGAAAATTCCCACTAGTATATGAAAATGACTAAGCATGAGACTCTCTACAATGAACAACATAGTGCTACTTTGAAGCACAAGTGTGGTAAAGAAGATAGTAGCAATTGTCCCTTTTTCTTTTTCTTTTTTTCTTTTTTTGGGACTTTTTTTCTTTTGCCTTTCTCTTTTTTATCTTTTTTTGCGAAGGGGCTTTATAGATTTAGCCTTTCCCCCCATGGGACAATGCTCTAATAATGATGATCATCACACTTTCATTACAACACGGTATTACAACTCGATACTACAACAACAAAGTATGACTCTATATGAATGCCTCCGGCGGTGTACCGATATGTGCAATGAAACAAGAGTGACATGTATAAAAATTATGCATGGTGGCCTTGCCACAAATACGATGTCAACTACATGATCATGCAATGGCAATATGACAATATGATGCGTGTCATATGAACAGAACGGTGGAAAGTTGCATGGCAATATATCTCAGAATGGCTATGGAAATGCCATGATAGGTAGGTATGGTGGCTGTTTTGAGGAACAATATGGTTGCAGTTTCGAGGAAGGATATATTGTGGGTTTATGGTACCGGCGAAAATTGCGTGGTACAAGAGAGGCTAGCAATGGTGGAAGGGTGAGAGTGCGTATAATCCATGGACTCAACATTAGTCATAAGAACTCATATACTTATTGCAAAAATCTACGAGTCATTAAAACAAAGCAATCAACGCATGCTCCTAGGGGGGAGGTTGGTAGGAGTTAACCATCGCGCGCCCCCAACCTCCACACAAAGGTTGGCACTCTACAAAACCTCATGCTCTAACTTAGTCACACAACGGTTCACCATACATGCATGCTACGGGAATCACTAACCTTAACACAAGTATTTCTCAATTTCATAATAACTCCACTAGCATGACTCTAATATCACTATCCTCATATCTCAAAACAATTATCATGCATCCAACATCTCATTCTATTCAATGCACTTAGTGTGAATTTTTTTACTACATTGACATTGGATGTCTATCATGTGAAGACTAGTTTATTTAGCCTAAATACATTACCATGCTGTTTTAATAGACTCTCAAATAGATATAAGTGAAGCATGATTGTTTAAAAATTTCTACAAAATATTATCACCACTGTGCTCTAAAAGGTATAAGTGAAGCACTAGAGCAAAAACTATTCAACTCAAAAGATATAAGTGAACACATAGAGTGTTCTAATAATTTCTAGGCCATATTTAACTCTCTCAAATAGGTGTGTCCAGCAAGGATGATTGTGGCAAACTAACAAGCAAAGACTCAAATTATACAAGATGCTCCAAGCAAAACACATATAATGTTGCGAATAAAAATATAGCTCCAAGTATAGTTACCGATGGATGAAGACGAAAGAGGGGATGCCTTCCCGGGGGATCCCCAAGATTAGGCTTTTGATTACCTTGAATTTACTTGGGCTGCCATTGGCATCCCCAAGCTTAGGCCTTTGCTACTCCTTGTTCCGTAGTCCATCAAAGCAATACTCAAAACTTGAAAACTTCATAACACAAAACTTAGACAAACATTCTCGTGAGCTCCGTTAGTATAAGAAAGCAAACCACTACTCAAAGATACAGCAATGAATTCACTCTTCATTTATATTGGTGTTAAACCTACTGTACTCCAAGTTCTCTATGGTTCATGTCCTCCAATACTACTCATAGATGCATCGGAATAAGCAAACAACACACGAAAAACAGAATTTGTCAAAGACAGAACAGTCTGTAGTAATCTGCAGGTTTCGCCTACTTCTGGAACTCCAAAAACTTCAAACTAAATTGGTAAATTTGCGGAATTTGTATACCAATCATCTGCAAAAAGAATCAACTAAAAATCACGCTCCAGTAAAATCTCACGACTACTTTAGCGAGCACTAATGATTCTGTTTTTCACAGCAAGATCATATAAACTTCACACAAGTCTTCCCAAAGGTTCTACTTGGCACAAACACTAAACAAAACATGTAACCACATCTAATAAGAGGCTAGATGCAATATTTATTCCCTAACAGCAACAAAAACAGAAAATGTAAAATTGGGTTGCCTCCCAACAAGCGCTATCGTTTTACGCCCCTAGCTAGGCACGATAGTTCAATGATGCTCACATGAAAATTAAGAATTGAATGAAAAAGAGAGCATCACAAAATATGTGACATACCAATTTAAGTCTAACATACTTCCTATGCATAGGCATTTTATTAGGAAACAAATTATCATAGCAAGCAAGATCTAGCGTATGCAGGGAAGAAGAAAGAAACAAGATCAATCTCAACATGAAGAGAGGTAATTTAGTAACATGAAGATTTCTACAACCATATTTCCCTCGCTCATAATAATTGCATGTAGGATCATGATCAAATTCAACAAAATAGCTATCACATAACATATTCTCAACACGATCCACATGCATGCAAAGTTGACACTCTTCCAAAATAGTGGGATTAACATTAACCAAAGTCATGACCTCTCCAAACCCATTTTTAATATTAATGCAAACACTATTATCAATCTTATATTCATCATGGGGATTAAATAAATTTTCAAGATCATAAGAAGAATCACCCAATCATGATCATTGTAACAAGTAGTAGACATAGCAAAACTAGCATCCCCAAGCTTAGGGTTTTGGATATCATTAGCACAATTGACATTAATAGAATTTATAATAACATCATTGCAATCATGCTTTTTACTCAAGGAGCTATAGTGAATCAATTTATGTTTTTCTTTCAATACTTCGTCACAATTTTCAGATTCACAAATTTCAAGTAGAACCCCATAAAGATAATCTAGTGCAGTCAACTCACTAGCAATAGGTTCAACATAATTGGATCTCTTAAAGAGATTAGCAAGTGGATGAGGATCCATACTTTAGCAAGCGAAGATGCAAGCTAATTGAGGGCACATAGCACACAAGCAAACAAGAGGCAAGCGAACGATAAACACATGGTGGAAGAAGGGCAAATAAAACGGCAAGGGTGAAGTGGGGGAGAGGAAAACGAGAGGCAAATAAATGTAATGCGAAGGATAAGGGTTTGTGATAGGTACTTGGTAAATGACTTTTGCGTAAGCCTTCCCGGCAACGGCACCAGAAATTATTCTTGCTACCTCTTGAGCTTGCGTTGTATTCCCTCGAAGAGGAAAGGGAGATGCAGCGCAGTAGCGTAAGTATTTCCCTCAGTTTTTGAGAACCAAGGTATCAATCCAGTAGGAGATCACGTGCGAGTCCCTCGCACCTACACAAACAAATAAGAACTTCGCAGCCAACGCGATAAGGGGTTGTCAATCCCTTTACGGTCACTTATGAAAGTGAGATCTGATAGAGATGATAGTTTATATTTTTGGTATTTTTAGTTTAATAAAACAACATATAAAAGCGGTATAAGTAAAGTAGATGTAGATTGATATGTTGAGAATAGATCCGGGGGCCATAGTTTTCTCTAATGGTTTCTCTCATGATAGCGATATTCTACGGCGGGTAAACAAATTACTGTCGAGCAACTGATAGAAAAGCGAATAATTATGAGACTATCTAGGCATGATCATTGTATATAGGCATCACGTCCGAGACAAGTAGACCGACTCCTACCTGCATCTATTACTATTACTCCACACATCGACCGCTATTCAGCATGCATCTAGTGTATTGAGTTCATAAGAACAGAGTAATGCCTTAAGCAAGATGACATGATGTAGAGGGATAAACTCAAGCAATATGATATAAACCCCATCTTTTTATCCTCGATGGCAACAATACAATACGTGCCTTGCTGCCCCTACTGTCACTGGGAAAGGACACCGCAAGATTGAACCCAAAGCCAAGCACTTCTCCCATTGCAAGAACTATAGATCTTGTAGGCCAAACCAAACCAATAATTCGAAGAGACTTGCAAGGATAATATGAGCACACATAAAAAGTTCAGAGAATAACCAAATATCTTTCATAGATAACCTTGATCATAAACTCACAATTCATCATATCTCGACAAACACACCGCAAAAAGAGATTACATCGAATAGATCTCCTCGAAGACCGAGGAGAACTTTGTATTGAGATCCAGAGAGAGAGAAGAAGCCATTTAAATACTAGCAATGGACCCCAAAGGTATGTGGTAAACTACTCACAACTCATGGTGAGGGCGATGATGATGATGATGAAGGCCTCTGTGATGGATCCCCCTCCGGTGGAGCTCCGGAACAGGCTCCAAGATGGGATCTCCACGGGAACAGAAGGTGCGGCGGTGGAATTAGGGTTTTCTCTCTGTCCACGGAGTTTCTGGGGTACGTAGACTTATATAGGAAGAAGGAGGGCACCGGGGTGACACGAGGGCTCCACGAGGCAGGGGGGCGCCCTGGGAAGGGGGGCGCGCCCCCACCCTCGTGGCCCCACGTGGCTCTTCTGACGTGGTTCTCAGGTTCATCGTGCATGATTTCCTCCAAAAATATCTCTCGTGAAGGTTTCATTCCGTTTGGACTCCGTTTGATATTCTTTTTCTGCAAAACCCTGAAACAGGCAAAAAAAACAGCAATCCGGACTAAGCCCTTGGGTTAGTAGGTTAGTCTCAAAAATGATATAAAAGTGAATGATAAAGCCCATTAAACATCCAAGACTTCATAAATAATAGCATGGAACAATCAAAAATTATAGATACGTTGCAGACGTATCAAGATGATAGTTTATATTTTTGGTATTTTTTGTTTATAAGAACATCAAGTAAAAGCGGTAAAAGTAAAGTACATGTAGATTGATATGTTGTGAATAGACCCGGGGGCCATAGTTTTCTCTAGTGGCTTCTCTCATGATGGCGATATTTTACGGCGGGTAAACAAATTACTGTCGAGCAATTGATAGAAAAGCGAATAATTATGAGATTATCTAGGCATGATCATTGTATATAGGCATCACGTCTGAGACAAGTAGACCGACTCCTGCATGCAGCTACTACTATTACTCCACACATCGACCGCTATCCAGCATGCATCTAGTGTATTGAGTTCATAAGAACAGAGTAACGCCTTAAGCAAGAAGACATGATGTAGGGTGATAAACTCAAGCAATATGATATAAACCCATCTTTTTATCCTTGATGGCAACAATACAATGCATGCCTTGCTGCCCCTACTGTCACTGGGAAAGGACACCGCAAGATTGAACCCAAAGCCAAGCACTTCTCCCATTGCAAGAACTATAGATCTAGTAGGCCAAACCAAACCAATAGTTCGAAGAGGCTTGCAAGGATATTATGAGCACACATAAAAAGTTCAGAGAAGAACCAAATATCTTTCATAGATAACCTTGATCATAAACTCACAATTCACCGGATCTCAACAAACACACCGCAAAAAGAGATTACATCGAATAGATCTCCTCGAAGACCGAGGAGAACTTTGTATTGAGATCCAGAGAGAGAGAAGAAGCCATCTAGATACTAGCTATGGACCCCAAACGTGTGTGGTAAACTACTCACAACTCATGGTGAGGGCGATGATGATGATGATGAAGACCTCCGTGATGGATCCCCCTCCGGTGGAGCTCCGGAACAGGCTCCAAGATGGGATCTTCTCGGGAACAGAAGGTACGGAGGTGGAATTAGGGTTTTCTCTCTGTTCACGGAGGTTTTGGGGTACGTAGACTTATATAGGAAGAAGGAGGGCACCCGTGATGCTCGAATGGGGCATGAAGCAGGGGGCGCCCTGGGAAGGGGGGCGCGCCCCCCACCCTCGTGGGCCAGCCCTCGATCCCCTGACGTGGTCCTCAAGCTCCGCGTGCGTGATTTTCTCCAAAAATATCTCTCGCAAAGGTTTCGTTCCGTTTGGACTCCGTTTGATATTCTTTTTCTGCAAAACCCTGAAATTGGCAAAAAACATCAATCTTGACTGGGCCTTTGGGTTAGTAGGTTAGTCCCAAAAATGATGTAAAAGTGTATGATAGAGCCCATTAAACATCCCAGACTTCATAAATAATAGCATGGAACAATCAAAAATTATAGATACGTTGGAGACGTATCAGCCCCCGTGCCCAGGGCGCGCCCCCTGCCTCGTGGGGCCCCCGAGCGTTCCCTCGGTGCCCTTCTTCTTCCTATATAAGTCTACTTATCCCGAAACCTTCGACAACAGAGAGAAAACCCTAATTCCACCGCCATAACCTTCTGTTCCCGTGAAATCCCATCTTGGAGCCTGTTCCAAAGCTCCACCGGAGGGGGATCCATCATGGAGTTCTTCTTCATCATCATCATTGTCCTCACCATGAGTTGTGAGTAGTTTACCACAGACCTTCAGGTCCATAGCTAGTATCTAGATGGCTTCTTCTCTCTCGCTGGATCTCAATACAAAGTTCTCCTCAGTCTTCGAGGAGATCTATTCGATGTAATCTCTTTTTGCGGTGTGTTTGTCGAGATCCAATGAATTGTGAGTTTACGATCAAGATTATCTATGAAAGATATTTGGTTCTTCTCTGAACTTTTTATGTGTGCTCATAATATCCTTGCAAGTCTCTTCGAATTATTGGTTTGGTTTGGCCTACTAGATCTATAGTTCTTGCAATGGGAGAAGTGCTTGGCTTTGGGTTCAATCTTGCGATGCCCTTTCCCAGTGGCAATAGGGTCAGCAAGGCACGTATTGTATTGTTGCCATCGAGGATAAAAAGATAGGTTTTATATCATATTGCTTGAGTTTATCCCTCTACATCATGTCATCTTGCTTAAGGCGTTACTCTGTTCTTATGAACTCAATACACTAGATGCATGCTGGATAGCGGTCGATGTGTGGAGTAATAGTAGTAGATGCAGGCAGAAGTCGTTCTACTTGTCTCGGATGTGATGCCTATATACAATGATCATGCCTAGATAGTCTCATAATTATTCGCTTTTCTATCAATTGCTCGATAGTAATTTGTTTACCCGCCATAGAATATCGCTATCATGAGAGAAGCCACTAGAGAACACTATGCCCCCTGGGTCTATTCTCAACATATCAATCTACATCTACTTTATTTTTATCGCTTTTATTTGTTGTTCTTATAAACTAAAAATACCAAAAATATAACAACCCCTTATCGCGTTGGCTGCGAAGTTATTATTTGTTTGTGCAGGTGCGAGGGACTCGCGCGTGGTCTCCTACTATATTGCCACCTTGGTTCTCAAAAAACTGAGGGAAATACTTATGCTACTGTGCTTCATCTCCCTTTCCTCTTCGAGGGAATACAACGCAAGCTCAAGAAGTAGCACTGTCCACGAGGGTGGGGGGCGCGCCCCCCTGTCTCGTGGGCCCACCGACGGCCCCCCGATGCCCATCTTCTTCTATATGAGGTGTTTTGACCTGGAAAAAATAATAAGGAGGCTTTCGGGACCAGACGCCGCCGTCTCGAGGCGGAAGCGAGAAAGAAACCAATCTAGGGATCCGGCAGAGCTGTTCTGCCGGGGATACTTCCCTCCGAGAGGGGGAAATCATCACCGCCGTCATCACCAACAAATCTCCCATCTTGGGGAGAGCTATCTTCATCAATATCTTCACCAGCACCATCTCCTCTCATACCCTAGTTCATCTCTTATATCCAATATTTGTACCCAAACCTCAGATTGGTACCTGTGGGTTGCTAGTAGTGTTGATTACTCCTTATAGTTGATGCTAGTTGGTTTATTTGGTGGAAGATCATATGTTCAGATCCATTATGTATATTAATACCCCTCTGATCATGAACAATATTATGTCTTGTGAGTAGTTACTTTTGTTTTGAGGAGATGGGAGAAGTCTTGCTATTAGTAGTCATGTGAATTTGGGCTTCGTTCGATATTTTGATGAGATGTATGTTGTGTCTCCTCCTCTAGTGGTGTCATGTGAACGTCGACTACATGACACTTCACCATTATTTGGGCCTAGAGGAAGGCATTGGGAAGTAATAAGTAGATGATGGGTTGCTAGAGTGACAGAAGCTTAAACCCTAGTTTATGCGTTGCTTCGTAAGGGGCTGATTTGGATCCATATGTTTCAGGATATGGTTAGGTTTACCTTAATACTTCTTTTGTAGTTGCGGATGCTTGCATTAGAGGTTAATAATAAGTGGGAGGCTTTTCCAAGTAAGGACAACACCCAAGCACCGGTCCACCCACATACCAAATTATCAAAGTACCGAACGCGAATCAGATGATCGTGATGAAAACTAGCTTGACGATAATTCTCATGTGTCCTCGGGAGCGCTTTCCTTGATATAAGAGTTTGTCCAGGCTTGTCCTCTGCTACAAAAAGGATTGGGCAACCTTGTTGCACCTTATTTACTTTTACCTTTTGTCATTTTCTACCAATTATCTTATCACAAAACTATATGTTACCTATAATTTTAGTGCTTGCAGGCAATACCTTACTGAAAACTGCCTATCATTTCCTTTTGCTCCTCGTTGGGTTCGACACTCTTACTTATCGAAAGGACTATGATAGATCCCCTACACATGTGGGTCATCAGCCTCCTATTTATGATGATTATTGTGATGACTTGTATGCTATTAAGAATAATGATAACCATGAAACTTGTCATCATGATTTTAATTTTCAATGGGATTATGCTTCACATGATAGTTATTTTGTTGAATTTTCTCATCCCACTACTATGAATGAGAAGAATTTTGCTTATGTGGAGAGTAGTAAAATTTCCATGCAAGTAGATCATGAATGGAATGCTTTATGTGATAGTTATATTGTTGAATTCATTCATGATGCTACTGAAAATTATTATGAGAGAGGATCATATGCTTGTAGGAATTGCAATAATATCAAGTTTCCTCTCTACGTGCCTAAAGTTTTTAAGCTATGCTTGTTTTGCTTTCCTATGCTAGTTGATTGTTGTTCCCATAAGTTGTTTGCTCACAAAATCCCTATGCATAGGAAGTGGGTTAGACTTAAATGTGCTAGTCATATTCTTCATGATGCTCTCTTTATGTTTCAATTCTTATCTTTTATGTGAGCATCATTGAAATCATCATGCCTAGCTAGGGGCGTTAAACGATAGCGCTTGTTGGGAGGCAACCCAATTTTATTTTCCTTGTTTTTTCTTCTATTTAGGAATAAATATTGCATCTATCTTCTGTTTAGATGTGGTTTTGTGTTTTAATTAGTGTTTGTGCCAAGTAGAACCTTTGGGAAGACTTGTGTGAAGTTTATGCGATCATGCTGTAAAAAACAGAAACTTTAGCGCTCACGAGATTGGCTACCATTTTTTACTGGAGAGTGCTTTTTAATTGATTCTTTTTGCAGATGATTAATAGATAAATTCCTCAGGTCTACCAATTTATTTCAGAATTTTTAGAGTTACAGAAGTATTCGAAAGTTACAGATTGCTACATACTGTTCTGTTTTTGACAGATTCTCTTTTCTATGTGTTGTTTGCTTATTTTGATGAATCTATGAGTAGTATCGGAGGGTATGAACCATAGAGAAGTTGGAACACAGCACATATCACACCAATATGAATTTAGAATGAGTTCGTAACAGTACCTAAGTGGTAGTTTTATTTTCTTGTACTAACGGAGCTTACGAGTTTTCTGTTAAGTTTTGTGTTCTGAAGTTTTCAAGTTTTGGGTAAAGATTCAATGGACTATGGAATAAGGAGTGGCAAGAGCCTAAGCTTGGGGATGCCCAAGGCACCCCAAGGTAAAATTCAAGGAACCAAAATCCTAAGCTTGGGGATGCCCCGAGAAGGCATCCCCTCTATCGTCTTCGTCTATCGGTAACTTTACTTTAGGCTATATTTTTATTCACCACATGATATGTGTTTTGCTTGGAGTGTCATTTTGTTTTATTTTATTTTGCTTGCTGTTTGAATAATATCCCAAGATCTTAAATTCTTAAATGTTAGAGGGTCTTCACATAGTTACATAATTATTCAACTACTCATTGATCTTCACTTATATCTTTTGGAGTAGTTTGTTGGTTGCTCTAGTGCTTCACTTATATCTTTTTAGAGCACGGCGGTGGTTTTATTTTGAAGAAATAGATGAAATCTCATGCTTCACTTATGTTATTTGAGAGTCTTTTAGAACAGCATGGTAACTGGCTTTGGTTATAATACTGGTCCTAATATGATAGGCATCCAAGTTGGGTATAGTAAAAACTTTCATACAAGTGCATTGAATATTATGAGAAGTTTGATACTTGATGATTGTTTTGAGATATGAGGATGGTGATATTAGAGTTATGATAGTGGGTTAATTATGAATTCAAGAAATACTAGTGTTAAAGTTTGTGATTCCCGTAGCATGCACGTATGGTGAACCGCTATGTGACGAAGTTAGAGCATGAGGTATTTATTGAGTGTCATCCTTTGTGTGGAGGTCGGGATCGCGCGATGGTTAACTCCTACCAACCCTTCCCCTGGGAGCATGCGTTGAATACTTTGTTTTGATGACTCCTTGATTTTTGCAATAAGTATATGAGTTCTTTATGACTAATGTTAAGTCCATGGATTATACGCACTCTCACCCTTCCACCATTGCTAGCCTCTCTTGTATCGTGCAACTTTCGCCGGTACCACACACCCACCATATACCTTCCTCAAAACAGCCACCATACCTACCTATCCTGGCATTTCCATAGCCATTCCGAGATATATTGCCATGCAACTTTCCACCGTTCCGTTCATATGACACGCTTCATATTGTCATATTGCCATGCATGATCATGTAGCTGACATCGTATTCGTGGCTAGGCCACCATGCATAATTTTTCATACATGTCACTCTTGATTCATTGCACACCCTGGTACACCGCCGGAGGCATTCATATAGTCATATGTTGTTCTAGCTTCGAGTTGTAATATCGAGTTGTAAGTAAATAAAAGTGTGATGATCTTCATTATTAGAGCATTGTCCCGTGTGAGGAAACAAAAAAAAAGATAAAGGCCAAATAAAAAAAAGATGGCCCAAAAAATAGAGAGGGGCTAAAAAAAGAGGAAAGCCCCTCCAAAAAAAATGAGAGAAGGGACAATGCTATCCTTTTCCACACTTGTGCTTCAAAGTAGCACCATGATCTTCATGATAGAGAGTCTCTTGTTTTGTCACTTTCATATACTAGTGGGAATTTTCATTATAGAACTTGGCTTGTATATTCCAACGATGGGCTTCCTCAAATGCCCTAGGTCTTCATGAGCAATCAAGTTGGATGCACACCCACTTAGATTCTTTTGTTGAGCTTTCATACACTTATAGATCTAGTGCATCCGTTGCATGGCAATCCCTACTCACTCACATTGATATCTATTGATGGGCATCTCCATAGCCTATTGATACGCCTAGTTGATGTGAGACTATCTTCCTCCTTTTTGTCTTCTCCACAACCACCATTCTATTCCACCTATAGTGCTATATCCATGGCTCATGCTCATGTATTGCGTGAAAGTTGAAATGTTTGAAAAAAATTGAGTACGAAAACAATTGCTTGGCTGAAATCGGGGTTGTGCATGATATGAATATTTTGTGTGATGAAGAGGGAGCATAGCCAGACTATATGATTTTGTAGGGATAACTTTCTTTGGCCAAGTTATTTTGAGAGGACATGATTGCTTTGTTAGTATGCTTGAAGTATTACTATTCTCATGTCAATATTCTATGGCTAAAGAAAGTTACCCCTACAAAATCATATAGTCTGGCTATGCTCCCTATTCATCACACAAAATACTCATATCATGCACAACCCTAGTTTCAGCCAAGCACTTGTTTTCATACTCTATTCTTTCAAACCTTTCAACTTTCACGCAATACATGAGCGTGAGCCATGGACATAACACTATGGGTGGAATAGAGTGGTGGTTGTGGAGAAGACAAAAAGGAGGGAGATAGTCTCACATCGACTAGGCGTATCAACGGGCTATGGAGATGCCCATCAATAGATATCAATGTGAGTGAGTAGAAATTTCCATGCAACGGATGCGCTATAGCTAAATAGGTATGAAAGCTCAACAAAAGAAACTAAGTGGGTGTGCATCCAACTTGCTTGCTCATGAAGACCTAGGGCATTTGAGGAAGCCCATCGTTGGAATATACAAGGCAAGTTCTATAATGAAAATTCCCACTAGTATATGAAAGTAACTAAACATGAGACTCTCTATCATGAAGAACGTGGTGCTACTTTGAAGCACAAGTGTGGAAAAAAAGATAGTAACAATTGTCCCTTTTTCTTTTCTTTTTCTTTTTTTTCTCTATTTTTTGGGCCTTTCTTTTTTTTTCTTCGGCGTTTCTTTTTTTTGGAGGGGCTTTCTTGATTTAGCCTTTCCTCACATGGGACAATGCTCTAACAATGATGATCATCACACTTCCATTGAATTACAACTCGATATTACAACTTGATACTAGAACAAAGTATGACTCTATATGAATGCCTCTGGCGGTGTACCGGGATGTGCAATGAATCAAGAGTGACATGTATGAAAAATATTGCATGGTGGCCTTGCCACAAATACGATGTCAACTACATGATCATGCATGGCAATATGACAATAGGATGCGTGTCATATGAACGGAACGGTGGAAAGTTGCATGGCAATATATATCGGAATGGCTATGGAAATGCCATGATAGGTAGGTATGGTGACTGTTTTGAGGAAGATATATGGTGGCTGTTTTGAGCAAGGATATATAGTGGGTGTATGGTACCGGCGAAAGTTGTGCGGTACAAGAGAGGCTAGCAATGGTGGAAGGGTGAGAGTGCGTAATATCCATGCACTCAACATTGGTCATAAGAACTCATATACTTATTGCAAAAATTTACGAGTCATCAAAACAAAGCAATCAACGCATGCTCCTAGGGGGGAGGTTGGTAGGAGTTAACCATCGCGCGCCCCCGACCTCCACACAAAGGTTGACACTTTACAAATACCTCATGCTCTAACTTCGTCACATAGCGGTTCACCATACGTGCATGCTACGGGAATCACTAACCTTAACACAAGTATTTCTCAATTTCATAATAACCCCACTAGCATGACTCTAATATCACTATCCTCATATCTCAAAACATTTATCAAGCATCCAACTTCTCATCATATTCGATGCACTTAGTGTGAAATTTTTTACTACATTGATATTGGATGTCTATCATGTGAAGACTAGTTTTATAGCCTAAACACATTACCATGATGTTTTAATAGACTCTCAAATAGATATAAGTGAATCATGAGAGATCAACAGTTTCTACAAAATAAAACAACCTCCGTGCTCTAAAAGATATAGGTGAAGCACTAGAGGAATATCAAACTACTCCGAAAGATATAAGTGAAGATCAATGAGTAGTTGAATAATTATGTAACTATGTGAAGACTCTCTAACATTTAAGAACTTCAGATATTGGGATATTATTCAAACAGCAAGCAAAACAAAATAAACTAAATTGGCGCTCCAAGCAAAACACATATTATGTGGTGAATAAAAATATAGCTCCGAGTATAGTTACCGATAGATGAAGACGAAAGAGGGGATGCCTTCCTGGGGCATCCCCAAGCTTAGGCTTTTGGTTGTCCTTGAATTTTACTTTGGGGTTCCTTGGGCATCCCCAAGCTTAGGCTCTTGCCACTCTAGTCCATCAAAGCAATACTCAAAACTTGAAAACTTCACAACACAAAACTTAGACAAAAATCTCGTGAGCTCCGTTAGTATAAGAAAGCAAACCACTACTCAAAGGTACTGGAATGAATTCATTATTTGTTTATATTGGTGTTAAACCTATTGTATTCCAACTTCTCTATGGTTCATACCCTCCGATACTACTTATAGATGCATTGAAATAAGCAAACAACACACGAAAAACAGAATCTGTCAAAAACAGAACAGTCTACAGTAATCTGCAGGTTTCGCATACTTCTGTAACTCCAAAAAATTCAAACTAAATTGGTAAACAAGAGGAATTTGTCTGTTAATCCTCTGTAAAAAGAATCAGCTAAATAGCGCTCCAGTAAAATCTGATGACCATTATAGTGAGCGCTAATGATTTTGTTTTTCACGGCATGATCATATAGACTTCACACAAGTCTTCCCAAAGGTTCTACTTGGCACAAACACTAATTAAAACATAAAAACACATCTAAACAGAAGCTAGATGCAATATTTATTCCTAAACAGAAGCAAAAGCAAAGAAAATAAAATAAAGTTGGGTTGCCTCCCAACAAGCGCTATCGTTTAACGCCCTTAGCTAGGCATGATGATTTCAATGATGCTCGCATAAAATATAAGAATTAAAACATAAAGGGAGCATCATGAAGCATATGACTAGTACATTTAAAGTCTAACACACTTCCTACGCATAGGGATTTTGTGAGCAAACAACTTATGGGAACGATAATCAACTAGCATAGGAAGGGAAAACGAGCATAACTTCAAGATTGTAAGCACATAGAGAGGAAACTTGATATTATTGCAATATGTAGAAGCATATGTTCCTCCCTCATAATAATTTTCGGTAGCATCATGAATGAATTTAAAAATATAACCATCACATAAAAGCATTCTTTTCATGGTCTACTTGCATAGAAATTTTACTATTCTCCACATAAGAAAAATTCTTCTCATTCATAGTAGTGGGAGCAAACTCAAAAAAATAACTATCATGTGAAGCATAATCCAATTGAAAACTAAAATAATGATGACAAGTTTCATGGTTATCATTATTCTTACTAGCATACAAGTTATCACAATAATCATCATAGATAGCAACTTTGTTCTCATAATCAATTGGAACCTCTTCCGAAATAGTGGATTCATCACTAAATAAAGTCATGACCTCTCCAAATCCACTTTCATCAATATAATCATCATAAATAGGAGGCATGCTTTCATCATAATAAATTTTCTCATCAAAACTTGGGGGACTAAACATACCATCTTCATCAAACATAGCATCCCCAAGCTTGTGGCTTTGCATATCATTAGCATCATGGGTATTCAAAGAATTCAAACTAACAACATTGCAATCATGCTCATCATTTTATGCCAAGCATTCTATGTAATTCTTCTTCTAGTACTTGAGCACAATTTTCTTTTCCATCATTTTCACGAAAGATATTAAAAAGATGAAGCATATGAGGTAACCTTAATTCCATTTTTTGTAGTTTTCTTTTATAAACTAAACTAGTGATAAAACAAGAAACTAAAAGATTTGATTGCAAGATCTAAAGATATACCTTCCAGCACTAACCTCCTGATACGTCCAAAACGTATCTATAATTTCTGCTTGCTCCATGCCTCTTTTGGGTGATATTACTATGTTATTTATACACTTCCATACACTTTTGATCATATTTGGACTAACCTATTAACTCAGTGCACCCGAGTGCCAGTTTCTGTTTTTGGCTGTTTTTGTATTTCAGGTTTTCACATTACGAGAATTGCCAGGAAAAATCCAGAAAAATTATATAAAAAAACAGCGTGCCAGAAGCTACGTTGCGCCCGAAGTACAGTCGGGGGGGGGGG
>LR738709.1:92415910-92436999 GCA_902687465.1 Secale cereale
CCCCCCCCTGGGCCGCGCCGAGGGGGCGCCTGGGCCCCCCGAGGCTCCTCCGATGCCCCCCTTTGCCATATATTTAAAGCATCTCCCAAAACCCTCGAGACGGGAACTCTTTTTCGCGATCTCATCTATGTTCCGCCGCCGCCGCCGCTTCCAAGATCGGGAGCACCAGGAGAACTCTTCCCGGCACCCTGCCGGAGGGGAGGATCACCACCGGGAGCTTCTCCACCACCATGGACGCCTCCCGGATGAGTTGTGAGTAGTCTCCCTTGGACCATGGGTCCATGACCAGTAGCTATGTGATGTTCTCGTCCCGTTCTTGTGCTTCACTAATTAGTCCTCGTGAGCTGCCCTACATGATCGAGGCACATATGTAATCCTTATGTTGTTGCTATGATGAGTTTGCTGGGATCCGATGGATTATGAGATTATGTTCAGATTGTGCTTGAGTAATATATTTGATTCACCTCTTTTATATTTATGTTTGTAAGTAACTCTTGCATGTTCTCCGTTGTTATTTATTGCTTTGGCCAAGTAGTAGGTAGTGACTCCAAGAGGGAACGTTATGCTCGATTGTGGGTTCATGCCCCTCGATGACTAGTTTGAGTGACAGAAACATGAGTCTAGGGGATGTGTTGTTGCCACAAGGGGGAAAACAACGGTTCTTGTGCCCGCGGGTGCAAGGATTGTTTACTTTACGCAAAGTTCTTTTAATGCAGTTGTCTGTTGCATTGAGTTTACACTATGGGTGGGACTCGCAACTTAATACCAGCGAGATGTTCTGGATAGATATCTCAAGGTGGATGATTAGTAGTAGATATTGATGGATTTCGGTCTACTTACTTTGGCGTACCGCCCATGCTTTGAACCTCAACCTTTCTTGCAATGTAGTCAGCATTAGTCCTGTCAATTGCCCAGCTGTAATTCGTTTACCTCACATAGCTGTTTTATCGTCTTTTGGGAGAGAGACATCACTAGTGAACATCATGAGACTCCGGTCCATATTACCATCATTGATCACATCCGCTATTTACTTTTCCGCATTTTATTTACTATTGCAATTATATCTATCACTACTATCACTTGCGTTTGATCCTTTGTAAACTACAAGGCCGGAGGGATTGACAACCTCTCTATACTCGTTGGGAGCAAAGTTATTTGTATCTGTGTGCAGGTCCACGTTGATTGCTAATATCCGGCGCCGTTAGCAGTTGACACCTTCTTGTTGAAACTGGGAGTCTCAGGGGAATCGATCCTTGGTATTGCCAAGGGAAATCTTCTGCTACACTGCATCTCTAACCTTCCACTTGGGGTAACCAACGAGGGGCGAGAAGCCTTGCAAAGCAATTTCTGGCGCCATTGCCGGGGACTCCACTCTTCAGGATAGGGGAGTTGCACGCTATCTTTTACCTTTGCTTTTAGTCTTGTTAGTTTACCTTTCAGTTTTTGCTTTAGTATCCTTTATCAAAAAAAATACAAATTTTTTTTATTTGCTTTTCTGTTAGTAGTCCTTTCTGTTTAGCCAAACATGTTAGGATTTCGTGCTTTGAGGGAATCAGAAGTTCTAGATTTCCATCAAAGGGATGGAGAAAATATGAAGAAGGCATGGGACAGAATTTCTGATGCACATAGGAGAATTATGCCTTGGATACCTATAAAAATTGTGCTTAGAAATTTTTACCATGGTCTTTTTAAATGGTGTAAACACTCTCTTGATATTATAGCCGAGGGAGATTTCCTAGAGTGTGATGAAGCTAGAGCTCTTGAAATTATACATGGTCTATCTAGGTACTTTGTTTATGATCATAACTTTGATACTGTCATAGATAGACTTGCTACTATTGAAAAGAGAATGGATGCTCTAGACTTGATGAAGGTAGAGAAACCTAAACCCAATAAGAAGGACATTTTGGAAATAGACAATTATTGGGAGCCTTTTGTTAGGATTAGCATCTCTAATCAAGACTTCCTTGCTTATTGTGATATTGGATCTATGGTTTCTACTATGCCAAAAATTGTTCATGATTCTTTAAAATTTAACATGGATAGATTACCATCTTATCATGAACACACTAATGGAGATATTTCCGAAATTCAGGGAAGAATAAAAGACGTGCCAGTTAAATTCCTTAAAGGGATTGCAATGATTGATTTCTTCATCATGGAGCCAAACCAAGGAAATATAGTGCTTGGAAGGGACTTCCTCCGAGCAGTAAAAGGCTTCATTGATATAGGTAAGGGACAAATCCGCTTGCGCGGAAAGGAAAAAGGTGTGTACCCCTTTCCTAGAAGGAACAAGAGTGAACTTGTTGAGGAACCATTTGAAGCAATCTATAGCTCCGATTATTATGATGGTTATTGATTCCTCTATGCATTATGCCTAGCTTAAAGGCATAAAAGAAAGCGCTCTTGGGAGGCAGCCCAATGAATAAATATATTTTGCTTTTGTTGTGTCTTGATGTTGTTTACTACTGTAGCATCATCATTGTATCTTTGCTTTTCAATTTTGTGCCAAGTATAGCCTCTGATTGCTAGAAAGTTCAAAAGTTGTGAGGTTCTGTCCAGGAAACAGATTCTGTCCTTGGATAGAAAAATTCGTATAAAATCACCAGATCATCTTTTTGGTCTGAATTTTTTCGACAGCGTGCTCTATATAATTGTATTTCGTGCGTCTGTTCTGAGTTTTTTTATTAGAGTTGCAGAAGTGCCCCGAACAAATCATTTACTACCTGCTGTTCTGTTTTTCACAGATTCTGTCCTGTTTTGCCTTTCCTTCATTTTGCAAACCTAGAGCTTGCTTTTTCTTTGCAAAAACCTTTTGGCAATCTTGAGAAACAGTAGAACTTCAAGAATATCTTTATTTCCAGCAAGGTATAATTATTTTATTATGGGTACTAACCTCGCTAATCAGATTATGATGAGTTATGTATGAAGGGAGTTTTCAAGTGTGCGAGGGAAGATGATAAAAAGATTCAGGAGTGTCAAACGCTCAAGCTTGGGGATGCCCCTGTGCACCCCCAATAAATATTCAAGGAGACTCAAGCATCTAAGCTTGGGGATGCCCCCGTGCATCCCCTTCTCCATCAACATTATCAATTCGTCTTTCGTTCCACTATATTTTTATCACTTCATGTGTTATGTGCTATGCTTGGAGCGTCTTGCTTTTTAGTTTTCTTTAGTTCTTCATAACAAGTCGGAACTCAGCTTTCTTTATGTGGGAGAGAAACACACTCCAATTCTACCTAGAACATAACATAGAATTTGCATGTCTATCCTTGCTGTGTGTGTTCTTTGTTTTTCAATAGCTACTATCATGTTCAGCTCTTAGTATTCATGCTTATCTTTTTAAAGAGCTTTCATTTAGTTGGTTGCTTGAACTCTCTTTAGTTACCATGCTCACCTTATTAAGAGAGTTTGCTTCCGTTGCATTGGTTGATATGTCTATGATAAAGATGCTACGTGCACGATGTCGCTTAGTAGTTCAGGTTTTCTTATGGTTAGTCTCAAATAGCTGGGGGATTCCCAATGTGTTATTGGAGTACCAACATGATTTGTTTGCCTATGATGTGGTATGGTTTAGTAATATCTTCCTTCAAGAATTTGTTTTGATTGACTTGGCGTATGCTCACGCATATTTAAGACTGTAAAGAAAGTCCGTCAAGCCTTGATGATCTTTTATTTCTGAGTAGCGATATAACTTCCATGCCTGATTCAATGTTGCTTTGTCGCTCTGCATGATTATGACCGTCATTGCTCTCTTAGTTGGTCGCTCCCAGTCTTTTGCTAACCTTCGCCTGTACTAAGCGGACTGACTGCTTGTGCATCCACATCCTTTTAAACCAGTTATGCCACATGAGTCCACCATACCTACCTATATGTGGTATTTCACCGCCACTCCAAGTAAATTTACATGTGCTACCTTTAAAACCTTCAGTTTTTGCAATACATAGCTCATGGGAAAGTAGCTTAAAAACTATTGTGGTAAAGAATATGTCGCTTATGTATCTTATTTCTTATAAGTTGCTTGCTGAGCGGTATCCATGTTTCTGGGGACGCCATCAACTGTTACACTTTTGTTGAATATCATGTGAGTTGCTATGCATGTTCGTCTTGTCTGAAGTAAGGGTGATTTGCCATGAGTTGAATGGTTTGAGTATGCATATTGTTAGAGAAGAACATTGGGCCGCCAACCAAAGCCATGTATCATGGTGGAAGTTTTAGCTTGGACATTAATCCTCAATCTCTTATGAGAATATGCTTAAGCATTAAAGAGGAGTCCATTATCTATTTTCTATGTTGTCCCGGTATGGATGTCCTCAAGTTGAGATCTATCAAAAACGAGAAATCAAATGCGATCTATCTCCTTGGACCTTTGTACAGGTGACATAGAGGTACCCCTTTGTGAGACTTGGTTGAAACATATGTAATGCAATGACAATCCATGGAAATCCGAGCTAATTAGAACAAGGTGCGAGCACTATTGGTATTCGATGCATGAGGCTTGAAACTTATAGGATGTCTTATGCATAACACATATGAAGTACTACTACCGTTGACAAAATTGTTTCTATGTTTTCAAAATAAAAAGCTCTAGCACATAGGTAATCCCTGCTTCCCTCTGCAAAGGGCCATTCTTTTACTTTTATGTTGAGTCTCCACCTTCTTTTAAAAGCACCAACTACTGAGAGCATGATTGTCATTCTGAGTGTAATGTGCATTGTCCCAAAGTAGCATTGTCTTTTGCATGGTTGTGATATCGTTTATTCTGAAATCATTGCATCTAGTCATCACTTAAACCTTGAAGGTGCCCGTGCATTTATGTTTTGCTTCACTAAAGGGGGCAAGCTAGATATCACTTTATCATACTTGCACATCATGTTCATTACAAATCTTTTTGATGTTTCAGTATCATATTGTAAAACTTTCAGTCCTTTGTGATTTTCTCATGAGGCAACTTAATTACTATAGATTCATTGTCTCAGTAAGCTTTTGTCATATGACTATGAGTAAGTCCTATATGGTTAATAGCATGTCACCACAGAAATTATTCTTGTTATCATTTACCTACTCGAGGATGAGCAGGAATTAAGCTTGGGGATGTTGATACGTCCAAAAAGTATCTATAATTTCTGCTTGCTCCATGCCTCTTTTGGGTGATATTACTATGTTATTTATACACTTCCATACACTTTTGATCATATTTGGACTAACCTATTAACTCAGTGCACCCTAGTGCCAGTTTCTGTTTTCGGCTGTTTTTGTATTTCAGGTTTTCACATTACGAGAACTGCCAGGAAAAATCCAGAAAAATTATATAAAAAATCAGCGTGCCAGAAGCTACCTTGCGCCCGAAGTACAGCCGGGGGGGCACCAGGGCTCCAGGCGCCCTGGCGGCGCCCCCCCCCCCCTGGGCCGCGCCGGGGGGGCGCCTGGGCCCCCCGAGGCTCCTCCGATGCCCCCCTTTGGCACATATTTAAAGTGTCTCCCGAAACCCTCGAGACGGGAACTCTTTTTCGCGATCTCATCTCTGTTCCGCCGCCGCCGCCGCTTCCAAGATCGGGAGCACCAGGAGAACTCTTCCCGGCACCCTGCCGGAGGGGAGGATCACCACCGGGAGCTTCTCCACCACCATGGACGCCTCCCGGATGAGTTGTGAGTAGTCTCCCTTGGACCATGGGTCCATGACCAGTAGCTATGTGATGTTCTCCTCCCGTTCTTGTGCTTCACTAATTAGTCCTCGTGAGCTGCCCTACATGATCGAGGCACATATGTAATCCTTATGCTGTTGCTATGATGAGTTTGCTGGGATCCGATGGATTATGAGATTATGTTCAGATTGTGCTTGAGTAATATATTTGATTCACCTCTTTTATATTTATGTTCGTAAGTAATTCTTGCATGTTCTCCGTTGTTATTTATTGCTTTGGCCAAGTAGTAGGTAGTGACTCCAAGAGGGAACGTTATGCTCGATTGTGGGTTCATGCCCCTCGATGACTAGTTTGAGTGACAGAAACATGAGTCTAGGGGATGTGCTGTTGCCACAAGGGGGAAAACAACGGTGCTTGTGCCCGCGGGTGCAAGGATTGTTTACTTTACGCAAAGTTCTTTTAATGCAGTTGTCTGTTGCATTGAGTTTACACTATGGGTGGGACTCGCAACTTAATACCAGCGAGATGTTCTGGATAGATATCTCAAGGTGGATGATTAGTAGTAGATATTGATGGATTTCGGTCTACTTACTTTGGCGTAGCGCCCATGCTTTGAACCTCAACCTTTCTTGCAATGTAGTCAGCATTAGTCATGTCAATTGCCCAGCTGCAATTCGTTTACCTCACATAGCTGTTTTATCGTCTTTTGGGAGAGACATCACTAGTGAACATCATGAGACTCCGGTCCATATTACCATCATTTATCACATCTGCTATTTACTTTTCCGCATTTTATTTACTATTGCAATTATATCTATCACTACTATCACTTGCGTTTGATCCTTTGTAAACTACAAGGCCGGAGGGATTGACAACCTCTCTGTACTCGTTGGGAGCAAAGTTATTTGTATCTGTGTGCAGGTCCACGTTGATTGCTAATATCCGGCGCCGTTAGCAGTTGACACCTTCTTGTTGAAACTTGGAGTCTCAGGGGAATCAATCCTTGGTATTGCCAAGGGAAATCTTCTGCTACACTGCATCTCTAACCTTCCACTTGGGGTAACCAACGAGGGGTGAGAAGCCTAGCACCTCCCCGGCAACGGCGCCAGAAAAGAGCTTGATGTCTACTACACAACCTTCTTCTTGTAGACGTTGTTGGGCCTCCAAGTGCAGAGGTTTGTAGGACAGTAGGAAATTTCCCTCAAGTGGATGACCTGAGGTTTATCAATCCGTGGGAGGCGTAGGATGAAGATGGTCTCTCTCAAACAACCCTGCAACCAAATAACAAAGAGTCTCTTGTGTCCCCAACACACCCAATACAATGGTAAATTGTATAGGTGCACTAGTTCGGCGAAGAGATGGTGATACAAGTGCAATATGGATGGTAGATATAGGTTTTTGTAATAAGAAAATATAAAAACAACAAGGTAGCAAGTGGTAAACGTGAGAATAAACGGTGTTGCAATGATAGGAAACAAGGCCTAGGGTTCATACTTTCACTAGTGCAAGTTCTCTCAACAAGGATAACCTAATTGGATCATATTACTAGCCCTCAACATGCAACGAAGAGTCACTCCAAAGTAACTAATAGCGGAGAACAAACGAAGAGATTATGGTAGGGTACGAAACCACCTCAAAGTTATTATTTCTGATCGATCTATTCAAGAGTCCGTAGTAACGTTCAATCTATCATAGAGTTCGTACTAGAATAACACCTTAAGACACAAATCAACCAAAACCCTAATGTCACCTAGATACTCCATTGTCACCTCAAGTATCCGTGGGTATGCTTATACGATATGCATCACACAATCTCAGGAACATCTATTCAACCAACACATAGAACTTCAAAGAGTGCCCCAAAGTTTCTATCGGAAAGTCAAGACGAAAACATGTGCCAACCCCTATGCATAGATTTCCAAGGTCACGGAACCCGCAAGTTGATCACCAAAACATACATCAAGTGGATCACATGATATCCCAATGTCACCACAGATAAACACGCGCAAGACATACATCAAGTGTTCTCAAATCCTTAAATACTCAATCCGATAAGTTAACTTCAAAGGGAAAACTCAATCCATTACAAGAGAGTAGAGGGGGAGAAGCATCATAAGATCCAACTAAAATAGCAAAGCTCGCGATACATCAAGATCGTGCCATCTCAAGAACACGAGAAAGAGAGATCAAACACATAGCTACTGGTACATACCCTCAGCCCCGAGGGTGGACTACTCCCTCCTCGTCATGGAGAGCGCCGGGATGATGAAGATGGCCACCGGTGAGGGTTCCCCCCTCCGGCAGGGTGCTGGAACGGGGTCTAGATTGGTTTTCGGTGGCTACAGAGGCTTTCGGCAGCGGAACTCCCGATCTAGGTTTCTTTCTGGAGGTTTCGGTATATATAGGAGGTGTTGGAGTTGGGGCCAAGCAAAGAGGGGCTACTGGCTGTCCACGAGGTGGGGGGCACGCGCCCCCCACCCTCGTGGGCAGCCCGTGAGTCCTCTCGTCCCCCTCCGGCACTTCCTGGGCTTCTTTAGGTCCAAAAATAGCCTCAGTTGATTTTCAGGTCAATTGGGCTCCGTTTGAAATTCCTTTTCTGTAAAAGCCTAAGACAGGAGAAAAACAAAAACTGGCACTGGGCTCTGGGTTAATAGGTTAGTCCGAAAAATAATATAAAAGTGTATAACAAAGCCCATAAAACATCTTAGAAGGATAATATAATAGCATGGAACAATCAAAAATTATAGATACGTTGGAGACGTACCATGATGCATATCGTATAATCATGCCCACGGATACTTGAGGTGACAATGGAGTATGTAGGTGACATTAGGTTTTGGTTGATTTGTATCTTAAGGTGTTATTCTAGTACGAACTCTATGATAGATCGAACGGAAAGAATAGCTTCGTGTTATTTTACTACGGACTCTTGAATAGATCGATCAGAAAAAATACTTTGAGGTGGTTTCGTACCGTACAATAATCTCATCGTTTGCTCTCCGCTATTAGTGACTTTGGAGTGACTCTTTGTTGCATGTTGAGGGATAGTTATATGATCCAGTTGTGTTATTATTGTTGAGAGAACTTGCACTTGTGAAAGTATGAACCCTAGGTCTTGTTTCCTATCATTGCAACATCGTTTATACTCACTTTTACCATTTGCTACCTTACTGTTTTTATATTTTCATATTACCAAAACCTATATCTACCATCCATATTGCACTTGTATCATCATCTCTTCGCCGAACTAGTGCACCTATACAATTTACCATTGTATTGGGTGTGTTGGGGACACAAGAGACTCTTTGTTATTTGGTTGCAGAGTTGTTTGAGAGAGACCATCTTCATCCTACGCCTTCCACGGATTGATAAACCTTAGATCATCCACTTGAGGGAAATTTGCTACTATCCTACAAACCTCTGCACTTGGAGGCCCGACAGCGTCTACAAGAAGAAGGTTGCGTAGTAGACATCACCTCTCCTCTCATATCTCCTAAACACTCGCGTGTAAATAAAATCTGAAATATATTCAGGTGGGAGAATTCCCCCCTAGGTGACAATTTCAAAAAAAAAGGACAATGAAGTCATTTTCTGTGGTGCATTGTCGATGTTGTCGACGGTGTCTGCCTGGCAAATAATTCTTCCTTGATCCTTTCCATCTCGGAAGTGTTATCTATGGCAGCTTCAATGGATGGTTAGTACCACTAATACTCAACATCAATAACAAAACACAATTAGGGGCTTAGAGCATCTACAGCCGGACTCCTCAAATTGATCGGGCGGGCTCAGGCATCATTGACCGGATAAGAGTGAGAAGCAAAAAATTGACCCAATCGGACCACTCAAAGCCTCCTTAAATGTCCGGTCTGTCCGGCAGCCCTCATATTCATCTCATATATGGGATGAGTATGAGGAATGACGGGGTATGTCTGGTCAGTGATCCTGCGTCCGTTACATAGGATTGGGCCCATCACAGAGAATCTTTTTTCTTTCTTTATTATTTATTTTATTTCTCTCTCTCTTCTTCTCAACCAATCACATGCATGCGATTGGACATATAAGGAAAAAAAATGAGGGACATGGCTGCGTGAATGAAAAAATAGGGAATCAAAGTGGACACGCGCGGACGCTGACCGGACACATCCACGGATATTTGAGGGGCCAAATTTGTCTAGTCCGGCTGTAGATGCCCTTAGATAACCTTCACAAACCCTTTGTACGAGTTGCTTTGAATCATACGAATGAAAACACATATAGTACAAAACATGCATCAATTTTATAAGTAACAATGCAACTACAAATGTAAGGAAAATCACAAAAGTTGTCATTTAGATACAAGATATAGGGGGATCTCAACCGTACTAAAAAAAGATTGTAAAACAGTAGGTCAAAGTGGATGCTCTAATTTATTTTTCGAAACTTGCTAGGAGTAGCACCATTCATATATAGCTCTATTTGAAGGGGAAAATATCCGAATGAATAAAATCCCACGAACACTCTTCAAACCAAACAAGCCGTAATGGTGGATGGTAGGACCGAGTCAATCTAGACGTTTTTGCCCGAAAGGTGCAAAGACATTCAAGATTCAATTTATGACCGATATTTAATAACCTAGCGTCCCTCTTGACAGCTGGAGTAGCCAAAGAAAATTAATAGGCACAATAAAATTACAAATTTAAAACTCTAAAATTCAGATAACAAAATTAGATGCATGGAAGCATGGTGGATCAATAAATATAAATTTAGATTTACTAAAATCCAAATACACACCATGAACCATGGGGACATAATGCTTTATTCTCCTCCCCTCACGGCAAGCATATTAACACCACCTCAGTAAGCCTAAATATAGCCGCACCACAGAAGCATTATTGTCATTTTCGGCAGTTTTGGGATCATTCGCACGTGTGTATCACAACTTTTTTTTTACTTGAAAACTTTTGATCTATTCATCTTCAATCAGGTCAGTACAACGAACATCAAAAATAATAAAAACAACATTCATATTTGTAGACCACCTAGCGACGCCTAAAAGCACTGAACCGAGCCAAAGGCGCGCCACCATTACCGCCACTCCATCGCCGGAGCCGAAAAAAAAACCTTTTATAATAGACAGTCAGAAAGTCATCATGATAAAGCCTCATAGGACCAGCACAACAGAACAACAATTATCGCTGATGAAAACTACATTGTTAGGACCCAACGCAGGCCTGACCCAACGTGTAGACGAACAATGATCAGATCCGAGTACATCCACCAAAAACAAATCCAGCACGAACATGTATCCACACATGCACCGATGATGCTAGACGCACGATCAAAATTTATTTCTCACAAGGCTCAACATGGGAGTGCTCTCATGGGACGGTCAAAACTTGACAGCCACACTGTTTTTTCTTTTACTACTACTTTTTATCTTCCTTCTCCGCTCGCCACACCTTCACAATGAAATGTTAATTTAATCTGTTGGACTGGCTTCAGGATCAAGGTAATCCAAACAGCGAGCAAACCCCACACCACACGCACACGCACGGACGCAGCAGGTTCTGAGAGGATTCATGGCTATAAATACGCCCCCTCCACATTCCAATTCGCCTCGTCAGCACGCGAAACACGCCACCGGCCCAATTCAATTCACCACGAACCACGGAACGGGTCGCTCTCCGGCCAGCAGCGGGCAGCAGATGGTGGCGACGGGGGACGCGGAAGAGGCGGCGGCGGGGTGCCGCGCGCGGGCGGCGCTGCTGGGCGCGTACGAGCTGGGGCGGACCCTCGGGGAAGGCAGCTTCGGCAAGGTGAAGCACGCGCGGCACCGCGCCACGGGGGAGCACTTCGCCGTGAAGATCCTGGACCGCGGCAGGGTGCTGTCCCTCCGCGGCGCCGACGACCAGGTGCGCAGGGAGATAGCCACGCTCGCCATGCTCGCGCACCCCAACGTCGTCCGCCTCCACGAGGTAATTAATTACTACTAAGCGCGATCGATCTCGACTCCTGTTTTTCCCTCGCTGCTGCGATGCTGCCTCTGCTAGATGTGTGTATAGAATCCATATATAGAGTACCCTTGGTGGAGAAATTGAGGAAAAAAATGGTTTTAAATTTAAATACCTTGTCCTTGCTTGCGACCAAGTGAGGATATGCTTGAACTACGGGCACGCCACAATTATGAACCGGGGATTCCTTAAGGAAAGGCGTAGTTCGTGATGGAGTTTGCAAGCACCATGCAATGTTTATCAACATGCGTTTTAGGTATTCTACTTCGTATATTAGTAGTCTATACGACTATACATACAAGCTGTTCATTCCGCGTTGCACATACATAGACCATGTCGAACTGGGTTACAAAACATTGACCATCTTCAGAATCGTGCTGCAATTATTTAGAAATTTGACGCCGGAGTGGGAAAGAGCCCGTTGGTCTTCTCAGAATGTTTTGTCAACTTACGGTTGCGGGAGGCTCGTACTCGGGACGGTGAGAACGTATCAGTAAGTACATCCGGGCACGTACGCCACGGCTGCAATTATCAACCATAAATTCCTTGAAAAAAGAACGTGGAGATTGCAAGCATCATTAGGCTACTTCCAATGTATTGGTGCTAAGCACATTAAAAACTTTAGCAACTAAAGCCCCTAATGCATAGGTGCTTAATTTGTTGGTGGTAAAGCATGCTTCATTTAATGATTTTGCAACTAAAGTTCTTTATGCATTGAAGGGATTCTTCCATTTAAGTCTTTTGTCTAGGTTCTTGTGCTTAGCATTGTTTCTTCCTGGGGTCACCACACTCATCTCTCTCCTCTTAATTACCTTGTCACATCAGACTTTTTGCCTACATGGCAGCCTTAGCACTTGTACAAGGTGGAGCATTGGGAGGGGCCTATAATATCTACCTATATATGTTTTCGTACATTCATAGCACTTATCAATAATTGTAGGGATTCTGCATCGGATATTAGCAGGGTGCGCTACTAGTCTATACGTAGCGCGTTGCACGTAGACCACTAGACCTGTAGCAGCACGTGGGATTGGATGCAGATTCAGCTCCAAGCCATGCACTTCTCCATTTCAAGATTAATGCTTGATTTGGATCGCGTGTGTCGCCGTCAAGTATATCCAATTATGCCAACCAGCTGCTGCCCCGTCCTTCTCATTATGAATTTATCTATGTCATAATCTTCTTCGTCTTCTGAGAGATAAATTGTTATTTTGGGTCTCTCTCGTGGTGCACATGAGCATATAAATTCGTCCACGTGAGCTGTTCAAAACATCAGTGTCGGTGGCAATATCATTAATCTTGCGATTGTTGTACCTCTTGATTCAGGTTGCTGCTAGCAAAACAAAGATCTACATGGTGCTTGAGTTTGTCAATGGAGGCGAACTGTTTGACAGGATTGTAAGCCCGTATAACTTTTATTTTCATCTACCTGGAAGCTTTGCTTTGCACTACAGAATTCTCTGCCAGGTACATTGGGTTAGTTCTAACACTTGGAGTTGATTTCTTTCCTGAAAATAAAAAGGCAATGAAGAGAAAACTATCCGAACGAGAAGGAAGAAGACTTTTTCAGCAGCTAATTGATGGCGTGAGCTATTGCCATGGAAAGGGTGTCTATCACAGAGACCTCAAGGTACCGACGACTGAAGTATCATTTTCTATTTTGAACCATCTGGCCAAGAGAGAATATCGATCATTCTTATTGTTCATGAGATAGCCATTATGACTTGATTGCTGTGTTCTCCTGACTTATACTACTATTACATATTACAGCCTGAAAACGTTCTTATTGACCGAAAAGGCAACATCAAGATCTCTGATTTTGGTCTCTGTGCTTTACCTCAACACCTCGGGGTATGGCAGAACACGATTTCTTTGTATTGATCATTATATTTTTCATTGGTTTTTCTGTTGCGAGGATATTTTAATTTCATCGAATTTAAAGTCTGCAACTTTTCAGAAGGATGGATTGCTGCATACAACTTGTGGTAGCCCCAACTATGTTGCACCTGAGGTAAAATACTGGCCACCTTGGGACAAGTTATCTGTTTTACAGTATATTTGTTAATTCTTGTGCCAAATATATCCAGGTTCTGCAGAACAGAGGTTACGACGGATCACTGTCAGATATCTGGTCCTGTGGAGTAATTCTTTACATAATGCTCGTAGGACACCTTCCGTTTGATGATCGAAATATGGTTGTTCTTTATCAGAAGGTAGACCTTCGATAAAAAAATAAATGAAAAAAGTGATATTTAGTGTTCTGTTCTGATAGTTCTCTAAAGACATTCCAATGATACTACTGTTATCTTGTTGTGTTTAGATTTTCAAGGGTGACACTAAGATCCCGGAGTGGCTTTCACCCGGTGCACAAAACCTTCTTAAGAGGATTCTTGAACCAAATCCGATGAAGAGGATCAACATGGCAGAGATCAAACTACACGAATGGTTTCAGAAAGACTACATTCCTGTTGCTCCATATGATGACGATGATGAAGATGTACGGCTTGGTGCAATTCTGTCTGTCAAACAGGTACGGCAAGATGACACAAACTGTATGATGCTGAAGACCATTTTATGTCCTAATATAGGCATCATGTGTTCCGTATCTGCAGCCGCTGATCGGTGAATTTTTGTTTCCATTTTTCTATCCTGAAGCAAATTATTGAAGCACCCGGGGACAATAGTACTCGTCAGATGAACGCTTTTCAGCTGATTGGAATGGCATCTTCCCTCGATCTTTCAGGTTTTTTTGAGGAAGAGGTACTATTTTGAGTACTTTCTTTCCTTTTTTTTTTGCGAATGAGTACTTTCTTTCCTGCGCCTTCCTTGCTCTAATCAGAATGATTTAATCTGCAAAACTGGGAAGAGATGCATAGTTTCTCAAGATGTTCTAGATCAAGATGATCAGTGAATGCTGCCACTGTGGCCTTTTAGAACAACTCATCTCATCTAAGCTGGATCTAATTGCAGGGGGTGTCCCAGAGAAAGATCAGGTTCACATCAGCAATTCCACCGAAGGATTTGTTCGACAAGATTGAAGTGTCGGCAACGCAGTCAGGATTCCATGTTCAGAGAGCCCATACCAAGGTGCGCCCAAGCTTTTCTCATCATCACATTGTAGATGTTTTTTCGCCATCACATGATTGATCATAAATTTGAAGGAACTGAAGATAATGTGCCGTGTTATATTTCAGCTCAAAATAACGGGCAATTGCAATGGACCGAACAACCGTTCGCCATTCTTAGTCTGTGCCGAGGTATAATTCGGCGAGCTGCACCTTTTTTGGGTGAAACACGTGGAAACAGTAACCAATGGTAATCAGCTGCTAACACCTGGGGTGCTATTTTTTTTATTATCCCAGGTGTTTGAGCTTGGCCCCTCTCTGCATGTTGTTGAGCTTAGGAAGTCCCATGGTGACACTGCAGTGTACAGACAGGTAGACAAGCAGCAACTGGACTTGCCATTGTCATAGCCTCACTGTACACGTCTTCAGTGCTGGTGGTTACTGAGTGAATGACTAATGATGTTGCTTCCTTGGAATGTATTTTTGCAGCTCTGCGATCGGATCTCGAATGACCTGGGGATTGACAAGATCTTCAGGATGGAGCAGCTCTTTGACGACAATCTCCCCAGCTTCGGCAGCAGAGGCGCGACGCCACTGGTTGCCTTGTGACGAGTGCTGTGCTGTACCCCCACTAACATGATGTTGTAGGATAGCACTTCAGGGATTGGAAATGACGGTGAGGGAGTAAGGATTGGATCATACAGTGTACAGATGTACAGAAAATCGACGGGTGAAAACTGACTGTCAGCGATGTAAGGCCGCGTTCGGTTTCCCTCGGCTCCATGGCTCCGCTCCCAGAGCGGTAGTTAAAATCCTTGGAGCCAGCAAACAGATTCTAGAATTTGAAGGAGTGGGAGGACAGCCGAACGCTGCCTAAATGAAAAAAAAAAAGAGTGAAAGGAACAGTGACATATAAGAGATGAATTATTGACCTGGTGTTGTTATCTTCGCCATTCATCTCCACTTGTTCTAACCAATACATCTAAGAGTCTGAGAAGGATCACTATTCTAAAATAAATATACGAGTACAACTGTGAGGTACTATCAAAAAATAATATCCAGGGAAGCTAAAATTCAAAATGAACTACTCCCTCCGTCTCAAAATTCTTGTCTTAGATTCATCTAAATAGGGAATTATCTAACACTAAAACGTGACTAGATACATCCGTATTTAGACAAATCGAAGACAAGAATTTTAGGACAGAGGGTATATTATACTATCCTAAAGAGCTACTACTACTCTGTAATAGTGCTCAGGACAATTTTTTGTCCCGGGTTCCATTAGCCAGAATGAAACCACGAGTACGTCATACATAATTCAGGTGTCCAAAAGTAGTAGACCACAAACATACACTAAAACGAAACAAGTGTTTTACGGGCCAAAAAAGTAGGAGTCAAAGGTAGCACATGGAGAAAATCGTCTTCTGGGCTGGGAGGCTTCGTAGAATCAAGGTTTAAGTTGTGGTGTTGGATGGACACAACAAGTGTCTTAGGGAAAATGGTTTTTAGCCTGTTAACTTCACTGAAATCGTTGGGAATGCTAAACCTCCCGTAGTACAACCGATATATCTGAAGAATGTATACACCATTTGTCAATACATCGAATAGACTATCATTGTTCATAAATCAAAACAAATAGACAAACATGATTGTACCTAACCAAAATATAAAATTTGACAAAGGATACATCTCAGTAAATGCACATCAGCCCAACCTAGAAACACCATAACTCAGAAAAAAAATTTCACACCCAAATTTTCAAACATGGTATACAGATGACCTCGGCAATTTATAGAGGGTGCCAACAACAGGTGGATATTAGTGTTCGCTTAAACGGGGTTCACAACGGTAATTGTCAACTTACTCCCAGTTGCTGCACGCGATCATATACTGAGGTGTTCCCCGTCGGTTAAAGCCCACAATTCTTGTCAACAAGTTCCTGCGCTTCTTTCACGAGAGAAGCAAGACTGTTGAAAGGCTTTGGTGGTGTTGTGTCATTGTGCGTAATGTCGAAAGCCATGGAGCCGTCAAGAAGAAACATCTCTTTTGAAGCATTGGACAGTTCATGCATCAAATTCTTAAGGTGTTCTTTGACATAGCTGCCCCTGTGATTCATCATTGATATGACCATCTTACACGTAAGCTTCACAGTTGTCAGGCATGACTGCCTGAGATGCCTATTTTTCACTACGATCTCCTTGAGCTTCTTTGGAAAGCTAAATGATCCATTTCTTGGGGCAATTGCAGCAAGGAGAAGAACCAAGTCTTGATCTGAATTAATGAACGTGTCGCATACTGTGACACAAAGTGATAACATGTGAATCACCTCATATTCATTCATCATGTAGACTCGCTGGTTAGAGGAAGATGAGTTGTTGCCCCGGGCATTCCCTTGTGAATCACCAAAAACTATCTTTTTGAGCACCTGCGACGGTAAGCAAATTCAGTTTGGAGGCAACTACTGAAAGCAGGGTCATGCCATATATGTATGATATTTTTCGACAAGGACGTAGGAGCAGTGCGCATCATATTGGTAAGGGATTATGACCAAATTATCACTACATCCTCTAGTATGCAGGGATAATGCATGACTAAATAAAATAAACATAATTTCCCAAACTATCATCGGCAAAAATATTGCCGAAAGTACAAGCAGGAGCTTGGAACTAGCTTATATACATCAGCGTTACAAAATTTGAAGGAAACTGCATATTTGATATTGACTGTGTTGAGGAGAGTAAACAAAACCGATTATTACCTTCGGAACTGCATCGGTCATGGTTTTCTGTAGCTTTCTGAGCCTTTCATCATTGTCAGTGTAATGAATACATAGATATTCCAGGAACTGTGCTGCACTTAATCGGCATTTGTGCTTTTGAACAATCATAGCAGTGAGATTATCAACAACATTATCATTTGCCTTCATGATAATTGTGGCACTCCTTTCAGTTTTGTAGGATAATGTAACTAGCGCCATAGCTGCTGCCTCCCTTTTGGTCTCCTTGGCCTTCCTATCATCAATCATCAAGTCCACCAACATCTCAATGAATTCTTCTCTGTTTGCTGTCTCCAGAATCAAAGAACTATCCATGTACATGCGTGAGAGAATCCAAATAACTTGTTTCTGCAGCTTTTCATTGCATTTGTCACACCCGAGAATCCTCTCCATGGTGTTGATGGCGGCGTTACTGCTTGAGATTTCACTACGCAGCTTGTTGCCGGTCTGCCCTGTAGCAGCCATGAGCTGGGCAATTACTTTCAATGAATCCTCTACTATGTCAGACCATGATGCATCATGGTCGACGTGGTGGAGTAGGTCTGAGGTCAGGGGCGCCATGATCTTTGTGAGTAGACATGGGGTGTTGAGCATGACTCTGCAGTTGTTGTCGTTGGTTGCGAGCTTCCGGAGGATATGAAAGCCTTGCACCATCAGCTGCCTGTAGAGGTTCCAAGAGACTGTCCTCTCGCTTGCCCCTGATGCTGACAGATGGAGCTTTGCTTGGTACCTATCTGGTGTGTATGTCTCGTGTAGCAGGTGCAGGTCTCGTTGATATGGTTGCAATAGATGGTATTCTTTGAATGTGTCGATGAGTGATGATACGTAGTGGATTCCTCTTGGGAACTCCTCCAAACTGATGTCCTCGGCAATGCTGGACACAATCCTAGCGGCACTCACCCTTGCCTTTATGTCATATATGCTTCGGTAGCCCAACATTTGCAGCAGCTTCTTGAGTATGTCGGTAGAGGATGCATATATGATCAGATGCTTCATGAGTACATGATCATTCTCCATGAATGCCTCCGATTCCCATTTGGGCTCTTCTGCTTCCTGCAAATCAATGGTGGATTCCTCCGTTTTTTTGGCAAATGCGCCCAGGATCCTTACCCCGGAAAGGTAGTCATCAGGTGACTTAGACTCCATCAGGTCCACGGCATATGTGATGAGGTTCCTTCCCGTAGCAGACGATGGGTCCTTTTCGCATCTCACAATCATCTCATTAAAGTATTCCGATATTCCGCCTCTAATATTGGAGTAGGACCTATCAATAAAATCTCTTCTTACGAGTACTGCCTCAACTACAGACCCCTTTGCAAAACCAAAGATGACCTTGTAGCAGAAAATCACACCCTGGAGCAGAGCAAGGGAATACAAGACGTCCAGCGCCGGCTTCAGGTTTGCACGTCCACTGCCATAATCGTGTTGTCTCAAACGCCACACTGAAACCCCCATTGAGATTAGCAGCCCAAACATGTATACAGCCACCAGTGGGCACAGCAGAATGACAAACACGACGGCTTGAATCGCAGTTAGAACAGGTCCTAACCCGTGGTTGCTGCTCACCATGACATATCCCACAAATGAATACCCAAGATTGCTCAGCTTCTCAGTCAGAAAAACATCGAAGATCCTGTAGGGTGTGGCCCCAAGTTAGATAAGGATGACATAAGATCAAGACACAATACTTTCCAAGCGATGGACTTTAGAGGGGAATCAAATGCTGACAAGACTTACCCAGCTGTCTGAACGAGCGTAATGAATGTAAGACACCAAAAATCCTTCTCCCGCAGATCAGAGACGAAGCCACCTAGAAGAACGACGGTGGTCCAAGTAAGCACCAGGAAACCTAGGCCTTTGACAGCCATGGACAGGTAGCCCATGAACAGGGCATAGTTGTTGGCAAATACTACTTCCATCCACACCCTGTCCTCAACAAGCTTCTGACCAAAAAGAGAACGAACAAGCTTCCCAAGGCACGACATTCTGCTCCCTGAAGGGTTCGATATAATTAGCATGTGCATGCTCGATCAGTTCGCCAAATTATGGACATAAACGTTTTGGCAGAAGATGATACTAGCTAGCTAAACCACTCCATGAGCAATCGGTGCAGAAAAAGTAAATTGAAAAATGTAGAGAAAATCATATGCTCCTATGCACTCTGAGAAATTGTCTTACCTGGGAGAAGTGGAAGCTCCGCTTAGGCTGCTGCAAGGAGAGGAACGTAACTCAGCTTAGACACATTAGGGAGACCAGGAAGGAACTACAAGAGCAGCTGCAGATCACGGCAAGCTGAACATAGTCATTAAACTAAACTAACAATGCTTTGAGCCTCGAGGGAGTAAATTATATGTACTTATCTTTATCTTTATCTTTACTTTTACAATATCTATCTTCTATCTATATATATTATATTCTGAGAACGGACAGTGGAGATCTATTGGTCAAAAAGGGACGGTGCAGATCGATTATCCAAACTTATTTTTCCTTGTTTTGGATGAACTGTGTAAAGCCCCTCACGTGAACAAGGCCAGAAGGGCATCAAAGCACCTGGAGATGGCTTGCAGGCTAGTACGGGGTATATGTTTGGTTACTGCTTACCAAGGAAGTCAGGCCATCATGTGTATCCCTACCAACAACTGAGATACTAATCCAACCAAATGTTGTTGGCTTTAGCACACATTCCAAACTACAATAAACCATACCTACACACAAAATAAGATACTATGCTAAAGCCAGTCTGGCGAATGATATTCTTAACACCCTCGGCACTTGAGCTATCAAGGGCATGTCACAGCTAAGAAACATGTAACAGCAACAAAGGCTGAATCCATTTTCGCCATGAAAAGTTACATGTACGACCTTCTTATTGCATAATGCATATACTAGCATCCAATATACGATGCGTCCCACACTCTTCCGTTTAGACTGTTAAAACTGAAAAAGGACAACCTTATCACCTTATGATTTTGTGGTTTATAGGATTTCAAAAAACATATAAAAAAGGTCATAATTACGGTATCAAATCCAGATTAGGTCTATAGATAGCTTAATCTAGAAGAATCGGTACATTACTACATAAGAGAATGCCGATCATGATGGTAAGATCTCATAGCACAGCATGAAGAAGTTATGTACCAGCACCCAAAAGGAGATGAAATTACCAACGTCGACACCAGACATCATACTAGGCTGCTATCAAATGGGTCAGACATTCAGAAATCATAAGAGACCCAGAAAACAACAGCAGACTTGCCACTGCCATAGCTGGACTGTACAAATCTTCAGTGCCGGTGGTTAGTGAGTGAATGACTTGAGGATGTTGCTTTCTTGGAATGTATTTGCAGCTCTGGATAGGATCACCTGGGGATTGACAAGATATTCAGGGTAGAGCAGCTCTTTGATGATGACCTCGCCAGCTTCGACAGCAGAGCCGCAACGCCACGGGTTGCCTTGTGACGAGTGTTGTGCTGTACCCCCACTCACATGGTGTTGTGGCACCCTAGGATCATAGCTCGTCAGGGATTGGGAATAACGACGACTAAGGATTAGATGCGAGGACTGTCATTAATTCAATAAAGGGTGTTTTCAATGGACGCCCGCGGGGTTAGGT
>LR738709.1:92437123-92486607 GCA_902687465.1 Secale cereale
GGGGGGGCGATGGCCGCTCCCGGCGTGGCGCCGTGGTGCCCTCCTGCCTTCTGGCGCCCTCGGCCGGCGCCGTTTCGCTGGGCTGATGTGGCCGAGTAGGAGGACTCCGCCGAACCCGAAGGTGAGCGTCCCCCTCCGCCGGCGGCTGCAACCATGTTCGGCGAGTTCATGGCCGTCGCGGTGCCGGATTGGCGTTGTCGGCCTCCAAAGCCCGCAAGGCGTCCACGCCGCTCCATTCTGCGCCGGCTCCTTGGCCACTCCGTCCCGCCGTCGCATGCATCCCTTCCGTGGGACGCGAGGGCGGCGGTGGTGTCGGCCTCGACGCCGCCCGATGGAGGGTGGGGCCCCGTGCGTCCGACTGGCGGGGGTCGGCGTCGGTGCTATGTGGCAAGTGCCTCCGGCGTCGGTGCTCTGTATTAATTTTGATTTACGAAAGCAGAGTGCCGGTTGTGGATGGGGATTTCGTGGAATGGGGGAAGAATGGGACGAGAGGAGAAATGTGAGGGGCGGTGGAAGTTTGATTGAGTTTTTTTTTCTCTAATTACTTAGAGCATTTCCAACGGCCGCGCTACGCGTCGCGCCCAAAAAATGCATTTGCCGCGCGCGCTTCGGCTGGTTTAGCGAGGGGACAGACGCCAGCTCCAACAACCTCGCTATAATGCAGCGCGCGCACCGCTCCAGCAGTGCCCAAAAATGCAGCGCGCGCAGCAAGCACAAACCACATATACAATTCAAAAAATAGGAGAAAACGATCAAACAAACAAAATAAATCAACAATAAATAGTTATTACAACTCAAACAAATAGTTTATCGTTCAGTACAACAAATAATGCAATAAACACAACCAATAGTTCATGAACAATACAATACAAATAATGCAATGAAATCATGCTCTTTGTCGTCCATGCCATGCCCACCACTTTTCAATCAGATCCTTCTGAAGATCATTGTGCGTTGCGGGACGCCGAATGGCATGATAGGAGGCAACAAAACGGGCTACCCTTTCAGCCCTCCGTCGCACTCGCACGGGATGTCCCAAGAGCTCATACTGTGAGTAGTCTAAATCTTGGCCACGCTCATTCTCGATGATCATGTTGTGCATGATCACACAAGCGTGCATGATGTACCAAAGCATTTTTTGATCCCAAAATCTAGCCGGTCCTCTCACAATAGCAAATTGGGCTTGCAAAATCCCAAATGCTCTCTTCACATCTTTTCTAGCAGCCGCCTGAGCATTGTGGAAATCAAGATTTTTCTTACCTTCTGGCTTTTTCAACGGCTTCACGAATGTTTGCCACTTTGGATAGATGCCATCCGCTAGATAATAGCCATAGTTGTACGTATGGCCATTTGCTACAAACTGCACCGGTGGCAACTCACCATTCGCAATCTTATTCATCAGTGGTGACCGGTTGACAACATTGATGTCATTCAAAGATCCAGGCATTCCAAAGAATGCATGCCAAATCCAAGTCTCCTGATCGGCCACCGCTTCAAGGATTATAGTGGAACCCTTTTTTTGGCCGTGGAATTGCCCATGCCATGCCTTTGGACAATTCTTCCAATTCCAATGCATGCAATCTATTGAGCCAAGCATGCCAGGAAAGTCGCGAGATTTGTTCATCGCCAATAGCCTTGCGGCGTCTTCAGCAGTGGGAGATCTCAAATACTCCTCACCAAACACTTGCATAATTCCCACTGCAAAGCGCTTGACACACATGATGGCTTGGCTCTCACCCATAGCCAAGTGATCATGAACTAGATCGGCCGGGATACCGTATGCCAACATACGCAAAGCGGCTGTCACCTTCAGAAAGGTGCTATGCCCGAGCTCTCCGGCGGCATTCCTCCTTTGCTGGAAAAACCGGTCATGGCGCGCTAGTTTCTCTGCAATGCGCTTGAACAAGTCTGTGCTCATCCTAAACCGGCGACGAAAATACGACTCCGGGTATGTGGGATTCTTCACGAAATAGTTCTTCATCAATCTGTTATGGGCATCAATCCTATCTCTCCAAATTTTATCCCGACCCATAACCGAACCACCGTGCTTCGGTTTTTTATTGATATGCATAGTTATGATCATTGCAAGATCCTCCTCCTCTTCCATATCAAATTCTTCTTCGGAAGAATCATATGACGAACTCATCTACAATGTTCAATACTATACTATCAAAACTACAATTCAAAATATGCACCAAATTCATAAGTTTGGAGCAATACATACCTTGTAGGCGTTTTGTCGAACACCTTGCGGGCGCGGCGCGACAGCGAGCCCTCGGGCGCTGTTCCTCGGACGTCGGAGGCGCGCGAGGTCCGGCCGGACTAGGAGGGGGTGGGGCGGAAGCACGGCGGCGCGGGGAGGCCGGCGAAGCGCCTGAACGGTCGCCGGGGGGCACGGGCGGCGGCCGCAGCGGAGACAGACCGGGGAAGTGCTTGAGTGGTCGCCGGCGGGCGCGGGCGGTGACGGCGGCGCGGGGATAGGCCGGGGAAGCGCTGAACGGTCGCCGGGGGCGCGAGCGGCGGCGGCGGCGCGGTCGGATGGGGGCGGCGGCGCGGTCGCGAGAGTGGAGGAGGGAGCGAGCGAGCGCGGGAGAGAGCAGTGGCGAGCGCGGGAGAGTCGCGCGCGCGCGAGCCGGCGTAGCAAATAACGGGCGCGGGATTGCGTTTCGGCCAGTGCGCTAAATTGGAAATGGCGCGCGCGCCGTTTTTGCGCGTCCGCTGGAGCTGCCCGCCGCGTTGCGCGCGCTAAAACTGCCTTTTTTACGGCGTGACGCTTGTATAGCGCGGCTGTTGGAGATGCTTAGGGTATGTACAACTGTTCTATCTTAGCACTGTCACATAGAATAAATGCTGAGGTAGATGAGAGAGAAATCATACTAAAAGGGAAGACAAAAGATGATCTCTTAGCACAATTAACTAGTTATTGGAGACAAGACTGAGAGCATCTCCAGCCGTTGGCGCCCCAGGAGGCATAAAAATCGCCGCCTGGGGGCGAGCCGGCGGTATAGTCGGCCCTGGGGGCGGTTTGGCACTCAGCTGTCGCCCCCAGGCGCCGAAGCAGGCCCATTTTTCGGCCCAATAAAGGGAGAAAATGGCCCGATAGCGGCGCGAATTGGCCCTTTTCAGCGTGGTTGGGCGTGGATCGCCGTGAATTCTCAACACAAATAATTTTTCTATCGCATTATTCATCACGGGAAATCAATAAAAATTATATAGTTCAACAAAAAATAGTTTGAAACAAATCATATAGTTCAATAAATAAAACTCATATTTCTTCACACGTCGAGCTAGGCGTCGTCTTTGATCCTCCACAGGTGCTCCACCAGATCCTCCTGCACTTGTTGATGCACCTGTGGATATCGGATCTCCTGACGCATGTTGAGGTAGGCACTCCAGGTTGCCAGTAGCTGGTGGTCGACTTGGGCAAGAGGACCCTGCCTGTAGTATGGTTCAGTGTCAAACATTGGCTCTTCCTGCTCGCTCTCAATGATCATGTTGTGCAAGATGACACAGCAAGTCATGATCTCCCATATTCGATCTTTCGACCATGTCTGAGCAGGGTACCGGACAACAGCAAATCGAGACTGGAGCACATCAAATGCCCGCTCGACATCCTTCCTGCAAGACTCCTGAACCTTGGCAAAGTGGGACTTCTTACCTCCTAGCACATCGTTTGAGATAGTCTTCACAAATGTCGACCATTTTGGATAGATGCCATCAACTAGGTAGTACCCCTTGTTGTACTGCCGCCCGTTGACCTCGAAGTTCACCAGAGGAGAATGACCTTCGACAAGCTTGTCAAAGACAGGGGAGCACTACAGCACGTTGATGTCATTATGAGTTCCTGGCATACCAAAGAAGGCGTGCCAAATCCAGAGGTCCTGTGTGGCCAATGCCTCTAGTACCACACTGCAACTGTCTTTGGCGCCTTTGTACATCCCCTTCCAAGCAAATGGACAGTTATTCCATTTCCAATGCATGCAGTCTATGCTTCCAAGCATCCCAGGGAATCCTCTCGCTGCATTCTGTGCTAGGATCCGAGCAGTGTCTTCCGCATTGGGTGTTCGCAAGTATTGCTTTCCAAACACTGCCACCACTGCCCTGCAGAACTTGTAGAAACACTCAATGGTGGTGGACTCAGCCATGCGCCCATAGTCGTCGAGTGAATCATCGGGAGATCCGTATGCAAGCATCCTCATCGCTGTCGTGCATTTCTGGATTGAGGTGAATCCAAGTTTGGCAGTGCAATCCTTCTTGCATTTGAAGTAGCTGTCAAACTCCCGGATGGAATTCACAATCCTGAGGAAAAGTTTTCGGCTCATCCGATAACGGCGCCGAAATACTTTGTCGACATGCAATGGAGCATCGGCGAAGTAGTCGGAGTAGAGCATGCAGTAGCCTTCCAGACGATGCCGGTTCTTTGCTTTCATCCGCTGATAACCCACAAGTGTAGGGGATCGCAACAGTTTTCGAGGGTAAAGTATTCAACCGAAATTTGTTGATTCGACACAAGGGGGGCCAAAGAATACTCTTAAGTATTAGCAGCTGAGTTGTCAATTCAACCACACCTGGAAACTTAGTATCTGCAGCAAGATAGTTTAGTAGCAAAGTAATATGATAGTGGCGGTAGCGGCAATAAAAGTAACGATAGTGTTTTTGTAGTTTTTGTAATAGTAGCAGCGGAAAAGTAAATAAGCAACAAGCAATATGTGAAAAGCTCGTAGGCATTGGATCGGTGATGGGAAATTATGTCGGATGCAATTAATCATGTAGAAGTTATAACCTAGGGTGACACAGAACTAGCTCCAGTTCATCAATGCAATGTAGGCATGTATTCCGAATATAGTCATACGTGCTTATGGAAAAGAACTTGCATGACATCTTTTGTCCTACCCTCCCGTGGCAGCGGGGTCCTATTGGAAACTAAGGGATATTAAGGCCTCCTTTTAATAGAGTACCGGACCAAAGCATTAACACATAGTGAATACATGAACTCCTCAAACTATGGTCATCACCGGGAGTGGTCCCGATTATTGTCACTTCGAGGTTGCCGGATCATAACACATAGTAGGTGACTATAGACTTGCAAGATAGGATCAAGAACACACATATATTCATGGAAACATAATAGGTTCAGATCTGAAATCATGGCACTTGGGCCCTAGTGACAAGCATTAAGCATAGCAAAGTCATAGCAACATCAATCTCAAAACATAGTGGATACTAGGGATCAAATCCTAACAAAACTAACTCGATTACATGATAGATCCCATCCAACCCATCACCGTCCAGCAAGCCTACGACGGAATTACTCACGCACGGCGGTGAGCATCATGGAATTGGTTATGGAGGAAGGTTGATGATAACGATGACGACGATCTCCACTCTCCGGAGCCCCGAACGGATTCTAGATCAGCCCTCCAGAGAGATATTAGGGCTTGGCGGCGGCTCCATCTCGTAAAACGCGATAATTCTTTTTCCCTGATTTTTTTCTCCCCGAAAGTGAATATATAGGATCTGGGGATACGTCGGCAGAGCACCAGGGGGCCCACGAGGCAGGGGCGCGCCCCCACCCTCGTGGACAGGGTGTGGGCCCCCTGTTCTGGATCTTCCTGCATATATTTTTTATATTTTCAAAAATAATTCTCCGTGGAGTTTTAGGTCATTTCGAGAACTTTTTATTTCTGCACAAAAACAACACCATGACAATTCTGCTGAAAACAGCGTCAGTCCGGGTTAGTTCCATTCAAATCATGCAAGTTAGAGCCCAAAACAAGGGCAAAAGGGTTTGGAAAAGTGGATACATTGGAGACGTATCAACTCCCCCAAGCTTAAACATTTGCTTGTCCTCAAGCAATTTAGTTGATAAACTGAAAGTGATAGAGAAAAACTTTGACAAACTCTGTTTGCTCTTGTTGTTGTAAACATGTAAGCCAGCATTCAGGTTTTCAGCAAGATCATGAACTAACCATTTTCACAATAACTTTCAGGTCTCAAGGCTACTCACATCAATGGCATAATCAACTAGAGAGCAATAATAGTAAACCTCGGATGACAACACTTTCTCAAAACAATCATGATATGATATAACAAGATGGTATCTCGCTAGCCCTTTTTGAGACCGCAAAACATAAATGCAGAGCACCTTTAAAGATCAAGGACTGACTAGACATTGTAATTCATGGTAAAAGAGATCCAGTCATGATCATACTCAATGCAAATTAATAGTAGTACATGCAAATGACAGAAGTGCTCTCCTACTGGTGCTCTTTGATAAGAGGATGATGACTCTGCATAAAAGTAAATAGATAGGCCCTTCGCAGAGGGAAGCATGGATTTGTAGAGGTGCCAGAGCTCGATTTTTAAATAGAGATGAATAACATTTTGAGCGGTATACTTTCATTGTCAACATAACAACCAAGAATCTCGATATCTCACATGCTACGCACATTATAGGCGGTTCCCAAACAGAATGGTAAAGTTTATACTCCCCCAACCACCAACAAGCACACTCCACAGCTAGAGCGAAACAACGGGTACCGTCCAAACCATCAACAGCCCTGGGGGAGTTTTGTTTAATTATTATGATTTTGAGCATGGGACTGGGCATCACGATTACCAGCCATTTTCTCATGAATGATGAGCGGAGTCCACTCATCGTGAGAATAACCCACCTAGCATGGAAGATATAGACAACCCTAGTTGATACATGAGCTGTTCGAGCATACAAAACAGAATTTCATTTGAAGGTTTAGAGTTTGGCACATACAAATTTACTTGGAATGGCGGGTAAATACTGCATATAGGAAGGTATAGTGGACTCATGTGGGATAACTTTGGGGTTTATGGAAGTGGATGCACAAGCAGTATTCCCGCTTAGTACAGGTGAAGGCTAGAAAGAGACTGGGGAGCGACCAGCTAGAGAGCAACAACAGTCATGAACATGCATTAAAATTAATCAACAATGAATGCAAGCATGAGTAGGATATAAATCACCATGAACATAAATATCGTGGAGGCTATGTTGATTTGTTTCAACTACATACGTGAACATGTGCCAAGTCAGATCACTTAAATCGTTCAAAGGAGGATACCACCCCATCATACTACATCACAACCATTTTAATATCATGTTGGCACGCAAGATAGACCATTATAAACTCTCAGCTAATTAAGTATAGCATAAGCAGCTATGATCTCTAATTGTCATTGCAAGCATGTTTCATTCATAACAAGATGAATCAGGAACGATGAACTATAATATTTACAAAAACAAGAGAGGTCGAGTTCATACCAGCTTTTCTCATCTCAATTAGTTCATCATATATCATCCTTATTGCCTTTCACTCGCACGACCGAAAAGTGTGAATAATAATAATAGTGCACGTGCATTGGACTAAGCTGGAATCTACGAGCATTTAATACAAGAGAGAAGACAAGGTAATATGGCTCAAGGTTAAATCAACAATAAAGCATATGAGAGCCACTAAGCAATTTCAATCATGGTCTTCTACTCTTAACCCCCAAAGAAGAGGAAAGAAACTATTTACACGGGAAAGCTCCCAACAAGCAAAAGAAGAACGGGAAATCTTTTTGGGTTTTCTTTTAGTTACTACTACAAGGAAAGTAAACTAACTAGAAGCTACAACTAAATTTTTTTGTTTTTCTTAAGGTTTTTTCTAGCACACGAGAAAAAGACTAAGAAAAATAAATAAAACTAAACATGGATGGTACAGTGAAAGAGTGTGAGCACCGACAACTAGAATAAGTGTGAACATGAATGTAAAGTCGGTGAGAAACACGTACTCCCCCAAACTTAGGCTTTTGGCCTAAGTTGGACTATGACCACGGATCGAAGCTACTCCCTCCAGTGTACTAAGATGTGTCCTCTGGGTGCCACTGGTTGGCGAGCTCATCCAGCTCCCACCCATAAACAGACTGACAGTAAGGATCAAGTGGTGGCTCTGGCTCAGGCTCTGAAGCTTGTGCCTGGCCTTGGTACTTGTAGAAGGCATCTGATGTAATGAGGTATATGCATGTGGACTGCTACTTCTCGAGCTTGCGTTGTATTCCCTCAAAGAGGAAAGGGAGATGCAACACAGTAGCGTAAGTATTTCCCTTAGTTTTTGAGAACCAAGGTATCAATCCAGTAGGAGACGACGCGTGAGTCCCTCGCACCTGCACAAACAAATAAGAACTTCGCAGCCAACGCGATAAGGGGTTGTCAATCCCTTTACGGTCACTTACGAAAGTGAGATCTGATAGAGATGATAGTTTATATTTTTGGTATTTTTCTTTATAAGAACAGAAAATAAAAGTGATAAAAGTAAAGTAGATGTACATTGATATGTTGAGAATAGACCCGGGGGCCATAGTGTTCTCTAGTGGCTTCTCTCATGATAGCGATATTCTACGGCGGGTAAACAAATTATTGTCGAGCAATTGATAGAAAAGCGAATAATTATGCGACTATCTAGGCATGATCATTGTATATAGGCATCACGTCCGAGACAAGTAGACTGAAACGATTCTGCATCTACTACTATTACTCCACACATCGACCACTATCCAGCATGCATCTAGTGTATTGAGTTCATAAGACCAGAGTAACGCCTTAAGCAAGATGACATGATGTAGAGGGATAAACTCAAGCAATATGATATAAACCCCATCTTTTTATCCTCGATGGCAACAATACAATACGTGCCTTGCTGCCCCTACTGTCACTGGGAAAGGACACCGCAAGATTGAACCCAAAGCCAGCACTTCTCCCATTGCAAGAACTATAGATCTAGTAGGCCAAACCAAACCAATAATTCGAAGAGACTTGCAAGGATATTATGTGCACACATAAAAAGTTCAGAGAAGAACCAAATATTTCTCATAGATAATATTGATCATAAACTCACAATTCATCGGATCTCGACAAACACACCACAAAAAGAGATTACATCGAATAGATCTCCTCGAAGACCGCGGAGGACTTTTTATTGAGATCCAGAGAGAGAGAAGAAGCCATTTAGATACTAGCTATGGACCCAAAGGTCTGTGGTAAACTACTCACAACTCATGGTGAGGGCGATGATGATGATGATGAAGAACTCCGTGATGGACCCCCTCTAGTGGAGCTCCGGAACAGGCTCCAAGATGGGATCTCACGGGAATAGAAGGTTACGGCGGTGGAATTAGGGTTTTCTCTCTGTTGTCAAAGGTTTCAGGGTACGTAGACTTATATAGGAGGAAGGAGGACACCGGGGGGTGCTCGAGGGGCCCACGAGGCAGGGAGGGCGCGCCCCCCACCCTCGTGGACACCCCGAGGCTCCCCTGACGTGGTTCTCAAGTCCCATGTGCGTGATTTTCACCAAAAATATCTCTCACGAAGGTTTCATTCCGTTTGGACTCCGTTTGATATTCCTTTTCTGCAAAACCCTGAAACAGGCAAAAAAAAACAGCAATCTGGACTGGGCCTTTGGGTTAGTAGGTTAGTCCCAAAAATGGTATAAAAGTGTATGATAAAGCCCATTAAACATCCAAGACTTCATAAATAATAGCATGGAACAATAAAAAATTATAGATACGTTGGAGACATATCAAGCATCCCAAGCTTAATTCCTGCTCGTCCTCGAGTAGGTAAATGATAAAGAAAGAATTTTTGATGTGGAATGCTAACCAACATAGTTTCTCAATGTAATTCTCTTAATTGTGGCATGAATGTTCAGATCTGAAAGATTCAAGATAAAAGTCTATATTGACATAAGAAATAATAATACTTCAAGCATACTAACAAAGCAATCATGTATTCTCAAAATACCATGGCTAAAGAAAGTTATCCCTACAAAATCATATAGTCTGGCTATGCTCCCTCTTCATCACACAAAATATTCATATCATGCACAACCCCGATTTCAGCCAAGCACTTGTTTTCATACTCTATCTTTTCAAACCTTTCAACTTTCACGCAATACATGAGCGTGAGCCATGGACATAACACTATGGGTGGAATAGAGGTGGTTGTGGAGAAGACAAAAAGGAGGAAGATAGTCTCACATCGACTAGGCGTATCAACGGGCTATGGAGATGCCCATCAATAGATATCAATGTGAGTGAGTAGGGATTACCATGCAACGGATGCATTAGAGCTAAGTATGTATGAAAGCTCAACAAAAGAAACTAGTGGGTGTGCATCCAACTTGCTTGCTCACGAAGACCTAGGGCATTTGAGGAAGCCCATCGTTGGAATGTACAAGCCAAGTTCTATAATGAAAATTCCCACTTAGTATATGAAAGTGACTAAACATGAGACTCTCTATCATGAAGAATATGGTGCTACTTTGAAGCACAAGTGTGGAAAAAGATAGTAGCAATTGTCCCTTCTCTCTTTTCTCTCTTTTTTTGGAGGGGATTTCTCTTTTTTTTATTAGCCCCTCTCTATTTTTTCTGGGCCATCTCTTTTTTATTGGCCTTTCCTCACACGGGACATTGCTCTAATAATGATGATCATCACACTTTTATTACAACTCGATGCTACAACAAGTATGATTCTACATGAATGCCTCCGGCGGTGTACATGGATGTGCAATGAATCAAGTGTGACATGTATGAAAAATTATGCATGGTGGCTTTGCCACAAATACGATGTCAACTACATGATCATGCATGGCAATATGACAATATGATGCGTGTCATATGAACGGAACGGTGGAAAGTTGCACGGCAATATATCTCGGAATGACTATGGAAATGCCATGATAGGTAGGTATGGTGGCTGTTTTGAGGAATAATATGGTGGTTGTTTTGAGGAAGGATATATAGTGGGTTTATGGCACCGGTGAAAGTTGCGTGGTACAAGAGAGGCTAGCAATGGTGGAAGGATGAGAGTGTATATAATCCATGGACTCAACATTAGTCATAAGAACTCATATACTTATTACAAAAATCTACGAGTCATCAAAACAAAGCAATCAATGCATGCTCCTAGGGGGGAGGTTGGTAGGAGTTAACCATCGCGCCCCCCGACCTCCACGCAAAGGTTGGCACTCTGCAAATACCGCATGCTCTAACTTCGTCACATAGCGGTTCACCATACGTGCATGATACGGGAATCACTAACCTTAACACAAGTATTTCTCAATTTCATAATAACTCCACTATCATTACTCTAATATCACTATCCTCATATCTCAAAACAATTATCAAGCATCCAACATCTCATTCTATTCAATGCACTTAGTGTGATTTTTTTTACTACATTGACATTGGATGTCTATCATGTGAAGACTAGTTTTATTAGCCTAAACACATTACCATGCTGTTTTAATAGACTCTCAAATAGATATAAGTGAAGCATGAGAGTTCAACAATTTCTACAAAATATTACCACCATCGTGCTCTAAAAGATATAAGTGAAGTACTAGAGCAAAAACTATTCAACTCAAAAGATATAAGTGAAGCACATAGAGTGTTCTAACAATTAATAGGCCATATTTAACTCTCTCAAATAGGTGTGTCCAGCAATGATGATTGTGGCAAACTAACAAGCAAAGACTCAAATTATACAAGACGCTTCAAGCAAAACACATATCATGTGGTGAATAAAAATATAGCTCCAAGTATAGTTACCGATGGATGAAGACGAAAGAGGGGATGCCTTCCCGTGGAATCCCCAAGCTTAGGCTTTTGATTATCCTTGAATTCCTTGGGGTGCCATGGGCATCCCCAAGCTTAGCACTTTGCTACTCTTTGTTCCATAGTCCATCAAAGCAATACTCAAAACTTGAAAACTTCACAACACAAAACTTAGAAAAAAATTCTCGTCAGCTCCGTTAGTATAAGAAACCAAACCACTACTCAAAGGTACTGCAATGAATTCATTCTTTGTTTATATTGGTGTTAAACCTACTGTATTCCAACTTCTCTATGGTTCATACCTCCAAATATTACTCATAGATGCATTGAAATAAGCAAACAACACACGAAAAACAGAATCTGTCAAAAACAAAACAGTCTGTAGTAATCTGCAGGTTTCACCTACTTCTGGAACTCGAAAAAATTCAAACTAAATTGGTAAATGTGAGGAATTTGTCTATTAATCATCTTCAAAAATAATCAACTAAATATCACGCTCCAGTAAAATCTGATGACCATTCTAGCGAGTGCTAACGATTCTGTTTTTCACAGCAAGATCACATAAACTTCACACACATCTTCCCAAAGGTTCTACTTGGAACAAACACTCAACAAAACATGAAACCACATCTAAACAGAGACTAGATGCAATATTTATTCCCTAACAGCAACAAAAACAAAAAAATATAAAATTGGGTTGCCTCCCAACAAGCGCTATCGTTTTACGCCCCTAGCCAGGCACGATACAAGATAAATCTAGGTATTGCCATCTTTGGAAGGCAATCCATAAGTGGCTCTCATGATAGATTCATATGGTAATTTGATTTTCTTTCTAGGAAAGTGTTCCATGCATTTCCTTAATGGAAATTGGAATCTAATATTTCCTTCCTTCATATCAATAATTGCACCAATCGTTCTAAGGAAAGGTCTACCAAGAATAATAGGACATGAAGGATTGCAATCTATATCAAGAACAATGAAATCCACGGGCACATAATTCCTATTGGAAACAATAAGAACATCATTAATCCTTCCCATAGGTTTCTTAATAGTGGAATCCGCAAGATGCAAATTTAAAGAACAATCATCAAGCTCATGGAAACCTAGCAAATCACACAAAGTTTTATGGATAGTGGAGACACTAGCACCCAAATCACACAAAGCATAACATTCATGATCTTTTATTTTTATTTTGATAGTAGGTTCCCACTCATCATAAAGCTTTCTAGGGATAGAAACTTCTAACTCAAGTTTTTCTTCATAAGATTGCATCAAAGCATCAACTATGTGTTTGGTGAAAGCTTTTTTTGACTATAAGCATGCGGAGAATTTAGCACGGATTGCAACAAGGAAATACAATCAATCAAAGAGCAATTATTATAATTGAATCCCTTGAAATCCGAAGTAGTGGGTACATCACTATGCAAAGTTTTAATCTCTTCACTCCCACTTTTAGCAATTTTAGCATCAAGATAAAAAAACTCCGAATCATTGGGACACTTTAAAGCAGAATCATCTCCAATCCTATCTTCATCAAAATTTATAATAGAAAACAAGGATCTAATAGGAGACACATCAATAACTTTCAGATCTTCATCTTTATTTTCATGATAACTAGAAGAACACACTTTAATATAATCCTCTCTTTTTGCACGCATCCTAGCGGTTCTTTCTTTGCATTCATCAATGGAAATTCTCATGGCTTTGAGAGACTCATTGATATCATGCTTAGGTGGGATAGATCTAAGTTTCAAAGAATTAACATCAAGAGTAATTCTATCCACACTTCTAGCCAATTCATTAATCTTAAGCAATTTCTCTTCAAGCATAGCATTGAAATTCTTTTGCGAGATCATAAACTCCTTAACACTAGTTTCAAATTCAGAAGGCATCTTTTCATAAGAGTTGTTGTAGGAATTACCATAATTATTAGAGGAATTACTAGGAAAAGTCCTAGGATTAAAATTACCTCTATAAGCATTGTTACCAAAATTATTCCTACCAACAAAATTCACATCCAAAGATTCATTGTTACTTTCAATCAAAGTGGACAAAGGCATATCATTAGGATCAGAAGAGACACTCTTAGCAGCAAACAAATTCATAAGTTCATCCATCTTTCCACTCAAAACACTAATTTCTTCGATAGCATGCACTTTTTTACTAGTAGATCTTTCGGTGTGCCATTGAGAATAATTAACCATAATATTATCTAGGAGTTTGGTAGCTTCTCCTAAGGTAGTTTCCATGAAAGTGCCTCCTGCGGCCGAATCTAAAAGATTTCTAGAAGCAAAATTCAAGCCAGCATAAAAGTTCTGAATAATCATCCATAGATTCAAACCATGTGTAGGGCAATTACGTATCATCAATTTCATTCTCTCCCAAGCTTGTGCAACATGCTCATGATCTAGTTGCTTAAAATTCATAATATCGTTTCTAAGAGAGATGATCTTAGCACGAGGGAAATACTTAGAGATAAAAGCATCTTTGCACTTATTCCACGAATCAATACTATTTCTAGGCAAAGAGGAAAACCAAGTTTTAGCATGATCTCTAAGTGAAAATGGAAATAACTTCAATTTAACAATATCGTTATCCGTATCCCTTTTCTTTTGCATATCACACAAATCAACAAAGTTGTTTAGATGGGTAGCGGCATCTTCACTAGGAAGGCCGGAGAATTGATCTTTCATGACAAGATTCAACAAAGCAGCATTGATCTCACAAGATTCAGCATCGGTAATAGGAGCAATCGGAGTGCTAATAAAATCATTGTTGTTGGTATTGGAGAAGTCACACAATTTTGTATTGTTTTGAGCCATAGTGACAAGCAAGCAATCCAACACACACAAGCAAATAAGAAGCAAGCGAACGATAAACATACGGCAGAAGAAGGGCAAATAAAACGGCAAGGGTGAAGTGGGGGAGAGGAAAACGAGAGGCAAATAAATGTAATGCGAAGGATAAGGGTTTGTGATAGGTACTTGGTATATGACTTTTGCGTAAGCCTCCCCGGCAACGGTGCCAGAAATTCTTCTTGCTACTACTCGAGCTTGTGTTGTATTCCCTCGAAGAGGAAAGGGAGATGCAGCACAGTAGCGTAAGTATTTCCCTTAGTTTTTGAGAACCAAGGTATCAATCCAGTAGGAGACCACGCGCGAGTCCCTCGCACCTGCACAAACAAATAAGAAATTCGCATCTGATGACCCTCAACCGTAAGGGATCTATTGCAGCATTTTCGATAAGTAAGAGTGTCGAACCCAACGAGGAGCAGAAGGTATTGATAAGCGATTCTGAGCAAGAAATTACTGCAAGCACTGAAAGATAACTTTTAGGGGTTTTCTTGGTATAAGCAACAGGAATGTAAAGGCAAGTAATGTAAAAGGTACTGAAAGTAACAAGTGGCCCGATCCTTTCTTAGCAAAGGAGAGGCCTAGCAACTGAACTTATAAAGACTAAAGCGTTCTTGAGGACACATGGGAGGTAGTCATGTGCTTTCGACATATTCCGTATCGATACTATGTTATGTGTTGATAAGTGTTGGTGGGTGGATCTATGCTAGTGCACTCTCTAGACTAAGATGAATGCACTCTTATGATTAAACATCTTGCAAGCATCCGCAAATACAAGATAGAATTTAAGGCAAAAGCCTAACCATAGCAATATGATCGAGGATCCATTATTCCCTTATGCAAAAGCGTGCGAACTGGGGTTCAGGTTTCTGTCACTCCGGCAACCCACCATAAGCATTCTTTATACACAATGTATTCTCCTAGGTCCTTAATAAGGCGAAGTGTTGGGTGTTCGACTCACACAACACCACTAGTAGAATGACAACACAACTTAAATATCAAACAACACATATTACTTCAATAGCATAAGACTACTAACAACAAGACTTTCCCCATGTCCTCAAGAACTAAGGTAACTACTCACAAGACATAAAAGAGATCATGATCAGTGGGGATAAATATGTGATAAACAATCTGGACATAATAATATTTCTCCAACAAAACTCAATAACATTCACCACAAAGTAGTAATCAACACCGATGGAGTAGAGAGGATAGGTAGTACGAGTTACAACACAAGTTGCGATGGTAAGATGAGATTTGGATGAAGATGGAGATGGTGCTGGTGTTGAGGATGATGTTGATGATGATCTCGATGATGCCCGTGATGATGGTGATGACGATGACGACGATCTCCCCTTCCGGGAGGTGATCTCCCCGGCGGAATCTGCCCGCCGGAGATGGCTTTTTCTTCTCTGTAGGTTTCCGCCTCGAAGCGGCGGCGGAACTCCGTAAAAAGTCCCGTGCCTAGGGTTTTCGGAGGACGGAGAACATATATGCAAAAGGGGGCAACCAGAGGTGGCCAGGGGCTCCAGGCGCCCCCCCGGCGCGGCCAGGGGGGGCGCCCCCAGGCCGCCTGGGCACCCTGTGGCCCCCCTCTGACTCCCCTTTTGCGTGTCTTCGTTATTCGTCTGAAAAATACCTCCCGTCAATTTTCAGGTAATTTGGAGGTGTTCTTCTTCAGCAACTCAGCATCCAGTTTTTCCTGCTGAATCCTGCGTCTGCTGCTTCGGTATCGGAAAGTTGCAAACTGTGTAAAATAGACCAAAACAACATAAGAACATCATCATAACATGAAATATATCAATGAATAAGGATAAATTATGATACAAAATAGTGATGCATTTTGGACGTATCAACACCCCCAAGCTTAGATCTCGCTTGTCCCCAAGCGAATATGAACTCGGTAAACCTGTCCACAAGTTTAGAGAGTGAAGTGTCGATAAATAGAATACGGACAAGAAGCATCATAGTCTCTTTACCAACTCAAATATCCTCAGCAGCAATCTTCAACTCATAAGGCTCTTATGAAAGAGTGTTAACACTTATATTCGAAAGTAGGACTAAGGAAACTCATTATATCATGGCAAACATGTCCTTTGGTCAAAGAACAACAAATAATTTTAACTTTTGCTCTTATATTTTGATGGGATTAATTGAAGCTTTTTGAAATAACATGTTAATACGCAAGAAGTGAAAGTGTTAACACGAAGGAAGATATTTGTCTTAGCTGGGCATGACAAACAACTTACTTATCAAATGATAATGTCAACAAGGATATGATATGACAAATCTTAATGCAGCTTTATATGAATGAATCCTTATCAACATCAAACGTCTGCTCTCTTTGAGAAATAGAAGGAAGTAGGGACAACTGACTCAGCTTAAAATTAAAAGATAAGCCCTGCTCTAGGGTAGTAGGGAAAACTCATGTGCTATCCTTAAATCAAACAGAATGAAAACAAATTTTGAGAAGTGCATGATTTGTCAACGAATGCTAATAGGTAACCCAATTACTTCTTGAGCTGGACAAGTTTCGAGGAATGGCTCCCGCACGAGGACGATCACATCCTCTTATTCTCCTTTGTTAATCACTGCCAAAGTTTTCTGATTTCTCATGAACAAAGCGTGCAGGAGGGTTTGTTTGTTATATTATTTTTAAGCCGGGCGTACTCAATGCCAGTTCCTTCTCATATTATGGGTTTGCACATTATACATGCAATCCCGGGGTGAAGCTTGTCCAACTCAAAAAGATCATGAATTAGCTACTACTTCCTCATGAGCTAAAATAGAGGCACAAAATAAAAGATTTTGAACATTTAAGGATAACACATGAATTATATACTTTTTGGAGGTGGTAGTGTAATACCACGAATAGGTAGGTATGGTGGACTCATATGGAAGGTATTGGCTTAAGGGTATGGATGCACAAGCAGAATTCCGCTTAGTACAGAGTTAGGCTAGCAAAGGTTTTGAGAGGGCAGACAATTGATGATGTCTAAGATGCAAAGCAATATAAAGCATGAACATTGAAATAAGCATAACACATCAAGTTGTCTTCCTTGTCAACATAACACTTCAAGCATAATAACATAAAGGTTTTGGCTATGTTGATACTTTAAGAAAATCATGCTTGTTGTTATGACCAAAGCTATGTTTGCCAAGATTAAATAAAGTTTCATAGCCATACCTGACATAAGGTCAAAACTCCCCATAAGAATCATCATATAAGGTCGATTGCGTGAAGAGAATACCGTGTGCAGCAAAAAGAACCGATAAACTTCTTATTAATATTCCATCATAGACGACTCCACACTCTCGGATACAATTCTTCACCAAAGGGGTGATAGACCTCAATGCACATACCTATCTCATATAATAACCTCCCTAGACATGATACGACTCTACTTGACTTCTAAAAGACAAAAGATAAAGATAAAGATACCGGGCACTCCCCCAAGCTTGGAACAAGCCAAGGGAATGCCATTACCCCAGGAGATTTCACTCATCATCCTTGTTGGCGTTGATCAAGTAGTTCTTGGCGAAACTCTTCCATGGAAGGGGTTCTCCAGTCTCATATGAAAAGCTCGTCTCCTGGATCCTGCATTCAGCACCCAAACCCATGCGTAGAAACCTTAGTTCATACTCACAGTTCTGGTTATGTAGATCATTAATTTGCCCTTGGAGTTCTATAATTCTATCTTCAGATGCGGTGATTCTTTCCCACACCTCCTTCATCTCCTTCAGGAAGTAGTTCTTCAGCTCGTTGGTGATGTCAAAGTTAGCTTCGACACCACGCTCGGTCATCTTCTTGTACTCGAAGACTTCCTGCTCCACTTCTTTCAACCTGGCCTGGATGCTCCCCTCCTTGATAGGTCCCTTCAGATCTTCTTGATGAAGGATGCCTTCCTTCATCTGAACAACCTGAGGGTGCTTCTTCACCTCAGCGAGGTAAGGGTTGATGACGTTGACGACGAACGTGTCCTTGGGGGAACTTGGAGAAGCCATGGCACCTAAATTTAGCTGAAAGATTTCCTGGCAGAAACAGATCGAAGAGAAAACACGCGAAATCGCAAGATACGTTGCCGGAACAATCCGGGCAAATATATAGGAAAAATTTATGCACAGAAAGGAAGGTAACGGACCAAAGCGGGGTCGGAGACGGGCTCCAGGGTGTCCAGGCGGCCTGCCGGCGCGGCCCAGGGGGGGCGCGCCAGGGGGGCGCCTGGACTCCCTGGAGGTCGTCTCCGGCTCCACTTCGACTCGGAATTTTACTAATTTTACAAAAACTCGTAATACGGAGCTTTTATGATGGTTTGCGGTGTTTTCTTACCGTACTACATACCTTTTCTTTATTCTGCTTCTGCTGGCGTCTGAAACAGGGCTGCAACATGTTCTTCATGGGTTGTTGTGTATATTATATTCACATCAACATCGGCAGGGTCTCCTGCTATGTAATGTTTAAGTCTTTGCCCATTCACAACTTGAGGTTTGGTGCCTTCAAAATTATTAATCTTAATTGCACCAGACCGATAAACTTCTTCAATATGAAATGGTCCTTCCCACCTGGAAAGTAGTTTACCTGGAGAAAACCTGAAACGGGATCTAGACAACAAAACTTTATCACCAACATTAAATTCATGTTTCAGAATCTTCCTATCATGCCACCTCTTTACCTTTTCCTTGAACATTTTAGCGCTCTCGTAAGCTTCACTTCTCCATTCATCTAGAGAAGTCAAGTTCATGAGACGCTTCTCACCAGCTAATTTTGGGTCAGCGTTAAGCTCTCTAACAGCCCAGAAAGCTTTGTGTTCTAACTCTAATGGCAAATGGCAAGCCTTGCCATACACCATCTTATAGGGAGACATACCCATGGGGTTTTTGTAAGCAGTTCTATATGCCCACAAAGCATCTCCTAACTTATTTGACCAATCCTTCCTATTTCTGTTTACTGTTTTCTGCAAGATCAACTTAATCTCTCTATTGGTGAGCTCAACCTGCCCACTAGTTTGAGGATGATATGGTGAAGCAATTCTATGATTAACATCGTATTTAGCCAAAGCTTTTCTAAAGGCTCCGTGCGTGAAGTGTGATCCTCCATCGGTCATGAGATACCTTGGTACACCAAACCTAGGAAATATTACATCCTTAAGCATTTTCAAGGATGTCTTGTGATCAGCACTTTCAGTGGGGATTGCTTCAACCCACTTGGTCACATAATCAACAGCTACTAAAATGTGAGTGTACTTGTGCGAAGAAGGAAAAGGGCCCATAAAATCAAAACCCCAACAATCGAAAGGTTCAATCACTAGTGAGTAATTCATAGGCATCTCATTCCTTCTACTAATGTTGCCAACTCTCTGACATTTATCACAGGCTAAAACATAATTTCTAGCATCTTTAAAGAGAGTAGGCCAATAAAAACCTGATTGAAGAACCTTATGTGCAGTCCTTTCACCGGCATGATGTCCTCCATAGGGACTATCATGAAACCGTCTGAGGATGTCTTTCTGCTCATGTTCCGGAATGCATCTTCTCACGATCCCGTCGGGACCTTCTTTGAAAAGATGCGGGTCATCCCAGAAGTAGTGCCTCAAATCATGAAAGAACTTCTTCCTTTGCTGAAATGTTAGACCTGGAGGCAAATACTTTGCAACAATAAAATTAGCATAATCCGCATACCAAGGATCGGAAAGAGATTGTACTTTTACAACGGCAAGTTGCTCGTCTGGAAAACTATCGTTAACTGGGATGGGGTCGTGCGGTATATCTTGCATCCTTGAAAGATTGTCCGCCACCGGATTGTCTTCCCCTTTCCTATCAACAATCTGCAAATCAAATTCTTGAAGAAGGAGTACCCATCTGATAAGCCTTGGCTTGGCATCCTTCTTTGTCATAAGATACTTAATGGCAGCATGATCAGTATGAATAATAACTTTGGAATCAACAATATACTGCCTAAACTTATCACAAGCAAAAACTACAGCTAAGAATTCCTTCTCAGTAGTAGCATAATTTCTTTGAGCACTATCGAGGGTCTTACTAGCATAATGTATAACATTCAATTTCTTATCAACTCTTTGTCCTAAAACAGCTCCAACAGCAAAATCACTGGCATCACACATAATCTCAAAAGGTAAATTCCAGTCAGGTGGTTGTACTATAGGAGCAGTTATTAAAGCTTTCTTAAGGACTTCAAAAGCTTCCTTACAATTTTCATCAAATGCAAAAGGAACATCCTTCTGGAGAAGATTAGTGAGGGGTCTTGAGGTTTTAGAAAAGTCTTTAATAAATCTTCTATAAAAACCTACATGACCGAGAAAACTGCGAATACCTTTGATGTCCCTTGGATAGGGCATCCTCTCAATAGCTTCTATCTTGGCCTTGTCCACTTCAATTCCCCTTTCGGAAATCCTGTGACCAAGAACAATTCCTTCATTAACCATAAAGTGGCACTTCTCCCAGTTGAGTACCAAATTTGTCTCCTCGCATCTCTGCAAAACTTTATTAAGGTTGTGAAGACAATGGTCAAATGAAGTTCCATAGACGGAGAAATCGTCCATGAAGACTTCCATAATATCCCCGCAGAAACCATGAAAGATAGCAGACATACACCTTTGAAAAGTAGCAGGGGCATTACATAAACCAAAAGGCATACGTCTGTAAGCATAAGTACCAAAAGGACAAGTAAAAGTGGTCTTCTCTTGATCGGCAGTGTTAACATGAATTTGAGAGAAGCCAGAATAACCATCGAGATAACAAAAGTGGGTATTTTTTGATAACCTTTCAAGCATTTGGTCGATGGACGGCAACGGGTAGTGATCCTTCCTGGTGGCCTTGTTCAACTTCCTGTAATCAATACACATTCTATATCCAATAATAATCCTCTGAGGTATTAATTCATTTTTATCATTAGGAGCCACAGTTGTACCTCCTTTCTTAGGAACACAATGTACCGGACTTACCCACTTACTATCAGCTATAGGGTAGATAATACCTGCGGCTAGAGGCTTGAGAATCTCGGTTCTCACGACATCCATCATCTTCGGGTTCAACCGTCGTTGATGATCAACAACTAGTTTAGCATCAGGCTCAAGGTTGATAGTATGTTGACAGATAGATGGACTAATCCCCTTAAGGTCATCAAGGGTATAGCCAATTGCGCCTCGGTGTTTACGAAGTACTTCCAATAATCGCTCTTCTTCATATCCTGAAAGGTTAGAATTGATAATAACAGGATATACTTTCTTTTCATCTAAATAAGCATACTTGAGCGTATCGGGAAGAGGTTTAAGATCGAACACCGGGTCTTCTTTTGGTTTTGATAAAATTCCCAAAGGTTCAACCGGAAGGTTGTGCTTCAGGATAGCAGGCTGCCTCAAGAATATTTCATCTAGTTCATTTCTTTCCTGCATATGCAAATCATTCTCGTGGTCCTCAATGTATTGCTGCAAAGGATCATTAGGGGGAATAGCAATAGAAGCAATACTTTCAATAATTTTATCATCACTAGGTAAATCGGTACCACGAGGCTGCTTAGAGAACTTAGAAAAATTAAATTCATATGGCTCACCATCGAATTCAACAGAAACTTTACCTTTCTTGCAATCTATTATAGCTCCACAAGTTCTAAGAAAAGGTCTACCAAAAATAATGGGACAAAAATTGTCTCTCTCTGATCCAAGTACTAGAAAGTCGGTAGGGTATTTTACCTTTCCACATAGGACTTCCACGTCCCTCACAATTCCGATAGGAGAGATAGTTGTTCTATTTGCAAGATGAATAGTAACATCAACTTCTTCAAGTTCACAAGGGGAAATCTCACCGATGATTTCTTCATAAAGTGAATAAGGAATAGCACTTGCACTCGATCCCAAATCACATAGCCCATAATAATTGTGATCTCCTATTTTAACAGATACCACTGGAGTACCTGAAATTGGACCTTTATTCTTGGCTGTGACAAGGTTAGTGGAAACAGCACAAAAATTTATATTGGAATCCAAAACATCATTAGTAGCAAGGTCTTTAATCAATGCAACTTGAGGATCGACCCTGATCTGGTCCTCAGGCTCATCAACTCTTCTCTCACTTTTATTTATTATGCCTGTCACAAGAGAGTGCTCCTTTATCCTCGTGGGAAAAGGAGGCTGTTCATATATAACTGCAGGCAAAATAGGGCCAGCAACGAAAATATCAATAGGTGGTTCTTTAAAAGATGCATGGTGCTGGTCTCTCTTCTTTTTAAAAGAATCAACTTGAGAGGCAAAATTCTTACACAAATCAATCACTAGATGGGAATCAAGACCAATCTTAGAGCAAAAAGTATTGAAGTAATCAGTTTCCACATAGCTCTCAATATAATCATGTTCATAATTTATAGCGGGTTCAATACCTTTATCAATTTCCCAATGTTCGGTATTCCTCTGGATTCTTTCAAGGAGATCCCACCTTTCTTCAACACTCTTCTTCTGAAACACCCCACTAGAGGAGGCATCCAGCATCTCCTTATCCTGACGAGAAAGCCTGGCATAAAAATTTGTAAGTATAATTTCCTTGGTAAGCTTATGAATAGGGCATTTGAGCATTAGGGCTTCAATCTCCCCCAAGCTTGAGCAATGCTTTCTCCGTCACGAGACCTAAAGTTATAGATATAATTCCTGTCTCGATGAATTTCATGAAGAGGATAAAACTTAGTATAAAAGAGAGACATAAGCTCCTGCCAGTCCAGCAAGTGTGAGTTATCGAGAAGCCCATACCAATCTGAAGCTTTATCTATAAGTGATACGACAAACAATTTCCTCATGACAAACCCCCTCGATACACCTGCAAGCTTAAATAATGAACATAGTCGTGACAAATATAGCAAGTGTTCACCGGGATGTCTGTCTCGTGCATAACGATTAGCCAAAACATAATCGATAATGCCAGCTGGTATTTTATAAGGCACAATTTCAGTAGGGGGAGGATCGACCACCACAGGTGTGGGGCGTCTTCCCGCAAGCAACGCTCCAATAATAGGGTTGTCCATAAGGACAATGAGCAGCAATAGCAAAAATAAAGACAGAATTATAAAAAGACTTTCTTACCAGTTTCACTTTACCAATAGCGCTACGCTCCCCGGCAACGGCGCCAGAAAACGGTACTTGATGACCCTCAACCGTAAGGGATCTATTGCAGCGTTTTCAATAAGTAAGAGTGTCGAACCCAACGAGGAGCAGAAGGTATTGATAAGCGATTCTGAGCAAGAAATTACTGCAAGCACTGAAAGATAACTTTTAGGGGTTTTCTTGGTATAAGCAACAGGAATGTAAAGGCAAGTAATGTAAAAGGTACTGAAAGTAACAAGTGGCCCAATCCTTTCTTAGCAAAGGAGAGGCCTAGCAACTGAACTTATAAAGACTAAAGCGTTCTTGAGGACACACGGGAGGTAGTCATGTGCTTTCGACATATTCCGTATCGATACTATGTTATGTGTTGATAAGTGTTGGTGGGTGGATCTATGCTAGTGCACTCTCTAGACTAAGATGAATGCACTCTTATGATCAAACATCTTGCAAGCATCCGCAAATACAAGATAGAATTTAAGGCAAAAGCCTAACCATAGCGATACGATCGAGGATCCATTATTCCCTTATGCAAAAGCGTGCGAACTGGGGTTCAGGTTTCTGTCACTCGGGCAACCCACCATAAGCATTATTTATACACAATGTATTCTCCTAGGTCCTTAATAAGGCGAAGTGTTGGGTGTTCGACTCACACAACACCACTAGTAGAATGACAACACAACTTAAATATCAAACAACACATATTACTTCAACAGCATAAGACTACTAACAACAAGACTTTCCCCATGTCCTCAAGAACTATGGTAACTACTCACAAGACATAAAAGAGATTATGATAAGTGGGGATAAATATGTGATAAACAATCTGGACATAATAATATTTCTCCAACAAAACTCAATAGCATTCACCACAAAGTAGTAATCAACACCGATGGAGTAGAGAGGATAGGTAGTACGAGTTACAACACAAGTTGCGATGGTAAGATGAGATTTGGATGAAGATGGAGATGGTGCTGGTGTTGAGGATGATGTTGATGATGATCTCGATGATGCCCGTGATGATGGTGATGACGATGACGACGATCTCCCCTTCCGGGAGGTGATCTCCCCGTCGGAATCTGCCCGCCGGAGATGACTTTTTCTTCTCTGTAGGTTTCCGCCTCGAAGCGGCAGCGGAACTCCGTAAAAAGTCCCGTGCCTAGGGTTTTCGGAGGACGGAGAACATATATGCAAAAGGGGGCGACCAGAGGTGGGCCAGGGGCTCCAGGCGCCCCCCCCCCCGGCGCGGCCAGGGGGGGCGCCCCCAGGCCGCCTGGGCACCCTGTGGCCCCCCTCTGACTCCCCTTTTGCGTGTCTTCGTTATTCGTCTGAAAAATACCTCCCGTCAATTTTCAGGTAATTTGGAGGTGTTCTTCTTCAGCAACTCAGCATCCACTTTTTCCTGCTGAATCCTGCGTCTGCTGCTTCGGTATCGGAAAGTTGCAAACTGTGTAAAATAGACCAAAACAACATAAGAACATCATCATAACGTGAAATATATCAATGAATAAGGATAAATTATGATACAAAATAGTGATGCATTTTGGACGTATCAGCATCCAACGCGATAAGGGGTTGTCAATCCCTTTACGGTCACTTACGAAAGTGAGATCTGATAGAGATGACAGTCTATATTTTTGGTATTTTTATTTATAAGAACAGAAAATAAAAGCGATAAAAGTAAAGTAGATGTAGATTGATATGTTGAGAATAGACCCGGGGGCCATAGTGTTCTCTAGTGGCTTCTCTCATGATAGCGATATTCTATGGCGGGTAAAGAAATTACTGTCGAGCAATTGATAGAAAAGCGAATATTTATGAGACTATCTAGGCATGATCATTGTATACAGGCATCACGTCCGAGACAAGTAGACCGAAACGATTCTGCATCTACTACTATTACTCCACACATCGACCGCTATCCAGCATGCATCTTGTGTATTGAGTTCATAAGAACAGAGTAATGCCTTAAGCAAGATGACATGATGTAGAGGGATAAACTCAAGCAATATGATATAAACCCCATCTTTTTATCCTTGATGGCAACAATACAATACGTGCCTTGCTGCCCCTACTGTCACTGGGAAAGGACACCGCAAGATTGAACCCAAAGCCAAGCACTTCTCCCATTGCAAGATCTATAGATCTAGTAGGCCAAACCAAACCAATAATTCGAAGAGACTTGCAAGGATATTATGAGCACACATAAAAAGTTCAGAGAAGAACCAAATATTTGTCATAGATAATCTTGATCATAAACTCACAATTCATCGGATCTCAACAAACACACCGCAAAAAGAGATTACATCGAATAGATCTCCTCGAAGGCCAAGGAGAACTTTGTACTGAGATCCAGAGAGAGAGAGAGAGAGAAGAAGCCATCTAGATACTAGCTATGGACCCGAAGGTCTGTGGTAAACTACTCACAACTCATGGTGAGGGCGATGATGATGATGATGAGGAACTCCGTGATGGATCCCCCTCCGGTGGAGCTTCGGAACAGGCTCCAAGATGGGATCTCACGGGAACAGAAGGTTACGGCGGTGGAATTAGGTTTTTCTCTCTGCTGTCGAAGGTTTCGGGGTACGTAGACTTATATAGGAGGAAGGAGGACACCGCGGGGTGCTCGAGGGGCCCACGAGGCAGGGGGCGCACCCTGGGAAGGGGGGGGGGGCGCCCCCACCCTCCTGGACAACCCGAGGCTCCCCTGACATGGTTCTCAAGTCCCCTGTGCGTGATTTTCTCCAAAAATATCTCTCGCGAAGGTTTCATTCCGTTTAGACTCCGTTTGATATTCCTTTTCTGCAAAACCCTGAAACAGGCAAAAAACAACAATCTGGACTGGGCCTTTGGGTTAGTAGGTTAGTCCCAAAAATGATATAAAAGTGTATGATAAAGCCCATTAAACATCCAAGACTTCACAAATAATAGCATGGAACAATAAAAAATTATAGATACGTTGGAGACGTATCATGGACAGATCAAACAAAGATGGTGCAGGCAAGGTAGCAATTTCACAGTATATTTCATCAAACCTTAATTTATAATTAAGCAACCTATTCTTGTCTTTAAGAATAAAATCATGAGCTACCTAGCTCTTGTAGTCTAGATAAACAGGGGCAAGCAATTTTTCTTCCTTCTCATGATGCCTAATAGGTATTCTAAAATATTCAGCAAGGCGAGAAGCAAAGATGCCTCCAAAGATGGCCCCCTTTGAGCGGTTCAAACTCAGTCGTTTAGCAACGACGACGCCCAAGCTAAAAGTTGTGTCTTGAAAAGAAGCATGGCGTAAGATGATATCAGGGGAACTAAGATTCCCACTGTTCCCGCGACCAATCAAACATCTACTAGCAAATAAAGCAAAGTAGCACAGAACACGGAAGTGTATACTAGTGATTCTTGCCCCTGAGACTTGTCTAGTTTCCCCTACAGCTATCATGTCAATAAACCCTTCAACGTCTTCACGACGTGGTTCATCAAGTCTACCTCCAAAGGGTACCTTGCATATTTCACAAAATTCTAAGAGTGATATCTCCTTAATCACATCATATAAACGAAACTCCATCGTAGGTGGTGTTTTCTTAGCATGAAAATAAAAACTTTGCGTGAAAATATTAGTGAGTAAGAGATACTGGTCACGCTGGTCGTGGAGGAAGTCAGTGAGGCCTGCATTATTTGCCAACCAATAAAAGTCTTCATAAATACCGGCGGACATCATGAAATCATTACAAGGCCATTCGCACGGTAGGGGATCGCAACAGTTTTCGAGGGTAAAGTATTCAACCCAAATATGTTGATTCGATACAAGGGGAGCCAAAGAATACTCTTAAGTATTAGTAGCTGAGTTGTCAATTCAACCACACCTGGAAACTTAGTATCTGCAGCAAGATAATTTAGTAGCAAAGTAATATGATAGTGGCAGTAGCGGCAATAAAAGTAACAATAGTGTTTTTGTAGTTTTTGTAATAGTAGCAGCGGAAAAGTAAATAAGCAACAAGCAATATGTGAAAAGCTCGTAGGCATTGGATCGGTGATGGGAAATTATGTCGGATGCAATTCATCATGTAGAAGTTATAACCTAGGGTGACACAGAACTAGCTCCAGTTCATCAATGCAATGTAGGCATGTATTCCGAATATAGTCATACGTGCTTATGGAAAAGAACTTGCATGACATCTTTGTTCTACCCTCCCGTGGCAGCGGGGTCCTATTGGAAACTAAGGGATATTAAGGCCTCCTTTTAATAGAGTACTGGACCAAAGCATTAACACATAGTGAATACATGAACTCCTAAAACTATGGTCATCACCGGGACTGGTCCCGATTATTGTCACTTCGGGGTTGCCGGATCATAACACATAGTAGGTGACTATAGACTTGCAAGATAGGATCAAGAAAACACATATATTCATGGAAACATAATAGGTTCAGATCTGAAATCATGGCACTCGGGCCCTAGTGACAAGCATTAAGCATAGCAAAGTCATAGCAACATCAATCTCAGAACATAGTGGATACTAGGGATCAAACCCTAACAAAACTAACTCGATTACATGATAGATCCCATCCAACCCATCACCGTCCAGCAAGCCTACGATAGAATTACCCACGCACGACGGTGAGCATCATGGAATAGGTGATGGAGGAAGGTTGAGGATGATGATACGTCCAAAACGTATCTATAATTTCTGCTTGCTCCATGCCACTTTTGGGTGATATTGCTATGATATTCATACACTTCCATACACTTTTGATCATATTTGGACTAACTTACTAATCCAGTGCACCCCAGTGCCAGTTTCTGTTTTCGGCTGTTTTTGTATTTCAGGTTTTCACGTTACGAGAACTGCCAGGAAAAATCCAGAAAAATTATATAAAAAATCAGCGTTTCGGAAACAACCGTGCGTCCGAAGGACAGCCGGGGGGGCACCAGGGCTCCAGGCGCCCTGGCGGCGCGCCCCCCCTGGGCCGCGCCAGGGGGCGCCTAGGCCCCCCGAAGCTTCCCCGATGCCCCCCTTTGGCATATATTTAAAGCGTCCTCCGAAACCCTCAGAACAGGAACTCTTTTCGCGATCCCATCTCTGTTCCGCCGCCGCCGCCGCTTCCAAGATCGGGAGCACCAGGAGAACTCTTCCCGGCACCCTGCCGGAGGGGAGGATCACCACCGGGAGCTTCTCCACCACCATGGACGCCTCCTGGATGACTCGTGAGTAGTCTCCCATGGACCATGAGTCCATGACCTGTAGCTATGTGATGTTCTCCTCCCGTTCTTGTGCTTCACTAATTAGTCCTCGTGAGCTGCCCTACATGATCGAGGCACATATGTAATCCTTATGCTGTTGCTATGTTGAGTTTGCTGGGATCCGATGGATTATGAGATTATGTTCAGATTGATCTTGAGTAATATATTTGATCTACCTCTTTTATATTTATGTTCATAAGTAATTCTTGCATGTTCTTCGTTGTTATTTATTGCTTTGGCCGAGTAGTAGGTAGTGACTCCAAGAGGGAACGTTATGCTCGATTGTGGGTTCATGCCCCTCGATGACTAGCTTGAGTGACAGAAACATGAGTCTAGGGGATGTGCTGTTGCCACAAGGGGGAAAACAACGGTGCTTGTGCCCGCGGGTGCAAGGATTGTTTACTTTACGCAAAGTTCTTTTAATGCAGTTGTCTGTTGCATTGAGTTTACACTATGGGTGGGACTCGCAACTTAATACCAGCGAGATGTTCTGGATAGATATCTCAAGGTGGATGATTAGTAGTAGATATTGATGGATTTCGGTCTACTTACTTTGGCGTACCGCCCATGCTTTGAACCTCAACCTTTCTTGTAATGTAGTCAGCATTGGTTTGCGTTCGTGGTCCTGTCAATTGCCCAGCTGTAATTTGTTTACCTCACATAGATGTTTTATCGTCTTTTGGGAGAGAGACATCACTAGTGAACATCATGAGACTCCGGTCCATATTACCATCATTGATCACATCCGCTATTTACTTTTCGTTATTATTTACTATTGCAAAACATTATCTATCACTACTATCATTGCTTTTAATCCTTTGTGAACTACAAGGCCGGAGGGATTGACAACCTCTCTGTACTCGTTGGGAGCAAAGTTATTTGTATATGTGTGCAGGTCCATGTTGATTGCTAATATCTGGCGCCGTAGCAGTTGACACCTACTTGTTGAACCTAGGAGTCTCTGGGGATTCGATCCTTGGCATCTTTGCTAAGGGAAAAACTTCCACAACACTGCATCTTACACCTTCCACTTGGGGTAACCAACGAGGGGTTCGAGGCCCATCAAGGAGTTTTTCTGGCGCCGTTGCCGGGGACTCCACTCTTCAGGATAGGGGAGTTGCACGCTATCTTTTACCTTTGCTTTTTAGTCTTGTTAGTTTACCTTTCAGTTTTTGCTTTAGTACCTTTTTATCGAAAATCACAAAAATAGTTATCTTGCTTGCTTGCTACTATGGGTTTCACCGAGAACACCAAGTTGTGTGACTTCACTAGTCACAACAACGATGACTTTATCAGCACACCTATCACTACACCTGCCACTTCAGCACCTTCATATGAAATTAAACCTGCTTTACTGAACTTAGTTATGAGAGAACAATTCTCCGGTGCTGGAGATGATGCTGCTTTACACTTAAACAACTTTGTTGAACTTTGTGATATGCAAAAGTACCAAGAAATAGATGGTAATATTGTTAAGCTTAAGCTTTTTCCTTTCTCCTTGAGAGGAGGAGCTAAAATTTGGTTTCAGTCTTTGCCTAGAAATAGCATAGATTCTTGGGACAAGTGCAAAGATGCTTTTATCGGAAAATACTATCCACCTGCTAAAATTATCCAACTTAGAAGTAACATAATGAAGTTTATACAATTGGATAATGAACACGTTGCCCAAGCTTGGGAACGTATGAAATCTCTTATCAAGAACTGCCCTACTCACGGTTTGACTACTTGGATGGTTATCCAAACTTTTTATGCAGGCTTCAACTTTACCTCGCGGAACTTGTTAGATTCGACCGTGGGAGGAACTTTTATGTCAACTACACTTGGTGCTGCCACAAAGCTTCTCGATGAGATGATGACCAACTATTCCCAATGGCACACCGAACGCGCTCCAACAGGTAGGAAGGTAAACTCTGTCGAGGAGATTTCCTCCTTAAATGAAAAAGTTTACTTGATCATGTCTCTACTTTCGAAGCAATCTACTGTTGATCCTCGTGATGTTCCTTTAAATTCTTTGATTGCTCAAGAACAAGTAGATGTGAATTTTATCTCTAGAAACAATTTTAACAACAATGCTTATAGGAGTAATTTTGGTAGCAATCCTAGACCGTTCCCCTCTAATTCTTATGGGAACAACAATGCTTATCCTAGTACCAAGAACTCCACTACTGAACTAGAGACTATGCTTAAAGATTTCATCACTACCCAAAAAGCCTTTAATAAGAGTGTAGAAGAAAAACTACATAAACTAGATGATCTTTCTTTTAAGGTAGACCACTTAGCCAATGAGGTAAAATTGCTTAAAATTAAAACTTCTCCTCTTGAGGATAGGGAAGTCACTCCTATAAATGCTATTCAAGTGCAAATTAATGAAAATATTAGGATGATGGCTAAACTTAAAGAAAGATGGGCTAGAGAAAGGGAGGAAGAGGATAGAATTAAGAGCCTTCCTACCCACCACACTGTTGCTACTATCCAAGTTGTTGAGGATGTTCAAACTCTTAGCACCCAATGTACTCCTGGTCCCATTGGACCTATTAATGGTGATGCTATGACTGTAGAAACTACCAAACAAGTGAACCTTAAGGACACCACTACCACTTTACTTGATGCTCGTGACCTTGATTTTGATAATTGCACTCTTACCGAAGTTATTGATTTCCTTCACAAGATGTCTAGAGATCCCCGCACTAGCACGCTTAACCTTGCCTTTACAGAGCATATCACTAATGCTCTCATCAAAGCTAGGGAGGAGAAACTTAGAGTAGAAGTCTCCATACCTAGAAAGCTAGAAGATGGTTGGGATCCTAAGATAAAAATTAATTTGAATGACTTCTCTTGTTATGCATTATGTGATGTTGGTGCTAGTACCTCTGTTATGCCCAAAAGACTATATGATATGCTTAAATTGAAACCTTATGATTCTTGTTCTTTTGGTGTTCGTCTCGTTGATTCTTCCATAAAGAAACCTTTGGGGAGGATCGACGATGTTCTTATTGTTGTCAATGATAATTATGTGCCCGTTGATTTTACTATTATGGATATTGAATGTGATCCTTCATGTCCAATTATTTTGGGACATCCCTTTTTACGCACCGTTGGTGCTATCATTGACATGAAAGAGGGTAATATAAAATTTCAGTTTCCTCTCAAGAAAGGGATGGAACACTTCCCTCGAAAGAAGATCAAGTTACCTTTTGAGTCCGTTGTACGGGCTAGCTATTCTTTTACTCTTGATAAAACTTGATCTATGCATTATGCCTAGCTTAAAGGCATAAAAGAAAGCGCTTTTGGGAGGCAGCCCACATGAATAAATTTTTTGCTTTTGTTGTGTCTTGATGTTGTTTACTGCTGTAGCATCATCATTGTATCTTTGCTTTTCATATTTGTGCCAAGTATAGCCTCAGATTGCTAGAAAGTTCAAAAGTTGTGAGGTGCTGTCCAGGAAACAGATTCTGTCCTTGGATAGAAAAATTCGTATAAAATCACCAGATCATCTTTTTGGTCTGAATTTTTTCTAAAGCGTTCTCTATATAATTTTCTTTCGTGCATCTGTTCTGAGTTTTTTGATTTGAGTTGCAGAAGTATCCCGAACAGATCAATTACTACCTGCTGTTCTGTTTTTCACAGATTGTGTCCTGTTTTGCCTTTCCTTCATTTTGCAAATCAAGAGCTTGCTTTTTCTTTGCAAAAACCTTTTGGCAATCTTGAGAAACAGTAGAACTTCAAGAATATATTTATTTCCAGCAAGGTATAATTATTTTATTAAGGGTACTAACCTCGCTAATCAGATTATTATGAGTTATGTATGAAGGGAGTTTTCAAGTGTGCGAGGGAAGATGATAAAAAGATTCAGGAGTGTCAAGCGCTCAAGCTTGGGGATGCCTCCGTGCACCCCCAAGAAATATTCAAGGAGACTCAAGCGTCTAAGCTTGGGGATGCCCCCGTGCATCCCCTTCTCCATCAACATTATCAGTTCGTCTTTCGTTCCGCTATATTTTTATCACTTCATGTGTTATGTGATATGCTTGGAGCGTCTTGCTTTTAGTCTTCTTGTTAGTTTTTCATAACGAGTCGGAACTCAGCATTCTTTATGTGGGAGAGAAACACGCTCCACTTCTACCTAGAACATAACATAGAATTTTCATGTCTATCTATGCTGTGTGTGTTCTTTGTCTTTTAATAGCTACTATCATGCTCTGCTCTTAATATTCATGCTTATCTTTTCAAAGAGCTTTTGTTTAGTTGGTTGCTTGAACTCTCTTTAATTATCATGCTCACCTTATTAAGAGAGTTTGCTTCCGTTGCATTGGTTAATATGTCTATGATGAAGATGCTACGTGCATAATGGTGCTTAGTAGTTCAGGTTTTCTTATGGTTAATCTCAAATAGCTGGGGGGTTCCCAATGTGTTATTGGAGTACCAACTTGATTTGTTTGCCTATGTTGTGGTATGGTTTAGTAATATCTTCCCTCAAGAATTTATTTTGATTGACTTGGCGTATGCTCACGCATATCTAAGACTGTAAAGAAAGTCTGTCAAGCCTTGATGATCTTTTATTTTTGAGTAGCGATATAACTTCCATGCCTGATTCAATATTGCTTTGTCGCTCTACATGATTATGACCGTCATTGCTCTCTTAGTTGGTCGCTCCCAGTCTTTTGCTAACCTCCACCTGTACTAAGCGAACTAACTTTGCAATATATAGCTCATGGGAAAGTAGCTTAAAAACTATTGTGGTAAATAATATGTTGCCTATGTATCTTATTTCTTATAAGTTGCTTGCTGAGCGGTAACCATGTTTCTGGGGACGCCATCAACTGTCACACTTTTGTTGAATATCATGTGAGTTGCTATGCATGTTCGTCTTGTCTGAAGTAAGGGTGATTTGCCATGGGTTGAATGAATATGCATATTGTTAGAGAAGAACATTGGGCCGCCAACCAAAGCCATGTATCATGGTGGAAGTTTTAGCTTGGACATTAATCCTCAACCTCTTATGAGAATATGCTTATGCATTAAAGAGGAGTCCATCATCTATTTTCTATGTTGTCCCGGTATGGATGTCCTCAAGTCGAGATCTATCAAAAACGAGAAATCAAATGCGATTTATCTCCTTGGACCTTTGTACAGGTGGCATAGAGGTACCCCTTTGTGACACTTGGTTGAAACATATGTAATGCAATGATAACCCATGGAAATCCGAGCTAATTAGGACAAGGTGCAAGCACTATTGGTATTCGATGCATGAGGCTTGCAACTTATAGGATGTCTTATACATGACACATATGAAGTACTACTACCGTTGACAAAATTGCTTCTATGTTTTCAAAATAAAAAGCTCTAGCACTTAACCATTCTTTTACTTTTATGAGTTTCCACCTTCTTTCTTCAAGCACCAACTAATGAGAGCATGATTGTCATTCTGAGTGTAATGTGCATTGTCCCAAAGTAGCATTGTCTTTTGCATGATTGTGATATCGTTTATTTTGAAATCATTGTATCTAGTCATCACTTAAACCTTGAAGGTGCCCCTGCATTTATGTTTTGCTTCACTAAAGGGGGCAAGCTAGATATCACTTTATCATATTTGCACATCATGTTCATTGCAAATCTTTTTGATGTTTCAGTTTCATGTTGTAAAACTTTCAGTCATTTGTGATTTTCTCATGAGGCAACTTAATTACTATAGAATTATTGTCTCAGTGAGCTTTTGTCATATGACTATGAAAAAGTCCTATATGGTTAATAGCATGTCACCACAGAAATTATTCTTGTTATCATTTACCTACTCGAGGACGAGCAGGAATTAAGCTTGGGGATGTTGATACGTCCAAAACGTATCTATAATTTCTGCTTGCTCCATGCCACTTTTGGGTGATATTGCTATGATATTCATACACTTCCATACACTTTTGATCATATTTGGACTAACTTACTAATCCAGTGCACCCTAGTGCCAGTTTCTGTTTTCGGCTGTTTTTGTATTTCAGGTTTTCACGTTACAAGAACTGCGAGGAAAAATCCAGAAAAATTATATAAAAAATCAGCGTTTCGGAAACAACCGTGCGTCCGAAGGACAGCCGGGGGGGGCACCAGGGCTCCAGGCGCCCTGGCGGCGCGCCCCCCCTGGGCCTCGCCGGGGGGGGGCGCCTGGGCCCCCCGAAGCTTCCCCGATGCCCCCCTTTGGCATATATTTAAAGCGTCCTCCGAAACCCTCAGAACAGGAACTCTTTTCGCGATCCCATCTCTGTTCCGCCGCCGCCGCCGCTTCCAAGATCGGGAGCACCAGGAGAACTCTTCCCGGCACCCTGCCGGAGGGGAGGATGTGACGACCCCGGCTTAATCGTGCACTAATCATACACGCAAATGCACACGATCAAGCCTAAGGACTCACGTGAAGGAAATCACAGCACAACTCTAAAACATAAATAAATACATACAAGTCATATATTACAAGCCAGGGCCTCGAGGGCTCGAATACATAACATGATGTCATACACATAGTCAGCGGAAGCGTTAGGTATCTGGGTACAGATACAACATGACAGAAGATAGGCCTTTTACAAAGGCGGGGCAAAATAAAAGCTACGATCGAAAAGGCGCAGGCCTCCTGCCTGGGACCTCCGATCCTACTCCTGGTCGTCGTCCGCCGGCTCCTCGCAGTAGTACTCGCCGGCCGGGTAGTAATAGTAGCCAGCCTCGGGCTGGTAGTAGTAGTCGTCGACGGGGGCTGCAGGCACCATGGCTCCGTCGTCTGGTTTAACAAGTGGGTAGGACAAAAGAGGAAGCAAAGCAACCGTGAGTACTCATCCAAAGTACTCAGCAAGACTTACATCAGATCTATACTAGCAATGCATTGTTTTCAAAGGAGGCTTTATGTGGGTGGACTAGACTGCAGAAAGCCAGAGCAGAGAGGTGAAAAAGCCTAGTCCTGACGAAGACTAGCATCTTCAGGGTCTTGCAGCAATGAGAAGGGAACAGAATAGTTTCATCATAATAAAGTATAGTGTTTGCAGCAACATCATCTTCATATCACATATCTCAAGTCCACAGTTCTAGTTGTACCGAAGTGGATACAACTCCGAGTGTCCGTTACCGTAGGACAGGCTATCGATAGATTGTTTCTTCCCTGCAGGGGTGCACCAAGTTACCCACCACGCTCGCTTAACTCCGGCCGGACACACCATCAGGTCGTGCCCGCCCTCGGCTAAACCATACGCCGCAACCCGACCGGATACCGCCAGAGAGGATCGAGCACGCCGGACTAAACCTATGCCCCCAGGGGTCTGAGCCATCGCCCCGGACGCTCCGCACGTTACGTGGCCGTTCGGTAGCAGACCTAGCAACCCCTTATACAAGCGCAGTTGCATCCTAAGTCCAATCCGAACGGTCCGCTCAATCGCTGACGTCGTGACGACTCCGGCTGATGTATACGACGCAGAGCACCCACTCACACCCACGTGGTGGTTAGTGCTATCGGCCCGGAGGCCTCTCGGATCAAATATCCAAATCGCTTAGTGTGTTGGGAGCGCGCGGTAACGAGCAGAGCCTACGATACTGTTGGCCCCGTCGACCCGTCTCGAGGACTTGTGACAAGGACTGGAAAAGACCGGCCACGCCTCGTAGTTATCTCGCGGGTACCCTCTCTGGTCACCCGACTCCACAGCTCTCGCCTCAAAGGCACACGCGGGTACCCCTCTGGGTCAACCCGCCTCCATCCAACATGTGCAGTAGTAACTTCAAGTGTCATCAGACGCACGATACCTCTGGCCGCACGCCTTTGTTCCTGGCGACGTCCGGCCTCGGGGATCGATACGTCTTTAAACACGGTATAACTTCAAAGTGTCTTCAGACGCACGATACCTCTGGCCGCACGCCTTTGTTCCTGGCGACGTCCGGCCTCGGGGATCGATACGTCTTTAAACACGGTGTGGTGAACAGGGCATCCGTGTGGTTTCCATGCCGATGAGGAATCCGAGGAATCACCCTCGATGGATCCCTAAACGACAAGTCCCGATAAGGTGGTACCGGAGGAATCACCCTCGGCGGTATTCACCATAGCGGATGCACGACAAAAGCTAAGTCGGAAGTGGGAAGAGGAATCACCCTCGGTAACCCACTACGAGCTAGCTATAATACAGGGACAACATCAGAAGTGAGTTCGGAGGTATCACCCTCGTCAGCCGATGTTAACTCTGCGGAGTCGAGCATATTAGGAGGGGGTGTGCGGTGATGTGAAGAAGGTCAGGGGAAGGGGGCTCGATCGCTTGATCGAGACAAGGGTACTATGCGAGGCAACTACGAGAGTGCGGGACCATAGCAGTGCTACCCAACCTATACTAAGCAGTATATGAATAAAGGCAGGTATCAACAATTTAGCAAAAACAGGCTATGCAACAGTAATAGGAGCAGTAGCAATAGCAGCATTTCTAATGCATGAATAAGAGAGAATAGACATAGGCGATATCGGAAATGCTCTAGGGGGGGGTTGCTTGCCTGGTTGCTCGGCAAAAGACAAAGGGATCCTCGATGGTGAAGTAGTCGATCACCGAGGCATCGTCGACGGTCTCGGGGTCTACCGAGAAGAAAGGGGGGGAAGAAACAAATAAATATACAGCAACAAAATAATCAAAGCATAACAACGCGGACAGCTACGCTAGGGTGACCTAGCGCAGTGCTACGTGATACCGAGAAAGGGGAAACCCTTCCGGGAAAGTATTCCCGGTTCCGGACCTGTGTCGGACAGATTACCGGAGTGGGGAACGGTTGCAGGTTTGCGGTGTTAGAAGCAGGTGTCAGCTAGGGTGCAGTGCAGGGTTGCCTAAAAACATGTCTAGGTCATATTAGTTATTTTTTTAGGAAATTGTTTGAATTTATTTTGTTAAAGTTGAACACTATTCATTTAATGAAAACAGGCTAAAAGTTCCATGTTCATCTAGCTAGGGGCATCTGATGGGAATACGGAGGGCGTATCTAGATTCGTATCGAAATTCTGAGCAATTTTTATATATAAATTATTTTCATCGGAGTTACGGTTTAAAAGATATGAATTTTCTAAAGTTTTTGCAATATTCTGGAATTCTGGAAATATATTTAATTCGATAAATGCATTGAAACTGCTAGATGCACCCAGTGCAGTGCACCGGAGATGCACCAGAGAGGCTGACAGTGGGCCCCAGTTGACTGCCCAGTCAGCAGTCAACTGAGACCATTGACTGGTCAAAGGGGCCCAGGGGTCCCACATGTCATTGACTGAAGCTATCCCAGTCAGCTCTGACTGGTCAACTGGGTCCAGTGGGGCCCAGTTGTCAGTGACTGCTAGACTAATTATTAGGTTAGTTTAATTAGCTAAGTCTATTAGCACAGTGGGCCCGTTACGTCAGCGACTTAGTTAGATATCAGGTTAAGTTAAACTAATCTAAATGCTACAGTAAAAGGGCCCACATGTCAGTGGGGTTAGGGGGGTTGGATTAGTGGTGTTAATGACCCGGGCCCACGAGTCAGCGACTCGGGCCGAGTTTCAAACGGGGGCACGTCGGCGGCGAGTGCTCGAGACGGCGGCGACGCGCCGGAGCTGGCCGGAAAGAGGCCACAGCGGGCCGTTCGCTTCGCGGGCGGGTGCATTCGAACGAGGGCAGAGCCGCGCATCGAGTAGCACCGGTGGGAACGCCGGAGATGGTATGTGGCGACGCCGGCAACGAACGGGGCGGCGACCGGAGTTCGGCTGAGCACGGGCGCGAGGCTGCAGAGTGCTAGCGGGCTGGCTAAGGGGCTCGCTAGCCCCCGGGAGGTCGGGAGTGCGACGTGGTGCTCGGCAGCGACGGACGCGAGTCCAGGCCACGGCAAAAACAAAACGCGGCGGCGCCGGAGCTACTGGTGCGGCGGCGAGCGTGCTCGAGCTCGGAACCAAAGCAAAATAGGAGGGGTTGGGTGCGCATGCTCACCACGAGCTCGATGCGGCAGTCGATGGAGTCGGGGAGGCACCGGAGCGGCGGCAATCGGAGAAGAACGACGATGGCCGTGGCGGAGGGGATCGACTCGTTCCTGGCACGATGGTGATCCCCTGCTCGAGCTGCTCATCATTGTCGATGTAGACGACGACGAGGCTTCTCCTGGTCATCCTCACGAGGCGCGGGGTGGCCAGTGGCCGCGGTGGCGTCGGAGCTGCGGCGGCGATGGCGCTCGGCTGCGGTGGGGGAAGACGAGCGAGTGAGGGAGGAGGAAAGAGGAGTGGCCAGGGGGAGTGGGTGAGGGAGAGGCGTTGGGGAGGTCCTTATCCTCCTCCCCCAACTGCCCTGTCGCCGTGGCGGCCGGTGGCCGGCCGGCGGGCGCGCAGCCACGGAGAGGACGACACGGAAGGGGGAAGCAGGTGAGGGGGTCGGGGGTGGGCTGGGCCGGTACGGCCCAGTGCCAGGTAAGTGGGCTTCTGCCCCCTTTTCTTCTCTTTTAACTTTCTGTTTTGATTTTATTTATAAACAGAAAGGGAGAGGGAATATTTGATCATGCATGTTACTTTAGAAAATTATGGGACTAGGCCCAATATTTCCATTTCACATTTATGCACTGCCCCAACAAGTTTGATGATTTTTGGACACTGTTTGGATTTTTCATAAATGCAAAAGCATTTTTAGAGTGCTGAAATGGCTTTGTTTAATTGCTACTGTTCACTTTTGCCACATGGTAATATTGTTTTCCTCAACAAATAAATGCTGTGGAATTTTTGCAAGATGATGAACATTTTTCCAGCAACTTTTGAACAACTTCATTTTGCACTTGCATTAGAATTGGAAATCAGAAAGAAATTTAAATGGAAGTGCTTAACCACAGTGATCATATAGAGAAAATGAAGATGACATGGCATGTTTATGAGGTGATCACTGTAGTAGGAATCTGGGGATGTTACAAATCTCCTCCACTACAAGAAATCTCGTCCCGAGATTTAAGTGGGGAAGAAAAGGAGTAACTTCGGAAGAACCGACCCTTACAAGGTCGAACATCTGACAGATAACTCAGGGGATGCGGCAGAAATATCTCTCGAGTTGAAACTTAGGGAAAACATCGAGAGCAACGTGTGAAGGTGCAATAAAAAGTTTCAAATGGATGAACATCCGATCGATACCCGAACAGAGTTTGAACCAGAGTTTGAAAAGGTTCAGAGCATCGGGAACAAATCATCACTCGGAGGGTGGTAGCTTGCGATAGCACACAAGCCAAGAGCAAAGGATTTTACGAAATCAAGAATGTTCAAGAGAGTCAGGTTACGATTCTGTGGAACTGCGATCAGTGTCAATCGAGAGTAGGGGGGAACGGTGACATCTTACCGGTCACGACAATATGACATGTCAGCGAAAAAGTCTGTCAGCTATGTCGGCAACAGCGTTGGTAACAAGGGCGAGGGACGAAGAGAACCATTTTCCTGCTCGTTGAACGAGGCGGACCATTAGGCAAAGTTCTCGTCCATCGGTGGTTACCGGAATGTCATCAACAAAAGTAACAGGGTCTCGCTGACAGGGTTGTCGACCGAGATGTTTTCATAAGCAGGGAATTATTCCTGCTCATGTCTAATTGATCTCAAGAAAGGTTAAACAAACAAATGGAAAGGAAAATGTGATTAATTGATTAATCACGCCAATGAAAAGAAATATGGGTTTACACACAAGTTTTAGGGGTATATCATTTCGCAAGAAAGAGCGGAGCATGATATACATGATAGGGCAGCAAGTTCAAAAACATTGGATAAAGGGACGAGAGAATAATATTGATATTACCCATACCATGGTGTTTGGATAATAGATCAAGAAGTATTTGGCCATGTGCTTACAGTGTTATTGCCGTTAATTGGGATACCACAGTCATGCTTCGAGATAGCATCAACTTGGTGTTTCAAGCAAGGTTTGGATCTGAAGATCACAAAAGATACAAAGGAACGTTTCCATGATTATCTCGGAACGTAAGGTATAACCAATCACAGCCAGGTCTGTGTTGGTAGGAAGTCAATGACGTCGTCGATGATATCACAAATCATCGGGGGGGTAGGGATGGTATTTCTCACCATGAATTTAAGGGACATCTCCGAGGAAGTCAAAATATTGGCGGTGATCTCGGCACAATTGTTGGGGAGTTATAAAGAAGACGAGATTGATCCGTAAGATGATCAAAACAGATGGAATAAAGTTCAAGGTCAACGGAACCTTGGATATGATACAAGCTCTAAATCAAGCTTGTTATTCGAGGTGAAAAGGGTAAGATGAGGGAGACCGACGTAAACTTAGCTCATCGTTGAAAATTGTGCTCCGGGCATAGGGACCAGGTAGCACGGTTAAAATTAGCACGAAGATGATATAGCCGGACAGACAAGGAATGATATGATGGATTATTAAACTCGTAAGCAATGAATTTACTTATAGTTATTGAATCGGAGTGCAGAATCGATTGACTTATCGGGGTTCTTGAGCGACAAACAACTCAGAACCCGAGAAAAATTGGAGTTGGGGATCAATAGAAGTTGAAGGAAATACTCATACGAAGTATTGTATTTCCTGTGATATTCTCGAGATACCAGGGGGTAATACTCGAAGGTAGTTCAGGATAGAGGTTGGATAGGTGAGTTGATCTGTAGAAGACAAGTAATTTAACTTGTCCGGGAAATGGGATCAAGGGGAAAATATGGTCAGAACCACGATTGCAAAGGATCAATTCACAGGTACAAGATGAACTTGTACCAAGGAAGTAATACGAGCAGCTTCCATGATAAGTTCTACATCGGGTCCATGGGCATGAACACAAGGTTCAAGGTCGACTCCCACTTATCCAATGCATAACCTTTCATTCACTTCTCGTCTTTGAAGAAATTGTAGAGTCGAAAAATTTACTCGACGGAACGCGAGTAGATATAACCCGCATAGCTTTTGATTCACACAGACTAAGGGAAGCATATGTTCAACCCATCGGGGCATCTTAGGAACATATACCACAAACTTCAGGGGTAATGAACTTGAGCTCGGAAGCAGAGCATAGTTGTCAAGGGCAAGGGATACAATTTTACCAAAGGCAATATGTATCAAGGGAAAGTGCACAATATATAGAATATGAAGGACAATGTCGGATATTAATCCAACAGAAGGTCAAGTGGTCGACAAAGGATCTGAGGTGAGTATCGGTACTCAACCAGAAGAAGAAAGGATGCAAAAAGCATCGGAGTATAGAAACATCGAAATAATTCGACGCTTGGGTACAGGGGAATTCTAATTCCAAAATGAAGAATCAAAAGCAAAGGCTCTGATCAAACGATGGATAGGTAGAATAGAATTTAATGGCCAATCAATCAAGGATTGATTTACCGAGAACCAGCTCAGACCCAGAATGACGTCTGAGTTGAAGAATTAATTTCTAAGAATCAACTGATGATTGCGTGCATTTGCAGCAAATTGAATCAGGGGACTCAAAATAGTGGAGACAAGGGAGGTCAACGGAGTTTATCAGACGTATGGACCTAACCATATTGCAAGCAGACAAGAATGCTAAGAGCCAAAGGCTGTAAAAGATTTTCGGAAGATCAAATGGCATTGTGAAGTATGTTGCGGAACACTCGAACAACTGGGAGTATTATAGAGTATCTGGTGATAACAACAATAACTGGGAAAGAAGGTACAAACGGCAAGGATGGGTAGTTATCAACGGGGTTTTGTTGGCGGTCAGGAACTGCAAGACAGGGGCATAGGGTCTTGATTAATTTCGAGGAGTATCTTCGGGGTATTCTGTTGATGACACGCCACCTTCTGAAATAAGGAGGCTCTCCGGGAGGAAACGGTCACGAGAACCTAATGTCGGAGTTAGTAAAATCTTTGACCCGAATAGAGGAGAGAGAAGAGTCCCAGAGTATAGATGAGGAATAAAAGATGCTATACCACCCAATTGGCGACGTGGGGCCATAAGCCACACAGCCAAGTTAGTAAAACAGTTTTGGACCTCTAGACTCGACTTCGACCAAGGAGTTGGAAAGGGGGTTCCTACAGGCAGTCGGCTCTGATACCAACCTGTGACGACCCCGGCTTAATCGTGCACTAATCATACACGCAAATGCACACGATCAAGCCTAAGGACTCACGTGAAGGAAATCACAGCACAACTCTAAAACATAAATAAATACATACAAGTCATATATTACAAGCCAGGGCCTCGAGGGCTCGAATACATAACATGATGTCATACACATAGTCAGCGGAAGCGTTAGGTATCTGGGTACAGATACAACATGACAGAAGATAGGCCTTTTACAAAGGCGGGGCAAAATAAAAGCTACGATCGAAAAGGCGCAGGCCTCCTGCCTGGGACCTCCGATCCTACTCCTGGTCGTCGTCCGCCGGCTCCTCGCAGTAGTACTCGCCGGCCGGGTAGTAATAGTAGCCAGCCTCGGGCTGGTAGTAGTAGTCGTCGACGGGGGCTGCAGGCACCATGGCTCCGTCGTCTGGTTTAACAAGTGGGTAGGACAAAAGAGGAAGCAAAGCAACCGTGAGTACTCATCCAAAGTACTCAGCAAGACTTACATCAGATCTATACTAGCAATGCATTGTTTTCAAAGGAGGCTTTATGTGGGTGGACTAGACTGCAGAAAGCCAGAGCAGAGAGGTGAAAAAGCCTAGTCCTGACGAAGACTAGCATCTTCAGGGTCTTGCAGCAATGAGAAGGGAACAGAATAGTTTCATCATAATAAAGTATAGTGTTTGCAGCAACATCATCTTCATATCACATATCTCAAGTCCACAGTTCTAGTTGTACCGAAGTGGATACAACTCCGAGTGTCCGTTACCGTAGGACAGGCTATCGATAGATTGTTTCTTCCCTGCAGGGGTGCACCAAGTTACCCACCACGCTCGCTTAACTCCGGCCGGACACACCATCAGGTCGTGCCCGCCCTCGGCTAAACCATACGCCGCAACCCGACCGGATACCGCCAGAGAGGATCGAGCACGCCGGACTAAACCTATGCCCCCAGGGGTCTGAGCCATCGCCCCGGACGCTCCGCACGTTACGTGGCCGTTCGGTAGCAGACCTAGCAACCCCTTATACAAGCGCAGTTGCATCCTAAGTCCAATCCGAACGGTCCGCTCAATCGCTGACGTCGTGACGACTCCGGCTGATGTATACGACGCAGAGCACCCACTCACACCCACGTGGTGGTTAGTGCTATCGGCCCGGAGGCCTCTCGGATCAAATATCCAAATCGCTTAGTGTGTTGGGAGCGCGCGGTAACGAGCAGAGCCTACGATACTGTTGGCCCCGTCGACCCGTCTCGAGGACTTGTGACAAGGACTGGAAAAGACCGGCCACGCCTCGTAGTTATCTCGCGGGTACCCTCTCTGGTCACCCGACTCCACAGCTCTCGCCTCAAAGGCACACGCGGGTACCCCTCTGGGTCAACCCGCCTCCATCCAACATGTGCAGTAGTAACTTCAAGTGTCATCAGACGCACGATACCTCTGGCCGCACGCCTTTGTTCCTGGCGACGTCCGGCCTCGGGGATCGATACGTCTTTAAACACGGTGTGGTGAACAGGGCATCCGTGTGGTTTCCATGCCGATGAGGAATCCGAGGAATCACCCTCGATGGATCCCTAAACGACAAGTCCCGATAAGGTGGTACCGGAGGAATCACCCTCGGCGGTATTCACCATAGCGGATGCACGACAAAAGCTAAGTCGGAAGTGGGAAGAGGAATCACCCTCGGTAACCCACTACGAGCTAGCTATAATACAGGGACAACATCAGAAGTGAGTTCGGAGGTATCACCCTCGTCAGCCGATGTTAACTCTGCGGAGTCGAGCATATTAGGAGGGGGTGTGCGGTGATGTGAAGAAGGTCAGGGGAAGGGGGCTCGATCGCTTGATCGAGACAAGGGTACTATGCGAGGCAACTACGAGAGTGCGGGACCATAGCAGTGCTACCCAACCTATACTAAGCAGTATATGAATAAAGGCAGGTATCAACAATTTAGCAAAAACAGGCTATGCAACAGTAATAGGAGCAGTAGCAATAGCAGCATTTCTAATGCATGAATAAGAGAGAATAGACATAGGCGATATCGGAAATGCTCTAGGGGGGGGTTGCTTGCCTGGTTGCTCGGCAAAAGACAAAGGGATCCTCGATGGTGAAGTAGTCGATCACCGAGGCATCGTCGACGGTCTCGGGGTCTACCGAGAAGAAAGGGGGGGAAGAAACAAATAAATATACAGCAACAAAATAATCAAAGCATAACAACGCGGACAGCTACGCTAGGGTGACCTAGCGCAATGCTACGTGATACCGAGAAAGGGGAAACCCTTCCGGGAAAGTATTCCCGGTTCCGGACCTGTGTCGGACAGATTACCGGAGTGGGGAACGGTTGCAGGTTTGCGGTGTTAGAAGCAGGTGTCAGCTAGGGTGCAGTGCAGGGTTGCCTAAAAACATGTCTAGGTCATATTAGTTATTTTTTAGGAAATTGTTTGAATTTATTTTGTTAAAGTTGAACACTATTCATTTAATGAAAACAGGCTAAAAGTTCCATGTTCATCTAGCTAGGGGCATCTGATGGGAATACGGAGGGCGTATCTAGATTCGTATCGAAATTCTGAGCAATTTTTATATATAAATTATTTTCATCGGAGTTACGGTTTAAAAGATATGAATTTTCTAAAGTTTTTGCAATATTCTGGAATTCTGGAAATATATTTAATTCGATAAATGCATTGAAACTGCTAGATGCACCCAGTGCAGTGCACCGGAGATGCACCAGAGAGGCTGACAGTGGGCCCCAGTTGACTGCCCAGTCAGCAGTCAACTGAGACCATTGACTGGTCAAAGGGGCCCAGGGGTCCCACATGTCATTGACTGAAGCTATCCCAGTCAGCTCTGACTGGTCAACTGGGTCCAGTGGGGCCCAGTTGTCAGTGACTGCTAGACTAATTATTAGGTTAGTTTAATTAGCTAAGTCTATTAGCACAGTGGGCCCGTTACGTCAGCGACTTAGTTAGATATCAGGTTAAGTTAAACTAATCTAAATGCTACAGTAAAAGGGCCCACATGTCAGTGGGGTTAGGGGGGTTGGATTAGTGGTGTTAATGACCCGGGCCCACGAGTCAGCGACTCGGGCCGAGTTTCAAACGGGGGCACGTCGGCGGCGAGTGCTCGAGACGGCGGCGACGCGCCGGAGCTGGCCGGAAAGAGGCCACAGCGGGCCGTTCGCTTCGCGGGCGGGTGCATTCGAACGAGGGCAGAGCCGCGCATCGAGTAGCACCGGTGGGAACGCCGGAGATGGTATGTGGCGACGCCGGCAACGAACGGGGCGGCGACCGGAGTTCGGCTGAGCACGGGCGCGAGGCTGCAGAGTGCTAGCGGGCTGGCTAAGGGGCTCGCTAGCCCCCGGGAGGTCGGGAGTGCGACGTGGTGCTCGGCAGCGACGGACGCGAGTCCAGGCCACGGCAAAAACAAAACGCGGCGGCGCCGGAGCTACTGGTGCGGCGGCGAGCGTGCTCGAGCTCGGAACCAAAGCAAAATAGGAGGGGTTGGGTGCGCATGCTCACCACGAGCTCGATGCGGCAGTCGATGGAGTCGGGGAGGCACCGGAGCGGCGGCAATCGGAGAAGAACGACGATGGCCGTGGCGGAGGGGATCGACTCGTTCCTGGCACGATGGTGATCCCCTGCTCGAGCTGCTCATCATTGTCGATGTAGACGACGACGAGGCTTCTCCTGGTCATCCTCACGAGGCGCGGGGTGGCCAGTGGCCGCGGTGGCGTCGGAGCTGCGGCGGCGATGGCGCTCGGCTGCGGTGGGGGAAGACGAGCGAGTGAGGGAGGAGGAAAGAGGAGTGGCCAGGGGGAGTGGGTGAGGGAGAGGCGTTGGGGAGGTCCTTATCCTCCTCCCCCAACTGCCCTGTCGCCGTGGCGGCCGGTGGCCGGCCGGCGGGCGCGCAGCCACGGAGAGGACGACACGGAAGGGGGAAGCAGGTGAGGGGGTCGGGGGTGGGCTGGGCCGGTACGGCCCAGTGCCAGGTAAGTGGGCTTCTGCCCCCTTTTCTTCTCTTTTAACTTTCTGTTTTGATTTTATTTATAAACAGAAAGGGAGAGGGAATATTTGATCATGCATGTTACTTTAGAAAATTATGGGACTAGGCCCAATATTTCCATTTCACATTTATGCACTGCCCCAACAAGTTTGATGATTTTTGGACACTGTTTGGATTTTTCATAAATGCAAAAGCATTTTTAGAGTGCTGAAATGGCTTTGTTTAATTGCTACTGTTCACTTTTGCCACATGGTAATATTGTTTTCCTCAACAAATAAATGCTGTGGAATTTTTGCAAGATGATGAACATTTTTCCAGCAACTTTTGAACAACTTCATTTTGCACTTGCATTAGAATTGGAAATCAGAAAGAAATTTAAATGGAAGTGCTTAACCACAGTGATCATATAGAGAAAATGAAGATGACATGGCATGTTTATGAGGTGATCACTGTAGTAGGAATCTGGGGATGTTACAGAGGATCACCACCGGGAGCTTCTCCACCACCATGGACGCCTCCCGGATGACTCGTGAGTAGTCTCCCTTGGACCATGAGTCCATGACCAGTAGCTATGTGATGTTCTCCTCCCGTTCTTGTGCTTCACTAATTAGTCCTCGTGAGCTGCCCTACATGATCGAGGCACATATGTAATCCTTATGCTGTTGCTATGTTGAGTTTGCTGGGATCCGATGGATTATGAGATTATGTTCAGATTGATCTTGAGTAATATATTTGATCTACCTCTTTATATTTATGTTCATAAGTAATTCTTGCATGTTCTCCGTTGTTATTTATTGCTTTGGCCGAGTAGTAGGTAGTGACTCCAAGAGGGAACGTTATGCTCGATTGTGGGTTCATGCCCCTCGATGACTAGCTTGAGTGACAGAAACATGAGTCTAGGGGATGTGCTGTTGCCACAAGGGGGAAAACAACGGTGCTTGTGCCCGCGGGTGCAAGGATTGTTTACTTTACGCAAAGTTCTTTTAATGCAGTTGTCTGTTGCATTGAGTTTACACTATGGGTGGGACTCGCAACTTAATACCAGCGAGATGTTCTAGATAGATATCTCAAGGTGGATGATTAGTAGTAGATATTGATGGATTTCGGTCTACTTACTTTGGCGTACCGCCCATGCTTTGAACCTCAACCTTTCTTGCAATGTAGCCAGCATTGGTTTGCGTTCGTGGTCCTGTCAATTGCCCAACTGTAATTTGTTTACCTCACATAGCTGTTTTATCGTCTTTTGGGAGAGAGACATCACTAGTGAACATCATGAGACTCCGGTCCATATTACCATCATTGATCACATCCGCTATTTACTTTTCGTTATTATTTACTATTGCAAAACATTATCTATCACTACTATCATTGCTTTTAATCCTTTGTGAACTATAAGGCCGGAGGGATTGACAACCTCTCTGTACTCGTTGGGAGCAAAGTTATTTGTATCTGTGTGCAGGTCCACGTTGATTGCTAATATCTGGCGCCGTAGCAGTTGACACCTACTTGTTGAACCTAGGAGTCTCTGGGGATTCGATCCTTGGCATCTTTGCTAAGGGAAAAACTTCCACAACACTGCATCTTACACCTTCCACTTGGGGTAACCAACGAGGGGTTCGAGGCCCATCAGATGACGATGGCGACGATCTCCACTCTCCGGAGCCCCGAACGGACTCCAGATCAGCCCTCCCGAGAGAGATTAGGGCTTGGCGCACGACGGCGAGCATCATGGAATTGGTGATGGAGGAATGTTGAGGATGACGATGGCGACGATCTCCACTCTCCGGAGCCCCGAACGGACTCCAGATCTGCCCTCCCGAGAGAGATTAGGGCTTGGCGGCGGCTTCATCTCGTAAAACGCGATAATTATTTTTCCCTAAAATTTTTCTCCCCGAAAGTGAATATATAGGATCTGGGGATACGTCGGTGGATCACCAGGGGGCCCACGAGGCAGGGGGCGCGCCCTAGGGGAGGGGGGCGCGCCCCCCACCCTCGTGGACAGGGTGTGGGCCCCCTGGTCTGGATCTTCTTGAAGGTATTTTTTATATTTTCCAAAATAATTATCCGTGGAGTTTCAGGTCATTCCAAGAACTTTTTATTTCTGCACAAAAACAACACCATGGCAATTCTGCTGAAAACAGCATCAGTCCGGGTTAGTTCCATTCAAATCATGCAAGTTAGAGTCCAAAACAAGGGCAAAAGAGTTTGGAAAAGTGGATATGTTGGAGACGTATCATCCGCCCTGGCACCGAGCCACCTCGCCGTGGCTTTTCATTGCTCGCGAGCTGGCTGACGAGGGCGGCGAGGACCATGAGATGTTCCTCTTCCTGAACCTCGGCATCGGCTTCCTCCTCCAACAGCGCGGCGAGCACCTCCTCGTTGTCCGAGTCCATTGCCCGGTAGGCAAACCGCCGAACACCTTGCGGGCGTGCTGGACGCAGACCCGTCGGCACACAGCCCTGCGCGGCCGCAACGCCGGAATAATCGCTCGGGCGGTGGCGGAGTGCCTGCCGCCGCCGAAACCTCTTCTCTTTCCCGGCGCGGAATGTCCTATCTAGCGGTGGTGGGCGGCGGGCAGCGTCGGGATCGGCAGTCCGGCGGCCGAACGCGCGGGGGG
>LR738709.1:92486736-92558123 GCA_902687465.1 Secale cereale
GGGGGGGGGGATGGATGGTTGGTTCGCGTTTTCGCCTGACAAAGTGGGCCAGACGTGCTTTCCACTTGCGCCGGAGCCCCCAAGCGACCCACAGCGCGCCGGGTTCGGCCTGCGACCGCCGGGCGAAAAAACGGGCCGAGCCGGCGGAATTCGGGGTCTTGGGGGCGCGACTAGGGCGTTTTTTCGGCGCCGGCGCGGAAAAAGTGCCACTGGGGGGGCTGTTGAGGGCGCGGCTGGAGATGCTCTAAGAGATGACCCATTGTAGACGTGTTTTTTGTCATCTTTAAATTACATGCAAGATTTAAGATAAGACTATCTTATCAATCATTATGCATGTCCTTAGTAGGAGTACTAAGATAGACTGCGAGTGAGTGCGGCGTTGTCCAAATAAAAATATATCATATTCTAAAAAAACGTTATATTTCATAGGGCACGTCCGGTTTACTGAGTTTGTGAAAATTTTATTTTCGTCACGGCTTGTTACAATCATGATCATTTGATGATTCTAAAAGTTATTTTATACAAACATCTATACAATTGATAAAAAATGATTAAGTATATTTAAGTTATGTATTTGTAATCGTGCATGTCATCATGTGGTCTGTGGATGGTTACATAACCAAATTAAACATCCAATTATATAGATGGCTAGTACAAACATGACATTTGCACACATCAAAGTAAACTATTACATGCATAATTACATAGGTGGCTAGTACACACATGACATTTGCATACACTAAAGTAAACTATTACATGCATAATTATAAGGTGGCTACTACACACATGACATTTCCACACACCAAAGTGAACTATATATTACATGCATAATTAACTAGGATAAATGCACCTTATCATCGTCTACTTCTTGCGACACTTCCCGCCACTGCTCTGTTGGTGGCTCGATCCGGCCTCGTCGATTTCGGAAATGAGGCACTTACTCATATCAACGATCCACATGTGGATCTCGTAGCATGTGTACATGCTCTTGGCCGCGAACCTGATGTGAGGTTCATCCAGTTGCCGCATCTAGGCCTCGTGCCAGGATACATGATGTATTCTGTTGGCATCCTGCTTCATCTTTTCGTAGTAGGGGTTGATGATGGCCGAGGCGAGTTCAACAAGGGATTCCTTCTTTGTGCTGCCCCAGACCCTGTAGTGGTCATGGATTTCGACCAAGTTCTTGCAGGACAAACCCGTAACCTTGAACGCTTTTACATCGTCGGAGATTTCCACCATAGCGGACTTGTAGTCAGTGTTGTTGACAAACCTGGCGAAACGGTCACAAGGCTCTGTGGCCATGCATTAGTGGTAGATGAGGATATGATGGCGCATGCACAACTTGGCGACGGCAACCTTCTGATCTTTGCCAGGATGACCACCAGTGTACTGGAGGTTGATGCTGACCACTTTGTGTTTGTATCCAGAAAGCAATTGCTCCACAGTGTTGACATGGTTGAAGTAGATGGTATTCTTTGAATGTGTCGATGAGCGATGATACGTAGTGCATTCTGATAACCCACAAGTGTAGGGGATCGCAACAGTTTTCGAGGGCAAAGTATTCAACCCAAATTTATTGACTCGACACAAGGGGAGCCAAAGAATACTCTTAAATATTAGCAGCTGAGTTGTCAATTCAACCACACCTGGAAACTTAGTATCTGCAACAAGATAGTTTAGTTACAAAGTAATATGATAGTGGCGGTAGCAGCAATACAAGTAAAGATAGTGTTTTTGTAGTTTTTTATAATAGCAACGGAAAAGTAAATAAGCGATAAGCAATATACGTAAAGCTCGTAGGCATTGGATCGGTGATGGGAAATTATGTTGGATGCAATTCATCATGTAGAAGTTATAACCTAGGGTGACACAGAACTAGCTCCAGTTCATCAATGCAATGTAGGCATGTATTCCGAATATAGTCATACATGCTTATGGAAAAGAACTTGCATGACATCTTTTGTCCTACCCTCCCGTGGCAGCGGGGTCCTATTGGAAACTAAGGGATATTAAGGCCTCCTTTTAATAGAGTACCGGACCAAAGCATGAACACATAGTGAATACATGAACTCCTCAAACTATGGTCATCACCGGGAGTGGTCCCGATTATAGTCACTTCGGGGTTGCCGGATCATAACACATAGTAGGTGACTATAGACTTGCAAGATAGGATCAAGAACACACATATATTCATGGAAACATAATAGGTTCAGAACTGAAATCATGGCACTCGGGCCCTAGTGACAAGCATTAAGCATAGCAAAGTCATAGCAACATCAATCTCAGAACATAGTGGATACTAGGGATCAAACCCTATCAAAACTAACTCGATTACATGATAGATCCCATCTAACCCATCACCGTCCAGCAAGACTACGATGGAATTACTCACGCACGGCGGTGAGCATCATGGAATTGGTGATGGAGGAAAGTTGATGATGATGATGGCGACGATCTCCACTCTCCGGAGCCCCGAACGGACTCCAGATCAGCCCTCCCGAGAGAGATTAGGGCTTGGCAGCGGCTCCGTCTCATAAAACGCGATAATTCTTTCTCCATGATTTTTTTTCTCCACGAAACGGAATATATAGGACCTGGGGATACGTCGGTGGAGCATCGGGGGGCCCTCGAGGCAGGGGGCGCGCCCTGGGAAGGGGGGCGCCCCCCCACCCGCGAGGATAGGGTGTGGGTCCCCCGGTGTAGATCTTCTTGCATATATTTTTTATTTTTTCTGAAATAATTCTCCGTTGATTTTCAGGCGATTCCGAGAACTTTTTATTTCTGCACAAAAACAACACCATGGTAGTTTTGCTGAAAACAGCGTTAGTCCGGGTTAGTTCCATTCAAATCATGCAAGTTAGAGTAAAAAACAAGGGCAAAAGTGTTTGGCAAAGTAGATACGTTGGAGACGTATCAACTCCCCCAAGCTTAAACCTTTGCTTGTCCTCAAGCAATTCAGTTGATAAACTGAAAGTGATAAAGAAAAACTTTGACAAACTCTGTTTGCTCTTGTTGTTGTAAATATGTAAGCTAGCATTCAGGTTTTCAATAAGAACATGAACTAACCACATTCACAATAACTTTCAGGTCTCAAGACTACTCACATCAATGGCATAATCAACTAGCAAGCAATAATAATAAACCTCGAATGACAACACTTCTCAAAACAATCATGATATGATATAACGGGATGGTATCTCGCTAGCCCTTTCTGAGACTGCAAAACATAAATGCAGAGCACCTTTAAAGATCAAGGACTGACTAGACATTGTAATTCATGGTAAAAGAGATCCAGTCATGATCATACTCAATGCAACTTAATAGTAATACATGGAAGGACAGGGGTGCTCTCCTACTGGTGCTTTTTGATAAGAGGATGATGACTTTGCATAAAAGTAAATAGACAGGCTCTTCGCAGAGGGAAGCAGGGATTTGTAGAGGTGCCAGTGCTCGATTTTTAAATAGAGATTGAATAACATTTTGAGCGGTATACTTTCATTGTCAACATAACAACCAAGAATCTCGATATCTCCCATGCTACGCATATTATAGGCAGTTCCCAAACAGAATGGTAAAGTTTATACTCCCCCAACCACCAACAAGCACACTCCACGGCCAGCCGAATCCACGGGTTACCATCCAAACAAGCAACAGCCCTGGGGGAGTTTTGTTTAATTATTATGATTTTAAGCATGGGACTGGGCATCTCGGTTACCAGCCATTGTCTCGTGAATGATGAGCGGAGTCCACTCATCGTGAGAATAAGCCACCTAGCATGGAAGATATAGACAACCCTAGTTGATACATGAGTTGTTCGAGCATACAAAACATAATTTCATTTGAAGGTTTAGAGTTTGGCACATACAAATTTACTTGGAACGGCAGGTAAATACCGCATATAGGAAGGTATGGTGGACTCATATGGAATATCTTTGGGGCTTATGGAAGTGGATGCACAAGCATTGTTCCCGCTTAGTACAGGTGAAGGCTAGAAAGAGAGTGCGAAGCGACCAGTTAGAGAGCAACAACGGTCATGAACATGCATTAAAATTAACCAACAATGAATGCAAGCATGTGTAGGATATAAATCACCATGAAAATAAATATCGTGAAGGCTATGTTGATTTGTTTCAACTACATGCGTGAACATGTGCCAAGTCAAGTCACTTAAATCGTTCAGAGGAGGATACCAGCCATCATACCACATCACAACCATTTTAATATCATGTTGGCACGCAAGATATATCATTATAAACTCTCAGCTAATTAAGCATGGCATAAGCAGCTATGATCTCTAATTGTCATTGCAAACATGTTTCATTCATAACAACCTGAATCAAGAACGACGAGTAACATATTTACAAAAACAAAAGAGGTCGAGTTCGTACTAGCTTTTCTCATCTCAATTAGTTCATCATATATCATCCTTATTGCCTTTCACTCACACGACCGAACGGTGTGGAAAATAATAATAGTGCACGTGCATTGGACTAAGCTGGAATCTGCAGGCATTCAATACAAGAGAGAAGACAAGGTAATATGGCTCAAGATTAAATCAACAACAAAGCATATGAGAGCCACTAAGCATTTTCAATCAGGGTCTTCTACTCTTAACCCCTAAAGAAAAGAAAAGAAACTATTTATACGGGAAAGCTCCCAACAAGCAAAAGAAGAACGAGAAATCTTTTTGGGTTTTCATTTTTAGTTACTACAACAAGCAAGGAAAGTAAACGAGCTAGAAGCTACAACTAATATTTTTTGTTTTTCTGGGTTTTTCTAGCACACAAGAAAAATACTAAGAAAAAGAAATTGAAACTAAGCATGGATGGTACAGTGAAAGAGTGTGAGCACCGACAACTAGAATAAGTGCGTGAACATGAATGTAAGTCGGTGAGAAACACGTACTCCCCCAAGCTTAGGCTTTTGGCCTAAGTTGGTCTATGGCCAGTACTGGCCTGATGGATATCCAAAGTTGTAGTTGGGGTCGTACTGAGATGCAGCAGATGCTGCCTGCTGAGCTGCAGCTCGAAGGCTGGCTGCGTCCGTCATTTTGTAATGGGCACTCACCTCCTCCATAGTTATAGTGTATCTCCCCTTTTCCTGAAAGTTAAACAAAGTAGGGGCAGGAAGAACAATAGGGATGGCATGTTGCCGGTTAAAGATTATCCCACTCTATAAACCGGTGACTAGCCATAGCATTACAGTCTAAATAAGCATGAGGTAAAGGGTCATCATACGGATGCACAGACACACCAAGATAGCGGGCTATGCGAGTAGCATAGATCCCACCAAATAAATCTCCATACAAACCATTATGGTGTAGTCTACGTGCAACAATTGCTCCTAAATTATATTGCCTATCACCTAGTATAGCACTCCTGAGAATGCTGAGATCAGGGACACACATGTGACAAGCCTCATCTTTACCATCTATGCATCTACCAATAAAGAGAGCAAAGTAATGAATAGCAGGAAAATGTATGCTCCCCGTAGTGGCTTGTGTGATGTCCATGGATTCTCCCACTGTAATACTGGCAAGAAATTCTCTAAATTCATATTTACGAGGATCACTCATACTTCCCCACCGTGGGAGCTTGCATGCTTCATTAAAATCCTCTAAGTCCATGGTATAAGATTTATCATAAAGATCAAATAGGACAGTGTGAGAATTACGTGAAAATGAAAATTTAAACCTTCTCACAAAGCTATCAGTTAAGCCACGGTATCGGAGGCACTTATCTTGCATGAAGTCCTCGAGGTCAGCATTACGCACATATGCGTAAAACTCATCTTTGATGCCCGTTTGACTCATAAATTCATCTAACGGCCATTCACAAGGCCGTACATCAGCATCCCTCGGTGGTTCATCGTCCGGCTCACGGAACGCGAGCCTCGGTTCTTGCTTCCTTGAAGGACCACCTTGGAAGTATCTCCTAGACATTTTTATGAAATTGTCTGAAATTTTTAGTAACTCGCAATAAAAGTTAACCAAACTCAACAAGATTGATAGCAACAACTCCTATAAGTGCCTAGAGGCTATATCATGCATTAGAACTACTTGGGACCAAGAAAATTTGACATGCAAGCTCAAGAACAATGTCGCCACAGCAGCAAAGATTTGCAACAAATAAAGCACTAGAACAGAAACTAATTGGACCAATGGAGGAGTCATATACCAAGGAACAATCTCCCCAAACAGTTTGGTGAATGGTGCTTTGAGCAAGGAGATCGAAAATGGCAGCAAAATGAGCTAGAACTCGGGTTTGAGCTGGTTGGGGATTTTTTTGGGAGGAAGAAAGAGCATGGGAGAAAGGATAAGTGGAGGGGGGCCACGTGCTGGCTCCCCTCGCTGTGTGTTTAGTGCCATATTTTCTTAAATATTCTAGAAAAAAAATCATATTTCATTTTCATGGCATTTGGGGAACTTTTATTTTCGGGATATTTTTTTTATTGCATGTATAAGTCTGGAAACAGACAGATAATGCTACTTTTCTTTTATTTAACCTAATTAACAGAAAGTAAAAGGAGGGTACAGAAGGTTTGTGCCATCTAGATTCACCTATCCCATGTTCATCAAGAGGAATCCATTAACAAGGTTGATCAGGTCTTGTTAATAAACTCTTTCCGAGTAACATGAAAACAGAGAATTTTCGAATAACACCATGTTACCTCAATGGGGATATGTATGTCCCCAACAATAAGTATGTCATATGCCTTCTTAACAGTAGGAATAGGAAATTCAAAACCTCCAATAATGATAGTTGAAGTTTTTCCAATATAGTTGATACTATGAACTCGAGGTTGTTTCCTCGGAAAGTGTACCGTATGCTCATTACCATTGACATGAAAAGTGACATTGCCTTTGTTGCAATCAATAACAGCCCCTGCATTATTCAAAAAACGTCTTCCAAGAATAATAGACATACTATCATCCTCGGGAATATCAAGTATAACAAAGTCCGTTAGAATAGTAACATTTGCAACTACGACAGGCACATCCTCACAAATACCGACAGGTATAGCAGTTGATTTATCAGCCATTTGCAAAGATATTTCAGTAGGTCTCAACTTACTCAAGTCAAGTCTATGATATAGAGAGAGAGGCATAACACTAACACCAGCTCCAAGATCACACAAATCAGTTTTAACATAATTTCTCTTAATGGAGAAAGGTATAGTAGGTACTCCTGGATCTCCTAGTTTCTTAGGCATTCCACCCTCAAAAGTGTAATTGGCAAGCATGGTGGAGATTTCTACATCAGTTATCTTTCTTTTGTTGGTAATAATATCTTTCATGTACTTGGCATAAGGATTTGTTTTAAGAACATCAGCCAAACGCATACGCAAAAAGATAGGTCTAATCATTTCAGCGAAGCGCTCAAAATCTTCATCATCCTTTTTCTTGGATGGTTTCGGAGGAAAAGGCATGAGTTTCTGAACCCATGGTTCTCTTTCCCTACCGTGCTTCCTAGCAACAAAGTCTCTCTTATCATAACGTTGATCCTTTGATTGTGGGTTATCAAGATCAACAGCAGGTTCAATCTCTACATCATTATCATTGCTAGGTTGAGCATCATCATGAACTTCATTATTAATATTGTCACTAGGTTCATGTTCATTACCAGATTGTGTCGCAGCGTCAGAAACATATATATCATTGGGATTCTCAGGTGTGTCAGCTACAGGTTCACTAGGAGCATGCAAAGTCCTATCGTTTTTCTTTTTCTTCTTCTTATAAGAACTAGGTGCATCTAAATTAGCTCTCTGAGAATCTTGCTCAATTCTCTTAGGGTGGCCTTCAGGATACAGAGGTTCCTGAGTCATTCTACCACCTCTAGTTACAACTCTAATGGCATTTTCATTATTCTTACTATTTAGTTCATTGAGTAAATCATTCTGAGCCTTAAGTACTTGTTCTACTTGAGTTGTGACCATGGAAGCATGTATACTAATAAGTTTCAGTTCATCTTTAGCACTATACAGATAATCACTCAAGCGTTCAATCATATGAGCATTGTGTTGCAGTTGTCTACCAACATAAGCATTGAAGTTTTCTTGTTTCACAATAAAATTGTCAAACTCATCTAAGCATTGGCTAGCAGACTTAGAACGAGGAATATCACCTTCATCAAATCTATAAAGAGAATTTACCTTTACTACCTGTGTCGGGTTATCAAGACCATGTATTTCTTCAATAGGCGGTAAATTCTTAACATCTTCAGCTTTAATACCTTTTTCTTTCATGGATTTCTTTGCCTCTTGCATGTCTTCAGGACTTAGAAATAGAACACCTCTCTTCTTCGGAGTTGGCTTAGGGGCTGGTTCAGGAAGTGTCCAATTATTTTCATTGGCTAGCATATTATTCAATAGTAATTTAGCTTGTTCCACTGTTCTTTCCCTAAAAACACAACCAACACAACTATCTAGGTGGTCTCTGGAAGCATCGGTTAGCCCATTATAAAAGACATCAAGTGTATCATGCATCTCAAGGGGATGATCAGGCAAAGCATTAAGTAATTGGAGAAGCCTCCCCCAAGCTTGTGGGAGACTCTCTTCTTTAGTTTGAGCAAAGTTATAAATTTCCCGTAAGGCATCTTATTTCTTATGAGCGGGAAAATATTTAGCAGAAAAGTAATACATCATATCCTGGGGACTACGCACACAACCTGGATCAAGAGAATTAAACCAAGTCTTAGCATCACCCTTTAAAGAGAACGGAAACAACTTAAGGATATAGTAGTAGCAAATCTTTTCGTCATTGGTAAACAGGGTGGCTATATCATTCAACTTGGTAAGATGTGCCACAACAGTTTCAGACTCATAGCCATGGAAAGGATCAGATTCAACCAAAGTAATTAACTCAGGATCAACAGAGAATTCATAATCCTTATCAGTGACACATATATGTGAAGTAGCAAATGTAGGGTCATGTTTCATTCTAGCATTCAAGGACTTTTCTTTCAACTTAGCTAATAACTTCTTAAGATCATATCTATCATTGCAAGCAAGAAAGTCTCTAGCAGTTTCTTCATCCATAACATAACCCTCAGGCACAACAGGCAATTCATATCTATTGGGAGTAGTTTCATCATCACTTTCATAAATATCATGAACATTTGCACTCTCCCTAACCTTAGCAATTTGTTCATCTAGAAATTCACCTAGTGGCACAGTATCAGGCATAGAGATAGTTTCATCATACATAGCATAAGTAGCATCATCAAGAACATACGACATATCAGATTCAATAGCAGGAGTAGGTGTCGCAAGTTTACTCATAACAGAAGGAGAATCTAGTGCAGAGCTAGATGGCAGTTCCTTACCTCCCCTCGTAGTTGAGGGTAAGATCTTGGTTTTTGAGTCCTTCAAATTTTTCATAGTGATAAGTAGATATAAATCCCAAGTGACTTAAATAATAGAGATATCCTCCCCGGCAACGGCGCCAGAAAATAGTCTTGATAACCCACAAGTGTAGGGGATCGCAACAGTTTTCGAGGGTAAAGTATTCAACCCAAATTTATTGATTCGACACAAGGGGAGCCAAAGAATACTCTTAAGTATTAGCAGCTGAGTTGTCAATTCAACCACACTTGGAAACTTGAAACTTAGTATCTGCAGCAAGATAGTTTAGTAGCAAAGTAATATGATAGTGGCGGTAGCAGCAATAAAAGAAAAGATAGTGTTTTTGTAGTTTTTGTGATAATAGCAACGGAAAAGTATATAAGCGACAAGCAATATAGGTAAAGCTCGTAGGCATTGGATCGGTGATGGGAAATTACGTTGGATGCAATTCATCATGTAGAAGTTATAACCTAGGGTGACACAGAACTAGCTCCAGTTCATCAATGCAATGTAGGCATGTATTCCGAATATAGTCATACGTGCTTATGGAAAAGAACTTGCATGGCATCTTTTGTCCTACCCTCCCGTGGCAGCGGGGTCCTATTGGAAACTAAAGGATATTAAGGCCTCCTTTTAATTGAGTAACGGGCCGAAGCATTAACACATAGTGAATACATTAACTCCTCAAACCATGGTCATCACCGGGAGTGGTCCCGATTATTGTCACTTCGGGGTTGCCGGATCATAACACATAGTATGTGACTATAGACTTGCAAGATAGGATCAAGAACACACATATATTCATGGAAACATAATAGGTTCAGATCTGAAATCATGGCACTCGGGCCCTAGTTACAAGCATTAAACATAGCAAAGTCATAGCAACATCAATCTCAGAACATAGTGGATACTAGGAATCAAACCCTAACAAAACTAACTCGATTACATGATAGATCCCATCCAACCCATCACCGTCCAGCAAGCCTATGATGGAATTACTCACGCACGGTGGTGAGCATCATGGAATTGGTGATGGAGGAAGGTTGATGATGACGATGGCGACGATCTCCACTCTCCAGAGCCCCAAACGGACTCCAGATCAGCCCTCCCGAGAGAGATTAGGGCTTGGCGGCGGCTCCGTCTCGTAAAACGCGATAATTCTTTCTCCTTGATTTTTTTCTCCATGAAACAGAATATATAGGACCTGGGGATACGTCGGTGGAGCATCGGGGGGCCCTCAAGGCAGGGGGCGCGCCCTGGGAAGGGGGCGCGCCCCCCACCCTCGAGGACAGGGTGTGGGCCCCCCGGTGCAGATATTCTTGCAGATATTTTTTATATTTTCTGAAATAATTCTCCGTTGATTTTCAAGCGATTCCGAGAACTTTTTATTTCAGCACAAAAACAACACCATGGTAGTTCTGCTGAAAACAACGTCAGTCCGGGTTGTTTCCATTCAAATCATGCAAGTTAGAGTCCAAAACAATGGCAAAAGTGTTTGGCAAAGTAGATACGTTGGAGACGTATCAGATTCCCCTTGGGAATTCTTCCAAACTGATGCCCTCGGCAATGCTGGACACTATCCTAGCGGCACGCACCCTTGTCTCTATGTCATATATGCTTCTGTAGCCCAACATCTGCAGCAGCTTCTTGAGTATGTCGCTAGAGGATGCATATATGATCTGATGCTTCATGAGTACATGATTGTTCTCCATGAATACCTTCGAATCTCAATGGAGCTTTTCTGCTTCCTGCAAATCAATTATGGATTCCTTTGTTCTTCTAGGAAATGCGTCGAGGATGCTTACCCCGGAAAGGTAGTCATCAGGTGACTTAGACTCCAACGGGTCCACGGCATATGTGATGAGCTTCCTTCCTCTAGCAGACGATGGGTGATACGTCTATTTTGCATCATGCTTATAAGTCAATATTTATTGCATTATGGGTTGTTCATACATGTTTTGTCACAATACTTATGCCTTTTCTCTCTTATTTTGCAAGGTGTACATGAAGAGGGAGAATGCCGGCAGCTGGAATTCTGGGCTGAAAAAGGAGCAAACTTTGGAAACCTATTCTGCACAACTCCAAAAGCCCTGAAACTCCACAGAACATCGTTTCGGAAAATATAAAAATATCTAGCGAAAGAAACCCATGAGAGGGGCCACCGACTGGCCTCGAGGGTGGGGGGCGCGCCCCCTGCCTCGAGGGCCAGCCGACAGGCCCCCGGAGCCCATCTTCTCCTATATGAGGTGTTTTGACCTGGAAAAAAGTCATAAGGAGGCTTTCGGGACCAGACGCCGCCGTCTCGAGGCGGAACCGAGGCGGAAACCAATCTAGGGCTCCGGCAGAGCTGTTCTGCCGGGGATACTTCCCTCCGGGAGGGGGAAATCATCACCGCCGTCATCACCAACAACTCTCCCATCTTGGGGAGGGCTATCTTCATCAACATCTTCACCAGCACCATCTCCTCTCAAACCCTAGTTCATCTCTTGTATCCAATCTTTGTACCCAAACCTCAGATTGGTACCTGTGGGTTGCTAGTAGTGTTGATTACTCCTTGTAGTTGATGCTAGTTGGTTTATTTGGTGGAAGATCATATGTTCAGATCCATTATGCATATTAATACCCCTCTGATCATGAACAATATTATGTCTTGTGAGTAGTTACTTTTGTTCATGAGGACATGGGAGAAGTCTTGCTATTAGTAGTCATGTGAATTTGGTCTTCGTTCGATATTTTGATGAGATGTATGTTGTCTCTCCTCTAGTGGTGTCATGGAAACGTCGACTACATGACACTTCACCATTATTTGGGCCTAGAGGAAGGCATTGGGAAGTAATAAGTAGATGATGGGTTGCTAGAGTGATAGAAGCTTAAACCCTAGTTTATGCGTTGCTTCGTAAGGAGCTGATTTGGATTCATATGTTTCAGGCTATGGTTAGGTTTACCTTAATACTTCTTTTGTAGTTGCGGATGCTTGCATTAGAGGTTAATCATAAGTGGGAGGCTTGTACAAGTAAGGGCAGCACCCAAGCACTGGTCCACCCACATACCAAATTATCAAAGTACCGAATGTGAATCAGATGATCGTGATGAAAACTAGCTCGACGATAATTCCCATATGTCCTCGGGAGCGCTTTACCTCGCATAAGAGTATGTACAGGCTTGTCCTTTGCCACACAAAGGATTGGGCCACCTTGCTACACCTTATTTACTTTTACCTTTTATTATTTGCTACCAATTATCTTATCACAAAACTATCTGTTACCTATAATTTCAGTGCTTGCAGAAAATACCTTACTGAAAACTGCCTATCATTTCCTTCTGCTCCTCGTTGGGTTCGACACTCTTACTTATCGAAAGGACTACAATAGATCCCCTACACTTGTGGGTCATCAAGACTCTTTTCTGGCGCCGTTGCCGGGGAGTGAAGCGCCTTTGGTAAGGAAAAATTTATATAGTGTGCTGAAATTTATTGTCACTTGTTACCATGGCTCAAAATCCTTTGAGGGGCTTGTTTGGGGTATCTTCACCCCGAGCAGAAGAGCAAAGAGTTGCTCCTCAACCTACTGCACCTATTGAAAATGTTTGCTTTGAAATTCCTTCGGGTATGATTGAGAAACTGCTTGAAAATCCATTTACAGGAGACGGAACACTGCATCCCGATTTACATCTAATCTATGTGGCTGAAGTTTGTGGATTGTTTAAGCTTGCAGGTATGCCCGAGGATGTTATCAAGAAGAAGGTCTTCCCTTTATCTTTGAAGGGAGATGCATTGACATGGTTTAGGCTATGCGATGATATGGAGTCATGGAACTATAATCTTCTGAAGTTGGAATTTCATCAGAAGTTCTACCCTATACACCAGGTTCATCGTGATCGTAATTATATTTATAATTTCTGGCCTCGCGAAGGAGAAAGCATCGCTAAAGCTTGGGGGAGGCTTAAGTCAATGTTATATTCATGCCCCAATCATGAGCTCTCAAGAGAAATGATCATTCAAAATTTTTATGCTCGGCTTTCTCATAATAATCGCTCCATGCTCGATACTTCTTGTTCTAGTTCTTATATGATGAAGACTATTGACTTCAAATGGAATTTATTGGAAAGAATTAAACGCAACTCCGAAGATTGGGATCTCGGCGAAGGTAAGGAGTCAGGTATGACCCCTAAGTTTGATTGTGTTGAAGCTTTTATGGATACCGATGTTTTCCGTGAGTTTAGCACTAAATATGGACTTGACTCTGAGATAGTAGCTTCTTTCTGTGAACCCTTTGCTACTCATGTTGATCTCCCCAAGGAGAAGTGGTTTAAATACCATCCCCCTATTGAAGTAAAAGTAGTTGAACCTATTAAAGTTAAAGAAAAGACTATCACTTATAATGTTGATCCTGTTATACCTACCGCTTATATTGAGAAACCACCTTTCCCTGTTAGGATAAAGGATCATGCTCAAGCTTCGACTGTAGTTCGTAAGAGTAATATTAGAACACCTACACCCTCTGAGCAAATTAAAGTTGAACCTAGTGTTGCTATGGTTAAAGATCTCTTGGTAGAATATTTAGATGGACATGTCATTTACCTCCAAGAAGAGTCTGCTAGAATAGCCAAACCCAATATTAGGAATAAACATAAGCCTGTCGTAGGCTTGCGTGTCATCTGCATTAAGATAGGAGATCATTGCTATCATGGTTTATGTGACATAGGTGCTAGTGCGAGTATTATCCCTCTTGATTTGTATAACAAAATTATGCATGATATTGCACCTGTTGAGTTAGAAGGGATTGATGTTACTATTAAGCTTGCTAATAGAGATACTATTTCACCAGTTGGGATTGTTAGAGATATTGAAGTCTTGTGTGGGAAGGTTAAATACCCTGCTGATTTTCTTGTTCTTAGTTCCCCACAAGATGCTTTCTGTCCCATTATATTTGGCAGACCCTTCTTGAATACTGTTAATGCCAAGATAGACTGCATGAAAGATATTGTCACTGTCGGATTAGGGGATATGTCTCATGATTTTAACTTCGCTAAATTCCGTAGACAACTCCTTGAAAAGGCACCACCTAGTAAAGATGAAATTATTGGTCTTGCTTCTATTGCCGTGCCACCTAATGACCCTTTAGAACAATACTTGCTAGACCACGAAAATGATATGCATATGAATGAAAGAAGAGAGATAGATGAAATATTCCTTACATAGGGACCCATATTGAAAAACAACTTGCCTGTTGAAATCCTAGGGGATCCTCCACCACCCAAGGGTGATCCCGTGTTTGAACTTAAACATTTACCTGATAATCTTAAGTATGTTTATCTTGATAAAAATAAGATATATCATGTTATTATTAGTGCTAACCTTTCAGAGCAGGAAGAAGAAAGGTTATTGAAAACTCTAAAGAAGCACCGAGATGCTATTGGATATACTCTGGATGATCTTAAGGGCATTAGTCCCACTATATGCCAACACAAGATAAAATTGGAAGAAAATGCTAAACCAGTTATTGATCATCAACGACGGTTAAATCCCAAGATGAAAGAAGTGGTGAGGAAGGAAATACTAAAGCTCCTAGAAGTAGGTATTATCTATCCAGTTGCTGATAGTCAATGGGTAAGTCCTATCCATTGCGTTCCTAAGAAAGGAGGTATGACTGTTGTCCCTAATGATAAGGATGAATTGATCCCGCAAAGAATAGTTACAGGTTATAGGATGGTAATTGATTTCCGTAAGTTAAATAAAGCGACTAAGAAAGATCATTACCCCTTGCCATTTATTGATCAAATGCTAGAAAGGTTATCCAAACATACTCATTTCTGCTTTCTAGATGGTTATTCCGGTTTCTCTCAAATACCTGTGTCAAAAGGGGATCAAGAAAAGACCACTTTTACTTGTCCTTTTGGTACCTTTGCTTATATACGTTTGCCTTTTGGTTTATGTAATGCACCTGCTACCTTCCAAAGATGCATGATGGCTATATTCTCTGATTTTTGTGAAAAGATTGTTGAGGTGTTCATGGATGATTTCTCCGTTTACGGAACTTCTTTTGATGATTGCTTAAGCAACCTTGATCGAGTTTTGCAGAGATGTGAAGACACTAACCTTGTCTTGAGTTGGGAGAAGTGCCACTTTATGGTTAATGAAGGCATTGTCTTGGGACATAAAATTTCTGAAAGAGGTATTGAAGTTGACAAAGCTAAAGTTGATGCTATTGAAAAGATGCCATGCCCTAAGGATATCAAAGGTATGCGAAGTTTCCTTGGTCATGCCAGGTTTTATAGGAGGTTCATTAAGGACTTCTCCAAAATCTCCAGGCCTCTGACTAATCTCTTACAAAAAGATATTCCTTTTGTCTTTGATGATGATTGTCTAGAAGCATTTGAAATATGTAAGAAAGCATTGATCTCTGCACCTATTGTCCAGCCTCCTGACTGGAATTTACCCTTTGAGATTATGTGCGATGCTAGTGATTATGCTGTAGGAGCTGTTCTAGGGCAAAGAGTTGATAAGAAATTGAATGTTATCCAATATGCTAGCAAAACTGTAGATAGTGCCAAAAGAAACTATGCTACCACTGAGAAAGAATTTTTAGGAGTTGTATTTGCTTGTGATAAGTTTAGACCCTATATCGTTGATTCTAAAGTAACTATTCACACTGATCATGCTGCTATCAAATACCTTATGGAAAAGAAGGACGCTAAACCTAGACTTATTAGATGGGTTCTCTTGCTGCAAGAATTTGACTTGCATATTGTTCATAGAAAGGGAGCTGAGAACCCGTAGCAGATAACTTGTCTAGGTTAGAGAATATACTTGATGACCCACAACCTATTGATGATAGCTTCCCTGACGAACAACTAGCTGTCATAAGTACTTCTCATACTGCTCCATGGTATGCTAATTATGCTAATTACATTGTTGCTAAGTTTATACCACCGAGATTCACATACCAGCAAAAGAAAAAGTTATATGATTTGAGGCATTACTTTTGGGATGACCCACATATTTATAAAGAAGGAGTAGATGGTATTATTAGACGTTGTGTACCTAAGCATGAATAAGAACAGATCATACGCAAGTGCCACTCAGAAGCTTATGGAGGACACCATGCGGGAGATAGAACTGCACACAAGGTATTGCAATCCGGTTTTTATTGGCCTACTCTCTTCAAGGATGCCCGTAAGTTTGTCTTATCATGTGATGAATGTCAAAGAATTGGTAATCTTAGTAGACATCAAGAAATGCCTATGAATTATTCACTTGTTATTGAACCATTTGATGTTTGGGGCTTTGATTATATGGGACCTTTTCCTGCCTCTAATGGGTACACACATATTCTAGTTGCTGTTGATTACGTTACTAAGTGGGTAGAAGCTATTCCTACTAGTAGTGCTGATCATAACACCTCTATTAAGATGCTTAAAGAAGTTATATTTCTGAGGTTTGGAGTCCCTAGATATCTAATGACTGATGGTGGTTCACACTTTATTCATGTTGCTTTCCGTAAGATGCTTGCTAAGTATGATGTCAACCATAGAATTGCATCACCTTATCACCCACAGACTAGTGGTCAAGTAGAACTAAGTAATAGGGAGTTGAAATTAATCTTGCAAAAGACAGTTTATAGGTCTAGAAAGAATTGGTCCAAGAAACTAGATGATGCATTATGGGCCTATAGAACCGCATACAAAAATCCTATGGGTATGTCTCCATATAAGATGGTATATGGAAAAGCATGTCACTTACCTCTTGAGCTAGAACATAAGGCATATTGGTCTCTTAAAGAGCTCAACTATGATTTCAAACTTGCCGGTGAGAAGAGGCTATTTGACATTAGCTGTCTCGATGAGTGGAGAACCCAGGCCTATGAGAATGCCAAACTGTTTAAAGAAAAAGTTAAAAGATGGCATGACAAAAGGATACAAAAGCGTGAGTTTAACATAGGTGATTATGTCTTGCTATTCAACTCTCGTTTAAGATTTTTTGCAGGGAAACTTCTCTCCAAATGGGAAGGACCTTACATTATCGAGGAGGTCTATCGTTCCGGTGCCATAAAAATCAACAACTTCAAAGGCACAAATCCAAAGGTGGTGAACGGTCAAAGAATCAAATATTATATCTCAGGTAGTCCTATAAATGTTGAAACCAATATTATCCGTAACCCCGGAGGAATACATCAGGGACACTTTCCAGAACGATTCAGCCTCCAAAAAGGAAGAGGTATGTGATACGGTAAGTAAACCGACTCCAAAACAGTTCTAAAGGTAATTTTTCTCCGTTTTGGAATATTTAGAAAAATAGAAAAATAAAACCCAGGGCGCGCCCCCTGCCTCGAGGGCACCCGTGTGTCCCCTGGACTCCGTTTTCTTGTGGGTTACTCCTTTTGTTCGGGAAAAAATCATTATATATACTCCCGAAGGTTTTGACCTCTATATCACGCAGAAATCCTCTGTTTTTGTTTCGAGCTGCTGTTTTTGACAGATCTAGATCATCATGGCGTCCTCCAACACCCCCAAGGACAAGTTCTTTGAGAAGGTCATCAACCCCTGCCTTGCGGAGGTGCTGCACCACCCCAAAACCATGGAGTTGCATGAGGGGGTGCTGCACATCCGTGATGTTGAGGGGCCGAGAAGGACCGGAAGCGTGGAGACAAGACTCGAAGCAATGGAGCAACAAGTTTTCAAGTGCCAAGGTATGGTGGAACGAGGACTTGACGCCAACCACATGATGATCTCGGAGCTTGCCAACAACCTCAAGATGGACTCAAGGATCTTCGAGGAAGCCATCTCCAATCTTCAAGAGAAGATCGATCACCTCCAAGCCCAGATCTATGACCTACAGAACCAAAACTGTGAGTATGAATATAGATTCAAGAACATGAGTTTGGCTGCAGATTTGAGTATCACGTAGACTCGATCATCCTTCTACGATGGTGCCCATGCCTTGGAAGACGAACAACAAGCCTACATCAGCATCAACTCCATCATCACCAACCCCCAAGAAGGATACATAATCATATGGGTATGGGCATTCCCCTTGGCAACTGCCAAGCTTGGGGGAGTGACCCCGGTATCGTATCACCATCACTCCTATCTTTACCGTTTTACTTAGTTCGATCCTTTTGGTAGTATCTTGATCTAGTAGAATAAAGTTAGCATGATCTAGTTGTGAGTTTTTGCTTTGTGAGCTTTATCCTTTGTAATCGAGTCCGTGAGCTATATAATAAAGATTAGTGTTGAGTCAAGGGCTTGATTTCCTCACTTGGGTCATGATAAAAAGAAAGAAAACATAAAGAGTATCATAGAGATCATATCGATCTTATGGGAAGTAATGACTTCACATACAAGAGTATCTTTACCTAATAATAAAGAAAGTTGGGTTTCAGCCCGTCCGTCGTCGCGCGCGACTTTGCACAAAAGTCCCTATACTTTTTGTTAATTGAACCCGCAGTCCCTTTTAAGTGAAAAAACCGTTTCGTGTAGGAATTTTGCAGACGAAACCCTATATTTTCCAGTATTCAATCCGCGGTCCTTTTGAAGTGAGAAAACGTTCTATTGCTTGAGGAAGACGGGCGGATCTGGGCGCGGCGGCGTGGGATCTGGCGGCTTGCCCCGGTGGCGCTGGCGCCGGCCGCGTTCTGCTCATCCGAAGAGAGAGAGAGAGAGAGGCATGGCGTGAGGCGGAGAGGAAAGAGAGGAAGAAAGGAGAAGGGGAAGGGGCGCAAGGTGAGGGAGGCGGCCGCCGACTCTGTGCGGCTCCGGTGACCGGCCGGCGGGCATGGCAGCAAGCTCCTATTGAGGCGGTGGTACAGGCGCCGTCGCGGCGACCAGCGACCAATTCATCCTAAAAAAGGGGTTCCAATAGACCAGATTAAGCGCTCGCGGTCGTCCCCCGAGATTGAGGCGACTGAATCTCCACTGTCTCCCCTCTGCCGCCCCTGCCAGAGAAACGGGGCCGCGTCCGCCCCGGCGAAGTGGCTCGCCTCCTCACCACCGCTTGGGATTCGCTCCCTCTCTGGCTGCCCACGGTGAGTCTTCTCCCCCTGAAACCTGATCATGGATGCCCGTCTAAGTCTGCTGAAACCCTTTTCCCTTTTTCTCCATGGATAGGAGACAGTAAATGGGTTCAAGGGATTTGGAAGACCCTTTGTGTTCAACTCCGAAGTTCAAAAAAGGTACTGATGTTTGAGTTCTATAGTATGATTATACTATGTTATTTCATCAGATGTTGTATCTACTAGGTAGGGTTTGACGGGAAATATCTACTCGGTGGGTGATTGATGTTCTGTCAATAGGCACTCACTGTGTAGTTACACTTTGCAAGAGCATATTGTGCACTGGTAATGGTGATCCCCAAGAAAATATGAGTCAAACAGTTTTATGAGATATTGTTGTTCCGCTGCAAATATGGTTGTGCTGGATTGAACCGACTAGAATTTATTTGTGGTAAAATATCTATTATACGTATAGGATTGCTAATACTTTCAACTGAGTTCTGAATTGAGAATTATCTGGTGATGGTGTAAAATACGCAAAAGAAGAAAGATCGAAGAAGTTATGGACTAGCAGCACAACACTAACACTGTAAATAAATAACAAAGCAGTACTTACTAATGTTCGGCAACTACGCTATCATACATGGTGTAAATAAGATAACATTTCATCTATATAAGTGTCTGAATAAAATCTGTGGTGTTCAATCACGAATTGGGGTTCTTAATTTTTCTTGTTGTTTTTTCAGAGTTGGGCGTACATCTGAAGCCAAATAATCAACTCGAGTGGCTTTGAAGTCACCATGGTAAGTGTTAGTCAATCAATTGTGGAATAACCTGTTAAGCTCATGTTTCTAAATACAAGTCCTTTAGATTTGCCGCTCACTATCAACATTGGCTTTCTGGTTGATGCACGCCTCTTGCTGTTGATGGCATGGAAAGGGTGGTTTGCTGAAATTTTCTTGCTATTTCTCAGTACTTGCTTCCTTGAACAATGTATTTTCTGTTAGTTCGAATCTTCCTGCTGCATCTACATAACTATATGTCACGCTTTAGTAGTTTGTTTGATCTTGAAGTTTGAACAGTTTATGCTGCATCAGCCCTTCCAGAAACTGGGCGAATGGTTTAAATGGCTCAGCCATTAAAATGAGCAAACATAGAGCTTCAGATTGAACAATTATTATTCTCACTTTCTCCATGAAAAGCTATTTTTGCAAACCATAATAGGAGTATAACTATTGTTTCTTATGGCTTTGGATGGATATTTGCCTTTCTAATGTATGTGATTGACAGGACTAGATGTATAGAGGGTCTTGCTGCTGCTATAGAGAAGAGACGGCCGAGGATTTGTGCCTTTGTTCTTCAGATACGTTATAATTAGGTGAAATCTGAGAATAGACTATTTGCAATGAACAATCAATAGCAAAAGGAGCAGCCGGATGGCCAGTCCAAAATTGAGCAGATTCTGGGTTGGGATTTATTCCCGAAATTTCCTTCGCTTAATAATTAACATCATTGCCTGCACCACGTTTGTGAATGTTTTTCACACTCTTTTCTGAACATATGCAGCTATCGGTTTGTATTATTTGATCCCTGTAGTGCAACCAATTAAGGTGATTTGGAATAAGTGGCATCAGACTAATATCTGCTTTCTCAATAGCATGTAGTCTGTAGGGTGAAGTGTGTACATTTTTTGGACCTATGGTGGGTCTTCTGCCATGTTTATTGGGTTAGGTTAGGTACATGTGATTTTTGGAAGTTTACTGTTTGAATCGCAAGGATCTAGGAGTACATGAGTGCATACTTTACTGAATTCTATTTGTTGGCATGCCGGCTGATCAATTTTGAGGTAAAGCAAAGGTGTTATCCAGAAAATACTTACCTACTTAAAGAAGGTCCAAATAGAAAAAAGAATTGGCATAGTTTTCAGGTATGCTAGCATTCAAATCTACTTCAGATACAAGATAGCACATCAACATTTTGATACCTGAAGTGATAGCTGCAGAGGAAAGGTACCAAAAAAGATTCATGGTCTCTTTACTTAATTCTATGCTTCTCAAAATGATGTAGTATATGCCCATAATATCAGAGTGTGAATTGTTCTGTGAGCAGTTTGCTTTATCGATGATAGTAATTCATTCGTTAATCTGATATATGTTCCGCATTTCTGACTGAAATAATGGTATATTTGGCTTTGGCAATTGGAAACCACATGTGTGTGTAATTTTTTCAGTAGTTATAATTTGATCATGCTGAAGGCAAGATATACATCATGGTTGCTTCATGTAACTTAAAGGGTCTGGGGCAATGTTAAATGTGAAATAGCTTCACGGGGCAAATTGTTTCACTTCTCTACATTCAAGAGATAAACCAGGGACGAAGCACAATCAGACGCTCTGTTTTTGCAAAATATTTTCTACCTTCCTTTGTCGTTGAAGTGTATTGGCTTTCTTTCTTACAATACAAAACTGAAAAGTACCAGCTCTACTACCCATCGATAATGGAAGCTATGATAGGAACGCTGCCAAGAGGTTTGTTAGGCTAGGTGCATTACTTACGGAATCACATGATAAAAAAAAATCAATGAATTGATATTTTAGGAGGTTGGAGTCCTTATGTGCTTAGCTGGATTGACAATCTTTTCAGTACAAGTTGATCATATTAGTTTTGTCAGACTGTTCATACAGCAGCGTATATATAGTCCTTAAGCCTGTTGATTTCGTGTGCCTGAGGACTGCTACTGCTACTGTATTTTGTTCTAGCTGCTAGGTCGTGCTACTGCTACTGCTACTGCTGTATAGATGTGAATATATGTGTAGATTTGTTACTGTATAAGAAGTTGTATAAATATGTTAAAATTCTGCCAAAAAGCTCAATGTACATATGTGTAGATGTGTTAACATTTGCTCGATGATTTTGTGGTCATATAATTAGTACTGCATGTTATGCTTTGTCCGCCGGCCCTGACTGACACGGAGATGGAGGACGCCCTAGATCGGATGCTCACAAAGATGGGGCTCGCTATGGGCACCCGCCTCATGTCAAGGCAGACAAAAAAGGGGCGACCTTATCATTCACCGATCTTATCCGAATAACTAAAAAATGTTTATTTCTCGTGTGCAGACCACTTCTTTTGTGTGAAAGGAAAATAAATTTATCTTTACCTTATCTTTTTGGCTATTGCATTATGAAGTCCATAGTCCTCACTGTGACGATTCCTTGCTAATGCAGGGTTTATTGCAATGTATGCTAGGTTGATAAGCAGAGATGTGGTAAGTTCGCCTTTACTTTGCAATGTATGCTACAGTGACAAGCAGAGATGTGGTAAGTCTACCTTCTATGCATGCCTGATCTATTCCAGACATGCATTCAGTAGTTTTGTAAAGCTTTATATTCTTCTTCTTTCTAACATTTGTTGTGTTTGACGAGATGCTTAACCAATGTTCAGATGTCCCATTCTTCTCATATTTTGTGTTATTATTAGCTGGATAACCTAGATTTGTTTTCCGTCTTCTGTAGGACACTAGGACTGCTGCTTAATTCCCAAATCTCCATTTTAAGGAGAGTGTGGACTTTTTGAGTATACAGAAAGAAGTTGAAGGAGAACAACCACATGGTCATTAATTGTTAGTGCCTGACGGAGTAGGACATGATCTTATTGCCAAAAGTATACATGTAGCAGATCAGCTAGATGCATCTTGAAATAAGCTCCTTCTTGATGTTGGTCTCTGGTTGACTCACAAGATTTAGGTGAACATCATTTTTTTGGCACGAGTTTAAATGATATTGCTCCATTTCTATTTCGCCTTCTGTCGATATGTTACTCTGCATTTGCGGTTGACACTACAATTGTTAAAATGTGCACTAATAGATGTGCCACACGAGGTTGGGTTTGAAACATTATACCACTGGACAGTTGAACCAGGCCTTGGATGTGACAATGACCTTTACATGAATGCAAACATTTGCGCTTTATAAAATCAGTGTTATATGTTTATTAGTTGAACTAGACTGAACCACAAAATATCGATTTCGATTAGCCTTGAATATGATCATGCAGTTTTTAAAGTGTGAGGTGTTTTTTATCCCGGTGCAACGCACGGGCAATTTTCCTAGTGATAAATAAAAGTTGTTGGGAGGTGACAAACATAGCTTTGGTCATCGTTGCAATTAATAGGAAGTAATAAAAGAAGAGAGGCTTCACATACAAATATACTATCTTGGACATCTTTTATGATTGTGAGCACTCATTAAAATATGACATGCTAAAGATTTGATGTTGGACAAGGTAGACAACATAGTGGGATATGTCTTCTTATATCCGAAATAAAGTATATTGTCATGGATCATCCAACATGTTGAGCTTGCCTTTCCCCCTCATGCTAGCCAAAACTCCTCGCACTAAGTAGAGATACTACTTGTGCTTCCATATATCTTTAAACCCAGTTTTGCCATGAGAGTCCACCATACCTACCTATGGATTGAGAAAGATCCTTCCAAGTAAGTTGTCATGTTACAAACCCGCTAAAATATGTATGATTTATTAGTGTGGGAGAAATTAGCTTTATACGATCTTGTGATATGGAAGTAATAAAAGCGATGGACTGCATAATAAAGGTCCTTATCACGAGTGGCAATATAAAGCGAAGTTCATCTATGCTAAGACTTTGTGCATCCAACCATAAAAACACATGACAATCTCTGCTTCCCTCTGCGAAGGGCCTATCTTTTATTCTTGTCTTATAAGTGTCAAGGTGAAATCCACCTTTCCTTTTTACATTTATCCTTCGGCAAGCACATTGTGTTGGAAAGATCCTGACATATATACCCACTTGGATGTAAGTTTTCATGATCTATTACTGTTGACATTACCCTTCAGGTAAAAGGTTGGGAGGCAACACCATGAGTCCCTATCTTTCTCTGTGTCTGATTAAAACTCCATAAACATATGTATTGCGTGAGTGTAAGAAATTGTGAAAGACTATATGATAGTTGAGTATGTAGGCTTGCTGAAAAGCTCTTATATTGACTCTTTCCGATATTACGATAAATTGCAATTGCTTCAATGACCGAGATCAAAGGTTGTTAGTTTCCAATGAAGTTTGTGATTCATACTTGATATTGTGGACGGATTGTTACTTTAGCATAAGAATCATATGACTATATTTATATAAGTTGTTGTTATAAGAATGAACATGATGCCCTCATGTCCGTATTTTGTTTTTATCGACACCTCTATCTCTAAACATGTGGACATATTTTTCGATATCGGCTTTCGCTTGAGGACAAGCGAGGTCTAAGCTTGGGGGAGTTGATACGTCCATTTTGCATCATGGTTATAAGTCGATATTTATTGCATTATGGGTTGTTCATACATGTTTTGTCACAATACTTATGCCTTTTCTCTTTTATTTTGCATGGTTTACATGAAGAGGGAGAATTCCGGCAGCTGGAATTCTGGGCTGAAAAAGGAGCAAACTCTGGAACCTATTCTGCACAACTCCAAAAGCCCTGAAACTCCACAGAACATCGTTTCGGAAAATATAAAAAATATCTGGCAAAAGAAACCCACGAGAGGGGCCACCGGCTGGCCTCGAGGGTGGGGGGCGCGCCCCCTTCCCACCCCCAGCCTCGAGGGCCAGCCGGTAGGCCCCCGGAGCCCATCTTCTCCTATATGAGGTGTTTTGACCTGGAAAAAAAATCATAAGGAGGCTTTCGGGACCAGACGCCGCCGTCTCGAGGCGGAACCGAGGCGGAAACCAATCTAGGGCTCCGGCAGAGCTGTTCTGCCGGGGATACTTCCCTCCGGGAGGGGGAAATCATCACCGCCGTCATCACCAACAACTCTCCTATCTTGGGGAGGGCTATCTTCATGTAATGCCCAGGATGGGACTATATCTCCTACGTGTCGAGGCACGACTTAGAGACATAACCCCATGCTGGAATGATCGCAAGTTTGGTATCTTTGCACAACTCATGTAAAAGATGGGAATGGAAAACATAAAATAGTTGGCTTACACTCGCCACGTCACACAAATACATTACATGTCCAAATCATCATTCAATAAAACATCACAGCCCATCTAAGGGTAAAATCCAAATGACAAGATACCAAACATAATTTAAATCCACAGGTCGGATCGAATCCTAGTAGAAGTTCCACTACTGATCATCAGGATAACGAACATAGTAACGGCTACGCTCCTCGTCGTACTCCCAGTCTAGCTTGGTGTCATCACCTGGATAGCTCACCATCGGACCTGCATCTGGTGTGGTGAAGTAACTGTGAGTCACAGAGGACTCAGCAATCCCGTTCCCGGGTAACACGACTATCTAAGCCTTGGGTGTGGAACAAGGCTGAAGAAAGAACAAGAGGTGAAGGAAGAACAAGAGTCTGCAGCAGCAACTAGCACTAGCTTACGTATACGAGAGCGAGAAGAGAAGGTGCCTCGGTCGAGAGATGATCACTAAGTGATCCTAATCTAATCAACTCAAACATAACCCCACCGTGTTCATCTCCCGAAACCCTTTCGGAAAATGACAGTCACGGTACACACGCTGGTAGTGTATTGGAACATGGTGTCAAGTTTTCTACAACCGGATATTAACAAGCTCCCATCTGCCACATAACCGTGGGCATGGCTTTCGAAAGTTCATAACCCTGCAGGGGTGTTCCAACTTGGCCCATGACAAGCCCACGATCCGCGGAGTCGCAACTCCAAGGTGGGAAGACCCGAGTATTCTCGGAATCCCGTGCTCAAGATACTCCGAACTAAGGTAAGGCTAATCCAGCAAATCCTCCCGGCATGCCGACACCCTGATAGTAGCCGCGCATTTCTCGTCTCAGGCCACGACCGGATGGGTGAAGCTACGGGTTTTTACCAGACCTCGAGTTCCCTCGTGGTGGCCCCGCAGGCTCCCCGTTTCGGACCAACACTCATGTGGAGCACTGGCCCGGGGTTGTTGATTAAGAAAGAGGGTTAATTACTCCCTATGCAAGTTTATTTAGTTATTAGGCAAATAGTACCAATGTTGGGACTTGCTGGAAAATACTTAGCACTTAGCGGTTTATCGAGGGGGGCCCATAACCCCAACCGTGTGAGGAACGCATAATCAAGGAACATAACACCGGTTTATACGGTTCCTAGCGGCATGAGTGGAACAAATCACCAAGCAAAAGGCTTAGCCTTCCACCCATTACCAATATATAGATGATTTCATTTTAAGCATTTATATAGTGTGATATAACCCAACAAAACTTCAACATGAAGCAAGCATCTTCAACTTCACCTGCAACTAAAAATGCTATAAGAGGGGCTGAGCGAAGCGTACTTAGCCATTCAACGGTTTGCATAGGTAGGGTGGTTAAACAGGTTCATGGTTACAAGTAGGAGGCTGACAGGAAAGACATGGGCATCGAGGCAAAACTATAGAGCGATACTCTAGCAATAGGCAAAGATAGTAATGTTATCGGGGTTCGGTCATCTTGCCTGAAGAGTTGTCGTTCGGATCGTAAGAGAAGGCCTCGTGCTCAACCTCGGTAGTAACCTCGTGCTCGTACTCGGTCTCAGCTTCCGGCTCTAAATCAAAACAACCACACAAGGCACGAATCAACAAGATGCAATGCGCACACAACAATGATGGATGCATGACTTATGCACTATGGGAGCACAAGGAGCATGGAAAATTGCACTCAAGCAAAATACTTCAAAACATGATAACAATAGGATATTATGAATCTACATGAAAAATCAACCAAGTTTCATATAAGACTTGCTGAAAACGGAGCTACGGGCTAAAAGTTATGCCCGAAACAAGAAATATGCACAAGCTGAAAATTACAGCCACATAGCAAGTTCGGAGCACTAGATAATTAAGCTACAGCACTCAAACATCATGGCAAAGAGCATGAACATAAACTAGACATATCCTACAGCAAATAAGTCCATTGGTGCACCCCCAAAGGAGCCACGGATCAATAGCAACAAGCTATGACATATTGAACTTGACAACAAAATCCTGACAGCAGTAATTTATTGCAACTTTGGAGCAAAAGTTAAATATGCTACAGCCACTCAAATAAGCATGTGAGAGCATGAATGGATAGCCAACAATATATACTACAAGGAATCATCAAGAGTCACCCCAGAACTATCATGGATTGGCCTAGAACAACAAGCAAACATGGCATCTGGAAATTACAGATTCCAGACTTAGTGAAATTCCACTAAGTGTTAAAACAGCAGTTTCATCATGGCATCTTCGAGAGCAAGTTTAAGTCACCTCAAAGCTAAACATGGCAAGTGGTAAGCACCACAGCAAAGTACACATGATGGTGAAACCAAAACCTATAAGCATGCATCATGGGGACAATCACAAGATAGCAATGAGCTCCTCAAAATGACATCTCATAACAAGTTTAACAACTAAACAGCCACATAGCACTTTGCAACGGAGATAAACATGGCAAGATTAATTCTATCATGCAAACTTAAGCATTTAACATGTAGAGCATGACAAGACGAACACGTGGACATGTCATTTGCATCATTCGGATAAACGAGCACCAAGTTATCACTATGCAAAGATGGCATGGAAAACAACACTAACAGCAGTTTTTATCACGATGCACTCTTCCAATAGATATTTAAGCAACTAGATGATCTCAAGCATGTATGGCATAATGGAACAAAATGTAGTACGTGTCTCCACGAACATCTGGACACCTCATTCACTCAAATGGGAGCATCACACACAAAGTTATCATCATTTGAAACTAGCATCAGACAAGCAAAAAAATATCTCAGACTTAGAGAAATAAGAGGCAACCTCCAGATCTGGAAAAAGGTCAAACGGAGGCGGGCTGACGGGCTTCGGGCGTGAGGAGGCCGAACCGGGCCGGATCGACCGGATCGGGCCGGATCCAGCGGATCGGGCCGCGGGCACCTAACGGGCTGCGGGCGGCGCCCGCTAGGGTTGCACCGCCGACCAGATCGGCCGACGCTGGAGTACCCCGAACGAGCGGGTGGCGGCAGCCTTCGAGCTGGGGCGCAACGGGCCCTGGGCGGCGGCCGGCCCGCGAAGAAGCTGGCGGAGAGGCGGGCCTTGGGGAGCCCAAGGTCGAGGCGAGGCGGATCTCGCCTGGAACCCGATGCGGCGGCGGCTCCAGGCCTCGAGGGCGCGGGCGCCTCGATGGGCCGGCTGGGAGGCCCGCGGGTGGCCTGGCGAACGGCGGAGTCCTAGGGCTACGGCCCAGGCCGAGCTGTGGATCGGATCGGGAGCTCTGGCTCTCCCGATCGAGGAAAACGGCGGCGGCGCTCGATGTGTGGCAGGGCGGCGGCGGACTGGGAGATGGGGAGGCGGCCGGTGGTTGGTGGCCCGGCCGGCGAGGTGGCGGCGCCGGCCGGCGGCGGGAACGAGGTGGGGAGGCCCTCTGACGGCGGTGAGGTGGCGCGGTGGTGCGGTGAACTCCGGCGGTGGCCCGGCGAGCTACTCCGGCGAGCTCCGGCCGGAGTGGAGAGAGGAGAGGCTGGAGGTAGGAGATGAAGCTAGGGTTTCCTATAATTGGGGCAAAATTTGAGGAAGGTGGACAAATATATAGGCACAAGGAGCTAGGGTTGTCCAAATGGGGTGTGGTTTTCGGCCACGCGATCAGAATTGGATGGCCTAGATGAAGGGAGGGGTTTGGGTTGGTTTGGTGGGCTGTTGGAGGGGTGTCTTGGGCCTCCAAGTGGAGGCACTTTTAGCCCACGAGAATAACTGTTGGGGTAGCAAACGAGCTCCAAACGCGACGAGATTGACAGGCGGGTTACACACACCAAAACAACAACACACGACAAGACTCGCGCCAAACCGGTAACGTTACACGGCCAAACACCAAAGTAGGCCTACGGGATGCCACAGACACGTGAGGGGGGCTCCGGAACGCGAAACGGACAACGGGAAGGAACCCGCGGAACCGGATGCAAACGACAACACAACTGCAATGCGATGCACATGACTACATGCTATGAATGAATGAACACACGCACACGACAAAAGAACGAAAACCCGAAAGACAAAGAACCCGGAATGGAATAGATGAAGCCAGAGATATATTATATGCCCAAAAGGGAAATATTACATCCGGGGCATTACAAACTCTCCTCTACTACAAAAAGATCTCGTCCCGAGATCTAGGACTGGAAAAAGGAAGGGTACTCGGAACGAAGATGATCTTCTCGTTCCCACGTAGCTTCTCGGTCGGTATGGTGTGACCACTTGACTTTCAAGAATTTGATGGACTTGTTGCGGGTCTTGCGCTCGGTTTCTTCGAGAATAGCAACGGGATGCTCTCGGTAGGACAAGTCTTGTTGAAGATCAATCTCTTCAAACGGAATCATGCGTTCAGGAGTCTTGAAGCACTTGCGGAGTTGAGACACATGAAACACATCATGAACATTGGCGAAGTTGGAAGGGAGCTCAAGTTGATAGGCTAGATCGCCTCTTTTGCCAAGGATCTTGAAAGGCCCGACGTATCTAAGAGCAAGCTTTCCTTTCATACCGAATCTTTGGGTTCCTTTCATCGGAGAAACACGGAGATAAACATGATCACCAATGTTGAAGGCCAAATCACGATGCTTGCCGTCATAGTAGCTCTTCTGACGCGACTGAGCGGCCTTGAGATTCTCACGTATGACTTTGCACATTTCTTCAGCTTCTGAGATCAAGTCATTGCCAAGAAGTTGACGTTCACCAGTTTGGGACCAGTTTAGAGGGGTACGGCACTTTCTGCCATAGAGGATTTCAAACGGAGCTTTGCCGGCACTTGCTTGAAAGCTGTTGTTGTAAGAGAACTCGGCAAACGGAAGGCAATCTTCCTATTTCATGCCAAAAGAGATGACATAGGCTCTGAGCATGTCTTCTAGAATCTGATTCACTCGCTCGACTTGACCACTAGTCTGAGGGTGAAAAGCAGTGCTGAACCTGATCTTAGTGCCCATGGCGGACTGAAAGGAGTCCCAGAACTTGGATGTGAACAAACTTCCATGGTCTGAGGAGATGACTTGAGGAATGCCATGTAAGGACACAATTCTGGAAGTGTACAACTCTGCCAATTGAGCTGCATTGATGGATTCTTTGACTGGAAGGAAGTGAGCGACTTTGGTAAGCTTGTCAATCACCACGAAGATAGAATCATTCCCTCTCTTGGACTTAGGAAAGCCAGTGACGAAATCCATTTCAATGTGGTCGAATTTCCACTCGGGAATAGAAAGAGGTTGGAGAAGACTGGCTGGATGTTGATGCTCTGCCTTCACTCTTCTGCAGACATCACATTCATTCACGAATTGGGCAATCTCCCTTTTCATGCGTGTCCACCAGTAAGATTGCTTGAGGTCTTGATACATCTTGGAACTGCCAGGATGAATGGAAAGGAGGGAATCATGTGCCTCGTCCATTATGAGCTTCCTGAGATCACCTTTGGGAACGACGAGTCTGTCCTCAAAGAACAAGGTATCTCTCTCATCAACGCGATAGCACTTATATTTCGGATCGCCCTTTGCAATACCATGTTTCACCTTCTGCACCATGGCATCACTGAGTTGGGCCTCACGAACCTGGTCTTCCAAGGTAGGAGCAACTTGAAGATTTGCAAGAAAACCCTGCGGAACAACTTGGAGGTTGAGCTTCCTGAATGCTTCACAAAGCTCAGGCTGGAACGGCTTAATAAGAAGGCTGTTGCAATATGCCTTTCTGCTCAAAGCATCTGCAATCACATTCGACTTGCCAGGAGTGTATTCAATGCTGGGATCATACTCTTGGATCATTTCAACCCAACGAGTCTGGCGGAGGTTCAGATTCGGCTGTGTGAAGATGTACTTCAAGCTCTTGTGGTCAGTGAAGATGTCGACTTTTCTGCCCAACAACAGATGTCTCCACGTAATCAAAGCATGTACCACAGCTGCTAGTTCAAGATCATGTGTGGGGTAGTTCTTCTCACTTGGCTTCAGCTGACGAGAAGTGTATGCCACAATTCTCTTGTCCTGCATAAGCACACCACCAAGTCCTTGAAGAGAAGCATCACAGAATACTTCATAGGGCTTGGATTCATCTGGAGGAGTAAGAACTGGAGCAGAGACGAGCTTTTCTTTGAGAGTTTTGAATGCCACTTCACAATCTGGAGACCAGTCGTACTTGACATTCTTCTGCAGCAAGTTGGAGAGAGGCTTGGCAATCTTGGAGAAGTTCTCAACAAACCTTCTGCAATAGCTGGCAAGACCAAGAAAGCTTCGGAGTTGCTTGATGTTCTGAGGAGCTTCCCAGTTGACAATTGCTTCAACTTTCTCAGGGTTTACCGCAATACCGTCAGCGGAGATAATATGGCCCAGGTACAAAACCTTATCGAGACAAAATTCGCACTTGGAGAACTTGGCATAGAACTTATGCTCACGGAGTCGGTCAAGAACTAGACGTAAGTGCTTTTCGTGATCTTCTTCATTCTTGGAAAATACCAAAATGTCATCCAGATACACAAGCACAAACTCGCCGGTGTAGGGGTTGAAGATGTAGTGCATCATTCTCGAGAAGCTAGGAGGAGCATTGGTGAGACCAAAAGACATGACTGTATACTCATATGAGCCATAGCTCGTTCTGAAGGCAGTCTTGGGTATGTCTTCCTCGCGAATGCGAATTTGGTGATAGCCCATTCGGAGATCGAGCTTAGAGAACACTTTAGCTCCTTTGAGCTGCTCGAACAGTTCATTGATGTTGGGGAGCGGATACTTGTTCTTTATTGTCTTCTTGTTCAATGGCCGGTAATCGACGCAGAGGCGCTCCGTGCCATCCTTCTTCTTGACAAATAAGACACCACAGCCCCAAGGAGACGTACTAGGCCTGATGAGACCCATACGCTCTTGTTCATCAAGCTGCTTTTTCAATTCCTTCAATTCTTTAGGAGAGAGCTTGTACGGACACCGGCATGCTGGCTCAGTGCCCGGCTCGAGTTCGATGACGAACTCCACTTGACGGTGTGGAGGCATGCCTGGAAGTTCTTCAGGAAAGACGTCTTGGTATTCGTTAACCACCGGAATTTGAGATATGGCATTCATTTCTCCCTTATCATTGAGAGAGAAAAGCCTGATAGTGTTATCCCTGGAGGCGAAGATAATCACATCTTCATCAAGATGAGTAATCTTGACTTCTTTCTGTGCACAGTCAATTTGAGCATCATGCTAAGAAAGCCAATCCATCCCGAGGATGAGGTCAATGTCGGAATTACCAAGAACCACCGGTTTAGCCAGAAAGCGATAATCACCCATGCGAATAGAAACATCCGGAGCAAATATATTAGAAGTCATACGTCTCCCCGGAGAAATGACTTGCAACTTATGAGGCAGACTTTGGACGTCAACATTATACTTGGATGCAAATGGTTGTGACATGAAAGAACATGAAGCACCTGAATCAAACAACACTTTAGCTGGAAAAGAGTTAACTGAAAGGTTACCCAAAATCACATCAGAAGAATTCTCCGCTTGCGCTGCATTCATCAGATTGACCCTTGCTTGCTTGGGAATATGCTTGACAATAGCTGTACTGACAGGCGGAGGAGGTGGAAGGCGCTTCGGGTTGGGGCACTTGTTAGCATAGTGACCTTTCTGAGTGCACTTGTTGCAGACCACCTCTGAGAGAGGACGGAAATGAGAACCACTTGACTTAGAACCTTGAGACTAAAACTGATTCCTCGACTGGTTGCTCGGGTTGGGTGGGTGGGAGAAACCATGACCACCTGAGTTCTTGTTGCTGTTGGAGTTGTTGTAGGGAGCTCGAATCACTTGAGGAGGAGGAAGACAAAATTTCTGTTGCTTCGCGACGACTTGAGAAGATGAGGAGGAGTGAACGGCATCTCGAATCCTCTTTTTGGAAGCCTCCATCTTGAGCTGGGCTGCCTCTTGATTGAGCGCCATGTTATAGAATTTGTCGAACTCATCGGGCTCGAACAAGGTGAGAGCAAGTTGAAGTTCATCTTTGAGACCTCCACGGAATTGATAGATCTTGCTCTTGGCATCTGGTATGTCTTGCTTAGCATAGCGGGCGAGGTTTTGGAACTTGACATTATACTGGTAGACAGTCATAGAGCCCTGCTTCAGGTTGCGGAATTGCTCACGCATACCCTCGATGACACTTGTTGGAATGTGGTGAGAGCGAAAATCCTTGCAGAAATCCTCCCAAGAGATCACACGACCTGGCCTGGAGTCTTTGTACTGCTGCCACCAGTCAGCTGCTTGATCTTTGAGTTGGAAGGCTGCAAACTTCACATAGTCCTCTTCTCTTACGTTACTGCACTCAAAATGCTTTTTGATATCGGTGATCCAATCTTCAGCATCAAGAGGGTCGACACAGTAACTGAAAGCTTTTGGTTGATTGGCCAAGAACTGGTTGAGAGTAGCATGGTGCTATTGGTTGAAGAAATTGCCTTGGTTCCCTGGAGCACCCTGATTAGCTTGATTAGCTTGCATCTGCTGCATCATCTACATCAACATCTGGGTGTTCTGATTTGTAGTCTGCATAATCGCTCTCCAAGCCTCGGACGGAGGAGGAGGGGAAGGAGGACGTTCTGGGACCTCTTCACCCTCTGGGTTAGCGTTGGGAACTCGTTTCGGAGCCATCCTGAAAGAGATGACCACGAATCAGCAATTTGATTGAAAGAAGGTATAAGCTGAAACAACGGATTGGAATGCAACATAGTCTTCACAATAATCATTCGAACAAGAGGAACAAATGAAATTCTCAGTTAAATGATAACAACAATCTTCACGAGAAGCCACATAGGGGACAAAAGGTAAAATAAGAAAAACACAAGGTACGGATGGAACAAACACAAGATAGGAGCTTCGTTCTAACATCTTTGTGCTGAAAGCTTATGAACGCGTTACGAAAGGGTTTTGCAATCCCCGGATCAGCATAGCCAAGGACCCTTTAAGATGCAACTCCCGATCGGAACATCGGTCATAAAACCACTTCACTCAATGTAGAACCCCTAACTCGCTAACCTGCATTCGTTGGAAGAATGCCTACGATCTACTGGATAAACCCACCTATGAATTTCCGAAAGTTTCCAGTTATGCAATCAGGTGTTGGGGATACAGGGGAAGCACCGCGCAATCAACTCTAAACCTACATCCAGCTGTATCCATCCTTCAACACATAACCAGTCTTTCTCGGAAACCGTCTACCTCGGACCTTCGAAAAGCATCCACTATAACAAGCTATGGCAATACTCCCGAACTACCTCCCCAGTACTGGGTGATGTCGGGGTTATCTTGCCACTAACCGTATAGGAGAGATTTTCGATGCCTGCCGTCTTAAGTATTTAGTACTGCCGCGATATGCTTGTGAAGACAATACCCCGAAGCTCAACTCCCTGGGACACTGCCGCAACCCCTAATGTCAGGAGGCATCGAGAACAATATTCTCGTCACAAGAACATCGAAACAATCCCACAATACTCGCGAGATTCCTAAAAAAAAAATTTGGTGCAATTTTTGAAAGTAGGAGAGGCAAGAGTAGTCGTCGGGAGTCCTCACCAGAGAGAAAGGGGATGAGAAGCACAAGAAATCCTACTCTCCGATATAAATATAGGACTCAAAACTTTTTCAGTGTGTGCCTAGACTCGACCGTCAACGATTCGATCAATCAGTGGGGGCTTCTAGGTCAGAGAAGGCTCTGAATACCAACTTGTAATGCCCAGGATGGGACTATATCTCCTACGTGTCGAGGCACGACTTAGAGACATAACACCATGCTGGAATGATCGCAAGTTTGGTATCTTTGCACAACTCATGTAAAAGATGGGGATGGAAAACATAAAATAGTTGGCTTACACTCGCCACGTCACACAAATACATTACATGTCCAAATCATCATTCAATAAAACATCACAGCCCATCTAAGGGTAAAATCCAAATGACAAGATACCAAACATAATTTAAATCCACAGGTCGGATCGAATCCTAGTAGAAGTTCCACTACTGATCATCAGGATAACGGACATACTAACGGCTACGCTCCTCGTCGTACTCCCAGTCTAGCTCGGTGCCATCACCTGGATAGCTCACCATCGGACCTGCATCTGGTGTGGTGAAGTAACTGTGAGTCACAGAGGACTCAGCAATCCCGTTCCCGGGTAACACGACTATCTAAGCCTTGTGTGTGGAACAAGGCTGAAGAAAGAACAAGAGGTGAAGGAAGAACAAGAGTCTGCAGCAGCAACTAGCACTAGCTTACGTATACGAGAGCGAGAAGAGAAGGTGCCTCGGTCGAGAGATGATCACTAAGTGATCCTAATCTAATCAAGTCAAACATAACCCCACCGTGTTCATCTCCCGAAACCCTTTCGGAAAATGACAGTCACGGTACACACGCTGGTAGTGTATTGGAACATGGTGTCAAGTTTTCTACAACCGGATATTAACAAGGTCCCATCTGCCACATAACCGCGGGCACGGCTTTCGAAAGTTCATAACCCTGCAGGGGTGTTCCAACTTGGCCCATGACAAGCCCACGATCCGCGGAGTCGCAACTCCAAGGTGGGAAGACCCGAGTATTCTCGGAATCCCGTGCTCAAGATACTCCGAACTAAGGTAAGGCTAATCCAGCAAATCCTCCCGACGTGCCGACACCCTGATAGTAGCCGCGCGTATCTCGTCTCAGGCCACGACCGGATGGGTGAAGCTATGGGTTTTTACCAGACCTCGAGTTCCCTCGTGGTGGCCCCGCAGGCTCCCCGTTTCGGACCAACACTCATGTGGAGCACTGGCCCGGGGTTGTTGATTAAGAAAGAGGGTTAATTACTCCCTATGCAAGTTTATTTAGTTATTAGGCAAATAGTACCAATGTTGGGACTTGCTGGAAAAGACTTAGCACTTAGCGGTTTATCGAGGGGGCCCCATAACCCCAACCGTGTGAGGAACGCATAATCAAGGAACATAACACCGGTTTATACGGTTCCTAGCGGCATGAGTGGAACAAATAACCAAGCAAAAGGCTTAGCCTTCCACCCATTACCAATATATAGATGATTTCCTTTTAAGCATTTATATAGTGTGATATAACCCAACAAAACTTCAACATGAAGCAAGCATCTTCAACTTCATCTGCAACTAACAATGCTATAAGAGGGGCTGAGCGAAGCATACTTAGCCATTCAACGGTTTGCATAGGTAGGGTGGTTAAACAGGTTCATGGTTACAAGTAGGAGGCTGACAGGAAAGACATGGGCATCGAGGCAAAACTATAGAGCGATACTCTAGCAATAGGCAAAGATAGTAATGTTATCGGGGTTCGGTCATCTTGCCTGAAGAGTTGTCGTTCGGATCGTAAGAGGGGGCCTCGTGCTCAACCTCGGTAGTAACCTCGTGCTCGTACTCGGTCTCAGCTTCCGGCTCTAATCAACACAACCACACAAGGCACGAATCAACAAGATGCAATGCGCACACAACAATGATGGATGCATGACTTATGCACTATGGGAGCACAAGGAGCATGGAAAATTGCACTCAAGCAAAATACTTCAAAACATGATAACAATAGGATATTATGAATCTACAGGAAAAATCAACCAAGTTTCATATAAGACTTGCTGAAAACGGAGCTACGGGCTAAAAGTTATGCCTGAAACAAGAAATATGCACAAGCTGAAAATTACAGCCACATAGCAACTTCGGAGCACTAGATAATTAAGCTACAGCACTCAAACATCATGGCAAAGAGCATGAACATAAACTAGACATATCCTACAGCAAATAAGTCCATTGGTGCACCCCCCCAAAGGAGCCACGGATCAATAGCAACAAGCTATGACATATTGAACTTGACAACAAAATCCTGACAGCAGTAATTTATTGCAACTTTGGAGCAAAAGTTAAATATTCTACAGCCACTCAAATAAGCATGTGAGAGCATGAATGGATAGCCAACAATATATACTACAAGGAATCATCAAGAGTCACCTCAAAACTATCATGGATTGGCCTAGAACAATAAGCAAACATGGCATCTGGAAATTACAGATTCCAGACTTAGTGTAATTTCACTAAGTGTTAAAACAGCAGTTTCATCATGGCATCTTCGAGAGCAAGTTTAAGTCACCTCAAAGCTAAACATGGCAAGTGGTAAGCACCACAGAAAAGTACACATGATGGTGAAACCAAAACCTATAAGCATGCATCATGGGGACAATCACAAAGATAGCAATGAGCTCCTCAAAATGACATCTCATAACAAGTTTAACAACCAAACAGCCACATAGCACTTTGCAACGGAGATAAACATGGCAAGATTAATTCTATAATGCAAACTTAAGCATTTAACATGTAGAGCATGACAAGACGAACACGTGGACATGTCATTTGCATCATTCGGATAAACGAGCACCAAGTTATCACTATGCAAAGATGGCATGGAAAACAACACTAACAGCAGTTTTTATCACGATGCACTCTTCCAACAGATATTTAAGCAACTAGATGATCTCAAGCATGTATGACATAATGGAACAAAATGTAGTACGTGTCTCCACGAACACCTGGACACCTCATTCACTCAAATCGGAGCATCACACACAAAGTTATCATCATTTGAAACTAGCATCAGCCAAGCAAAAAAATATCTCAGACTTAGAGAAATAAGAGGCAACCTCCAGATCTGGAAAAAGGTCAAACGGTGGTGGGCTGACGGGCTTTGGGCGTGAGGAGGCCGAACCGGGCCGGATCGACCGGATCGGGCCGGATCCAGCGGATCGGGCCGCGGGAACCTAACGGGCTGCGGGCGGCGCCCGCTAGGGTTGCACCGCCGACCGGATTGGCCGACGCTGGAGTACCCTGAACGAGCGGGTGGCGGCGGCCTTCGAGCTGGGGCGCAACGGGCCCTGGGCGGCGGCCGGCCCGCGAAGAAGCTGGCGGAGAGGCGGGCCTTGGGGAGCCCAAGGTCGAGGCGAGGCGGATCTCGCCTGGAACCCGATGCGGCGGCGGCTCCAGGCCTCGAGGGCGCGGGCGCCTCGATGGGCCGGCTGGGAGGCCCGCGGGTGGCCTGGCGAACGGCGGAGTCCTAGGGCTATGGCCCAGGCCGAGCTGTGGATCGGATCGGGAGCTCTGGCTCTCCCGATCGAGGAAAACGGCGGCGGCGCTCGATGTGTGGCAGGGCGGCGGCGGACTGGGAGATGGGGAGGCGGCCGGTGGTTGGTGGCCCGGCCGGCGAGGTGGCGGCGCCGGCCGGCGGCGGGAACGAAGTGGGGAGGCCCTCTGACGGCGGTGAGGTGGCGCGGTGGTGCGGTGAACTCCGGCGGTGGTCCGGCGAGCTACTCCGGCGAGCTCCGGCCGGAGTGGAGAGAGGAGAGGCTGGAGGTAGGAGATGAAGCTAGGGTTTCCTATAATTGGGGGCAAATTTGAGGAAGGTGGACAAATATATAGGCACAAGGAGCTAGGGTTGTCCAAATGGGGTGTGGTTTTCGGCCACGCGATCAGAATTGGATGGCCTAGATGAAGGGAGGGGTTTGGGTTGGTTTGGTGGGCTGTTGGAGGGGTGTCTTGGGCCTCCTAGTGGAGGCACTTTTAGCCCACGAGAATAACTGTTGGGGGTAGCAAACGAGCTCCAAACGCGACGAGATTGACAGGCGGGTTACACACACCAAAAAAACAACACACGACAAGACTCGCGCCAAACCGGTAACGTTACACGGCCAAACACCAAAGTAGGCCTACGGGACGCCACGGACACGTGAGGGGGGCTCCGGAACGCGAAACGGACAACGGGAAGGAACGCGTGGAACCGGATGCAAATGACAACACAACTGCAATGCGATGCACATGACTACATGCTATGAATGAATGAACGCACGCACACGACAAAAGAACGAAAACCCGGAAGACAAAGAACCTGGAATGGAATAGATGAAGCCAGAGATATATTATATGCCCAAAAGGGAAATATTACATCCGGGGCATTACACTTCATCAACATCTTCACCAGCACTATCTCCTCTCAAACCCTAGTTCATCTCTTGTATCCAATCTTTATACCCAAACCTCAGATTGGTACCTGTGGGTTGGTAGTAGTGTTGATTACTCCTTGTAGTTGATGCTAGTTGGTTTATTTGGTGGAAGATCATATGTTCAGATCCATTATGCATATTAATACCCCTCTGATCATGAACACTATTATGTCTTGTGAGTAGTTACTTCTGTTCGTGAGGACATGAGAGAAGTCTTGCTATTAGTAGTCATGTGAATTTGGTCTTCGTTCGATATTTTGATGAGATTATGTTGTCTCTCCTCTAGTGGTGTCATGTGGACGTCGACTACATGACACTTCACCATTATTTGGGCCTAGAGGAAGGCATTGGGAAGTAATAAGTAGATGATGGGTTGCTAGAGTGATAGAAGCTTAAACCCTAGTTTATGCGTTGCTTCATAAGAGGCTGATTTGGATCCATATGTTTCAGGCTATGGTTAGGTTTACCTTAATAGTTCTTTTGTGGTTGCGGATGCTTGCATTAGAGGTTAATCATAAGTGGGAGGCTTGTCCAAGTAAGGGCAGCACCCAAGCACCGGTCCACCCACATACCAAATTATCAAAGTACCGAACGCGAATCAGATGATCGTGATGAAAACTAGCTCGACGATAATTCTCATATGTCCTCGGGAGCGCTTTACCTCGCATAAGAGTTTGTCCAGGCTTGTCCTTTGCCACACAAAGGATTGGGCCACCTTGCTGCACCTTATTTAATTTTACCTTTTATTACTTGCTACCAATTATCTTATCACAAAACTATCTGTTACCTATAATTTCAGTGCTTGCAGAAAATACCTTACTGAAAACTGCCTATCATTTCCTTCTGCTCCTCGTTGGGTTTGACACTCTTACTTATCGAAAGGACTACGATAGATCCCCTACACTTGGGGGTCATCAATGGGTCCTTTTCGCACCTCACCATCATCTCATTCAAGTACTCCAATATTTCGCTTCCAACATTGGAGTAGGACTCATCAGTAAAATATCTCATTATGAGTACTTCCTCTACTATAGATCCCTTTGCAAAACCAAAGATGACCTTGTAGCAGAAAATCACACCCTGGAGCAGAGCAAGGGAATACAAGACTATTAGAGTTGTGTCGAATATTATTGTACAAATTAGGTTACAGTTGGACTTGAAGTCGTATGCAGGATATGGAGTCATGTCCAAGTAGGACACTTGTATCCTAGGCCTCTCATATATAGCGGGGGTAGACACACGATGTAACCTATGCCAACATAATAGCGCAGGTACGCGGGGGAGTCGGCGGTGTGTGCCGGCGCCCGGGCGGCCGGGGTGCGGTATTGTGACGGTGTCACGGGGAGGAGCGCCCGTAGTTAGGCCCTGGGTTGTAGCCATGATGGTAAACCTCGTTAACAAATCTCGGTGTTGTGCTCGTGTGATTGCTTGGTCCTCGGTAGATCGACGGTGCGCCTCGGAATAATTCTAACAAGTGGTATCAAGAGCAAGGTTCGATTTGAGGCCACGTTGTTGATCTAGAGGGAAAGCTCGGCTTGGATCAAAGTTGTTCGCATGAAAGATGTCACCGACGAAGTGGCATAGGCGGACGAGAAGTCGATCTGAAGCTGATGAGTGCAAGAAAAGCAATCAGTCTCGGCAGACGTAACACGACACGCGAGTTCCAGTTCCTTCTCGTTGGCCCCTGTGGCAACTGGCGAAATGCCATTCTAATCTCCACCTCAATCCCTAGATTCAAGATCCCCTCTCCATTGCCTAATCCCTTCCTTCTTCCGCCCTCCCATCCTGATTAGTTCTCTCGGTTATCTCTTCCTCCCTCTTCTCCCCTAATCTGCTCAGTTCTCTCCAGTTGGTCCAAGTTCTCTCCATTCAGATGGAAGGTTACCTGCCATTAGCGATTCAAGAAGGGGGAAAAGGCAAACACAGAGAATCTGGGCATACAGAGGCCACTGAAGTGATGGAGATTCTGGAGTTGGCTTTGAATCTTCAAGCCATAAGTATTGATGTGCCAAGAATCCAAAACTTGCGAGCAGTCCAGGTCAGTAAAGATCCACAGATAGAGTATTGCTACAATCTTCTTATGAAAGTGGCATGTACTGGAGGAACTCCAAGATCTCTGTCTCACCAAGCAATTTCTCAAGCCATGACACGAGCGTGGAGGCACCATTTTCATGCAATTTCTCAGATTTCAGGGCACCTCTTTATGGCTCATTTTACTTCTCTAGAATCCATGATGTTTGTATATACACGCCAGCCATGGACTATGGACTCTGACAATATTCTCTTAGAATGTATAGATCCAATGGATGAATCCAAAACTAAGGAGGATTACAAGTTTGAGAATATATATGTGAATGTTCGTGTTTATGGAGTACCAAGAAATCATAGGTCCCTCAATCTCTTGTAGCAGATCCTCTCTACAATTGGCAAGCCATCTGAGTTCCATCCTTTGAAAGAGAATATGTTGTTTGCAAGACCAGATTATATTTTGGGTACGACCAAGATTAACATAAAGGATTCATTGGTAGATAAGATCAACCTGACTTTGGATGACAATACTTCCAAGACGGAATATCTTCACTATGAAAAGATTGGCAGAATATGCCTTTTTTGTGGGATTGTGTTTCATACAATGCAGCACTATCCAAAAAGAAATGATATTATCATGGCAAGGGTGAGAAACAATAGATCTGCAGAAGATATTCCGTTCTACATGTATGGGGAATGGATTATGAATTCAGAGAAGATACCGGTACAGTCTATCGAGTATGGAGGAACATCCAATCCCATTCTCAGCAGATTTCGAAGGATGTTTAAAGAGGACCAACCAAAAGACAAAGGCAATGGGATGCTTACAGAAGATTTTGAGTATGTGAGGCCTCCTTCAACGCAGGATTATTATAGAAAAGAAATTACTGGCGAGTTTATGATGGGTCAAAGGTCCTTTCCTGTAATCAGTGGGCAACAAAACACAATTACAACTGATTCTAATCATCCTCTGACTACAGGTAGTCAAGACCAGAGAAAAGAGGGCAGTACATTATCTATGTTCTCCATGCATGGTGGCAATAGGTCCGATAATCCATTACCATTTATGCAGCCTGCTCCTCAACCTTTGCAAACATTTCCTCAAAATTCCACAATCAAAAGAGCCCTTTATCCAAGTCAGCCATCAGATACACAACCGATCAAGAGTGCTGCTCCTATTGGCGAGTGCGAAATTCCAACACTTCTGGCTGATGCAGCAGAAAAGCAGAAGATTTTTCATCCTGTAGAGCAGATAGGGGCTGTCAATTCTCATAGAGGAGAGAAAGGAGGAGTTGATCTATGTTCCTTTAGAGATGAAGAAAAGGAAAACAATTGTGCAGATAGTGGCCGAACTAGAGATGCAGTAACAGAGGAAATCCGAAGAGGAGAAGAAGGGGAGCGGGAACGACATCATGGAGGACGACCTAGTGAGTGGGATGTTCCACCTCCAGGATTTGGTATTCTCAAATCCAACCCTCACGTGTTTGTTTTTTTTGGGCTGGTTCTCGTGATGACAGTTGCTATCACTCACCGAGGAAGATGGCTACTAGGCCGTATGTACATAGAGTGAGACGCCAGACTACAGGACTGACGGGGCGTCCATATCCTCCTCCTAGCAAGCGAACAGGTCCAGCCATGGAACTTAAGGAGGCTGGTAAAGGTGGCTATTCACCAGACTCCAGTGAAGCTACTTCTAGCCATTGTGTGGATGTTTACTCTCCTCCTCGACCTGTTGGCAACTACCAGATGAGTGTGGATCCTAATCCTGGCCCCCACTCCAGGGTCGATATACCAATATCAGTCCAAGGTGAGAGTGAGACTATCTCTGGTATACCTAGCAATAATTTGACTTTGTCAGAGGATATACGTGATGAAGATATGGAACTGGATCGGGCATTGGTGCCAGCCCATAAGGCACCACGGGCGCCATGAAGTTCATAGCATGGAACTACCGGGGCAAAGGCAAGGGCCTAGGCAGTGAGAAGATGACCTACCTTGCCAACCTCACGCGTTCTACTAGTGCTCAGGTCATCTTTGTTTCTGAAATTAAATCATCCAAGACTAACAAAGCTGACCTTCTTAATCGCTTTGACATTGTAGATAGCGTAGTTGTCCCTTCAAGAGGCAAGTTAGGAGGTCTTTGGCTGATGTGGACGGACGAGGTCCAAGTTCATGTTCATTTTGCGGACTTCCATGTAATCCTTGCCTCTGTAGTTAACCCAGTTTCCAGCACTTCTTTTTCTCTTGTTTGTATATATGGAGACCCGTATCATCATCGCTCTAGTGAAATCTGGGATCGTATTGCCTCTTTTGTGTATGATAACCAAGGCAATCCTATTTTGTGTATGGGAGATCTTAATGATATACTTTATGATGCCGATAAAAGTTCTCCCTTTGTGAATTACTCTCGCTTGCATGCTTTTCGTTATATTGTGAAACATTGTGGTCTGATTGATCTGGGATATAGTGGCCCTGCTTATACTTGGACAAACAAAATGTATTCTTCCAACCCAACCATGGAAAGACTTGATAGATGTCTAGTTAATGCTAAATGGTGTGCGGTCTTTCCCAATTGTAATGTTTATAATCTTCCTATTATTCTCAGTGATCATGCTCCTATTCTTCTTTCTACTAATGCTCATATGTGCAAGCCTAAAAGTAACTTTAAATTTGAAAGCTGGTGGCTTATGGAAAGTGATTTTCATGAACACGCTAAAAAATATTTGGATTGCTTCCAGGGATAAAGCTTTCCACAATAGGGCAACTAACCTTGCAGGAGCTTTAAGAGTGTGGTGTAGAAAGAAGAAGCCAATTCAGCAGGAGCTTGATACTTTAGGTGAGCAAATAAAAAATATCCAAATGAAACCTCTTCAGGTACATAACCACTCTCTAGAGACCTCTCTGATCTGTAAGTATGAGCAAAACAAAACCAAGTTAATAGAGTATTATAGGCAAAGAGCTAAAAGCATTGGGCTGTCAATGGTGATAGAAACACTAATTATTTTCATCACGCTGTGCTTAAAAGAAGGAGGAAAAACAGAATTGTTTCTATTAAGGATGAGAATAACAATCTTCAAGTTGATCCTCATACTATTGCCAAGACTTTCATCAATTATTTTCAAAATCTCTTTTCCTCCTCTAATGTGATTCATGGCAGGCCTTATGTAATGCCCAGGATGCGACTATATCTCCTACGTGTCAAGACACGACTTAGAGACATAAGCGCATTGTGGAATGATCGCAAGCGTGGTATTTTTGCACAACTCATGTAAAAGTTCAGGGATGAAAGAGCAAAATAGTTGGCTTACACTCGCCACGTCACACAATAAATACAATAACATACATTCATCCAAATAACACAGGGTCTGACTACGGATGAAATCCAAACGAGAAAAGATACCATAAATTACAAGGCCTGATCGCCCCTAGTAGGAACCACTACTGATAGTGGGGATACGAGACATAGTAACGACCACGCTCTTCATCGAACTCCCATTGAAGTTCTGATCCATCTCTTGCATCGTACTCGGCGGTACCTACATCTGGTGGGTGTAGTAATCTGTGAGCCATAAGGACTCAGCAATCCCATTCCTGGGTATCAAAACTAACAAAGCCTTAGGTGTGGAACGGGTATTAAAGCGTGTGCAGCAAGCACTAAGCAACTAGCTTACGAGTTTCGAGCGAGATGAGAATATGTGCCAACGATCGCCAAGTTGATCAAGAAGTGATCCTAGCTACTCACGTTCATACATAACCCCACCGTGTTCACTTCCCGAAGCCCTTTGGAAAGAGACCATCACGGTTACTCACACAGGTAGTGTATTCTTAAGGATATGGTGTCAAGTTATCTACAACCGGATATTAACAAATTCCCATCTACCACATAACCGCGGGCACGGCTTTCAAAAGTTCAAAACCCTGCAGGGGTGTCCCATCTTAGCCTATCACAAGCTCACGATATGCGGGGTCGCAACTCCAAGGTGGGAAGACCCGAGTATTCTCGGAATCCCGTGCTCAAGATATTTCGACAAAGGTAAAACTAATCCAGCAAGACCTCCCGGCGTGCCGACACCCTGATAGTAGCCGCGCGTATCTCGTCTCAGGCCACGACCGGATGGGTCAAGCTACAGGTATATACCAGACCTCGGGTTCCCCCAAGGTGGCCCTGCAGGTTGCCTAGATTGGACCAACACTCATGAGGAGCACTGGCCCGGGTTGGAAAATTAAGTCCTCGGGGTCCAGAAAGTCCCTATGCAAGTTATTTAGTCATGGCAAAAGGTAAAACCAAAGTTGGGCCTTGCTGGAAAAGCTTTAAGCAGAGTGAATTATCAAGGGGGGCCCATAAACCCCAACCATGTTAGGAACGCAAAATCAAGGAACATAACACCGGTTTATTGGATCCTAAGGTGGCATGAGTGGAACAAAACACCAAGCAGAAGGCCAAGCCTTCCACCCATTACCAATATATAGGTGCATTAGTTTAAAATAGATATATATATATATATAGAGATATATATATATATATATATATATATATATATATATATATATATATATATATTGTGTTATCCCAATAAACAAGTCCGAATGTGGAGCAATCTTCAAACTTCACCTGCAACTAACAACGCTATAAGAGGGGCTGAGCAAAAGCGTACTTAGCCATTCAACGGTTTGCTAGGAAGGCGGTTAGAGTGTTTCATGGCAACAATGGGAGGCTGATAAACAGGAATAGGCATCGAGACATAGCTAAAGAATGAGACAACTAGCTTAGGCAAAGATAGAGGTGATATCGGGGAACGATCATCTTGCCTGGTAAGTCATCGGTGGGATGGCAAGATGGCTCCTCAAACTCAGCCTCAACAAGATCCTCGAACTCGGTATCGGTTCCCGGCTCTACCCAACACAAGAGCACAACAACGACACAATATCAAACACGGTGCAATGCCCAATCAACATGATGCAAGACATGACATAGGATGCTAGTACGATGTGCGTATGCATGAGGATGCTCTTGAGCCTAAGGAGAAGATGATGAAAATGGCTTCATCTTGGGTAACCAAGCAAGCCACTGGAACGATGGGAAGATTTCAGTCGAAATCAATATAAAGATCATGGGAAATGGATGCACGGTTTGCAAAAGACAAGCAAAACAAGATGCAATGTAAAACTGCAGTTAATATCAACATGGCATCTTTGGAGCAATATATAATTATGCTACAACACCCAAACATGAAAACAAGAGGCATGGATGTAAAATAGGCATGATCCTTAACAAGCATGAACTTAGAGCACACCCAAAAACTTACTGGAACATAATTAAACAAGCATGGCAAGATTCAATAAGTTTACAGATTTCTCAGACTTAGTGAAAATTACAAGGCATGGCAGCAACAACAACAAACATGCATGTTTGCAAGCTTGTGCAACTCATCTCAAAGCATAGCATGCCATGGGAATATAACCAACAACGAGAAGAGATGTTTGTGAAGCTACTCATGTCAAGAACATGGTCCTAGGATGCATAGAAAACTAGCTATTCACATGAAAAAACTGAACTTGCTAATAACAGGCTGACAGAAACATTTTATAGCCACTCGAGAGCAAGAAAACAATAAGCTACAACAAGCCATCATGCAAGCAAAAGGCATGGCAATAACAGACATAACATGCTCTTCAAGAATAACCACATGGCTACTTCTACAACATACTAGAACATGTCCCAAACATCATGGCAAAAGTGCAAAAGTTTATCCAGACTTAGCAAAATCTGGGCATGCTGACAGAAACATTTTGAAGCAACTAGAGGGTCTCAAAAGAACAAGCTACAACATGGCATCATGGCAAACAAGAGAATGGATAGCTAGAGCATAACATATACATCAAGAAACACCCACTGGACAACTCTAAACATGCACAACAATGACGGTGGCATATGGAAACATGGCATAAAAATTAACAAGTTCACACTTAACAGAAATTTAACATCATGATGGCATGTTAACAAGCTTGATGCACTCATCTCAAGACATATCATGGCATGAAAATGAATCTATCTTGTAGAGCACATTCCAATGGGCAAAAACCCTGTTGACACCTAGCTCATATGACACATGGATTAATATACACAAACAAGACAAAACATCATCTCATAACAATTCCAGAAACTTATCAGCCACATGCACTTTTGCAATAGGGTTAAACATGGCATAATGCAACCTAACATATATGCAAATGCACCCATCATGAAGTGCATCATAAGACGAACATTTTGACATATCATACACTCCATTTGGACCAACATGCACAAAGTTACTAGCTCAGGAACATGCCAACAAATATACACAAACAACAAGTGTTGAAACAGTTACATCACGAAGCACTCTTGCCACAAATATTAAGACATCTAGATGAACCCTAACATGCAGGGAACTGATGCTAACATGTAGAGCATGTCGAGACGAACATTTTGATATATCATACATGCAAAACGGAGCACCGAGCACAAAGTTACCACATGGCGAAGGAGGCAAAAAAATTACAAAGATCTCGGACTTAGTGATATTTTACCTCCGTGAAAGTCAACGCCGGGCGGAGGGATCCGGGATGGGACGATTCTGGATCGGGACACGGTGTGTTTGGTTCGGTGGGTGATCCACCCACCGGTGTATCCGGGCGGAGCGGAGCGGATCCGGGTCGGGCGACGGACTTACCGGACCTGGCTGGCGGCGGTGACGATGACGTGGCCGGCGGGATCTGCGGCAGCGGCTGGCAAGGCGGTGAGGCGCAGCTCGGAGTTACGCCGGCGGGGGTGCTTGACGGCGAGGCGGCACCGGAGTGGAGGTGCGGCGGCGAGTGGCGGCGGGGCGCACCGGCGAGCACGGCGCGGTGTGCGGCGGCATGGAGAAGGGAGCCGACGAGCACGGAGCAGCGGCGACCCAGCGTGGCGGCGGTGAAGGCACGGGTGAAGCGCGGGGCGGAGATGGGCTGGTGGCGGACGACGGTCGGACCGCGGGGGCCGGCTCCGGGCCGAGCGGGCCTGTGGCGGCACGGTGGGAGGTGTGCGGCGGAGCAGGCCACATGGCGGCTCGGGATTTGTCGGGCACGTCCAGCGGACGTGTCCGGTGGCGTCCGGACGTGTCCGGTGGTGCGAGGAGGAGCTCGGACTAGGGTTTCGCCCGTTATCCGGGGGAGAGATGCATTTTTTATAGGTAGAGGGAGCTAGGAGTGTCCAAATGAGGTGCGGTTTTAACCCACACGATCACGATCCGACGACCGAGAGGATGGTGGTGGTTGTGCTGGGCTTGTGGGCTGTTGTCGAGGGGTGCTGGGCCAAAAGAGATAGGGGGTTTTCGGCCCACGTGGTTAACCGTTGGAGTATGAAATAACCTCCATACGAGACGAAACTTGACAGGTGGTCTACCGGTGATATACCAAGACCACTCGAGAAGTCTCGGCCCATTCCGAGGATGTTTTCAACCCACTCACGAAACAAAAGCTTGAGAGGTGCGACGGGCACGCGTGTGAGTGTCGGAATTTGAAACGGACAATGGAGAGAACGGAGACGATGCAACTACACACGGATGCAAGTGAGACTATGCCAATGCAATGCACATAATGAAAAAGACATGGTGACATGCAACATACACACAAGACAAAAACGAAGAAACCCGAAATGAGGGAAGATCCCAGAATGTAATTGATTAACTCAACGATGCATATATTGCCATAAATGGAATTGCTACATCCGAGGCATTACAAACTCTCCACCACTACAAAAAGATCTCGTCCCGAGATCTAGGACTGAAAGAAAGCGGGATACTCAGAACGGAGATGATATTCTCGTTACCATGTAGCTTCTCGGTCGATATGGTGTGACCACTTGACTTTCAAGAATTTGATGGACTTGTTGCGGGTCTTGCGCTCAGTTTCTTCAAGGATAGCAACGGGGTGCTCACGATAAGACAAGTCTTGCTGAAGATCAATCTCTTCGAAAGGAATGGTGCCTTCAGGTGTCTTGAAGCACTTGCGGAGTTGTGACACATGAAACACATCATGCACATTTGCAAAGTTGGAGGGAAGCTTGAGTTGGTAGGCTAGATCGCCTCTCTTGCCCAGAATCTTGAAAGGGCCCACGTATCTTGGCGCAAGCTTGCCCTTGATACCGAACCTCTAAGTGCCCTTCATGGGAGATACATGGAGATAGACATGATCCCCAATGTCAAAAGCCAAGTCACGATGCTTGCCATCATAGTAGCTCTTTTGATGCGATTGCGCGGCCTTGAGATTCTCACGTATGACTTTGCACATTTCTTCGGCCTCTGAGATCAAATCATTTCCAAGGAGTTGACGTTCACCAGTCTCAGACCAGTTGAGAGGGGTACGACACTTCCTGCCATAGAGAATTTCAAACGGTGCTTTGCCTGCACTTCCTTGGAAGCTGTTGTTGTAGGAGAATTCGGAAAATGGAAGGCAATCTTCCCATTTCATACCGAAGGAGATGACACATGCTCTCAGCATATCTTCAAGAATTTGGTTCACTCTTTCGACTTGGCCACTAGTCTGAGGGTGAAAAGTTGTGCTAAAGCGAATCTTGGTACCAATAGCTGACTAGAAGGAATCCCAGAATTTGGAAGTGAACAAGCTTCCACGGTCTGAGGAGATTACTTGTTGGATACCATGCAAAAAGACAATTCTTGAGGTGTACAACTCTTCCAGTTGTGATGCATTGATGGATCTTTGAATGGAATAAAATGAGCCACTTTAGTGAGCTTGTCATCACCACAAATATAGCATCATTTCCTCACCTGGACTTGCGAAAATCGGTGACGAAATCCATCTCAATGTGATCGAATTTCTACTCGGGAATAGGTAGAGGTTGAAGGAGTCCGGCTGGACGTTGATGCTCAGCCTTCACTCTTCTACAGACATCACACTCGTTCACGAATTGATCCATCTCTCTTTTCATGCGAGTCCACCAATAGGATTGCTTGAGGTCATGGTACATCTTGGAGCTTCCTGGATGTATCGAGAGGAGTGAGTCATGTGCTTCGTTCATTATGAGCTTCCTGAGATCACCTTTGGGAACCACAATTCTGTCCTCAAAGAACAAAGTGTCTCTGTCATCAATGCGATAGCACTTGTACTTGGGAGTACCCTTAGCAATACCATGTTTCACTTTCTGCACCATAGCATCACCGAGTTGGGCCTCACGGATTTGATCTTCCAAGGTAGGAGTAACTTGAAGATTGGCAAGAAATCCTTGCGGAACAACTTGGAGGTTGAGCTTCCTGAATGACTCACAAAGTTCAGGATGGAACGGTTTGAGAAGGAGACTGTTGCAATAAGCCTTTCTGCTCAAGGCATCTGCAATGGCATTGGCCTTGCCAGGAGTATACTCAATGCTTGGATCGTACTCTTGGATCATTTCAACCCAATGATTCTGACGGAGGTTAAGGTTTGGCTGAGTGAAGATGTACTTCAGGCTCTTGTGATCGGTGAAGATGTCCACTTTTCTGCCCAACAGAAGGTGTCTCCACGTGATCAAGGCATGAACAACTGCTGCTAGCTCAAGATCATGTGTGGGGGTAATTCTTCTCATTTGGTTTAAGCTGATGCGAAGTGTATGCAACGATCTTCTTGTATTGCATGAGAACACCGCCAAGACCTTGCAATGAAGCATCACAGAACACTTCATAAGGCTTGGAATCATCCGGAGAAGTAAGAACCGGAGCAAAAATGAGCTTCTCTTTGAGTGTCTTGAATGCCACATCACAATCAGGAGTTCATGAGTACTTGACATTCTTCTACAACAGGCTTGAAAGAGGCTTGGCAATCTTGGAGAAGTTCTCAACGAACCTTCTACAATAGCTTGCAAGACCGAGGAAACTTCGGAGTTGTTTGACATTCTGAGGAGGTTCCCAGTTGACAATAGCTTCAACCTTCTTGGGGTTAACAGAAATGCCCTCGGCAGAGATAATATGGCCAAGATAGAGGACTTTATCAAGCCATAATTCACACTTGGAGAACTTTGCATAGAAACGATGCTCATGGAGCCTGTCAAGGACCAAACGGAGGTGCTTGGTGTGGTCTTCTTCATTCTTGGAGAATACCAAGATATCATCCAAATAGGCGAGAACAAATTCATTGGTGTAGGGGTTGAATATGAAGTGCATCATCCGAGAGAAGGTGGGTGGAGCATTTGCAAGCCCGAAAGACATGACCGTGTATTCACAGGAGCCATAACTTGTCCTGAATGCGGTCTTGGGAATATCCTCTTCACGGATACGAATTTGATGGTAGCCCATCCAAAGATCAAGCTTCGAGAAAACCTTGGCTCCTTTGAGCTGCTAGAACAATTTATTGATGTTGGGGAGTGGGTACTTATTCTTTATTGTCTTCTTGTTCAATGGTCGATAATCAACGCAAAGACGTTTTGTGCCATCCTTCTTCTTGACAAAAAGAACACCACAGCCCCAAGGAGAAGTACTTGGTTTGATTAGACCCATGTGTTCTTGCTCGTCGAGTTGCTTCTTCAATTCCTTCAACTCATTAGGAGAAAGCTTGTACGGACGCCGACAGGTTGGCTCGGTACCAGGTTCAAGTTCAATGACGAATTCAACTCTACGGTTGGGAGGCATGCCTGGAAGCTCTTCAGGAAATACATCCTCATATTCACAAACCACCGAAATCTGGGATATGGCATTAATCTCGCCCTTGTCATTGAGAGAAAATAGCCTGATTGTGTTATCTCGAGCTGCGAAGATAATCACGTCTTTGTTAGGATGAGTTATATTGACCTCCTTGTTTGCACAATCAATATTTGCATCATGCTTAGAGAGCCAATCCATCCCAAGAATAAGATCAATGTCTGAGTTACCGAGAACAACTGGAGAGACCAGAAAACTATAGTCGCCCATGTGAATAGTGATATCCGGAGCCATCACATTAGAACTCAATCTCTTAGCAGGAGAAACAACACTCAAAGCTCTTGGCATCACTTTGGTGTTAACATTATGCTTCGATGCAAATGGGTGTGACAAGAAAGAAAGTGATGCACCAGAATCAAACAATACTTTTGCAGGAATTGAGTTAACTGAAAGATTACCCAATATCACATCAGAAGAATTCTCTGCTTGAGCTGCATTCATCAGGTTCACTCTTGCATGCCTGGGATTGTGCTTGACAATAGCATTACTGACAGGTGGAGGAAGCGGAAGGCGCCTTTTGTTGGGACATTTGTTAGCATAGTGACCCTTCTAAGAACACTTGTTGCAAGTAACTTCTGAAAGTGGCCGATGATAAGGACTGCTTGGTCTTGCAGCTTGGAACTAAGACTTGGACTGGTTGCTTGGGTTGGGTGGGTGGGAGAATCCATGACCACCTGAGTGCTTGTTGTTGCTTGGAGGACAGAGCACTGGAGGAGGTGGTAGCCAGAACTTCTGCTACTTGGCAACCACTTGAGAGGAAGAGGAGGAGTGAACAACATCTCTTATCCTCTTTTTGGAAGCTTCACACTTGAGCTGAGCTGCCTCTTGCTTGAGAGCCATGTTGTAGAATTGATCAAATTCCTCTGGCTCGAAGAAAGTGAGTGCAAGTTGGAGTTCATCTTTCAGACCACCTCAAAACTGGTAGATTTTGCTCTTGGCATCGGGAATGTCTTGCTTCGCATAACGGGCAAGATTCTGGAACTTGACATTATATTGATAGACAGACATGGTGCCTTGATTTAGGTTGCGGAATTGCTCACGCATACCTTCAATGACACTCGTTGGAATGTGATGAGAACAGAAATCTCTGCAGAAATCAGTCCACGAGATCTCACGACCACCTCTGGAGTGTTTGTACTGTTGCCACCAATCTGCAGCTTGGTCTTTGAGTTGGAAAGTGGCAAACTTGACATAATCCTCAGGTCTGACATTACTGCACTCGAAATGCTTTTTGATGTATGTGATCCAATCTTCATCATCTAGCGGGTCCACACAGTAACTGAAAGACTTGGGCTGATTTGCCAGGAATTGGTTTAGTGTCGCAAAGTGAGGTTGATTGAACAGATTTCCTTGGCCTTGGTTCCCTTGATTACCTTGATTGGCTTGGAAACTCTGCATCATTTGCATGAGCATCTGAGTGTTTTGATTGGTTTCCTGCATAATTGCTCTCCATGCCTCACACGGAGGAGGGGAAGGAGGACACTCTTCTTCACCCTCTTGGTTCGGGTTGGGAACCTTCTTAGGTGCCATCCTGAAGATGATGACAACCGTTAGCTATTGATGCAATAATAGATAAGCTGAATCAACGGATAGATATTTGCAACATATAGTCTTCACAATGAACATTCGAACAAAAAATTGAACGAATGAATTCCATAGCTTAATGGTACATCAACTTGTCGAGAAGCCACTTGGGAGAACAAAATGATAGAATAAAACAACAAGGTCCAGATGGAACAAATACATAATAGAGGTTTCGTCGCACATGTTCGTGCTGAATGCCCCATGGCACGTGTTACAAAGGGCCTTGCGATCCCCGGATCAGCATAGCCAAGGATCCTTTAAGATGCAACTCCCAATTGGAAGAGCGCCCATGAAACCTCTTCACTAGATGTTGAACCCCAAACCTTATACCATGCACCCGTTGGAAGATTACCTAAGAGCTACTTGAAACCCACCTATTAATTCCCGAAGCTTTCCGATTATGCAATCTGGTGTTGGGGATACAGGGGAAGCATCGCGCACTCAACTCTAAACCTACATCCAGTTGTATCCATCCATCAACACATAACCAGTCATCTTCGGAAACTGTTTACCTCGGACCTTTGAAACGCATCCACTATACTAGCTGTGGCAATACTCCCGAACTATCTCCCCAGACATGCATAGAAGAGTTTTCGATGTCGGAGAACCGCTACGATACATTTGTGGCGACAACACCTCGGAGCTCAACTCCCCGGGACACTGCCACAACCCCTAAATGACAGGAGGCATCGAGAACAATGTTCTCGTCTCAAAGATATCAGAACAATCCAAACAATACCCGCGTGATCCTAAAAAAAATTGGTGAAATTTTGAGAATAGTGCAGTTACAACAACGTCAGGAGACCTCACCAGAGCGATGAAGGGGATGAGGAGTAAAAGGAAATCCTACTCTCCGATATATATATAAGACTCAAAACATTTTGTGTGTGTGTTCCTAGACTCAACCGTCAGCGGTTCGATCAATCAGGGTGCTCCTAGGTTGGAGAAGGCTCTGAATACCAACTTGTAATGCCCAGGATGCGACTATATCTCCTACGTGTCAAGGCACGACTTAGAGACATAAGCGCATTCTGGAATGATCGCAAGGGTGGTATCTTTGCACAACTCATGTAAAAGTTCAGGGATGAAAGAGCAAAATAGTTGGCTTACAGTCGCCACGTAACACAATGAATACAATAACATACATTCATCCAAATAACACAGGGTCTGACTAGGGACAAAATCCAAACGAGAAAAGATACCACAAATCACAAGGCCTGATCGCTCCTAGTAGGAACCACTACTGATCGTTGGGATACGAGACATAGTAATGACCACGCTCTTCATCGAATTCCCATTGAAGTTCTGATCCATCTCCTGCATCGTACTCGGCGGTACCTGCATCTGGTGGGTGTAGTAATCTGTGAGCCATAAGAACTCAACAATCCCATTCCCGGGTATCAAAACTAACAAAGCCTTAGGTGTGGAACATGTATTAAAGTGTCTACAGCAAGCACTAAGCAACTAGCTTACGAGTTTAGAGCGAGATGAGAATATGTGCCAACGATCGCCAATTTGATCAAGAAGTGATCCTAGCTACTCACGTTCATACATAACCCCACCGTGTTCACTTTCCGAAGCCCTTCGAAAAGAGACCATCACGGTTACTCACACATGTAGTGTATTCTTAAGGATATGGTGTCAATTTATTTACAACCGGATATTAACAAATTCCCATCTGCCACATAACCGCGGGCACGGCTTTCAAAATTTCAAAACCCTGCAGGGGTGTCCCAACTTCGCCCATCACAAGCTCACGATCTGCGAAGCCGCAACTCCAAGGTGGGAAGACCCGAGTATTCTCGGAATCCCGTGCTCAAGATATTTTGACAAAGGTAAAACTAATCCAGCAAAACCTCCGGGCGTGCCGACACCCTGATAGTAGCCACGTGTATCTCATCTCAGGCCACAACCGGATGGGTCAAGCTACAGGTATATACCAGACCTCGGGTTCCCCAAGACCAACACTCATGAGGAGCACTGGCCCGGTTTGTAAAATTAAGTCCTCGGGGTCCGTAAAGTCCCTATGCAAGTTATTTAGTTATGGCAAAAGGTAAAACCAAAGTTGGGCCTCGCTGGAAAAGCTTTAAGCAGAGCGAATTATCAATGGGGGCCCATAAACCCCAACCATGTTTGGAACGCAAAATAAAGGAACATAACACCGGTTTATCGGGTCCTAAGGTGGCATGAGTGGAACAAAACACCAAGCAGAAGGCCAAGCCTTCCACCCATTACCAATATATAGGTGCATTAGTTTAAAACAGATATATATTGTGTTATCCCAATAAACAAGTCCGAGCGTGGAGCAATCTTCAAACTTCACCTGCAAGTAACAACGCTATAAGAGGGGCTGAGCAAAAGCGTACTTAGCCATTCAACGGTTTGCTAGGAAGGCGGTTAGAGTGTTTCATGGCAACAATGGGAGGCTGACAAACAGGAATAGGCATCGAGGCGCTAAAGAACGAGACAACTAGCTTAGGCAAAGATAGAGGTGATATCGGGGAACGATCATCTTGCCTGGTAAGTCGTCGGTGGGATGGCAAGACGGCTCCTCAAACTCAGTCTCGACAAGATCCTCGAACTCGGTATCGGCTCCCGGCTCTACCCAACACAAGAGCACAACAACGGTGTAATATCAAACATGATGCAATGCGCAATCAACATGGTGCAAGACATGACATAGGAAGCAAGTATGATGTGCGTATGCATGAGGATGCTCTTGAGCCTAAGTAGAAGATGATGAAAATGGCTTCATCTTGGGTAACCAAGCAAGCCACTGGAACGATGGGAAGATTTCGGTCGAAAACGATATAAAGATCATGGGAAATAGATGTACGGTTTGCAAAAGACAAGCAAAACAAGATGCAATGCAAAACTGCAGTTAACAGCAACATGGCATCTTTGGAGCAATATATAATTATGCTACAACACCCAAACATGAAAACAAGAGGCATGGATGTAAAATAGGCATGATCCTTAACAAGCATGAACTTAGAGCACACCCAAAAACTTACTGGAACATAATTAAACAAGCATGGCAAGATTCAATAAGTTTACAGATTTCTCAGACTTAGTGAAAATTACAAGGCATGGCAGCAACAACAACAAACAGTCATGTTTGCAAGCTTGTGCAACTCATCTCAAAGCATAGCATGGCATGGGAATATAACCAACAACAAAAAGACATGTTTGTGAAGCTACTCATGTCAAGAACATGGTCCTAGGATGCATAGAACACTAGCTATTCACATGGCAAAACAGAACTTGCTAATAACATGCTGACAGAAACATTTTATAGCCACTTGAGAGCAAGAAAACAATAAGCTACAACAAGCCATCATGCAAGCAAAAGGCATGGCAATAACAGACATAACATGCTCTTCAAGAATAACCACATGGCTACTTCTACAACATACTAGAACATGTCCCAAACATCATGGCAAAAGTGCAAAAGTTTATCCAGACTTAGCAAAATCTGGGCATGCTGACAGAAACATTTTGAAGCAACTAGAGGGTTTCAGAAGAATAAGCTACAACATGGCATCATGGCAAACAAGAGAATGGATAGCTAGAGCATAACCTATACATCAAGGAACACCCACTGGACAACTCTAAACATGCACAACAATGATGGTGGCATCATGGAAACATGGCATAAAAATTAACAGGTTCACACTTAGCAGAAATTTAACATCACGATGGCATGTTAACAAGCTTGAAGCACTCATCTCAAGACATATCATGGCATGAAAATGAATCTATCTTGTAGAGCACATTCCAATGGGCAAAAACCCTGTTGACACCTAGCTCATATGACCCATGTATTAATATACACAAACAAGAAAAAACATCATCTCGTAACAATTCCAGAAACTTATCAGCCACATGCACTTTTGCAACAGGGTTAAACATAGCATAATCCAACCTAACATATATGCAAATGCACCCATCATGAAGTGCATCATAAGACGAATATTTTGACATATCATACACTCCATTTGGACCAACATGCACAAAGTTACTAGCTCACGAACATGCCAACAAATTTACACAGACAACAAGTGCTGAAACAGTTACATCATGAAGCACTCTTGCCACGAATATTAAGACATCTAGATGAACCCTAACATGCAGGGAACTGATGCTAATATGTAGAGCATGTCGATACGAACATTTTGATATATCATACATGCAAAACGGAGCACCGAGCACAAAGTTACCACATGACGAAGGAGGCAACAAAATTACAAAGATCTGGGACTTGGTGGTATTTTACTTCCGAGAAAGTCAACGCAGGACGGAGGGATCTGGGACAGGACGATGCGGGATCGGTACACGGCGTGTTTGGTTCGGTGGGTGGGTGGATCTGATCCACCCACCGTTGTATTCGGGCGGAGCAGAGCGGATCCGGGTTGGGCGACGGACTTACCAGACCTGGCCGGCGGCAGTGACAATGACGTGATCGACGGGATCTGAGGCGGCGGCCGACGAGGCGGCGAGGCGCAGCTCGGAGCTGCGCCGGCAGGCATGCTTGACGGCGAGGCGGCGCCTGATTGGAGTTGCGGCGGCGGGGCGCGCGGGCGAGCACGGCGCGGTGTGCGGCGGCGTGGAGCAGGTAGCCGGCGAGCACGGCATGGCGGCGACCTGGCGTGGCGGCGGCGAAGGCGCGGGTGGAGCACGGGGCAGAGACGGGCTGGCGGCGGACGGCGGTCGGACCGCGGGGGCCGGCTTCGGGCCGAGCGGGCCCGCGGAGGCGCGGTGGGAGGTGTGCGGCGAAGTCGACAATGCATATATTGCCATAAATGGAATTGTTACATCCGGGGCGTTACACCTTACATGAACACAACCTACCAGGAAGGAGAAGATGGTTTTACTTTTAGCATCCCAGATAAAAATTAGATCCTGGATACCTTGAAAGCTATGAAAAGGAATGCTTCACCGGGACCGGATGGATTTAATGTGGAGTTCTATTTGGTTACATGGGATTGGATAGATGATGACATAACCAAGGTAGTCAGATACTTCTACATACAGGGTATTGTTCCTAACCATTTGAATGATACTCATATTGTTTTGATTCCTAAGAAAATTGCTCCCCTAGTCCCTCAAGATTTTCGGCCCATTAGTCTTTGCAATGTGATTTACAAAGTTATTGCTAAAACTTTAGCAAACAGGCTTAAATCGCACCTGCCTAACTATATTCATCACTCTCAGCAAGATTTTATACCTGGTAGAAGGATTAGCAATAACATCATCATCGCGCAGGAAATTACCCATTCCTTTAACCTTAAATCTTGGAATAGCCCTGCTTTTATGGTTTAAATAGATCTTGCCAAGGCTTTTGATAGAATTGAATGGGATTTCATTGTTAAAACTCTTGCCCGTAAAGGACTGCATGGTCATTTCATAAATTTAATTTATGCTTGCATGGCTATACCCAATTTTCTTAGTTATCATTAATGGTCAGTCTTATGGCCGCTTTCAAAGTAGTAGGGGCATAAGGCAGGGATGCCCTTTGTCCCCTTACTTGTTCGTTCTGGCCATCAATGAGTTGTCAATCTCTTTACAGGAAGCCATGCTCGCTGACCACTTATCAGGGATTGTTTTAGGGCCAGGATGTCCTCCTATTCACTCATTAATGTTTGTTGATGATTTACTAATTTGTGGACAAGCTACAGTTGAAGAAGCTACTCATATGCTCCGAATTCTTCAAAGATTTTGCAACCTTTCAGGTCAAATGCCAAACTGAAGCAAATCTGCTATTATTTTTAGCAGGAATGTCAATGCCATCAATAAGGAGGGTACTAAAAGAATTTTTCTAGTGCAGGATATTACGATAGTTCTATCTATTTAGGACATCTTTTAATCCTCCCTGACAAGGATAGATCCAGTGCTTATGATTTTGTTGCCGACAAATTTAAAGTTAAATTGACTGGCTATAAGGCCAACAAACTTTCACATGCAGCTAGATTAACTCTGATCAATTCAGTTTTCGCTTCCATCCATGTCTACTATATGTCAAATATCCTTTTCTCTAGGAAACTTATTGCCAAACTTACTTCTATCATTAGGAATATTTGGTGGACGGGAATAAAAGAAGACCCATCCAAGAAAGCTCTTTGCCTTAGGGCATGGAAGGACATTTGCACCCCAAAAGTTGAAGGGGGGCTAGGAATCAAGAACATCCAAGCAGTAAATAGAGGCCTAATCCTGTCAGCAGCTTGGAGAATTCCAGAGGAACCACAAAGTTTTTTGTCATAGGTACTTAAATCTAAATATTTTCCTGATACTTCTATATGGAGAGCAAAAACAACATTCCAAAATCAGGTTTCTGGGCTTCAACTCTCAAGGTAAAGCACATTCTTTATGCAAATTCAATTTATCAAATTCTTGATGGTAATTCCTCTGTTTGGAGCACTCCCTGGTTTCCTCATTGGCAATCGATTTATGAGCATTTACAAATTCATCCGGGGCATTATGTCTATCCTTCCAAGATCAAGGATTTATGGAACAAAAACCAAAAAACATGGAATACTAGTCTTATTTATAAATTTTTTGACTACGAAATGGCTAACAACATCATGCAGGTGCCGATTATTCAACATCAGGGAGCTGATATCCTCTGTTGGAGATTACATCCTTCAGGAAAATGTACTTCAAAATCAGCTTACAAAGGATGCCTCCAAGATTTACAACAGCAGGGATCTCCATTACCTAGACATGTATCTCAAGAAATCAAGCAGTTGCTCAAGCAGGTGTGGAAAGATAAGACCATGGTTCCAAGAGTACAGACTTTTGCATGGAGGCTCTTGAGGAAAGCTCTTCCAATAGGTATGAGAGCAGGGAAATATTCCAAGCATATTAAGAAAGGCTGCATTAGGTGTGATCAGGACGAAAATGACATGCATCTTTTCTTTACTTGTCCCTTTGCAAAAGCAGCCTGGGTTGCTCATCCCTGGTTTATTTAATCTGAAATCCTCTGTAACAACTATACTAGCATTGTAGAAATTATTCATGCTCTTCTTAACTCAGGGCACCCCCAGGCCTCTCTTATAAATATAATGACTTTTCTTTGGTGCATATGGAAGGTGAGGAATGATGCACTCTTTGACAGGAAAGAAACAAAACCAACACAGGTGCACCAAGCAATGCAAGCCATCCTAGAGAACCAGGAGCTAGTTTTTCAGATTGATCCTGCGAAGCAGTGCAATGATCAAAATTCGCAAACAAATGCATCTCTAAATTCTCAGAAGCATGTCAATACAGCTCCAATTCAAATTATGAGCTCAAGGTGCAAGATATATACAGATGCGGCATGGAAAGCAGGAAAGCAAAACATTGTGGGAATTGGTGTACTCATCTACTTTGAAGATGAATAGCGGCAAATTGATGTGTGTACTTGCTTTGGAAAATCAGATTGACTCCCCGCTTCAGGCGGAAGCGAGAGCACTTCAGGTAGCAGGTCAGATAATAGCTGAATTGGAAATAAATGAGGTTACATTTCTTACAGATAACTAGACTTTGGCGCATGCCGCATCATTGAGAGATATTCGTAACAAGCCTGGCCATTGGGAAATCAGGAATTACTTAGCTAACTTCTTTGCTGCCACTCATCAGATTCGAACTGATGTTCGTTACATTCCCAGGGAACTTAATAGGAAAGCGCATGTCAATGCAGCCAATGCATACTCTTCAGCTCCCAATGATTACTCTATTTTAGTTTGTAAAAGCAGATCTCATGCAGCTGATCAATGTCCTATGCTTCATAAGCTATGAAATCTCGATTTGGAACACTGTAAAATCTCAGTTGTAACTTGCGCTTGAGATCAATGAAAGGTGCCGGTGGCACCACCCCCTTGTTCAAAAAAAAAAAAAACCAGTCTCGGCAGCAACAAGCGGCAGGTCAAATCGGTTTGCAGCAGCAATTCGGCGACATAGGTCACGGGCGTGGAGGCTGACTGGCGCGTCCGACAACGGCGGCGGCGTGTCCTGCGCGAGGTCTCGACAAGACATGTGGCGATCGACGAAACATAGTAGGCGGCAGCGTGCAGCAGCAGCGCGTTACGAACGGCCCAAGGCCCAGGCATGCATAAGGACCAGCAGCGGAGTAGCGCTAGGGAGGGCAAGGCGTGTAGCCTGGTGCAGCCTAGGAGCAGCAGCTCGCTGTTTAAAGCCCAATGAAAAGCGTGGTCGAGGTGCGGCTGGAAAATCCTATTCGCCGCTCTGTGCGGCGAACTGTCGAGGGACCGCACAGAGGAGCGCCGCGAGCGACCCACATGGACCGGCCTACTTATACTTACGTCCAACCGGTTTTGTGAACCTTCTAGAAGGTTCCCCGAACCTGTTTTTTTTTCTGTATCGTTTTTTTCTGGTTCTTTTCGGATTTCTATTTTTTTCTATTTCGTTTTTTCCTTTTCTGTTTCTTTTATTTTTTTTTAGTTTCTGTTTCTTTTCTTTATGTTTTTTTTAATTCACAACTTTGCAAAATTTGTTCGCAAATTTAAGAAAAATGTTTGTTTCTCAATTTTTTTTGTGAGTTCCAATAAATGTTCCTATTTTTCAAAATTGTCCATGTTTTAAAATTTTGTGTGCATTGGAAAAATGTTTAGGAATTTCAAAAAGTGTTCCAGCTTTCCAAATTTGTTCACAAATTTATAAAATGTTCATGTTTTCAAATTTTGTTTACAAATTGAAAAATGTTCGTAAATTCCATAAATTTGTTTGGGACTTTGAAAAAATGTTCCCGTTCCAAAATTAGTTCACAAATTTCAAAAAATGTTCTTATTTACGAGTTTGGTTTGGAGTTTCAAAAATTGTTTGCAAATTTTTAAAAATGTTCGTTTTTTTCAAATTTTGTTCTGGTGTTTCAGAAAATGTTCACCTGCAAAAGTTGTTCGTGTTTTCAAAGTTTCTTTTCAAATTTGAAAAATTGTTCATGTTCAGTTTTTTGGGTAGTTTAAAAAAATGGTTCCATTCTAAAAAATATGTTCGCGTCTTCAAAATTCGTTTGTGTGTCCAAAAATGTTCGAATTTTATCAAAATTTGTGAAAAAAATAATGTTCGCGTTTGATAAAACATTTACGTTTTTTTTTTGAAAAAAAAAGTTCTGTGTTCGAATTTTCGAAAGATGTTCGGATCAGCGTTTGAGTTTTCTTAAGGTTTCGCAATGTTCTGTGATCAAGAAAGCTAGCTAGCTCAACTGGTTCGAATCATCTCTCGGAAGCAGCAGGTCTACTGTTCGATTCTTGGAGCGAGTGAACAGGCAACGGAGTGCGCGGTCAAGCGCCTCATGAAGGATCGGACACAGCGCAGGGTGGAGCATGATTGCAGTCGGACATACACGGCTGGGGTCGGACATGACAGTTTGATGGATCGACGGGGATGTCGGTCAAAGCAGAAGACGGCGGTGATTTCATCGACGATGACATAGGAGCGTGATGCTGATGGTGGCCGACTTCTGGGGCGTGGAAACACGTGATGCAGGTCTGAGGGCTTGTGCGACTTTGACAAGACTGTAGCGCAGGGTTGATTTAAGGCAGTGTACACATGAGTGCTTGAAGTCGATGGGGCGCGAGGGTAGCATGGCCAACTACATGGAGTCATGTTGAAGGTGGAGCTGGAGTCCGAGGGACGACTTCACTCTGTGCTGATGGAGGGGCTACGGCGTAAATGCATGGAGAGTCGAAGCCTATTTCAGCGAGATAGCGAGAAACACGCGGATTGGACTGGGGCCCAGTGGTCTGATGGAGGCGTGATACTCGGCATCGATCGGTGATGATTGGTGGTTCTCTGCAGTAGGGGTTTGAGTGGTGTGGGTTCGCGACCCGAGAGACTCGACCAAGACAGCAGAGGCTCGACGCGGTGATAGCGGCGAGGCGTGCGGTAAGCACGGGACACAGTGACAGACCAATGCACTAATGGTGAGACATGTGGTCAGACAAAGTGTGCAGTGGTGCTAAAGCAGTGTTGACGAGTACCATGTTCAAGTTGGTGACTGGGTTTATTGGTGCCGGTTGATAGACGAGAGTTGACCATGCGGAATCTGAGAAAGGGGCGGAAAGTCTAAAATTGTCAAAAGCTGAAAGAGTACATGGCCGTATATTCTGCGGTGTTTTAGTGTACATGGAAAAGTGCGGATGACTAGTACAGAAGGAGGCGGAGTGCTATAGTTGTGGGATATGTCAGAGACTATCCGAGAAAAGGATGAGACAACTGTGAATTTGACTCAGGGTGACACGGGACGACGGTGAAATTCCTTCAAGTTTCAGACAGACGGTCAAGAAAGAGTGATGATGTTGAGTTTAGGTAACTCTTATATGTGGCGTCCAATATGTGAGTTGTTCACTTCACGCAGGTCAATGCTCGGTGTGTGAAGGCGTTGAGCGGATACTCTGTAAGTTGGGAGCACAAGGTAGAGTAATGAGGAACTTAATTTTGCTCGAATGTTAACTTTGAAGAAGACGAGAAGGGACTACAATTGCAGGTGGAGTCACGTGGAGTCTGGGAGTAGCAGCGGTGCTCATGGTGTATCTCAAGTCCAATGTACATGAAGGTTCGACGCGCGGATGAATCCAATGTGGTGGAGAATATTCGTCAAGGTGAAGTTTGTTAGAGTTGTGTCGAATATTATTGTACAAGCTAGGTTACAGTTGGACTTGAAGTCGTACGGTGTGTAGATAGGATATGAAGTCGTGTCCAAATAGGACACTTGTATCCTAGGCTTCTCATATATAGCGGATGTAGACACACGATGTAAGATATGCCAACACAATAGCACAGCGGTCGGGGTGCGGTATTATGACGGTGTCACGGGAAGGAGCGTCCGTAGTCAGGCCTCGGGTTATAGCCATGATGATGAAACTCGTTAGCAAATCTCGGTGTTGTGCTCATCTGATTACTTGGTTTTCGGTAGATTGACGGTGCGCCTCGGAATAATTCTAACAAAGACGTCCAGCGCCGGCTTCAGGTTTGCACGTCCGCTCCCGTAATGGTGTTGTCTCAAACGCCACAGTGAAATCCCCATTCCGATTAACAGCCCAAACATGTATAAAGCCACCAGTGGGCACAGCAGAATGACAAACACGACGGCTAGAATCGCCGTTAGAACAGGTCCTAACCCGTGGTTGCTGCTCACCATGACACATCCCAGAAATGAGTACCCTAGATAGCTCAGCTTTTCAGTCAGAAAAACATCGAAGATCCTGTAGTGTGTGGCCCCAGGTGAGATAAGGATGACATAAGATCAAGACACAATACTCCCTTCATCTCAAAATAAGTGTCTTGACCTTAATACAACTTTACACTAGAGTTAGTATAAAGTTGAGACACTTATTTTGGGACGGAGGAAGTACTTTTCAAGAGATGGATTCTAGAGGGAATCAAATGCTGACAAGACGACCTACCCAGCTGTCTGAACGAGGGTAATGAATGTAAGGTACCAAAAATCCTTCTGCCGCAGTTCGGAGACGAAGCCACCTAGAAGTACGACGGTGGTCCAAGTAAGCACCAGGAAACCTAGGCCTTTGACAGCCATGGACAGGTAGCCCATGAACAGGGCATAGTTGTTGGCAAATACTACTTCCATCCACACTTTGTCCTCAACAAGCTTCCGACCAAAAAGAAAATGAAGAAACTTCCCAAGGCGCGACATTCTGCTCCCTGAAGGGTCGATATAATTACCATGTGCATGCTCGATCAGTTCGCCAAATTATGGATATAAACGTTTTGGGAGAAGATGATGCTAGCTAGCTAGCTAAACCACTCCGTGAACTATCGGTGCAGAAAAGTAAACTGAGAAATGTAGAGAAAATCGTATGCTCCTATGCACTCTGAGCAATTCATCTTACCTGGGAGAAGTGGAGGCTCCGCTTAGGCTGGTGCAAGGAGGAGAGGAATGTAACTCAGCTTAGACACATTAGGCAAACCAGGAAGGAACTAAAAGAGCAGCTGCAGATCACGGCAAGCTGAACAGAGTCTTTAAACTAAACTAACAATGCTTTGAGCCTCGGGGGAGTAAATTATATAGTACTTATCTTTATCTTTACTTTGACTATATCTATCCTCTATCTGTATATACTAATATTTCGAGAAGGGACAGTGGAGATCTAACGGTCAAAAAGGGGCGGTCCAGATCGATTATCCTAACTTGTTTTTCCTTGCTTTGGATTATTGCGAAGATACGAGCTGTGTAAAGCCCCTCCACGTCAGACAGAACAAGGCCTAGAAGGGCATCAAAGCACCTGGGGATGCCTTGCAGGCTAGTACGGAGTATATATATGAGAGCAATCAAGTCTCAGTCCAGTAAAGTTGGCTCTCTCACTTCGACACCTCCCCCGCGTCGCCCGCGTCTGGCGACACGGGGGAACACTCGCCGCCACCAGGAGCTTTCCCGTCTCAGTCACAACCGCATCGCCATTGCCGGAGGGCCGGCCGGCGAAGCCTAGCCGCGCCCAGGGATGACGGCGGCGGGGCGAGGTTTCCCCCACCCCTTTCCTGCGCCGGACCCCGCATCGCCGCCGCCTCCCCGCAACGCCGCCGCCGGATGGCCGGCCGGCGTGGCCGCGCTGGGACTGAGGATGGTCGCCCGCCCCAGACCACCTCGCGCCGGAGCTCCCCACCACCACCACCTCGCGCCGAAGCTCCCCACCACCACCACCTCGCGCTGGAGCCCCCCTTCCTCCCATGGCCCCAGATCGGATCGGGCGTGCCATGGGCTCTCCCTCCCGTCCAGCTGCTGCGGCCCCCTCCTGCTGCTCCGGCGCGGCGGTGCGGCCTGCTTGCGGTGACCCTCCCCCGTTCGTCTCCTGTCTCCCATGGGCGCAGCTCTTGCTGCTGTTGATTGGGGCGGATGTGGCCTTTGGGCAGTGGCGGATCCAGAAATTGAACTTAGCCGGGGCGAAACATTTAAGGTGTAAAATTTTTGATTGACAAAAGCAAACACGCTGAACCAAATATCATAAAATTCAAATATGAAGCTGGTTGCGCTTGCTGATTTTGCAAACTGCAGCTCATGCGTGTTTGCACGAGCTCGATGATCTGCCGCCGCTGCCTGAGACTGCTTCTTTTGGTTCCCCCATCCGTGGATCTAGATCAGGTGCCCGGCGGCGGTGGCCCGGCGAGCCGGTGGGGGCGACCAGCGGCGGCTAGGTTACGCTCGCAGTCTTGCTGGCTGCCTAGCTCGATTGGGGTTTGGGGATTTTCCCGTGAGTGCTTGTACATGGGTTGTGCTTGTGCAGTCGTGCTAACTAGTTTGGGGCTATGGGCTGGGCTTTGTGTGGCCGTTTTATCTAGTGCAAACCCCACATGTATTAGCCCATGTACAAAACGAACCGTATTTTTGTATACGCTGATTTCGGCTACCCGGGGCGGCCGACCATAGTCGCCCCTACCTTGGCGCCGCCACTGCCCTTGGGTGTGGTGGTCGGGCAGTCCGGGGCTCGGTCCTGGCTCGGTGCAGGTCTCCCTCTGTCCCTGACGGCGCCTCCTCCGAGCTGCCGCAACGACTTGCGTATGTGTGGTCGCGGCGTCCTTTGGCAGGCGGCTGAAGTTTCATGGTGGTTCTTTGTCGGCACTGCTCTAGTCCCGGCGTCCACGGACATGCGTTCTCCAGTGTCCATGGTTTGCTGGCGTCCCCACTGGCGCAGCCTCGGCCCCGGCTGACCGGTTGCTGCGTCCCTTCCAGCATCTTCGGTTCGCCGGAGTCCTGGTGGCTACGCCTCCAGCAACACAGAGCCGCGTTCCCTTCCGGCTCCAGTTTGCCGGTGGCGCTGGTCGCCATCCTACCATCTGTGTCGGCTCTCTGCCATGCTGCCTCTTCAACCCCGTCCACCTACACGCCACCAGTTGCAAAGCTCGCGTTTTTGCCGATAGCAGGTGCAGCCCCACCCTCCTTCTGAGGTAGCGGTCGACAGGCATGTTGACTCTTGCATCTTCAGGTCCTGATCTGGTGGATATGGGATTGCTCGGACTCAGGTCAGGCGAAAGCCATGCTCGATGCTGGCAGCGGCGACACCAGCGGATGTCGTTTCCCTTCCTGGAGGCGCTGTCATGACCTGTATCCGAGCCCCTCTTCGAGTATCAGGGGAAACCCTAGGTCCGGCTTTTCGGATCGGATGGCGACGGCGTCACGACGTCGTTCCCCTTTTTGAAGGCGCTATCTTGCTCGCTCGCGGAGTCTCCGGTGTTGGAATTGAAGATGTTCGATGTTGTGTTTATTTGATCCGCTACTCTAGTTTTAGGCTTAGTGGGTTTAGCTGTGTGTTTCTCCCTGTTCGGGCTGACCACCCCTTCTGTTCGGGCTGACCACCCCTTCTGTCTGCTCAGGGTACCATGTGCATGCCTCCTTGTGTTCATGTCATGTGTTGTATCCTCGATTGTACTCATTCTCCTTCTATCTATCAATGAAAAGATACGCAAGCTTTGCGTATTCGAGAAAAAAATACGGAGTATGTATGTTTGGTCACTGTTTACCAAGGAAGGCAGGCAATCATTGAGATACTAATTCAAATAAATGTTGTTGGCTTTAGCGCACATGCCAAACCACAATAAACCATACATACATACACTGTCCCTTGCACACACAAATACTCCTATATACTCCCTCCGTAAACTAATATAAGAGTGTTTAGATCACTATTTTAGTGATCTAAACGCTCTTATATTAGTTTACAGAGGGAGTACCTAAATACACACAAACCATAAACCACAATAAACCAAAATAATACTCCTATATACCTAAATACACACAAAATAATACTCCTATATACCCAGTGGCGTAGCTGTAGGGTGGCCGGACCACCCTGGAATTTGGCCCATTAGTTTAGTACTTCTATGAAAAAAAGAAACATACCCAGGCCCAAATCATGTCTTAGCCCAGCATGTACGCGTGTATGTACGCTGATTGTTCCCAACTCCCCGTCGTCTCCTTTTCCTCTGGCGATCTGGACTCTAGAAGTCTGAAAGACTGAAACCTAGCGCCATCGCCCAGTGTAAGGCCGGCACTCCGGCAGCTCATAGGCCGATGGTGACGGACTGGCGGCCGGCGAAGGACGCGCGTCCTGGTGGCCGACGAAAGAAGCGTGCACACACACATAGGTACAGCCCCGTGCAGTGCGCACTAGTTGTTTTCAATTCAGAGTAAGATTTTTGTTCTTTTCTAATTCAAAGCTCAATTTCCTTTTGCTATGAAGATTTGAACGATTTGTTGAGAGTGCAAGCTTTAAAGTTTTTTTCAATTGATAATTTGTCAATTGAACCGATTGAATCATTAGGGCTTTGTTCCAACTGAGTTAATATAATAACTTTTTTGTACAACTGTTGCAAAAATGAAGAGGACAGGAGACATTGCATTCGTTTTTTATATGGATCCGGCAAATAAGGTGTGTTATATTTTAAGCGAATGTAAGGCTTAAACATGAATTTTAATATGCTTTGATAGACCTTATTGATATATTCTGTGTGCATATGTTGGTTTGATAAATTTGTTGTGTAATTTTTTTGTGCCAATTGGACCACCCTGACATAAAATCCTGGCTACCCCACTGTATATACCTCAATACACACAAAATAAGATAGATGGCTACTTCTCTTAGCCATAGTCTGGGAATGCTATATTCCAACATTCCTTAAAAACAAGATCGATGCTATGAAAATGTTACTTTCAAATGCATTTTGGAGCTATGAATTTTATTTTATTTTTGCCATGACTTCCACCAATGTGATTTTGTGATGAAACTTCCAACATTCCTTAAAATTTGTCACAGTTTTTTTTTTTTTCATATTTTACTGTTCACACCAGGAACATTTGGGCTTGAGATTAGAAAGGTACTTTCGGACTTAATGTTGTTGTCAGTGTCAAAAAACTGTCTTACAATTTGAGACAGTTTGCAGCACTACGATAGGATCTTGAGTGACATGGGTATTGACAAGATCTTCGGGATGGGGTTGGTCTTCCACGACAACCTCCCTAGCTTCGACGGTAAGGCTACCACACCATTGGTTGCCTTGTGACTGAGTGTTCGGTTGTATCTCCACTGAGAGCATCTCCAACGCTGATCCCTAAATTGTCCGCATCCGTTCAGACCGAGTGGTTTAGACGTATTTTGACATCCAACGCGGCACCCATATCCACGGACTCGTCCGGACGCCCATTTGCCCGCAAGCCGGAGGCAAACCAGCGGGGCTTTACGGTCTGGACACCCCGGACCCACCCAAAACCCCTTGCCCGCGCGAAGCAGTTGCCACACACTCATGCCTGTCAAGGCCGCTCTAAAGCGCAAGCACCGCATTCATGCCGGACCGGAGCACACGCGACCTCTCATTGGAGCCGGCAGTAAAGCAGCACACCGACCAATAGCGCCGCCCATGCGCGTCCCGATGTCCGCGCCTTTTCAATAACGGAGAGACCTGACCGGACGATTCTCTCCGCATGCAAACGTCACCCGTCCGTCCGCCTGCCGGCATTAAACAAGCGTGGTTGTCGAGAAACCCACTCTAGCGCCAACATTCACATAACCCACCGCTTGGCCCAACAGGCGCCCGCTATTTATACGTCGTCAGGCTCAGCAAGATCCGCACCACACCTCCTCTCTCAATCTCCTTTGTGCACCACACCAGCCATGACCTCAAGCTCCAAAACACCGTGGGACAACCTCTTCACCGAATAGAAGTAGGAGCTGGACGACACTGCGGCCGGCTGGCAGGCCCACCCAGCAGGATACAGGCTGGCTTGCCTACAAGCTCTGCGAAGGGCAGCGACGCCGATGAGACAATGGACGAAACAGGCGACGAGGAGCCGGCGCCATCGCCCTTGCTAGTCCATGCTGGCATCACCTTGGAGCAGGCGCAGGCGCAGGCACACTTCACCAACATGATGGCGGAAGAGCACGAGGTGGCTTTCCATTAGCCGCAGGAGGACCAAAGGTACAACCTCCGGCTCCTTGATGAGTACCGGCTCACAGGGAACAAATCGCCAACGACCATGCGAACGACAACGCCGTCAGAACCATGGTGGCGAATGATCCAGGCTTCCTAGATGAGCAGCGGGCGCTGCTTCTGTCCTAAAGCAGCTGGCGCAACATCCGCCACAAGCGATGGCGGTTGTACGCCATGCAGGCAGAGACGAACGAACTATTCTCGGAGATCGACCGGGGGTGGCAGGCGCAGGCGACCGCAGACGGCGCCAGCTCCACATCGGTTTTGCGTCTGGCAGCAGCGACCACGAGACCGGCCCGTCCACATCGGGCGCCGTCGACACGCCAAGGCTTGGGTCCTAGGAAGGCCACTATTCCCTCCTGCAAAAGCTTCCCTTTCTGCCTTTCCGGGGCTCATGGCCGACCGGTGAGCTTGTCGAACATGTGGGGAGACATGATGTGGGAAATGTGTGTCGCCGCAGCCGGCGGTCATTTAGACTAGGTTAAAAAAGCTTAGTCTGCTATTGTTTAATTGAAAATTTGAAATATATCAAAAATGTAATGAGTTATGTCCGGTTTAAATGAAAATCATCCGGTTTGCACGGACATGATTGGATGGCGGACTCTCGTTTCACTGGACGTGGACATGATACTATGTACACGATGCTATGTTCGTTTCAAGGTCCGCGTTGGAGATGCCCTGACATGTCCGCGTTGGAGATATGTTTGGAATGACGATGTGCAACGATTAGAGAGCGATGAAAACAGACTATCGGTGATGTAAATTGGGGGGGGGGGGGGC
>LR738709.1:92558188-92618767 GCA_902687465.1 Secale cereale
GGGGGGCAAATGATTGCCTCGATCGACTGGCTGCATGCAAAGGCCATCGGACGGCTCACGGGCTGCATATCAGACCGATGCAAGGGTAGCCGTACTAAATACAAGATCATTGATGACGTGCGTTGTCATGTTTGTCTATTTTAACCATAATAAAATATTGAGATTAAAGCAAATATAACGAGGCATTTAAATTGTAAGTTAAAATGAGACAAATTTGTAAGGCATCATGGCTAGCTTCACCATTCCTTTTATTTATCCCTAGTATACTTTCCTTATTACATCGTGCACGAGTTTAGCCAACAAAAAGATAAGGGGTTCATAGATACAGTTGCAAAATGTGTTACGATATCCCTAAAAAAACAGTTATGATCTGTATCAAAGCAAAACCTAGCTAAACTTTAGGTTACCCTGGACAATGGCCAAACTCTGTTCCACATTTTCCTTGTTGATGTGATTTGTTAGTAATTTAAGAATTGAGCACCTTCTTTTGGTGTTTTTTGGTTTTGATCTAAAATAAAAATTAGATGGTTATTAGAGGAACAATTTTTTTAACTCCTTTACGCTCAATATGGTGGCAGCAGTGTATACAGAGAAAACAGAAGTGCGGCATGAATCTATTAGAAGGGCAGAGATATGGTAAAAAAAAATGCAAATTAGAGATATGGTAAAATTATGCACAAAGAGCAATAAAGATCAAGTTACATATGGAAAGAGGAGAAATATATTGTACTTCTGGTAAGAAAAATTGATGTTGTGTTTTATCAGTACATAAAACTATATATGTCCTACTTCTAAAGTTTTGAGTTGGTGGTGAGTTCACTCACCAATTCACCCCTCCACTCCCTGTGGGACCTACCAAATAAAATAAAAAGCGAATGGTGAGACTTTGACTGGGGACCATGCATCGAACTCCACCTGACCAGCTTCCTCACAACTTACTCTAAAAAAACATCCTCATAACTTTCTGTCGACCAATCTTCCCCAATCGCACGTCTCTGGTCTGTTGTAAAATCTGAGGTGCTCCACCACCGCCATCCTCCCGTGGATGGCAGCGACGGCTGCTCCCCTACAACAACTTCATAGGTGAGGCTGGGCACGGACTGGAATTGGACCGAGCCAGCCAAAAGCTCGTCGTCGATGAGCGAGGTTGGTTCCCAGCCCGCTACTATGGTAAGCCCAGATGCGAGGCTCGTAACAACTAGGGATGCGCTTGGTTGCCCACAAAATCACAACCAGGCCCAGTTGGGCCACAAAAATGTGCGTTTGGTTGCGAAAGCAGTGGGCTGGCATCCGCACGAAGCTTAAAGCAGCCTCCCTCGCTAGAAACTGCCAGCGCAACCTTGCACACGGGGAGAGGGGGGCAGGGCGAAAGCGAGTGGGGATGGCATTTGACAAGGCTGAAGTGGGCACACGCAATGTGGGATAACAGAGGTCAGACAAGGATCACAAAGGTTTAAGGTTTAGGAGACAGCGTGTGTACGCTAGTGGCAGCACGGTGGATGGATGCGAGCGTATGCGGTTACTAGATGAGTGCTGCATGTCGTGGAAAAGGAAATGATGAGTGCTCCTGCTCCCTGCATAGGGTGCGTGCGCTCTGAAGCTGGCCGGCGGTCGGACAAAGAAAGTAATGAAACAACATAAACAAAGGAACTTTAAAAATACAGAAAAAATATTTTGAATTGTGAAAACGTTTGCACAAAATAGAAAATGTTCTCGAGTTCAAAAATGTTCATGGATTGTCAAAAGTATACACAAATTTGAACGAAGCAAATCGTGGATTTAATAGAAGTTCACAAATTTGGAAAAATGTTTGGATTCAAAAAATGTTTTAAATTCCAACAAATGTTCTAAATTCAAAAAAAATCCAAATTTTATATTATCCGTGAACAAATATTCGTGAACTCAAAAAATGTTCACGGCTACAAAAAAAGTTTGCAAATTTTCTTTAAAAAAAAGTTGCTAATCCAAAATATGTTCACAGATATGAAAAATATTCGCATAATTCAAAAAAATGTACGTGAATTTGAAAAATGTTTGTGGATACGAAAAAAGATGGAAGTGCAGTTTTCACCCTTAAATTATTTGATGGATTACTGGAAAGTCTAAAACCATATATAATTTACAAACCCAAAATGTCAAAAAGGGTAAATGCCACCCTAAGCAGTTTTGCTTCAGATCAAGACTGATTTTGAATCAAAAGCTCAATCAAGGGCGTGTGTGCTGATGAGCGCCGACCTAGTCACCTCAGAGCTTCGGAGTTGGCAAGCACTCCCATGACGATCATCAGCACGCGCCTTTGACTAAGAATTTGAGTCTAAACCACTCTTGATCTGACGCAAAACCACTCTGGGAGACATTTATCTGGTTTTGACAGTTTTTATGGCGCAAATTATATGGTTTTAGACGTCAAGGCGATGTGGATCCATTAAGTAGGATTTAAGGTTGTAAGATACACTTTTCTCTTCGAAAATTGCTCATCAAATTTAAAAATGTTAAGAATTTAAAAAAATCACAGATTCAAAAACATTTTGTGAATTTTAAAATGTCATGAAACTCAATAGTCTCCTAAATTCAAAAATATTTGCGTATTCCAAAAATGCCAATGAATTCAAAAATATTTGCAAATTTTAAATCAGAAGCAGCCCGGTGTATGTAGCTCCCGCTTGCTCAGGGTCCGCGGAAGGGTCCGACCACTTTGGGTCTATTGTATGCAGCATTTCCCTACATTTCTGTAATAGGCTGTTTCCAGGACTTGAGGTCACAAGGCAGCAGCTTTTGCCACTGTGCAAAATTTAAAAAGGAAAAATAAAATATAAAATAAACGAAGAAAGAAAAGAGAGGTTGCGCAGGCTCAAGGACATTGGGGAGCAGAGGCAATAGATGGCATGTTGATCATATATTATGCACTCTCAGACGGAAACTTCCATGTGTGAACTAATAATCTTTACTTATCATCCGATGCCTTACATTAACCTTCTCTATGTCTTTTATTTTTTTCTCGTCCCATATTTTGTCAATCTTCCCGTGCAACCTATGGTGACAAATGATGTGAAATATTATGCTGGACACTGAATCTTTTATATTTTACAAAACTTTGTTTATTATCTCATCGACACATCCTCGGGTTCTTTTAACCACATTCAAACATCATTTTCGTAGGCTGCATGTTGGCTTATATTGATTTCAAGTCTGCTCAAATCAAGAAGTGTGGCTTTTTTTAAGAATGTTGCTACTTGCTAATGAGACATACTCCCTCTGTAAGTAAATATAAGAGCATTTAGATCACTAAATTAGTTATGTAAATGCTCTTATATTTCTTTATAGAGGGATTGTCATTTTCAATGGGATACAATAAACGTGGACTGAAAAGTTTGTGTACATGTAACAGCAATAATCAGTGAAATTTACTCAAGTGGTCATTTCACTTGATAAGCTACTGCTTTTATGTTTGTGTACATGTAATAACAAGCACTGAAGAACTGGGCTCAAGCTCTAGAAATATACCAGGGTGATTGTATTTTCTGCATGAAGGTTGGTAACTTCACTTCTGAAGCGATCATGTGGTGATGTCCAAATTATTAACTGCTCAATAAGTTACTCTTTTAAGACGAAGTTAGTCACATCCTACATAAATAAAAGTTAGTCACATCAATGCCAAATCTCAACCAAGGGGCAAAACAAACCTTCAAAGTCTCTAGGTTTCCCATCAAGTTTAGGCTCTCCTTCCTCGAAGAATGAGACCTCCTAAGAATATCAAATGAAACTGTCAAATCAAACATCTAGCCAGTGTGGTAGAATGTATCACAATGCATACATGACACCATGACCATGATAAATAAATTATTAACTCAACGGATCTATTTAAAGGTCTCTTGACCACTTGTGACTTGTTAGTAATGTAGCATCATAGCAAGCCAATTCTAAACAGGCCCAGCTTTTCAGGTCTCAAATTAACTTAAGGCAATTAGGTGATCACAACGAACTGATTTGTTTTGAAGTTCAGTTAACGTCTTGATGGAAACACCATGATATAAAATAGACAATGTCTGGATTATATTTGCATGAAGAGATGAGGTAAGACAGTCCCACATCTGAACTAATGACCTGACCAGCAACCATTATGGATTTGTCAAGTGAAGAACTACCCACAAACAAAAATATGAGCACCAATCTCCAAGATTTGCCCAAATCAGTCAGTTCACCAAAAAAAAGGATGACACCACCTATAAAAGCTGAGATTTGAATAACATTAGAACACAAAATCATTGGCTGGAAGGGGGGATTGTAGGCGGAAAAAAATGATGATAAGGGCAACATATCCGAGAACTGTAACTGCTTGAGTTTCAGCTGCCAGAGTAAGAAGATTCAAGAGGAATATGTGAGAAGCATACATATACAGGTGCATGAACTCAAGCAGCAGCAGGTTGGGAAAACAGTAACATATATACCTTCATTAATCCCCTCCGGTGAGTGGCGCACATCAGCTGTCTTCCAGGAACTAACGATTCATCAATACGTTAGCCCTAGGCGGATGAGCTTCAGTTCACTGTTCCATCAATTCCCTGCAAAGATCAAGTGTCCCGGCATGCATCAACGAGGTCTGACACCCTAGCCCGCGTGGCCTTGCTCCGGCACAGATCATTGGTGGTGCACGTTGGCGTGCCGACTATTTGGAAATTTATTAAATATAGAATATATGACTCGTGGACCTTAATTAAATTTGCATCTACGACCTATATATTTGTTAGTAATAGAAGAGATATGAAATCTAATTGATTTGCAAGGAATTATAGAAATGGTATAGCAGGACATGGTTTTTTCTTCGGTCTAATGGGCTTCACAGTTGGTGTGAGGTTGGTGTGTGTGAGGACTGAGGACAGTCAACAGATGAAAGGGTAGATAACTAAAATATTAAGAGGAAAGTATGCTTCGTATTTGGGACTGTAGATTATACATGATGGTTCAACAATTACTCGAGGCATTGTTCCTACCAGTAGAAGATAGTGCAGAAAATAATGGGACAACTTAGATGGGCCAACTATTAAAATTCATGGGTAGGGAGGTTTCAGGTTCGGTTATTTTTCTTACATAGAAAGTGGTCCCGTTGTGAGTCAAAGTTTATTGAACATTGCTTTTATTTATGTCACATAATACAGATTCATCTAGTAAATTTGTGTAATGGGACAACTTAGATAATATAGTATGCTTTGTAATATCAACTTCCACATAGGCGGCTATAAGATGGTATGGATCATTTGACATTATGCTAAATTCTTGTGCAGACAATGATAAGATTTCCCAACGGAGAGAAGACGGCAGTAGAGCTTCCATCAGACAAATACAATAAGAGAAATCTACAAAGTATGTTAATTCTTTGGGCAAACCTTTCATAGGACAATATCAACTTGTAAGGAGCTACCCAAGGAAAACCTACGGGCATCAGCAGCTGGAGATGACTCTTCGAGATGTAGGTTTCCATCCATGGGTGACACTGTACATTGAGTAACTTCAGTAAACATGCTGCAAAGTAGCAAATGATGTAATACAAAAATGTCGAGGTATATAATCTAAGATACGTGGCAAAAGCTACATGTTCACGCCTTCACGGGTGAATGCACGCATGTAGTTTTATCACCATTTACCACAAGTCGTAATTTCTTAAACACTCACCATATAGTAGGGCGCCATAGCCCATATAGGTCTTGCACATACATTGGTTCACAACAGAACAGGTTTGGACAACATGAGTTCGCGGCACCACGTCCATGTCCCTAATAAATCGAACGATTCAAACCATCTTAGCCCAAAAGCTACATGAATTACAACAACAGAAATTGATCGAACTGTAACCATTATTGATCAATATAAACTAGCACATCTCATGGCCTGGCCCTGACCGATACTACTTGGAAGCTTGCAATTGGAGATGGCACCTGCTGCGTCCCATCTTCTGAGGCAATAAGAAATTATATAATTCCTGATGATGCTATGCCAGGAAACTCTGATTGGTCCGTGTTCGTCTCTAACAAGGTGCAGCAACAAAGAGAGGCACATGACGTACGTCCTGACCACCTTGTTTGAAACGAACACAGACCAACTAGAGTCTCCAGGGCGCGGAGGGAAAGGAATAGGGAGTCGTCCCGACTGCTGTAGGTCACGGTGGACGACATGGGGGGCCGGTGGGTTTGGACGGGATCGGCAGCGTTGATCCGGCGGTGTGGAAGTGGGCCATCTACGCAGCGGCAGGGGATGATCTTGGGCGCACGGATTTGCAGTGGGAGAGCAGAAGAGGACGGCGAGCGGGGTTGTGAGTCGGGGAACATGGCAGCAGCGGCGGCGGCATCTAGGGTTGGCCCGGCGGCGGCGGCGGCATCTTAGGGTTGGCCCGGGTAGCGGCGGCAGCATCTGGGCTCCCTCGACGCGACAGATTGGAATCGGACTTTGGTCGATTAAATCGGCTGTCCCAAACGGACCAATTAATCAGAATTGGGCCAGGTCGCTACATGAGTTGGGCCAGGTCGTCAATGAAGCAGATCTAACGGCCGAGAATGATTAAATCAGCAAAACGGACGGCCACAAAACCTAATGACGTAATGAGATTGATGATAAATAATGGACTTTTTTCATCAAGTTTGGATCGCTTAAGTGGACATATTTGATAGATCAATGAGTGGTATTATTGTATTTTCAACTGCTGACAATGAGTGATTATTGTTTACTATACATAGTGATGTGATTATTTTTTAACTAACTAAAGAATTTCATATACTCTTTTTATTTGAAGGAAAAATACAAGATTTTAGTTTCTAAGTATGCATTATAAAGCAAAGTAACCTATTAGTGAGGGGAAAATGAACATATAAATTTTCAACCAAGAAAAAGGTTATATATATTACCTGAATTTTGTCAAAATGTGATTGGATGTAGCTCACTGGGTGTCTATGTTGTGGCACCGCAAAGGTTTCTTTGTTATATGTAGTTATTTTGAAGTTTAGAAGCATAGACACGACCATGGGAGGGAGTGGCTCGGATGCCTTGTCGTCGTGGGAGACAGGGGCGGCGCCAGCGTGGGGTCGTGTAGGGGCGGCCGCCCCGGGTAATTTTTTTACACCTAATGCCCCCTACTGCTTTGGCCAAGCCTGTGGCCACCATGGGAGGCGAGAGAAGCTCTGCCTATGTGTTCCGCTGATGGCGAGGTCGAGAGGAAGATGACAAGGAGGAAAGAAAACGGTTCGCTAAGGTCCTAAGAAGATGGGTCAATGAGTAAGGCCCAATAGAAGATAAGAAGAGCCCATTTATTTTCTGTACGCAGCCTTCGTTCCCAATGGCGCCATCGATCGGGATCCCTTCTCCCATGCTCCCATGCTCCCCCATCTAAGGGCAAATCACGTCAAAGAAATTCCAAGGTCAGACTTACAGATAACCTTCCAAGAGTCTAATAATTAATACAAGCTAATATTCCTGAATTATTAAGTTAAGAAACTGATACGAACAATTTGCAAGCTAATGTTCCTCGAATATTTAATCAAGCATACATTGACCCTGCCTCGGGCCTTCGAAAATAAACTCAAGAGTATGCTAAAATATTTATCTTAATAATAATACTTTTTTACATGTTTTAGTTACCAATTGGACTTGAAGGTTAGAGATTTGGGGATAAAGTGGAAGTCGGAGTTAGAATTTATGTAAATTTTCTTCTGTATCATATATATTTTCTCCTAGTTCTTAGAATGAAACTAATTTGGACAATTAATTATGCCGATTGTCCTGCTTGAATCATACTACTTGGCCAGTTAATTTTCTGTATTTTCTTCTTTGATTGCATCGTGGTTTGATCTTTATTTTCCTTTTATAAGTCTGCCCCGGGTAGCTTCAATTCCTGGATCCGCCACTGGTGGGAGAGAACTGGGTCCATAGATACTTACACAAAGAGGACGTCCCATTCTCACCAACTCCTATTTAATACTACGCGCAAGTAATAAGAGGAAGACGCACACCCCAGTAATAGGAGGAAGAAAAAAAAACTAGAACCATGGGTTGTGCTAGTGCTTGAGGGGCGTTGCCACAAACGTTCTGCTAAAGGCAGCAAAAACTGTTATTTGATAGTTGAGCAAACGCGCAAGCGGGTGTGGTGGGCTAACCTAGTTCGATATTTGCATTCGTTACGGGAGTCCTGATTTGTTTTTCTGTGTGAGTTTTCCTTTTATTTTTTATGATATGCACAGTTTTCATTTTTCATTTTTTATTTTCTTGGTAAGTCGTGATTTTTTTAATGTGGACAATTTTTTCAGAAAAGTGTGTGCCCATTTCTTTTAAATACACGAAAATTTTCTCAGAAAACAATGAACATTATATCAAACTAGGTTTATCTTAAAATTTGATATCTTGCATGCACTTCTTTTAAAAATGGATGAACATTTTCAAATAAAAAGTATGTGGAAGGGTTTTGCAAACGTGTGAACTATTTTTAAAAAGATGTGCACACTTCTAAAAATGCATTAAAAAATCTAAAAATATGCAAATAAATTTCTAAAAGTTTAGAACATTTTATTGAAATACATGAGAAAAATTGTGAACATCCTTAAATTTTTAACCCAAAGCATACACACACAGACACTCACACCCTACTCCTACCTCCGAGGTAGTAAGCCGGCACAGCATCTTGAGATTAAAGAAGTCACCACACGCGTCCTCTAGTCAACGGGGATGTCTCCCCCACCGAACAAACATTGTCGGAAAGCCTGGAACAAATTCAAGAAAACGCGAGCATCAGCATTGAACCCCGATGGGTCGGTTTCACCACAAAGAACCTAACCATCTGAGTTATGCTCAGTGCACACATTTTTTGAAATTCACATATCCATTTTCTTTTGTAAATTCACATATCATAAAAGGTGTTCATGTAAGATAAACCAAAAAAGAAACCAACAACTAGTTGGGTTGCAAGTGAGTTGGCCTAGTTGGGCTTGAAATTTTGAGCCCATCAGTTTACCATATCGCTATTCTTTCCTCTCCCAGGGCGACTTGAGAAAGTCTTACTCCCCTCGATCTCCTTCGGCGAGCCCGTGGATACGCCTCTCCATCGCCCGTTGCTCTGTCGGCCGCTGGCGGGGAGGAGAATCCTGATGTCTCAAGTCCCGCTAGTAGATAGGTAGCGTTTTAGTCCTCGGAGGGTGGACTGATGGTGGCGCTTCTTCTTCGAATTAGTCTTCTGGCCTCCGATTCTCCTCAAATTCGCCTGTCGGGAAAGATTAGACGGAGCTCCGATGCTGACCAGCTCCTTGGGCGGCGAGGTTGGGGTTTCACGCCGTGCATATGCAATGGCGATATTTGCTGTCAGGTTCTTCCGATCGATTCAAGAATTCAACGGCGACGACTGCGGCTCTGGAGCGTTGGTCCTTAGGGGCTGATACGTCTCCAACGTATCTATAATTTTTTATTGTTCCATGCTATTATTTATGAAGTCTTGGATGTTTATTGGGCTTTATCATACACTTTTATATCATTTTTGAGACTAACCTACTAACCCAAAGGCCCAGTCCAGATTGCTGTTTTTTGCATGTTTCAGGGTTTTGCAGAAAAAGAATATCAAACGGAGTTCAAATGGAATGAAACCTTCGCGAGAGATATTTTTCGAGAAAATCACGCACGGGGGACTTGAGAACCAGGTCAGGGGATCGAGGGACTGCCCACGAGGGTGGGGGGCGCGCGCCCCTGCCTCGTGGGGCCCCCGAGCACCCCCCCGGTGTCCTCCTTCTTCCTATATAAGTCTACATACCCCGAAACCTTCGACAACAGAGAGAAAACCCTAATTCCACCACCGTAACCTTCTGTTCCTGTGAGATCCCATTTTGGAGCCTGTTCCGGAGCTCCACCGGAGGGGGATCCATCACGGAGTTCTTCTTCATCATCATCATCGCCCTCACCATGAGTTGTGAGTAGTTTACCACAGACCTTCGGGTCCATAGCTAGTATCTAGATGGCTTCTTCTCTCTCTCTGGATCTCAATACAAAGTTCTCCTCGGTCTTCGAGGAGATCTATTCGATGTAATCTCTTTTTGCGGTGTGTTTGTCGAGATCCGATGAATTGTGAGTTTATGATCAAGATTATCTATGAAAGACATTTGGTTCTTCTCTGAACTTTTTATGTGTGCTCATAATATCCTTGCAAGTCTCTTCGAATTATTGGTTTGGTTTGACCTACTAGATCTATAGTTCTTGCAATGGGAGAAGTGCTTGGCTTTGGGTTCAATCTTGCGGTGTTCTTTCCCGGTGACAGTAGGGCTAGCAAGGCACGTATTGTATTGTTGCCATCGAGGATAAAAAGATGGGGTTTATATCATATTGCTTGAGTTTATCCCTCTACATCATGTCATCTTGCTTAAGGCGTTACTCTGTTCTTATGAACTCAATACACTAGATGCATGCTGGATAGCGGTCGATGTGTGGAGTAATAGTAGTAGATGCAGGCAGGAGTCGGTCTACTTGTCTCGGACGTGATGCCTATATACAATGATCATGCCTAGATTGTCTCATAATTATTCGCTTTTCTATCAATTACTCGACAATAATTTGTTTACCCGTCGTAGAATATCGCTATCATGAGAGAAGCCACTAGAGAACACTATGGCCCCCGGGTCTATTCTCAGCATATCAATCTACATCTACTTTACTTTTTTCGCTTTTATTTGCTGTTCTTATAAACCAAAAATATAAACTATCACCACTATCAGATCTCACTTTCGTAAGTGACCGTAAAGAGATTGACAACCCCTTATCGCGTTGGTTGCGAAGTTCTTATTTGTTTGTGCAGGTGCGAGGGACTCGCGCGTGGTCTCCTACTGGATTGATACCTTGGTTCTCAAAAACTAAGGAAAATACTTACGCTACTGTGCTGCATCTCCCTTTCCTCTTCGAGGGAATACAATGCAAGCTCGAGAAGTAGCAAGAAGAACTTCTGACGCCATTGCCGGGGAGACTTACGCAAAAGTCATATACCAAGTACATATCACAAACCCTTATCCTTCGCATTACATTTTTTTCCTCTTGTTTTCCTCTCCCCCACTTCACCCTTGCTGTTTTATTTGCCCTTCTTCCGCCGTGTGCTTATCGTTCGCTTGCTTGTTGTTTGCTTGTGTGATGCTTGCTTGCTTGTCATCATGTCTAGCACACCTATCATTATCAACACTCCCAAGAGTGAGGTCCTCAACTTTAAACAAAGGGAGGAAGAAAACTTAAAAGATGCCTGGTATAGAATTTGCAATGCTCAAAGTAGATCCAATAGGAAGCTTTCCACTTCCATGCTTCTTCGCAATTTTTATGTTGGCATAACTCCGTGGAATAGGTTTATCTTAGATACCTGTCGGGGGAAACTGTCCACCACGAACACCTATGGGACCGGAGCCCCTTGTTCTTGCGGTAAGGGAGCGGAGGGAGCACGAAGAGCATATCGTAGAACACACGCGGGCAGTTTACCCAGGTTCGGGCCGCGATGGACGCGTAAAACCCTACTCCTGCTTGGTTTGTATTGAGTTTGTGAGCTCGGGAGCTTGGAGAACTAGCTACACCGAGCAAGAGGGCTATCTAGGTTCCGAACCCTTTCTACGTTGTGCATGGGCCTCCTTTTATAGCTCAAGGGGTCACCGACAGGTGTCAACGTAGAAGAAGGGCAAAAAGGTAACTTTGGTGGTAGTTGTAACAGTGCGGGAACAGTGCGTGAACAGTGGTCATCACCTAACTTGACAGTGGGGGACAAGAGCATTAAATGCCCGTCGCCGTCGACCCCAAAAGCGCCCGCCCTTGCGTCTCCGTTTGCCACGGCGGTAGCTTCGTCACCGTGGAGTGCCACCGTGTCCCCCAGGCTGCACAGCCATCCGCCACGCGTCCCTGGAATGGCCCGAGGGCGACGCGTGGGCCGATGAGCTAGAGCGCGGGCACACAGTGCAGACTTCCCCCGGCAAGCACCTTGCCGGGGTCTTGATCTTGTCGGGCCGGGAAGCTTGTCGCTCCCCGGGTCTTGCCGGGGCGCAGAGTGCGCCGGGGCTTGTCTTCTAGATACAGTCTTCTGGTCTTCCTGGCAAGCTCCTCTTGCCAGGGCCTTGTGTTGATGACATAGTCTTGAGCCTGGAACGGCCTTCCCGGCAAGCTCCACTTGCCGGGGCCTTGATCTTCTTGCTTGTATACTTTGTTTTTGAATGGCTTAATAAGGACCAGAGAGGTTTCCGGCAAGCACGTGGTAGGCCCTGCCGCGGGAAGCTGCTACTGTCCGTGCACAAGTTGGGGTACTAAGGTACCCCTACCTTAGTACACCGACAGGAGCCCCCGGGCCTGGGCCACACACGGTGCCGAGCGCTGTTGGGCCAGGCCCAAAACAGTGCACGGGCACGCGCGCGGCCCACGGCGAGCCGTAATTCCCCTTCCGCATCCGCCGCGTCCCTCCCTAACGGCACGCGTCGATTGCGGCGATGTGGGAGAGATCGTGGCCACGTTCTTTAATGGGAAATGCGGAGCGTCCCCCACTTCCCCCTTAAAAGCAGAGGAAGCAGGGGCCGTTACCTTACTTCGTCTTCATTGCTTCTTCCACCTCCAGAAATCCCCCTTTGCGCTCCGCCTCCTCATCTCCTCCGCCCTCTTCCGCATCCGCGGCGCCGTCGAGCTTCTCGCCCCTTCCTCCGCCGCCTCCGCCATGGCTCCGAAGGCCGAGAAGGCGAAAGCGGAGAAGACCAAGAGGGAGAAATCCGAGCAGGCGGCAAAGCTTGTCGCTCTGCGGAAGAGGAACGTCGTCTTCGCGCCAAGGCTCAGCGCAAGGGAGCTCTGGAACAAGTACTATCTGTTCTGGGCCAAGGAGACCAAGGCGCATCCCCGCACCCGAGTCTACCCGGCCGCCGCCAGAGATCTGTACCCCAGCGGGTATTTCTTCTTTGCTGTCTTCTTCCACTGCGGCCTGTGTCCTGACCAAGATTGTCTACCGCAACCCTGGTATAAATCTCGTCAACGTCCTCCGCAGCTTGCCGGCCGATGCAGATCAGGAGGCACTGAAGGCGCAGGTCGCCCACATCATCGCCAAAGTGAACAAGATCTCCAGGCGCGAGGGCGACCGCGTAGATTAGACCTCCGTCTTTTTATTTCCTTTGTTGCTGCAGAAAGTATCATGAATTACGAACCTATTAGTCATTGCGACAAGTTACCTTTTGTAAAATATTATCTTATTTTGATCAATCGATGCAGTGTTATCTCCCTTGCTTTGGTCCTTTACTTTGTATGCTTTTAACCCTACGCTTCTAGGGGACTTGCCGGCAAGGAGCACTTGCCGCGAGCGCTGAGTGCTGGACTCTGAGCAGACTGTTGGCAAAGGTCTTACCGGCAAGTAACCTTGCCGCAACTAGTCGCAACGCACTTAGCTTGCTGAGCTAACTCGAAAACGAAGCAAGGGCGCGACACTTGTCGCAGCTCACTTAAGTCGTTGAGCGTACTCGAAAACAAGATAAGGGTGCGGCTAGCCACGGGTAGGTTCCTCCGCGCACAGGTTTTCCATACAAAGCGTGGTTGTTCAAGGAAGATAACTAAAATTTAAAAATTTGAACTGCTCAAATTCTGGTAACTTAGCTTTCATAATCTGTTCGTTCTCCGGCAAGCTTCTCTTTCTTGAACAGCGCTCGGTTCATCCTCCGTCTCCTTCCCCCCCGGCAAACTTGTGCGCGAGGAATATTCCTTCTACTTAAGAGGGAAAGAAAAAGAAGAGGGAAAACAAGTATAGGGCCTTTCGGCGTGCTAATGCTTACCGGGTATGTGTGTTGCACAAAAACGCCAAACAATGCATGCAAATATCGAAGAAAAGCATGGAAATGGCAAATAGTGCAAAACACAAAAGCTTTACTGATGCACGGGATCTGCGCCCGGATTTGTACAAAGGATTACATGCAACAGCGGCAAAACTTGTACAAAAGGTGGTTGCCGGAGCTGGTCACGGCAACCGCGCCTTACGGGTGAAACTTGCGAAGATGCTCTATGTTCCAGGAGTTGCTCACCGGTAAGCCTTCTTCGGTCTCAAGACGGACAGCGTCGGGTCTTGTGACTTGTCTCACCCGATAAGGGCCTTCCCACTTCGGCGTCAACTTGTTGGAATTCTTGGCGGATTGAACACGCCGAAGAACAAGGTCGCCTTCCTCGAGACTCCTGGCCTTGACCTTGCGGCTATGATAGCGGCGCAAGGCTTGCTGGTATCGAGCAGCTCGTACAGCAGCCTGGAGACGTTCCTCCTCAAGGAGCAATGCATCATCTTGTCGCAGTTGCTCTTGCTCGAGCTCATCATAAGCGAGCACTCGAGGAGATCCATATACGAGTTCCGTGGGGAGAACTGCCTCTGCTCCATAGACAAGAGCAAAGGGTGTCTGTCCGGTGGCTCGACTTGGCGTCGTTCTGATTGACCAAAGAGCCGCCGGCAACTCCTCTATCCAGTTTCTTCCGCACTTGTGCAGCCTGTCAAAGGTCCTTGTCTTGAGTCCGCGCAGCACTTCAACATTTGCCCTCTCCGCTTGACCGTTACTCCTCGGGTGAGCAACAGAAGCGAAGCAGACCTTGGCGCCAAGGTCTTGGACGTATTGCATGAAGGTGCGACTAGTAAATTGTGTACCGTTGTCGGTGATGATCCTGTTCGGGATTCCGAAACGGCAGACAATCGACCTGAAGAACCTGACTGCTGACTGTGCTGTCACCTTTCTCACTGGTTCCACTTCTGGCCACTTTGTGAACTTGTCGATTGCAACGTACAAGTACTCAAAGCCCCCGACAGCACGGGGGAAAGGGCCGAGGATATCGAGCCCCCAGACCGAGAAGGGCCAAGACAAAGGAATTGTCTGGAGAGCTTGAGCTGGCTGATGAATTTGCTTGGCATGGAACTGGCACGCTTCACGCTTGGTTACTTGTGCAGTTGCATCTTGGAGGGCTTCTTGCCAAAAGAACCCTTGCCGGAATGCCTCTCCGGCAAGTGCCCTTGCGCCTATGTGGTGGCCACATATGCCTCCGTGTATCTCCGCCAACAGCTTCTGTCCATCCTCTCTGGAAATGCACTTCAACCTGACACCATTGAGTCTTCTTCTGTACAGCTCGTTATCCACGAACTGGTACATACTTGACTGCCTGGTTATCTTTTCTATTTCTTCTGGGTCATCGGGAAGTTCTCCAGTTTGCAGAAAACGGACAATCCGCTGTGCCCATGCCGGAGCGCGTGGCTCAACGGCAAGGACTAAAGGCATGAGGGCCGCTGTGGGAACCCCAGCTTCTACGGCAAGAACCTCCGGTTCTGTCAGAGCTGATGGTCCCCCGGCAAGCTCGCCGGGGCGAGGCTTGTCGGGAATGATTGCTTCAACTGTACAGATCCTTGGATCTGCAGGAGCAAGCTGTTCCTCAGCGTTCTGGTCGTTGATCTTGGGAACCTTGGCGGCGGCTTCGGGAAGATCCACCGGCAAGTAGTCGCCGGAGACCAACTTTCTCTTCTTGGGCTGCCTAATTGATGGTGTAACGGATGGCTGAGTCAGCTTGAGCAGGAAGGTCCCTGGTTCCACAGGTAACTTCATTGCAGCACACTTTGAAAGGCCATCTGCAATATCATTCTGAGCTCTCGGGACGTGCTCCATTTGCAGACCTTCAAAGTGCTCTTCAAGCTTCCTCACTTCATCTACATAAGCTTCCATCAAAGGGCTCTGATAACTCTTGTTAACTTGTCGGACCACCAGCTGAGAATCTCCCCGCACAATCAGCTTCTTGATCCCAAGTTCGGCCGCAATCCTGAGGCCGACAAGCAGACCTTCATACTCAGCAGTATTGTTTGTCGCTTGCTCCCTGGGAAAGTGCATCTGGATAACATACTTGAGGTGCTCTCCGGTGGGCGCTATGAGTACCACGCCGGCACCGGCGCCTTGCAGCGAGAAGGCACCATCAAAGTACATTACCCATTCACTTGTCGCTTCTTGTACGGGAACGCTTGTCTCTGGGACCTCTTCATCGGGCGTTGGGGTCCATTCAGCTATGAACTCTGCCAAAGTTCTGCTCTGTATGGTTGAGGTACTCTCGAACTTGAGGCCAAAGCTTGACAGTTCTAGTGCCCACTCGACGATCCTGCCTGTTGCTTCTGGATTGTGCAATATCCTCTTCAACGGAAAGCGAGTGACCACTGTTATCTCATGTGCTTGGAAGTAATGGCGCAGCTTTCTCGAGGCCATGAGGAGGCCGAAAAGCAACTTCTGCACCCCGGAGTATCTTGATCTAGACCCCTGCAAGAGGGAACTCACAAAATACACTGGGCGCTGCACCATCTTCTTTCGCACTTCTCCTTGTTCCTGCGCAGAGTTGTCCTTGTCGGGGCCAGAGCTTGTCGGAGGAGCCCCCTGCTTGTCGCTGGATTCGCTTACCGGTGGTGTAGACTCCTCATCGGCCTCCCTCTCCGCTACCAACGCAGCACTAACCACTTGATTGGTTGCTGCCAAGTATAGCAGCAACTTCTCTTGTGGCCTAGGTGCGACAAGTATTGGAGTGGAGGATAGGTATCCTTTCAAGTCTTGCAGCGCCGCCTCCGCTTCCGGAGTCCATTCCATAGGACCTGCTTTCTTCAAGATTTTGAAGAAAGGAAGGGCGCGTTCTGCAGACTTTGAAATGAACCTACTGAGGGCAGCTACACAACCTGCAAGTCTCCTTACGTCCTTGACGCGCTTCGGGGCTTTGATCTGCTCGATGGCTTTTATCTTGTCGGGATTAGCTTCAATCCCCCTCTGTGACACAAAGAACCCGAGAAGCTTGCCGGAGGGGACTCCAAAGACGCACTTCTCGGGGTTCAACTTAAGCTGGATCTTGCGCAGGTTCTCAAATGTCTCTTCCAGATCCTGGATCAGGGTATCTTTGCTCTTGCTCTTGACCACTATGTCATCCATGTAGGCTTCTACATTTCTGTGGATCTGTGGCTCAAAAGCAGTGTATACTACCCTTGCAAATGTTGATCCTGCATTCTTCAATCCGAAGGGCATGCGTATGAAGCAATATGTGCCACATGGAGTGATAAATGCAGTCTTCTCTTCATCTTCCTTGGCCATGAAAATCTGGTGGTAGCCTGAATATGCATCAAGGAAGGAAAGCAGCTCGCATCCAGCAGTGGAGTCAACAATCTGGTCAATGCGTGGCAAGGGAAATGGATCCTTGGGACATGTTTTATTCACATCGGTGAAGTCTATACACAGTCTCCACTTCCCGTTGGCCTTACGCACGACAACTGGATTTGCTAACCACGTCGGATGGATCACGCCTCTAACTAGGCCTGCTGCTTCTAGCTTTTTGATCTCCTCGGCAATGAATTCTTGGCGCTCCACGGCTTGCTTTCTGACCTTCTGCTTGACGGGCCGCGCATGAGGACAAACAGCAAGCTTGTGCTCAATCACCTTCCTGGGAACACCGGGGATGTCAGATGGTTGCCATGCAAACACATCGACATTCGCCCGCAGGAAGGCAACGAGCGCGCTTTCCTATTTGCTGTCAAGTGTAGCACTGATGGTGAAGGTACCACCAGTGCCGTCCTCCTTGGCGGACACCTTCTTGGTTGCCGGTGGAGCGGCCATCCCCTTCTTGCACTTGCCGGTGGAGCTCGATGGAACGTCCTCGACGGCAGCGCAGCACTCCGAAGAGGTGCGGTTGCCGGAGTGGGTCCCAGAGCACTTGCCGGACTTGGTCTTGGTCTTCTTCCCCCCAGGAGCTTCAGCGGCAAGTGTGTTGCTCTCCACTATGGCTGCTGCATCCCGGTATATCTTGTCGGCGTAGATAAGCACGTCTTTCTTGTCGCCATGGACAGAGATGACGCTTATCGGCCCCGGCATCTTGAGTACATTGTAGGCGTAGTGGGAAGCTGCCATGAACTTGGCGAGGGCAGGACGTCCAAGTATCCCATTGTATGGCAATGGGATATCGGCAACATCAAAGGTTATCCTCTCCGTCCTGAAGTTAAGCTCCCCGCCAAAGGTCACTGGCAGAGTTATCTTCCCCTTGGGCTTGCTCCTTCCCGGGTTTATTCCTTGGAACGAACCGGTCTCTTCGAGCTCGCCATCTGAGATTTGGAGTTTCTTGATCACAGCAGAGGAGATCAAGTTCAGGCCGGCCCCGCCGTCAACCAACATTTTGGTGACCTTGAGGTTGCGGATAGTTGGTGAGACCAACATCGGCAAGCACCCGACCGCAGTGGTGCGGTCCGGGTGATCCTCAAGATCAAAAATGATGGGCGTGCTGGACCATTTGAGGAGCCTGCGTGACTCAACGGGCGGCTCGGCTGCATTTACTTCCCGCACCCACTGCTTGAGTTGGCGGTGGGAAGTATGCAGAGAGGCGCCTCCGTCGACACACAGGACTTCCGTGGCCTTCTGGAACTCCTGCTCGCTGTTATCTTCTTCCTCCATGTCATCGTCGTCGTCTTCTTCATCCTTGTCGCGGCCCCGGGGAGGTCGATCACCTTGCCGCTGCTTGGCCTTGCCGTGGCGCCCTCCCCGGCCATTGAATGGCCGTTTCTTGCTTGGCTCTCCTCCGCCACCTTGGGCCTTCTCCTTGTCGCGCCGCTCGTATTCAGCTTTCTGCTGCTCTACGAGGTACTCGACGCGCTTGCAGTTGGAGAGGTCGTGGCCTTTGGTGCGGTGGATCTTGCAGTATTGCTTGTCGGAGCCGTCCTGCTTGTCGGCCGCCGCTACAGGGGCAGGCTCCTTGCCAGAGCCGCCAGCCTGTGCTTGCTTGGCGGGAGCCTCCTTGCCGGACTTCTCGACGACCAGCACCTCCTTGTTCTTCTTTCTTCTGTTGTTCCGCCGCCGGCTCTTCTTTGCCGGGGCGGCATCCTCGCTGTCGCTTCCCCCTGCGCCAGCATCCTCCCCGGGGAGTCTCCTCCCCTCTTCGGCGCGCGCGCACTTATCAGCTAGAGCATAGAGCTCGCTGACATCCCGTATCTTGGTCATGGCCATCTCCTCACGCATGCGGCGGTTACGCACGTTCTGGTGGAACGCGCTAATAACCGCGGCAGGGTGGACGTCGGGGATGTTGTCCTGCACGCGGCTGAATCGTTGGATGTACTTGCGCAGGGGTTCTCCTTCCTTCTGGGCCAAGATGTGGAGATCGCTCTCCTGGCCGTGGGGTTTGTGGCCACCCGTGAAGGCGCCAACAAACTGGTGGCAAAGATCTGCCCATGAAGAAATGGAGCCTTCCGGCAAGTGCATAAGCCAAGAACGAACGTTCGGCTTAAGCACCAGCGGGAAGTAGCTCGCCAGTATCTTCTCGTCGCGCCCCCCGGCAGCCTGCACCGCTATGGTGTATATGCTGAGGAACTCCGAGGGGTGCGTCTTGCCGTCGTACTTCTCCGGTACGTCGGGCTTGAATTTTTTCATGATGGGCCACTGGATGCGCCGCAGCTCACGAGTGAAGGCAGGGCAACCTTCCGCGTACGGCAAGTCGCCTGGCTCACCGGGCGCGTGCGTATCGACAGCGGTCCCAGCTCGCTGATCAGATTGTCGCCGGGCTTCTCGGCGGCGCTCGATTGTAGTCCGAGCATCTTCTTGTCGCCGGTCGTCAAGGACTTGGCGCTGGTCCCGACGAGCCCGCGGATCCGACGACGCCGTGGAGTCGTCGTCGACGTTAATCCGGCGGGGAGGCGTCTTCTGCTTCCGCAGCGGGGAGTGCACGGTTGTTGCACCCCCGGCGGTCTTGTCGCCATCGGCCTTCGTCTTCTCGACTTGCCGCGGCCGTGAGGTCGCCGGCTGCTGCGGCGTATCGTTATTGGCGAAGGCGATGAGGCTCTGGATTGTTGCCCTCCAGTCTTCGGCCTTGTCTGCCGCTAGAGGGAAATCGAGGAGCAGTTGCGCTCTTGCGAGCGCTTCGGCTGGAGAGGAGGGGAGCGGGGGCGAGCGGTGCGAGGAGCGGGATATGCTCGGACTCCTAACAGGGTTAGAAGGGGCAGTTTCCCGCCCCGGCGACCGCACTTTGCTCGTGCCAGGACGATGGCCCGGAGCGTCCCGCGAACCTCCAGTTTGCCCTTGGCCCAGCAAGCGGATGGTACCTCCTGTACCACGGCGCTGCTGGGTTGTCGTCTGCTGCGATGGACGAGGCGCATCTACGGACACCGAGGCTCGGTCGTCCGTCTTGTCCTTGGATTTGGTGGCGCCGTGAGTTTCCTCACCGGCGACCACCCTTCCGCCGGCGTCTCCCCCACCCACCGTTGGTTCTGGTGGTGGTGGAACAGACGCAGACGGGCCTCCGACCTCCGAAGCCTTCTTCTTCGGGGCCATGCTGTTGCTGATGAGGTTGTTGATGAAGCTGGAGAGGTTGATGAAGAATGCGCCCGCGTGAGCGCCGGATCAGGTTCGCACAACCTCGACGCCCCCTACCTGGCGCGCCAAAGATGTCGGGGGAAACTGTCCACCACGAACACCTATGGGACCGGAGCCCCTTGTTCTTGCGGTAAGGGAGCGGAGGGATCACGAAGAGCAGATCGTAGAACACACGCGGGCAGTTTACCCAGGTTCGGGCCGCGATGGACGCGTAAAACCCTACTCCTGCTTGGTTTGTATTGAGTTTGTGAGCTCGGGAGCTTGGAGAACTAGCTACACCGAGCAAGAGGGCTATCTAGGTTCCGAACCCTTTCTACGTTGTGCATGGGCCTCCTTTTATAGCTCAAGGGGTCACCGACAGGTGTCAACGTAGAAGAAGGGCAAAAAGGTAACTTTGGTGGTAGTTGTAACAGTGCATGAATAGTGGTCATCACCTAACTTGACAGTGGGGGACAAGAGCATTAAATGCCCGTCACCGTCGACCCCAAAAGCGCCCGCCCTTGCGTCTCCGTTTGCCACGGCGGTAGCTTCGTCACCGTGGAGTGCCACCGTGTCCCCCAGGCTGCACAGCCATCCGCCACGCGTCCCTGGAATGGCCCCAGGGCGACGCGTGGGCCGATGAGCTGGAGCGCGGGCACACAGTGCAGACTTCCCCCGGCAAGCACCTTGCCGGGGTCTTGATCTTGTCGGGCCGGGAAGCTTGTCGCTCCCCGGGTCTTGCCGGGGCGCAGAGTGCGCCGGGGCTTGTCTTCTAGATACAGTCTTCTGGTCTTCCTGGCAAGCTCCTCTTGCCAGGGCCTTGTGTTGATGACATAGTCTTGAGCCTAGAACGGCCTTCCCGGCAAGCTCCACTTGCCGGGGCCTTGATCTTCTTGCTTGTATACTTTGTCTTTGAATGGCTTAATAAGGACCAGAGAGGTTTCCGGCAAGCACGTGGTAGGCCCTGCCGCGGGAAGCTGCTACTGTCCGTGCACAAGTTGGGGTACTAAGGTACCCCTACCTTAGTACATCGACAATACCATTACCGGAGGGAATTTCACCTTTGATTCTTATAATGCTATGACTGAATTATTTGGCTCACCGCCTCTTATGGTTAATGGGACCGTTTTAACTTTGGAGCATGTTATGCAACAGTTAGAAATCATTGAAACAAAATTTGCTACGGTAGAACTGGTAGGGAACTTGGATAGGAAAAAACATAATGAAATCACTCAATATGGATCTAAGGTAGGAGCTGTTCTGAAAAATCTTAAGGAAAAGGAGCCCATAGTTAAAGAAAAGCTAGATCAGGATTCCACTAGAATCAATAAGCTTGAGGATGTTATCACTAATGTGGGTTCTGCTCTTTCCGCTATAAAAACTACTCCAAATACATCTACCAGTAAATTATCTAATTTCATGTATGTCCCTAAAGACAAGGGTGAAACATCTAGAATTGCGGATCTCAAATCCATAAGTGTTCACCCTAATTTTCTTACTTTTGCAAGAGACCCTTTTGACACTTTAGAATTTCTTGATTTATTGCCCAAGAGTTTGATTATTAATAGGGACAAAGAAGTGCCTAAGAATCATAAGTGCTTAATCAAAGAATTGACGTCCAAAGATGGCATTCCCTAGATCTATCTTGTATCGTGCCTAGCTAGGGGCGTAAAACGATAGCGCTTGTTGGAGGCAACCCAATTTTATATTTCTTGTTTTTGTTGCTGTTAGGTAATAAATATTGTATCTAGCCTCTGATTAGATGTGGTTTCATGTTTTGTTTAGTGTTTGTGCCAAGTAGAACCTTTGGGAAGACTTGTGTGAAATTTATGTGATCTTGCTGTGAAAAACAGAATCGTTAGCGCTTGCTAAAGTGGTCTTCAGATTTTACTGGAGCGTGATATTTCGTTGATTATTTTTGCAGATGATTAGTAGACAAATTCTGCAAATTTACCAATTTAGTTTGAATTTTTTGGAGTTCCAAAAGTAGGCGAAACCTGCAGATTACTACAGACTGTTCTGTTTTTGACATATTCTGTTTTTCGTGTGTTGTTTGCTTATTTCGATGCATCTATGAGTAGTATTGGAAGATATGAACCATAGAGAAGTTAGAATACAGTAGGTTTAACACCAATATAAACAATGAATGAATTCATTGCTGCACCTTTGAGTAGTGGTTTGCTTTCTTATACTAACGGAGCTCACGAGAATTTTTGTCTAAGTTTTGTGTTGTGAAGTTTTCAAGTTTTGAGTATTGCTTTGATGGACTATGGAACAAGGAGTAGCAAAGGAGTAAGCTTGGGGATGCCCATGGCACCCCAAGTAAATTCAAGATAATCAAAAGCCTAATCTTGGGGATGCCCCGGGAAGGCATCCCCTCTTTCGTCTTCATCCATCGGTAACTATACTTGGAGCTATATTTTTATTCGCAAGATGATATGTGTTTTGCTTAGAGCGTCTTGTATAATTTGAGTCTTTGCTTGTTAGTTTGTCACAATTATCCTTGCTGGACACACCTATTTGAGAGAGTTAAATATGGCCTAGGAATTGTTGAACTCTCATGCTTCACTTATATCTATTTGAGAGTCTATTAAAACAGCATGGTAATGTGTTTAGGCTAAAGAAACTAGTCTTCACGTGATAGACATCCAATGTCAATGTAGTAAAAAAATTCACACCAAGTGCATTGAATAGAATGAGATGTTGGATGCTTGATAATTGTTTTGAGATATGAGGATAGTGATATTAGAGTCATGCTAGTGGAGTTATTAAGAGAAATACTTGTGTTAAGGTTAGTGATTCCCGTAGCATGCACATATGGTGAACCGCTATGTGACGAAGTTAGAGCATGAGGTATTTGTAGAGTGCCAACCTTTGTGTGGAGGTTGGGGGCGCGCGATGGTTAACTCCCACCAACCTCCCCCCTAGGAGCATGCGTTGATTGCTTTGTTTTGATGACTCGTAGATTTTTGCAATAAGTATATGAGTTCTTATGACTAATGTTGAGTCCATGGATTATACGCACTCTCACCCTTCCACCATTGCTAGCCTTTCTTGTACCACGCAACTTTCGCCGGTGCCATAAACCCACTATATATCCTTCCTCAAAACAACCACCATATTATTCCTCAAAACAGCCACCATACCTACCTACCATGGCATTTCCATAGCCATTCCGAGATATATTGCCATGCAACTTTCCACCGTTCCGTTCATATGACACGCACCATATTGTCATATTGCCATGCATGATCATGTAGTTGACATCGTATTTGTGGCAAATCCACCATGCATAATCTTCATATATGTCACTCTTGATTCATTGCACATCCCTGTACACCGCTGGAGGCATTCATGTAGAGTCATACTTGTTGTAGTATCGAGTTGTAATAAAAGTGTGATGATCATCATTATTAGAGCATTGTCCCATGTGAGGAAAGGCCAATAAAAAAGGAGATGGCCCAAAAATATATAGAGAGGGGCTAATAAAAAAAGAGAAAGCCCCTCCAAAAAAATGAGAGAAAAGAGAGAAGGGACAATTGTTACTATCTTTTTCCACACTTGTGCTTCAAAGTAGCACCGTGTTCTTCATTGTAGAGAGTCTCATGTTTAGTCACTTTCATATACTAGTGGGAAATTTCGTTATAGAACTTGGCTTGTATATTCCAACAATGGGCTTCCTCAAATGCCCTAGGTCTTCGTGAGCAAGCAAGTTGGATGCACACCCACTAGTTTCTTTTGTTGAGCTTTCATACATACTTAGCTCTAGTGCATCCGTTTCATGGCAATCCCTACTCACTCACATGATATATATTAATGGGCATCTCCATAGCCCGTTGATATGCCTAGTCGATGTGAGACTATCTCCCTCCTTTTTGTCTTCTCCACAACCACCTCTATTGCACCCATAGTGCTATATCCATGGCTCACGCTCATGTATTGCGTGAAAGTTGAAAGGTTTGAAAAGATAGAGTATGAAAACAAGTGCTTGGCTGAAATCGGGGTTGTGCATGATATGAATATTTTGTGTGATGAAGAGGGAGCATAGCCAGACTATACGATTTTGTAGGGATAACTTTCTTTAGCCATAGTATTTTGAGAAGACATGATTGCTTTGATAGTACGCTTGAAGTATTATTATTTCTTAGGTCAATATAGACTTTTATCTTGAATCTTTCAGATCTGAACATTCATGCCACAATTAAGAGAATTACATTGAAAAACTATATTGGTTAGCATTCCACATCAAAAATTCTTTCTTTATCATTTACCTACTCGAGGACGAGCAGGAATTAAGCTTGGGGATGCTTGATACGTCTCCAACATATCTATAATTTTTTATTGTTCCATGCTATTATTTATGAAGTCTTGCATGTTTATTGGGCTTTATCATACACTTCTATATCATTTTTGGGACTAACCTACTAACCCAAAGGCCCAGTCCAGATTGCTGTTTTTTGCATGTTTCAGGGTTTTGCAGAAAAAGAATATCAAACGGAGTCCAAACGGAATGAAACCTTCGCGAGAGATATTTTTTGAGAAAATCACGCACGGGGGACTTGAGAACCACGTCAGGGGACCGAGGGACTGCCCACGAGGGTGGGGGCGCGCCCCCCTTCCCAGGGCGCGCCCCCTGCCTCGTGGGGCCCCCGAGCACCCCCCGGTATCCTCCTTCTTCCTATATAAGTCTACGTACCCCGAAACCTTCGACAACAGAGAGAAAACCCTAATTCCACCGCCGTAACCTTATGTTCCCATGAGATCCCATCTTGGAGCCTGTTCCGGAGCTCCATCGGAGGGGGATCCATCACAGAGTTCTTCTTCTTCATCATCATCGCCCTCACCATGAGTTGTGAGTAGTTTACCATAGACCTTCGGGTCCATAGCTAGTATCTAGATGGCTTCTTCTCTCTCTCTCTCGAACTCAATACAAAATTATCCTCGGTCTTCGAGGATATCTATTCGATGTAATCTCTTTTTGCAGTGTGTTTGTCGAGATCCGATGAATTGTGAGTTTGTGATCAAGATTATCTATGAAAGATATTTGGTTATTCTCTGAAGTTTTTTATGGGTGCTCATAATATCCTTGCAAGTCTCTTCGAATTATTGGTTTGGTTTGGCCTACTAGATTTATAGTTCTTGCAATGGGAGAAGTGCTTGGCTTTGGGTTCAATCTTGCGGTGTTCTTTCCCAGTGACAGTAGGGGTAGCAAGGCACGTATTGTATTGTTGCCATCGAGGATAAAAAGATGGGGTTTATATCATATTTCTTGAGTTTATCCCTCTACATCATGTCATCTTGCTTAAGGCGTTATTCTGTTCTTATGAACTCAATACACTAGATGCATGCTGGATAGCGGTCGATGTGTGGAGTAATAATAGTAGATGCAGGCAGGAGTCGGTCTACTTGTCTCGGACGTGATGCCTATATACAATGATCATGCCTAGATAGTCTCATAATTATTCACTTTTCTATCAATTGCTCGACAGTAATTTGTTTACTCGCCATAGAATATCGTTATCATGAGGGAAGCCACTAGAGAACACTATGGCCCCCGGGTCTATTCTCAACATATCAATCTACATCTACTTTACTTTTTTCGCTTTTATTTGCTGTTCTTATAAACGAAAATTATAAACTATCATCTCTATCAGATCTCACTTTCGTAAGTGACCGTAAAGGGATTGACAACCCCTTATCGCGTTGGCTGCGAAGTTATTATTTGTTTGTGCAGGTGTGAGGGACTCGCGCGTGGTCTCCTACTGGATTGTACCTTGGTTCTCAAAAACTGAGGGAAATACTTACGCTACTGTGTTGCATCTCCCTTTCCTCTTCGAGGGAATACAATGCAAGCTCGAGAAGTAGCGGGGGCACGTGCACAAAGACTTCCGGGTAGTCATCAACACGGTCAGGCCTGCTCCGGTATGGGAGTGGCGACATCGGCGCGTCGGTGGCTCGTTCTGGTGGCGGCAATGGCCGTTTGGTGGTCAATGAAACTTGATGTAGTTTTTATTATGCTTGAGATGCTTTGTGCTTGTAACTCCCCGGATGTAAAACTTCCTTATATGGCAATATATGCATTGTTGACTTAATCAATTCCATTATGGGCTCTTCCTTCATTTCAGGTTTCTTCGTTTTTGCCTTGTGCATGTGTTGCATGTCACCATGTCATTTTCATTATGTGCATTGCATTGGCATGGTCTCACTTGCATCTGTGTGTAGTTACATTGTCTCCGTTCTCTCCGTTGTCCGTTTCGAGTTCCGACACTCACACACGTGCCCGTCGCACCTCTCAAGCCTTTGTTTCATGAGTGGGTTAAAAACATCCTCGGAATGAGCTGAGAGTTGTCATGTGGTCTCGGTATATCACCGGTAGACCGCCTGTCAAGTTTCGTCTCGTTTGGAGGTCGTTTGATACTCCAACGGTTAACCTCATGGGCTGAAAAACCCTTTCTATCTTAGCCCAACGCCCCTTCACAACAGCCCACAAGCCCATCCTATCCACCTCCATCCTCTCAGTCGTTGGATCCTGATTGTGTGGGCGAAAACTGCACCTCATTTGGACACTCCTAGCTCCCTCTACCTATATATATGCCCATCTCTCCCGAAATACGGATCAAACCCTAGCTTCTTCCTCCTCCGCGCGCCGGACACGTCCACCCCGCCGCCGTACGTGTCCGCCCACCGCCCCGAACCAATCGGCTCGCGCCATGTGGTGCCTCCCAGCCCTCCTCCATGCTACTTCTCGAGCTTGCATTGTATTCCCTCAAAGAGGAAAGGGTGATGCAGCACAGTAGCGTAAGTATTTCCCTTAGTTTTTGAGAACCAAGGTATCAATCCAATAGGAGACCACGCGCGAGTCCCTCGCACATAGTTTAAAAAACTGAACCGGAAATCGAACCAGAAAGGTTGTCGGTTCAGGTTTTTACCGGTCGGACCGCCGGTTCACCGGTTCGATTGTTGGTTTTTTGAGCAATAAAATAATATATGTTAATTAATATATGTTCTAATATAGTGTGAAATAATGGTCAATAAAATTATATCCATGTAGTGGACAACAAAATAGCACAACCAACTTGGTTATCGGGCCATGGACAGGCCACACGTACTGCTTACACGACCTTGGATCGAATCTCAATTTCTAGCAAAACATTTTTTCTGGTTTTTCCGGTTCAATGACCCGTTTTTTTCACCGGTTTTCTAAAAAACTGGTCGGTTTGACCGATTTTCTTCGGTTTGATTGCAGAACGGTCTTATTAGCTTAAAAAACCGATGAGGCTGCCGGTTCCGGTTTTTTCCGGTTCGACCGCCGGTCCGGTTCGGTTTTTTAAACTATGCGCGCACCTGCACAAACAAATAAGAACTTCGCAGCCAACGCGATAAGGGGTTGCCAATCCCTTTACGGTCACTTACGAAAGTGAGATCTGATAGATATGATAGTTTGATATTTTTGGTATTTTTGGATATAAGAACAGAACATAAAAAATAAAAAGCAAAGTAGATTTTAGATTGATATGTTGAGAATAGACCCGGGGGCCATAGTTTTATCTAGTGGCTTCTCTCATGATAGCGATATTCTACGGCGGGTAAACAAATTACTGTCGAGCAATTGATAGAAATGTGAATAATTATGAGACTATCTAGGCATGATCATTATATATAGGCATCACGTCCGAGACAAGTAGACCGAAACGATTCTGCATCTACTACTATTACTCCACACATTGACCGCTATCCAGCATGCATCTAGAGTATTAAGTTCATAAGAATAGAGTAACGCCTTAAGCAAGATGACATGATGTAGAGGGATAAACTCAAACATAGTGATATAACCCCCATCTTTTTATCCTCGATGACAACAATACAATATGTGCCTTGCTGCCCCTACTGTCATTGGGAAAGGACACCGCAAGATTGAACCCAAAGCCAAGCACTTCTCCCATTGCAAGAACTATAGATCTAGTAGGCCAAACCAAACCAATAATTCGAAGAGATTTGCAAGGATATTATAATCACACATAAAGAGTTCAGAAAAGAACCAAATATTTGTCATAGATAATATTGATCATAAACTCACAATTCATCGGATCTCGACAAACACACCGCAAAAAGATATTACATTGAATAGATCTCCTCGAAGACCGAGGAGAACTTGGTATTGAGATCCAAAGAGAGAGAAGAAGCCATCTAGATACTAGCTATGGACTCGAAGGTCTGTGGTAAACTACTTACAACTCATGGTGAGGCGATATGATGATGTAGAAGCACTCCGTGGAAGATCCCCCCTCCGGCGGAGCTCCGGAACAGGCCCCAAGATGGGATCTCACGGGAACAGAAGGTTGCGGCGGTGGAACTGGGGTTTTCTTTGTTGTTCTGATGGTTTCGGGGTACGTAGATATATATAGGAAGAAGGAGGGCACCGGGGGCCAGACGTGGGGCCCACGAGGCAGGGGGCACGCCCTATAGGGGCGGGGGCGCCCCCACCCTCGTGGATGCCACGTCAGCCCTACTCCGTGGTTCTCAAGTCTCTCATGCGTATTTTGGTCCAAAAATATCTCCCCCGAACGTTTCATTTCGTTTGGACTCCGTTTGATATTCCTTTTCTGTAAAACCCTAAAATAGGCAAAATACAGCAATCTGTACTAGGCCTTTGAGTTAATAGGTTAGTCCCAAAAATAATATAAAAGTGTATAACAAAGCCCATTAAACATCCAAAACATCATAAATAATAGCATGGAACAATCGAAAATTATAGATACGTTGGAGACGTATCAAGCATCCCCAAGCTTAATTCCTGCTCGTCCTCGAGTAGGTAAATGATAAAAACAGAATTTTTGATGTGGAATGCTAACCAACATGATTTTCAATGTAGTTCTCTTAATTGTGGCATGAATGTTCAGATCTAAAAGATTCAAGACAAAAGTCTATATTGACATAAGAAATAATAATACTTCAAGCATACTAACAAAGCAATCATGTCTTCTCAAAATACTATGGCTAAAGAAAGTTATCCCTACAAAATCATATAGTCTGGTTATGCTCCCTCTTCATAACACAAAATATTCATATCATGCACAACCCGGTTTCAGCCAAGCACTTGTTTTCATACTCTATTCTTTCAAAACCTTTCAACTTTCACGCAATACATGAGCGTGAGCCATGGACATAACACTATGGGTGGAATAGAGTGGTGGTTGTGGAGAAGACAAAAAGGAGGGAGATAGTCTCACATCGACTAGGCGTATTAGCGGGCTATGGAGATGCCCATCAATAGATATCAATGTGAGTGAGTAGGGATTGCCATGCAACGGATGCACTAGAGCTAAGAATGTATGAAAGCTCAACAAAAGAAACTAAGTGGGTGTGCATCCAACTTGCTTGCTCACGAAGACCTAGGGCATTGAAGGAAGCCCATCGTTGGAATATACAAGCCAAGTTCTATAATGAAAATTTCCACTAGTATATGAAAGTGACTAAACATGAGACTCTCTATCATGAGGAACATGGTGCTACTTTGAAGCACAAGTGTGGAAAAAGATAGTAGCAATTGTCCCTTTTTCTTTTCTTTTCCTTTTTTGGGCCTTTCTTTTTTGCTTTGGCCTTTCCTTCCTTTTTTTCGGAGGGGCTTTCTTTATTTAGCCTTTCCTCACATGGGACAATGCTCTAATAATGATGATCATCACACTTATATTGATTTACAACTCGATATTACAACTCGATACTAGAACAAGGTATGACCCTATATGAATGCCTCCGGCAGTGTACCGGGATATGCAATGAATCAAGAGTGACATGTATGAAAAATTATGCATGGTGGATTTGCCACAAATACGATGTCAACTACATGATCATGCATGGCAATATGACAATATGAACTGTGTCATATAAACGGAACGGTGGAAAGTTGCATGGCAATATATCTCGGAATGGCTATGGAAATGACATGATTGGTAGGTATGGTGGATGTTTTGAGGAAGGATATATGGTGGCTGTTTTGAGGAAGGATATATAGTGGGTGTATGGTACCGGCGAAAGTTGCGTGGTACAAGAGAGGCTAGAAATGGTGGAAGGGTGAGAGTGCGTATAATCCATGGACTCAACATTAGTCATAAGAACTCATATACTTATTGCAAAAATTTACGAGTCATCAAAACAAAGCAATCAACGCATGCTCCTAGGGGGGAGGTTGGTAGGAGTTAACCATCGCGCGCCCCCGACCTCCACACAAAGGAGGACACTCTACAAATACCTCATGCTCTAACTTCGTCACATAGCGGTTCACCATACGTGCATGCTACGGGAATCACTAACCTTAACACAAGTATTTCTCAATTTAATAATAACTCTACTAGCATGACTCTAATATCACTATCCTCATATCTCAAAAAAATTATCAAGCATCCAACTTCTCATCATATTCAATGCACTTAGTATGAAAGTTTTTACTACATTCATCTTGGATGCCTATCATGTGAAGGCTAGTTTTATAGACAAAGCACATTACCATGATGTTTCAATAGAATCTCAAAAGGATATAAGTGAAGCAAGAGAGATCAAGAATTTCTACAAAATATAATCACCACCGTGCTCTAAAAGATATAAGTGAAGCACTAGAGCAAAAACTATTCAACTCAAAAGATATAAGTGAAGCACATAGAGTGTTCTAACAATTCCTAGGCCATATTTAACTCTCTCAAATAGGTGTGTCCAACAAGGATAATTGTGGCAAACTAACAAGCAAAGACTCAAATAATACACGACGCTCCAAGTAAAACACATATCATGTGGTGAATAAAAATATAGCTCCGAGTATAGTTACCGATGGATGAAGACGAAAGAGGGGATGCCTTCCCGGGGCATCCCCAAGCTTAGGATTTTGGTTGTCCTTGAATTTTACCTTGGGGTGCCTTGGGCATCCCCAAGCTTAGGCTCTTGCCACTCTTTGTTCCATAGTCCATCAAAGCAATACTCAAAACTTGAAAACTTCACAACACAAAACTTAGACAAAAATCTCGTGAGCTCCGTTAGTATAAGAAAACAAACCACTACTCAAAGGTACTGCAATGAACTCATTCTTTGTTTATATTGGTGTTAAACCTACTATATTCCAACTTCTCTATGATTCATACTTCTGATGATCCACAAGTGTAGGGGATCGCAACAGTTTTCGAGGGTAAAGTATTCAACCCAAATTTGTTGATTCGACACAAGGGGAGCCAAAGAATACTCTTAAGTATTAGCAGCTGAGTTGTCAATTCAACCACACCTGGAAACTTAATATCTGCAGCAAGATAGTTTAGTAGCAAAGTAACATGATAGTGGCGGTAGCAGCAATAAAAGTAACGATAGTGTTTTTGTAGTTTTTGTAATAGTAGCAACGGAAAAGTAAATAAGCAACAAGCAATATAGGAAAAGCTCGTAGGCATTGGATCGGTGATGGGAAATTATGTCGGATGCAATTCATCATGTAGAAGTTATAACCTAGGGTGACACAGAACTAGCTCCAGTTCATCAATGCAATGTAGGCATGTATTCCAAATATAGTCATACGTGCTTATGGAAAAGAACTTGCATGACATATTTTGTCCTACCCTCCCGTGGCAGCGGGGTCCTATTGGAAACTAAGCGATATTAAGGCCTCCTTTTAATAGAGTACCGGACCAAAGCATTAACACATAGTGAATGCATAAACTCAAACTATGGTCATCACCGGGAGTGGTCCCGATTATTGTCACTTCGGGGTTGCCGGATCATAGCACATAGTAGGTGACTATAGACTTGCAAGATAGGATCAAGAACACACATATATTCATGAAAACATAATAGGTTCAGATATGAAATCATGGCACTCGGGCCCTAGTGACAAGCATTAAGCATAGCAAAGTCATAGCAACATCAATCTCATAACATAGTGGATACTAGGGATCAAACCCTAACAAAACTAACTCGATTACATGATAGATCCCATTCAACCCATCACCGTCCAGCAAGCCTATGACGGAATTACTCACGCACGGCGGTGAGCATCATGGAATTGGTGATGGAGGAAGGTTGATGATGATGATGGCGACGATCTCCACTCTACGGAGCCCCGAACGGACTCCAGATCAACCCTCCCGAGAGAGATTAGGGCTTGGCGGCGACTCCATCTTGTGAAACGCGATAATTCTTTCTCCTTGATTTTTATCTCCCCGAAAGTGAATATATAGGGTCTGGGGATACGTCGGTGGAGCACCAGGGGGCCCACGAGGCAGGGGGAGCGCCCTGGGCAGGGGGGCGTGCCCCCCACCCTCGTGGACAGGGTGTGGGCCCCCTGGTATAGATCTTCTTGCAGATATTATTTATAATTTCCAAAATAAATCTCCGTGGAGTTTCAGGTCATTTCGAGAAATTTTTATTTCTGCACAAAACAACACCATGGCAATTCTGCTGAAAACATCCTCAGCCAGGGTTAGTTCCATTCAAATCATGCAAATTAGAGTCCATAACAAGGGCAAAAGGGTTTGGAAAAGTAGATACGTTGGACACGTATCAACTCCCCCAAGCTTAAACCTTTGCTTGTCCTCAAGCAATTCAGTTGATAAACTAAAAGTGATAAAGAAAAACTTTGACAAACTCTATTTGCTCTTGTTGTTGTAAATATGTAAGCCAACCTTCAAGTTTTCAACAAGATCATAAACTAACCACATTCACAATAACTTTTAGGTCTCAAGACTACTCACATCAATGGCATAATCAACTAGCGAGCAATAATAATAAACCTCGGATGACAACACTTTCTCAAAACGATCATGGTATGATATAACAAGATGGTATCTCGCTAGCCCTTTCTGAGACCACAAAACATAAATCCAGAGCACGTTTAAAGATCAAGGACTGACTAGACATTGTAATTCATGGTAAAAGAGATCCAGTTATGATCATACTCAATGCAAATTAATAGTAATACATGCAATGACAGAGGTGCTCTCTTACTGGTGCTCTTTGATAAGAGGATGATGACTCTGCATAAAAGTAAATAGATAGGCCCTTCGCAGAGGGAAGCAGGGATTTGTAGAGGTGTCAGAGCTCGATTTTTAAATAGAGATGAATAACATTTTGAGTGGTATACTTTCATTGTCAACATAACAACCAAGAATCTCGATATCTCCCATGCTACGCACATTATAGGCGGTTCCCAAACAGAATGGTAAAGTTTATACTCCCCCAACCACCAACAAGCACACTCCATGGCCATCCGAATCCACGGGGTACCATCCAAACAAGCAACAGCCTTGGGGGAGTTTTGTTTAATTATTATGATTTGAGCATGGGACTGGGCATCCCGGTTACCAGCCATTTTCTCACGAATGACGAGCGGAGTCCACTCATCGTGAGAATAACCCACCTAGCATGGAAGATATAGACAACCCTAGTTGATACATGAGCTATTCGAGCATACAAAACAGAATTTCATTTGAAGGTTTAGAGTTTGGCACATACAAATTTACTTGGAACGGCAGGTAAATACCGCATATAGGAAGGTATGGTGGACTCATATGGAATAACTTTGGGGTTTATGGAAGTGGATGCACAAGCAGTATTCCCGCTTAGTACAGGTGAAGGCTAGAAAGAGACTGGGAAGCGACCAGCTAGAGAGCAACAACGGTCATGAACATGCATTAAAATTATTCAACAATGAATGCAAGCATGAGTAGGATATAAATCACCATGAACATAAATATCGTGAAGGCTATGTTGATTTGTTTCAACTACATGCGTGAACATGTGCCAAGTCAGATCACTTAAATCGTTCAAAGGAGGATACCACCCCATCATACCACATCACAACCATTTTAATATCATGTTGGCACGTAAGATAGACCATTATAAACTCTCAGCTAATTAAGCATGGCATAAGCAGCTATGATCTCTAATCGTCATTGCAAGCATGTTTCATTCATAACAAGCTGAATCAGGAACGATGAGCCATCATATTTACAAAAACAAGAGAGGTCGAGTTCATACCAGCTTTTCTCATCTCAATTAGTTCATCATATATCATCCTTATTGCCTTTCACTCGCACGACCGAACGGTGTGGATAATAATAATAGTGCACGTGCATTGGACTAAGCTGGAATCTGCAGACATTTAATACAAGAGAGAAGACAAGGTAATATGGCTAAAGGTTAAATCAACAACAAAGCATATGAGAGCCACTAAGCAATTTCAATCATGGTATTCTACTCTTAACCCCCAAAGAAAAGAAAAGAAACTATTTACATGGGAAAGCTCCCAACAAGCAAAAGAAGAACGAGAAATCTTTTTGGGTTTTCATTTTAACTACTACTACAAGCAAAGAAAGTAAACTAGCTAGAAGCTATAACTAATATTTTTTTTGTTTTTCTGGTTTTTTCTAGCACACGAGAAAAAGACTAAGAAAAAGAAATTGAAACTAAGCATGGATGGTACAGTGAAAGAGTGTGAGCACCGACAACTAGAATAAGTGTGTGAACATGAATATAAAGTCGGTGAGAAACACGTACTCCCCCAAGCTTAGGCTTTTAGCCTAAGTTGGTCTATGGCCAGTATTGGCCTAACGGATATCCAAAGTTGTAGTTGGGGTTGTGCTGAGATGCAGCAGCCACCGCATGTTGAGTTGTAGCTCGAAGGCGGGCTGCCTCCATCATGTTATAATAAGCATTTGCCTCCTCCATAGTTATAGTGTATCTCCTTTTTGCCTGAAAGTTAAACAAGGTGGGGGTAGGAAGAACAATAGGGATGGCATGCTGCGTGTTAAAGATTAGTCGATATCTGAGGGTTTGATCGTCCCACTCTATAAACTGATGACTAGTCATAGCATGGCAATCTAAATAAGTAGGTGTAGGATCGAAAGTATGTCTAGAGGGGGGGTGATTAGACTACTTGACAATATAAAAGTTCTGCCTTTTGATCATGCAATGTTATTGGCAGTTTCACAATTAAGATCAATTCAAGTAACACCCTACACATGCAATTCTAGAGTATAAGCAGCGGAAAGTAAATTGCACGTGTAGTAAAGAGAGGTGGAGAAGATCAAACGCAGTTTGGAGACACGGAGATTTTTGTCGTGGTTCCGATAGGTGGTGCTATCGTACATCCACGTTGATGGAGACTTCAACCCACGGAGGGTAACGGCTGCGCGAGTCCACGGAGGGCTCCACCCACGAAGGGTCCACGAAGAAGCAACCTTGTCTATTCCATCATGGCCTACGCCCACGGAGGACTAGCCTTACTCGGGGTAGATCTTCACGAAGTAGGCGATCTCCTTGCCCTTACAAACTTCTTGGTTCAACTCCACATCTCAACGACGGAGGCTCCCAAGCGACACCTAACCAATCTAGGAGGCACCACCCTCCAAAAGGTAATAGATGTTGTTGATGATGATGAACTCCTTGCTCTTGTGCTTCAAATGATAATCTCCCCAACACTCAACTCTCCTCACTGATATGGCTGTGGTGGAAGAAAGGATTGAGTGGAAAGCAACTTGGGAAGGCTAGAGATCAAGTTTCATATGGTAGGAATGGAATGGCTTGATCTCAACACAAGGGTAGGTGGTTCTCTTCTCAGAAAGTGTATGGTAGGAGTGGTAGACTTTCTGATGGCTCTCCTCTCGAATGAAGAGGGGGTGGAGGAGTATATATAGCCTCCACACAAAATCCAACCGTTACACACATATTTGAGCCATCTCGGTGAGACCGAAGTGAAAACTCGGTCAGACCGAAAGTTCAAATATAGTGAACGTTGGGATTTTCGGTGGGACCGAAAATACCATCTCGGTGTGTCCGAAGTGAGTCAAAGGTAGGAGCTTGCCATTCTCGGTGGGACCGAAATTAACAACTCGGATATTCCGAAGTGATGTCAATTGGTTACAGAAGGTTGGCAGTCCAGTTTCGGTGAGACCGAAACTCAAAATCGGATGGACCGAGAAATTAGGGTTTGGAAGAATAACTGTGGTGGTTCATCTCGGTGGGACTGAGTTTGCAGAATCGGTTTGTCCGAGATTACTTATGAGTGTGTTAAGTAGTGAAAGGTGCTGATAGTTGAGGGAGCTAGATCACCAAGCACTTGAGCAACCAGATCATCAACACAACCTCATCCCCTTTTAATAGTATTGGCTTTTCCTATGGACTCAATGTGATCTTTGATCACTCAACCAAAAATAGAGTCTTGAGCTTTTGCCAATGCTTGTCTTAGCATTTTGAGGGGTCCACTTCTTCAGACATTTCCATACCCATATCATCGAACTTCTCTGAAATGATTCTCAAGTAAATATTAGTTCAATGATATATATGTTGTTATTAATTACCAAAACCACCCGGGGATTAGTTGCACTTTCAATCTCCCCCTTTTTGGTAATTGATGACAACATATAGATCAAAGCTTCGACAAAAGATATAATCAAAGAATAATATCGTCGCTTTGAGAAGTATGTGATAAACAAGAGCTCCCCCTAAATTTGTGCATTATTTAAAATTTGCGTTTGAATGCAAATGCACAATCGATTAGGATTATGGGTCACTCTTCCATGTCACATACATCTTGGTGGAGCGCACAAAATGATAAGAATGAATAACATGCACTCAATCACCAAGACAAGAGTAAATGGCCATACAATAAGGAATAGCATATGATAAGCATTAAGCACACATTAAGGCATAGTATGACCAAACACTCATTAAGGTAGCATCAAACGTAGTAGCAAGCATACTGAAAGTTTCGAAAGACCAAAAGAAACCAATGTATCTCAAAGAAACCGGCAAAAGAACGAAAGAGCACTCTCTCTCTCGAAGCCCTATGATCTATACAATTTCTCCCCCTTTGGCAACAAGTTACCAAAAAGTTCAAAAAGGTATAGAGCTAAGCGTCACTGCGGGCTCTGCTGGCGGCTCCCGTCTGGGTAGATGTCGGTGTAGAAATGACTGCATCGGCGAAGACTTCTGCTGATGTCTGCGCTGGAGGAGTGGATGCTGGAGCTGGAGTAACTGCTGGAGCTGTAGCTGGTGCTGAAGTGGTAGCCCTGGAGTCAGTCACTGGGATAGCTGCAGATCTGGATCCTCTGGGAACCGGAGCAGTCTGGCGATGAGAGTCTTGGACTAGATCATCCTGCATGAGTTCTGCTCTCTCCTGCCTTGCTTCCTCCATGTCTGCCTCAAGCTTGTTGACGGACACCTGAATCTCTGTCAGCTTCACGTCCAGAGCGTGGATCTTGTCCTCAACAATCCTCTCTAGGCTCTCCTGAGATTGCTCAATGCTGGCCAGGCATTGTTCAATCCTCTGAGTAGCTTCAAGAATCTGCTCTCCGAAGCTCTTTGGCTTAGCTGCTGCTGCTGCTGCTGCTGCTGCCTCTCTGTCAGCTTTAGCTTTCTTCGCAGCTTCGATTTTGGCCTGTCCTTCTACTGAGGTTGGATCCTCCTCATCCATCACAACTACGTTATCCTCATGCTCTGGCTGCAGTGGCAAGTGCTTCCTATCCAACATGAATTTGCCCGTGCCAAACTTGGCATTGATGAGCATCTGAATCTGCGGGGCAAACCCACATGACCTCTTCTGGTCAGCTGCAGTCCTCTTAATGGTCTCTACCATTAAGTCCATCACCTTGAAAGGTGCCCTCTCATCGAGAATGTGCAGCATGTTGATAGAATAGCCTCGAATCATGCGGTGGTCTCCAGACTTGGGCATCAAGGTATGCCTCAAAATAGTGTTAGTGGTGGTCAGACCTGCCTGGAGATAGTACACTGAGCCAAGCTTCCACCCTTCCAAATCAGCAGTGGGGATCTCCTTGTACATGTTCTTCATGGAATCATGACTCTTCTTAGGAATCCCATAGACATCAATGTCGTCCTCTCTCTGCACTGGAGCATTCAGAAGTTCTGCCCATTCTTCAACAGACGAAGAAAACCTTTGACCTTCAGTCATCCAGGTGATCTTGCCATCAGGATAGAAGTGGGCTGTGGCGTAGAACTGCATGATCATCTCGTCATTCCAAGCTGTCAGCTCTTGACCCACAAAATCAGCAACTCCACATGTAGTAAAGCTCTCATGCACATGGGGAAAGAAGTCTCGGTGCTCTTCACTGTCAATGTACTTCCAGTCAACATACCTGGTGTCAGCAACAATGGGCTTCTTATCCATCAGCACGGTCTCATAGAAGTCCTGCTGCTCTCTGGTGTGGAATCTGGGGTCCACAGCAGTCCTTCTTCTCACAGCATATGGATCAGACTGTCTCCATAGCCTGAGACCTTTATCCTTCCTTGCCTTCATGTCCTCAGCTTGAGGATGAGCATCATTGTGGAGTGGCAACTTAGGACGGAGCTTAAGAAACACATGCTCTTCATCTGATTCAGACGGTGGCATCTCACCTTTGTTCTTCTCAGAAGCTGGAATGCTCCTGGTTGTTCTCTTGGGCTTGGCTGGAGCTGCCTTTGCTTGAGCAGGCTTCTTGGGCTTAGAGGAGGCTTGAGCCCGAATAGCATCACCCATGAACTTAGCTTTCTGAGGAGGAGGCTGGGGTGCATCTTCTTCTTCTTCTTCTTCAGCAGCTGCATCAACTTGAGGTTCAGCATATACTACCCTCTTCCTCTTGGAAGTTTTCTTCACCTTACTTGGAGCGGGCTCTTCCAAGTTGAGCTTCTTTGCAACGGCTGACTGCTTTACTTTGCTTGTGCCTTTCCTTGACTGCTGCCCTTGGTGCTCTTTGGCAACCACATTCCTCTTTGGCTTGGAGGTAACTTCCTCAGCAACGAAGTCAGAGTCCTCATCATCAGAATTTCTCTTCTTCCTGGTTCTGGTGGCTGCAGGAGGCAAACCACTAGGGGTGCTCCTCTCACCATCATCACTGGAACTGCTAGCCTCAGGACTTGTATCTGCCTATGGAATCTCAGCAAAAGGTGACTCAGACCTGTTCTGGCTGTCACTGACATCTGACATAGCTGACAACCTGTGAAAAGATAAGGTATAGGCAGAGTAGAAGAGTTATCACAACTGCAGAGGTTTTTGCAAAAAAAATGAGTTTAAAACTTAGTTTTGAGTTTTCACAGAATGTATTTCGGTCAAACCGATTTTAAGTTTCGGTGAATCCGAAGTGTATACAGAGGCCTACACACCACTTTCGGTCAGACCGAAATGGGTTTCGGTCCTACCGATAACCTAGGGTTTCACTGAAACTAAGTTTCGGTCACACCGATTTGCACAACTCGGTTAGACCGAATGATGCAGTGCAATGGCCAGAGGCCAAATCGGTCATTCCGAGTTTCAAAATCGGCTTCACCGAGATGCGTTCCGTGGAAACCTAAACCTAAGAATTTCGCTCGAAACTAGAGGATATGATCTGGTGTTTAGGGAATATCTAAGACGTGGATAGATTCATGGCAAGCCATTCGTGCAAGAGTCAGATGGGGAGCACGAAAGGGATCGGGACTCACCCTAACTTGGTGGAGTCCCTCTACGACGGCAACGGCGCGGAGAGGATTACCGTTGACGGCGGCGGAGACCTGCGGCGAGGGCGCACAGGCGACGACGGCGACGATCCGTAGACCAGGGCGACGGCAGCAGGGGACTTGGGGGCGAACGGTTTGAAGAGTTAAATCGCGCGCAGCCCTCAGGTATATATATCCCCATACTGTCGGTGGGACCGAGTTGAAAAACTCGGTGTCACCGAGATGTATAACTGCTGTGCAGTTACGCATATCGGTCAGACCGAGATTTTGAACTCGGTTTCACCGAGATGAAACCTAGATCAGTCTAAGCGTTTCGGTTGGACCGAGATGGAAAAGCCGGTCAGACCGAAATGGACTTAGAAGGTTTTGGAAGTTAGCCTTAGACGGATCGGTGGCTCCGAGTGCTCCTCACTCGGAGAGTCCGAAAATGACTTGTTCAAAGTTGTGATATGAGCATGAATAGAATTTGAGAAAAGAAAGCATAGATAGCTAGGGAAGGTGCTTAGGCATTCTTGTCCATCCATTTGGCCAGAAAAATCAAAACAATCAAAACAACAAATGGATGTCCTTGAATGGATAAAATCATGCATTCAACATGCTCACACAATAAGATAGCAACTGAAATATGTGTCAAACATGCACAACCAACACTCTAGCTACTAGCACACAATTTGTCGATGACTAGGTCATCTATATATGAGTATATTGACTTAGGAGCCAAATGAGAACATATGATCATAGGTCATACTCATCGTTTAAGCACAAGTGGGGTTACCACTTTTACATAAAGCATTGATGTGTTCACATCATTTGGAGATGCTTTAGCTCAATTTTTAGAGTAAAGCTCCCCCTAGATGTGAGAACCCCTTTTAAAGGGTCAAACTAACCTTGGGTTGTCGTAGAAGACTTCATGTAGATGTTGAAGATGTGGAAGCTCAATGTTGATGTAGATCATCAAGAGTTGGGAGCTATCCTTTGGATTAGGGCACTTTCAATACCTACATGGGTTAGTCCCACAAGGAACAAACAAGAATATCCATAGACACAGATTGAAGTTCACAAAAGATGATGTCCATGAAAGCAATGATTACCTTGTCCCTTGACTTACCAACAAGAGGGTTTGTGACTCCATGAACTAGTGCATGATGTGGAAGTTGATTGCACAAGTTCTTGCCAAAATGAATATGAGTGAAGTTTGTTGGCGGAGTCACCCTCAAGAACCTTCTAGTTCTTCTTCTTTGGGGTCCACATCATCTTGATGGGAATCCTTGGGGTTGTAGTTGAGCTTGACGAAGTAGAACTTGATGTGTCCTTGGGAACCCACTTGACCATGGCTTGAGGTGCTTCAATGAATGCATCAATCTCCTCTTGAAGCTTGTCCTTGGCCTTTAGCTTGTGGTCTTGTGGTGGAAGGTCATCTTGAGCTTGTTCCACATTGGAAGAAGTAGGATCATACTTCTCCTTTTGTAAAATAAACTGTGGAGTAGGGTATTGACCTTCTTCCCACTCAACACCTTCGGCGTTGAACTTTCGCTCAAAACCAATCCCTTGATTCTTCCGGTGTCTTCCTTGTTTGCGAACAATCTCCTCAAAGTTCTTGCTTCCGGCAAGACTCTTGTAGACACCTTTCTCTATGATTTCCTTCAATAAGCTATTTTCTTGCTCAAGTGTAACTTGGCTTGAAACATTGTTAGTGGAATCAAGAGAACTACTAGAAGCAACAATATTGGATTTAACATTGTTATTGTTACTACTAGAGGAAGAATTTTTCTTATGCTTGTCATGCTTAGTCTTAATAGGTGGCAAGAAATTAGACAAGAGAAGTCGTTTGGCAAGATATGAAGAACTCTTCTTTCGAAGATCGTCATTGATCGCTTTTAGAAACTCATGTTCTTGCTCTAGAGTGAGCTTCTCGAAGCGTAGCTTCTCATGAGATCTTAGGAGCTCTCTATGATCTTCTTGAGTTGTTTCATGAGCTAACTTAAGAGTGTTTAGTTCTTTAGTTAGACGCTCAATCTCCTTCATAGCATTGTCATTCGACTCTTCTCGACTATAAAGACTACTAGCATTTTCATCATTACTAAGCTCACTAGATTTATCATGCAAGAGCTCATCTTCTTGGAGATTCTTCTCTTCTCTTGTGGGGAGCCGTACACTCATTTGAGAAGTGTCCGGGTCTTCCACAATTGTAGCAGTTTCGATCACGACTAGAAGATCTCTTTTCATCATATGATCTAGACTTTGAGCTTCTTTCTTTGCCTCTATTCTTGTAGAACTTGTTGAAGTTCTTGACCATTAGGCTTATCTCTTCATTGGAAATTAGCTTGTCACTTGAGGTAGTAGGAGCATCACTTGTCGCTTTGTAAGCACCACTTGACTTATTGTGAAGCTCTTCCTTATCCTTAAGTGTCATCTCATGAGCAACAATTCTTCCAATGACTTCAGTTGGCTTGAGAGTCTTGTAGTTTGGCATCATTTGGATCAAAGTGCACACGGTGTCATACTTTCCATCCAAAGCTCTGAGAATCTTCTTAATGATGAATCGGTCGGTCATTTCTTCGCTTCCTAAGCCGGCAATCTCATTTGTGATGAGAGCAAGCCTAGAGTACATTTCAGCGACTCCTTCACCATCCTTCATCTTGAACTTGTCAAGTTGTCCTTGAAGAATATCTAGCTTTGATTCCTTCACAGATTCAGTACCTTCGTGCATTTCAACCAAAGTATCCCAAATCTCTTTAGCATTCTCAAGACGGCTGATTTTGTTGAACTCCTCGGGACACAAAGCATTGAAGAGAATGTCACAAGCTTGAGCATTGTTTTGCAACATCCGCAACTCTTCCGGTGTAGCTTCGCGATCCGGAACTTTTCCTTCTTCGAAGAAATCACCTTGCATACCAACACAAATAATGCCCCATGCGGCTGGGTTATGACCAAGAATATGCATTTTCATTTTATGCTTCCAACTAGCAAAATTTGTACCATCAAAATAAGGACCTCTACGATAATTACCCTCACCAGACGCCATACTCTCCTAGGTTGTGAAACCAAGCTTATGGAGTCCAATGCAATGGAAACCAAAACAATGGAGACCAAAGCTCTGATACCACTTGTAGGATCGAAAGTATGTCTAGAGGGGGGGTGATTAGACTACTTGACAATATAAAAAATCTGCCTTTTGATCATGCAATGTTATTGGCAGTTTCACAATTAAGATCAATTCAAGTAACACCCTACACATGCAATTCTAGAGTATAAGCAGCGGAAAGTAAATTGCACATGTAGTAAAGAGAGGTGGAGAAGATCAAACGCAGTTTGGAGACACGGAGATTTTTGTCGTGGTTCCGATAGGTGGTGCTATCGTACATCCACGTTGATGGAGACTTCAACCCACGGAGGGTAACGGCTGCGCGAGTCCACGGAGGGCTCCACCCACGAAGGGTCCACGAAGAAGCAACCTTGTCTATTCCATCATGGCCTACGCCCACGGAGGACTAGCCTTACTCGGGGTAGATCTTCACGAAGTAGGCGATCTCCTTGCCCTTACAAACTTCTTGGTTCAACTCCACATCTCAACGACGGAGGCTCCCAAGCGACACCTAACCAATCTAGGAGGCACCACCCTCCAAAAGGTAATAGATGTTGTTGATGATGATGAACTCCTTGCTCTTGTGCTTCAAATGATAATCTCCCCAACACTCAACTCTCCTCACTGATATGGCTGTGGTGGAAGAAAGGATTGAGTGAAAAGCAACTTGGGAAGGCTAGAGATCAAGTTTCATATGGTAGGAATGGAGTGGCTTGATCTCAACACAAGGGTAGGTGGTTCTCTTCTCAGAAAGTGTATGGTAGGAGTGGTAGACTTTCTGATGGCTCTCCTCTCGAATGAAGAGGGGGTGGAGGGGTATATATAGCCTCCACACAAAATCCAACCGTTACACACATATTTGAGCCATCTCGGTGAGACCGAAGTGAAAACTCGGTCAGACCGAAAGTTCAAATATAGTGAACGTTGGGATTTTCGGTGGGACCGAAAATACCATCTCGGTGTGTCCGAAGTGAGTCAAAGGTAGGAGCTTGCCATTCTCGGTGGGACCGAAATTAACAACTCATATATTCCGAAGTTATGTCAATTGGTTACAGAAGGTTGGCAGTCCAGTTTCGGTGAGACCGAAACTCAAAATCGGATGGACCGAGAAATTAGGGTTTGGAAGAATAACTGTGGTGGTTCATCTCGGTGGGACTGAGTTTGCAGAATCGGTTTGTCCGAGATTACTTATGAGTGTGTTAAGTGGTGAAAGGTGCTGATAGTTGAGGGAGCTAGATCACTAAGCACTTGAGCAACCAGATCATCAACACAACCTCATCCCCTTTTAATAGTATTGGCTTTTCCTATGGACTCAATGTGATCTTTGATCACTAAACCAAAAATAGAGTCTTGAGCTTTTGCCAATGCTTGTCTTAGCATTTTGAGGGGTCCACTTCTTCAGACATTTCCATACCCATATCATCGAACTTCTCTGAAATGATTCTCAAGTAAATATTAGTTCAATGATATATATGTTGTTATTAATTACCAAAACCACCCGGGGATTAGTTGCACTTTCAGTAGGAGGTAAAGGTTCATCATTCTCGTGCACAGGCACACCAAGACGACGGGCTATGCGGGTGGCATAAATCCCACCAAATAAATCTCCAAGCAAACCATTATGATGTAGCCTACATGCAACAATCGCTTCCAAGTTATATTGTCTATCACCTAATACAACACTCTTGAGAACACTAAGATCAGGGACACACATGTGGCAAGTCTCATCCTTACCGTTTATGCATCTACCGATAAAGAGAGCGAAGTAATGAATAGCAGGGAAATGAATGCTCCCTATCGTAGCATGTGTGATTTCCTTGGATTCCCCCACTGTAATACTAGCAAGGAAGTCTCTAAATTCAGATTTGCGAGGATCACCCATACAACCCCACTGTGGGAGCTTACAAGCATCATTAAAATCCTCTAAGTCCATGGTATAAGATTTATCATATAGGTCAAACAGGACAGTGTGAGAATTACGCGAAGATGAAAATTTAGACCTTCTCACAAAGCTATCAGTTAAGCCACGGTATTGAGGACACTTATCTTGTATGAAGCCCTCGAGGTCAGCGTTGCACACGTATGCGTAAAATTTATCCTTGATGCCAGCCTGATCCATAAAGTCATCTGATGGCCATTCACAAGGCCGTACGTCAGCATCCCTCGGTGGTTCATCGTCCGGCTCACGGATCACGAGCCTCGGTTCTTGCTTCCTTAAAGAACCACCTTGGAAGTTTTTCCTATGCATTTTTCTGAAATTTTTAGTAACTCACAATAAAAGTTAACCAAACTCAACAAGATTGATGGCAACAACTCCTATAAGTGCCTAGAGACTATATCATGCATTAGAACTACTTGGGACCAAGAAAATTTGACATGCAAGCTCAAGAACAAGGTCACCACAGTAGCGAAAATTTGCAATAAATAGAGCACTAGAACAAAAACTAATTGGACTGATGGAGGAGTCACATACCAAGGAACAATCTCCCCAAACAGTTCGGTGAATGGTGCTTTGAGCAAGGAGATCGAAAATGGCTGCAAGATGAGCTAGAACTCGGGTTTGAGCTGGTTGGTGATTTTTTTCGGAAGAAGAAGAAGAGCAAGGGTGCAGGAATAAGTGGAGGGGGCCACATGGGGCCCACGAGGCAGGGGGCGCGCCCTGGACCCTCGTGGTCAGGTGCTGGCTCCCCTCGCTGTGTGTTCTGTGCCATATTTTCTCAAATATTCTAGAAAAAATAATATTTCATTTTCATGGTATTTGGAGAACTTTTATTTTCGGGATATATTTTATTGCACGGATAAGTCCGGAAACAGACATAAAATACTATTTTTCTGTTTTATTTATCCTAATTAACAGAAAGTAAAAGAAGGGTACAGAAGGTTGTGCTATCTAGATTCACCTATCCCATGCTCATGAAAAGGAATCCATTAACAAGGTTGATCAAGTCTTGTTAATAAACTCTTTTCGAGTAACATGAAACCGGAGAATTTTCTAATAACATTAGGTTACCTCAATGGGAATATGTATGTCCCCAACAATAAGTATGTCATATGTCTTCTTGATAGTAGGAAGAGGAAATTCAAAACCTCCAATAGTAATAGTTGAAAATTTTCCAATATAATTGATACCGTGTACCCGAGGTTGTTTCCTCGGAAAGTGTACCGTATGCTCATTACCATTGACATGAAATGTGACATTGCCTTTGTTGCAATCAATAACAGCCCCTGCAGTATTCAAAAAGGGTCTTCCGAGAATAATAGACATACTATCGTCCTCGGGAATATCAAGTATGACAAAGTCCGTTAGAATAGTAACATTTGCAACTACAACAGGCACATCTTCACAAATACCGACAGGTATAGCAGTTGATTTATCAGCCATTTGCAAAGATATTTCAGTAGGTGTCAACTTACACAAGTCAAGTCTACGATATAAGGAGAGATGCATAACACTAACACCGGCTCTAAGATCACACAAAGCAGTTTTAACATAGTTTTTCTTAATGGAGCAAGGTATAGTAGGTACCCCTGTATCTCCTAATTTCTTAGGCATTCCACCCTTAAAAGTGTAATTGGCAAGCATGGTGGAAATTTCTACTTCAGGTATCTTTCTTTTGTTGGTAATAATATCTTTCATATACTTAGCATAAGGATTTGTCTTAAGTACATCAGTCAAACGCATACGCAAAAAGATAGGTCTAATCATTTCTGCAAAGCGCTCAAAATCCTCATCATCCTTTTTCTTGGACGGTTTCAGAGGGAAAGGCATGGGTTTCTAAACCCATGGTTCTCTTTCATTGTCATGTTTCCTAGCAACAGAGTCTCTCTTATCATAACGTTGATTCTTTGATTGTGGGTTATCAAGATCAACAGCAGGTTCAATTTCCACATCATTATCATTGCTAGGGTGAGCATCATCATGAACATCATCATTAATATTATCACTAGGTTCATGTTTATTACCAGATTGTGTCTTAGCATCAGAAACAGATATATCATTAGGATTCTCAGGTGTGTCAGCTACAGGTTCACTAGAAGCATGCAAAGTCCTATCATTTTTCTTTTTCTTCTTCTTAGAAGAACTAGGTGCATCTAAATTAGCCCTCTAAGAATCTTGCTCAATTCTCTTAGGGTGGCCTTCAGGGCACAGAGGTTCCTGAGTCATTTTACCACCTCTAGTAGCAACTCTAACAGCATAGTCATTATTCTTACTATTTAATTCATTGAGCAAATCATTATGAGCCTTAAGTACTTGTTCTACTTGAGTGGTGACCATAGAAGCATGTATACTAATGAGTTTTAGTCCACCTTTAGCTCTAGACAGGTAATCACTCAAGCGTTCAATCATGTAAGCATTGTGTTGTAATTGTCTACCAACATAAACATTGATGTTTTCTTGTTTCACAATAAAATTGTCAAACTCATCTAAGCATTGGCTAGCAGACTTATAACAAGGAATATCACCTTCATCAAATCTATAAAGAGAATTTACCTTTATTACCTGTGTCAGGTTATTAAGACCATGTATTTCTTCAATAGGTGGTAAATTCTTAACATCTTCAGCTTTAATTCCTTTTCTTTCATAGATTTCTTTGCCTCTTGCATATCTTGAGGACCCTGAAATAGAACACCTCTTTTCTTCGGAGTTGGCCTAGGGGCTGGTTCAGGAAGTGTCCAATTATTTTCATTGGCCAGCATATTATTCAATAGTAGTTCAGCTTGTTCAACTATTCTTTCCCTGAAAACACAACTATCCAGGTGGTCTCTGGAAGCATCGGTTAGTCCATTATAAAAGACATCAAGTATATCATGCATCTCAAGAGGATGATCAGGCAAAGCATTAAGTAATTCGAGAAGCCTCCCCCAAGCTTGTGGGAGACTCTCTTCTTCAATTTGCACAAAGTTATATATTTCCCGTAAGGCAGCTTGTTTCTTATGAGCAGGAAAATATTTAGCAGAGAAGTAATACATCATATCCTGAGGCCTACGCACACAACCAGGATCAAGAGAACTAAACCAGGTCTTAGCATCACCCTTTAACAAGAACGAAAATAGCTTAAGGATATAGTAGTGACGAATCTTTTCATCGTTGGTAAACAGGGTGGCTATATCATTCAACTTAGTAAGATGTGCCGCAATAGTTTCAGACTCATAGCCATGGAAAGGATCCAATTCAACCAAAGTAACTAACTCAGGATCAACAGAGAATTCATAATCCTTATCAGTAACGCAGATAGGTGAAGTAGCTAAAGTAGGGTCATGTTTCATTCTAGCATTCAAGGACTTTTCTTTAAGCTTAGCTAATAATTTTTTAAGATCATATCTATCATTACAAGCAAGAAAGTCTCTAGCAGTTTCTTCATCCATAACATAACCCTCAGGCACAACAGGCAATTCATGTCTATTGGGAGTAGCTTCATCATCACTTTCATAAATATCACCAGTTTCAATATTTGCATTCTCCCTAACCTTAGCAATTTGTTCATCTAGAAATTCACCTAGTGGCACAGTATTATCAGGCATAGAAGTAGTTTCATCATACATAGCAGAAGTAGCATCATCGAGAACATACGACATATCAGATTCAATAGCAGGAGTAGGTGTCACAAGTTTACTCATAACAGAAGGAGAATCAAGTGTACAGCTAGATGGCAGTTCCTTACCTCCCCTCGTAGTTGAGGGTGAGATCTTGGTTTTTGAGTCCTTCAAATTCTTCATAGTGATCAACAGATATAAATCCCAAGTGACTTAAAGAATAGAGCTATGCTCCCCGGCAACGGCGCCAGAAAATAGTCTTGATAACCCACAAGTGTAGGGGATCGCAACAATTTTTTAGGGTAAAGTATTCAACCCAAATTTGTTGATTCGACACAAGGGGAGCCAAGGAATACTCTTAAGTACTAGCAACTGAGTATCTGCAGCAAGATAGTTTAGTAGCAAAGTAATATGATTATGGCGGTAGCAGCAATAAAAGTAACGATAGTGTTTTTGTAGTTTTTGTAATAGTATCAACGGAAAAGTAAATAAGCAACAAGCAATATAGGAAAAGCTCGTAGGCATTGGATTGGTGATGGGAAATTATGTCGGATGCAATTCATCATGTAGAAGTTATAACCTAGGGTGACACAGAACTAGCTCCAGTTCATCAATGCAATGTAAGCATGTATTTCGAATATAGTCATACGTGCTTATGGAAAAGAACTTGCATGACATCTTTTGTCCTACCCTCCCGTGGCAGCAGGGTCCTATTGGAAACTAAGGGATATTAAGGCCTCCTTTTAATAGAGTACCGGACCAAAGCATTAACACATAGTGAATGCATAAACTCCTCAAACTATGGTCATCACCGGGAGTGGTCCCGATTATTGTCACTTCGGGGTTGCCGGATCATAACACATAGTAGGTGACTATAGACTTGCAAGATAGGATCAAGAACACACATATATTTATGAAAACATAATAGGTTCAGATCTAAAATCATGGCACTCGGGCCCTAGCGACAAGCATTAAGCATAGCAAAGTCATAGCAACATCAATCTCAGAACATAGTGGATACTAGGGATCAAACCCTAACAAAACTAACTCGATTACATGATAGATCCCATCCAACCCATCACCGTCCAGCAAGCCTACGATGGAATTACTCACGCACGGCGGTGAGCATCATGGAATTGGTGATGGAGGAAGGTTGATGATGACGATGGCGACGATCTCCACTCTCCGGAGCCCCGAACGGACTCCAGATCAGCCCTCCCGAGAGGGATTAGGGCTTGGCGGCGGCTCCGTCTCGTGAAACGCGATAATTCTTTCTCCTTGATTTTTTCTCCCCGAAAGTGAATATATAGGGTCTGGGGATATGTCGATGGAGCACCAGGGGGCCCATGAGGCAGGGGGCGCGCCTTGGGCAGGGGGTGCGGCCCCCACCCTCATGGATAGGGTGTGGGCCCCTTGGTATGGATCTTCTTGCAGATATTTTTTATATTTCCAAAACAAATTTCCGTGGAGTTTCAGGTCATTCCGAGAATTTTTTATTTCTGCACAAAACAACACCATGGCAATTCTGCTGAAAACAACGTCAGTCCGGGTTAGTTCCATTCAAATCATGCAAATTAGAGTCCATAACAAGGGCAAAAGGGTTTGGAAAAGTAGATACGTTGGAGACGTATCAACTTCCCAATACTAGTAATAGATTCATCAAAATAAGCAAAGAACACATGAAAAACATAATCTGTTAAAAATATAACAGTCTGTAGTAATCTGTAACTTTCGCACACTTCTATAACTCCAAAAAAATTGAATCAAATTGGTAAACATGAGGAATTTGTCTATTAATCATCTGCAAAAAGAATTAACTAAATAGCACGCTCCAGTAAAATGTGGTGACCATTCTAGCGAGCGCTAACGATTCTGTTTTTCACAGCGCGATCATATAAACTTCACACAAGTCTTCCCAAAGGTTCTACTTGGCACAAACACTAACTAAAACACAAAACCACATCTAAGCAGAATCTAGATGCAATATTTATTCCTAAACATAAGCAAAAACAAAAAATATAAAATTGGGTTGCCTCCCAACAAGCTCTTTCTTTATAGCCATTAAGATAGGCTTGAGAATTCAATGATGCTCACATGAAAGACAAGAATTGAAGCACAAAGAGAGCATCATATAACATGTGAAAATCACATCTAAGTCTAACATAATTCCTATGCATAGGCATTTTATAGGCAAACAAATTACCAAGACAAGCAAGATCTAACATATGCAAGGAAGAAGAAAGAAACAAGATCAATCTCAACAAGAAGAGAGGTAATTTAGTGACATGAAGATTTCTACAACCATATTTTCCTCTCTCATAATAATTGCATCTAGGATCATAAGCAAATTCAACAATATAGCTATCACATAACATTTCTCAACACGATCCACATGCATGCAAAGTTGACACTCTTCCAAAATAGTGGGATCAACATTAACTAAAGTCATGACATCTCCAAACCCACTTTTATCAAAAATTTCATAAGATTGAACATTCTCCAAATATGTGGGATCTAAAGTTGACACTCTTCCAAATCCACTTTTAATAATATTGTGAACACTATTATCAATCTTACATTCATCATGGGGTTTAAATAATTTTTCAAGATCATAAGAAGAATCACCCCAATCATGATCATTGCAACAAGTAGTGGACATAGCAACAGTAGCATCCCCAAGCTTAGGGTTTTGCATATCATTAACACAATTGACATTAATATAATTTACAATAGTATAATTGCAATCATGTTTTTCATTAAAAGAGCTATCGTGAATCACTTTTTCTTTTAACAATTCCTCACAATTTTCAGATTCATAAATTTCAAGCAAAACTCCATAACGATAATCTAGTGCACTCAACTCACTAGCAATTGGTTCAACATAATTGGATCTCTTAAAGAGATTAGCAAGTGGATGAGGATCCATAATTTAGCAAGCAAAGATGCAAGTTAATATAAGGCACATGGCAACACAAGCAAACAAGAGGCAAGCGAACGGAAAAAGGGGGAATAAAACGGCAAGGGTGAAGTGGGGGAGAGGAAAACGAGAGGAAAAAAATGTAATGCGAAGGATAAGGGTTTGTGACAGGTACTTGGTATATGACTTTTGCGTAAGCCTCCCCGGCAACGGCGCCAGAAATTCTTCTTGCTATTTCTCGAGCTTGCGTTGTATTCCCTCGAAGAGGAAAGAGTGATGCAGCACAGTAGCGTAAGTATTTCCCTCAGTTTCGAGAACCAAGGTATCAATCCAGTAGGAGACCACACGCAAGTCCCTCGCATCTGCACAAACGAATAAGAACTTCGCAGCCAACGCGATAAGGGGTTGTCAATCCCTTTATGGTCACTTACTAAAGTGAGATCTGATAGAGATGATAGTTTGATATTTTTGGTATTTTTGGATATAAGAACAGAAAGTAAAAGCGGATAAGTAAAGTAGATTGTAGATTGATATGTTGAGAATAGACCCAGGGGCCATAGTTTTCTCTAGTGGCTTCTCTCATGATAGCGATATTCTACGGCGGGTAAACAAATTACTGTCGAGCAATTGATAGAAAAGCGAATAATTATGAGACTATCTAGGCATGATCATTATATATAGGCATCACGTCCGAGACAAGTAGACCGAAACAATTCTGCATCTACTACTATTACTCCACACATTGACCGCTATCCAGCATGCATCTAGAGTATTAAGTTCATAAGAACACAGTAACACCTTAAGCAAGATGACATGATGTAGAGGGATAAACTCAAACATAGTGATATAAAACCCCATCTTTTTATCCTCGATGGCAACAATACAATACGTGCCTTGCTGCCCCTACTGTCACTGGGAAAGGACACCGCAATATTGAACCCAAAGCCAAGCACTTCTCCCATTTTAAGAACTATAGATCTAGTAGGCCAAACCAAACCAATAATTCGAAGAGACTTGCAAGAATATTATAATCACACATAAAGAGTTCAGAAAAGAACCAAATATTTCTCATAGATAATCTTGATCATAAACCCACAATTCATCGGATCTCGACAAACACACCGCAAAAAGATATTACATCGAATAGATCTCCACGAAGACCGAGGAGAACTTGGTATTGAGATCCAAAGAGAGAGAATAAGCCATCTAGATACTAGCTATGGACCCGAAGGTCTGTAGTAAACTACTCACAACTCATGGTGAGGCGATGATGATGATGTAGAAGCACTCCGTGGAAGATCCCCTGTGACACCCCGAGACCGATGCGCCAGGTGTCAGCCAGTTATTCGTCGGCGTTGCCATGTCATCTGCTTGCGTGTTGCTTTTTGCCATGTCTTCATGTGTATTGCATCATATAGAGTTGTCTTGCATCATACTTGGTTGAACATCATGTCTTGTTCTTGTGTTGTGTGTTTACCTTGTTGTGTGCTTCTTCTCGCTAGTTCTTTTCCGTTGCGTTCGTGAGGACTCGTTCGTCTACCCTTTGTTTGTCTTCGTGGATTCTTCTTCGTCTACTTCATGGACTCGTTCTTCTTCCTAGCAGGATCTCAGGTAAGATGACCATCACCTTGGATACCTTTACTATCATTGCCATGCTAGATGTCTCGATGCTATCATTTATGTCGCACAACCTATCTTTTGTTGTCAGCCTCTCATTGTTGCCATGAAACCTCTAACCTTTGACACCATCCTAGCAAACCATTGTTTGGCTATGTTACCCGCTCGCTCAGCCCCTCTTATAGCGTTGTTAGTTGCAGGTGAAGATGAAGATTGCTCCATGTTGGATATTTGTTGTTGGAATATCACAATATATCTATTATTATAATTTAACACACCTATACACTTGGCAATGGGTGGAAGGCTTAGCCTTTTGCTCGGTGTTTTGTTCCACTCATGCCACCTTAGGAGCCGATAAACCGACATTATGTTCCTTGATTTTGCGTCCCTAAAGCGGTTGGGTATATGGGGACCCCTTGACAGTTCGTCTTTGAATAAAACTCCTCCAGCAAGGCCCAACATTGCTTTTAATTTGCAACATAATAAAAACTTAATTAATTAATTAATTGCATAGGGAGTTAGCGCTACCCGAGGATTCTTTTCTACATAACAGGGGGGGCCAGTGCTGATGGTGTTGGTCCCAAACGGGGGGACTGCGGGGCCACCACAGGGAAACTCGAGGTCTGGTATTTTCCTGTAGGCTCACCTATCCAGTCATGACCTGAGACGAGATATGCGTGACTACTATCAGGGTGTCGGCACACCGGGAGGTCTTGCTGGACTTGTTTTACCATTATCGAAATGTCTTGTGCACCGGGATTCCGAGCCTGATCGGATTATCCCTAAGATAAGGGGTAATATCATTATTATCTCTGCTGATCGTGAGAGCTTGTGATGGGCTAAGTTGGGACACCCCTGCAGGGTTATGATCTCTCGAAAGTCGTGCCCGCGGTTATGTGGCATATTGGAATTTGTTAATGTCCGGTTGTAGAAAACTTGACAGACGATCCAAGATAAAAACACCCAACCGCGTGAGTAACCGTGACTGTCTCTTTTCATTTTGAGAAGAGAACACGGTGGGGTTATGTTTGACTCGTAGGTAGTTCAGAATCTCTAGCGATCATTACTAGTTTGCGACTGTTTGCGTAGATGCTCATCTTATTCCGGTACTCGTAAGTTAGCCACCATATTTTGCTTAGCCGCTACTGCAACCTCACCACTTTACCTCTTCCTACCCTTTAAGCTTTGCTAGTTTTGATACCCATGGTTATGGGATTGCTGAGTCCTCGTGGCTCACAGATACTACAACACCAGTTGCAGGTACAGGTTTCCGATGACTTGACGTGAGAGCGATGTTACCTTTTGTTGGAGTTCTTTCTTCTTCTTCTTCGTCAGTCTTGGGCTAGGTTCCTGGTCGGCAGCCTGGGATAGCAGATGGATGTCGTTGTGCTTTTCATGTTTGCATCCGTAGTCGGATGCCTTGTATTGATGTTGTTGTATTCATGTGACTTGTATGAATTGTGGTATCCCCCATGTATGTATGTAATGGTTCGATGTAATGATATCCATCTTGCTAAGCGCCTAAAATGCGGTTGTGCCTCAATCACAAGTTTTACCTAGTGATCAAGATAGAATCGCATTTTGGGCCTAACAAGTTGGCATCAGAGTCTCGACCGACCATAGGAGCCCCCTTGATTGATCGTAGCTTGGCCATTGTCGAGTCTAGCAGAAAACTTTTTTTCAGAGTCTAGTTATATCAGAGAGTTGATACGTCTCCAATGTATCTATAATTTTTTTTATTGTTCCATGCTATTATTTATGATGTCTTGGATGTTTAATGGGCTTTATCATTCACTTTTATATCATTTTGGGACTAACCTACTAACCCAAAGGCCCAGTCCAGATTGTTGTTTTTGCATGTTTCAGGGTTTTGCACAAAAGGACAATCAAACGGAGTCCAAACGGAATGAAACCTTCGCGAGAGATATTTTAGGAGAAAATCACGCCAGAGGAACTTGAGAACCACGTCAGGGGAGCCTCGAGTGGCCCTCGAGGGTGGGGGGCGCGCCCCCCTTCCCAAGGCGCGCCCCCTGCCTCGAGGCCCACTCGAGCGTCCCCCGGTGCCCTCCTTCTTCTTATATAAGTCCACCTACCCCAGAAACTCCGTACACAGAGAGAAAACCCTAATTCCACCGTCGTAGCTTCTGTTCCCGTGGAGATCCCATCTTGGAGCCTGTTCCGGAGCTCCACCGGAGGGGGATCCATCACGGAGGCCTTCTTCATCATCATCATCGCCCTCACCATGAGTTGTGAGTAGTTTACCATAGACCTTCAGGTCCATAGCTAGTATCTAGATGGCTTCTTCTCTCTCTGTGGATCTCAATACAAAGTTCTCCTTGGTCTTCGAGGAGATCTATTCGATGTAATCTCTTTTTGCGGTGTGTTTGTCGAGATCCGATGAATTGTGAGTTTATGATCAAGGTTATCTATGAAAGATATTTGGTTCTTCTCTGAACTTTTTATGTGTGCTCATAATATCCTTGCAAGTCTCTTAGAATTATCGGTTTGGTTTGGCCTACTAGATCTATAGTACTTGCAATGCGAGAAGTGCTTGGCTTTGGGTTTAATCTTGCGGTGTCCTTTCCCAGTGATAGTAGGGGCAGCAAGGCACATATTGTATTGTTGCCATCGAGGATAAAAAGATGAGGTTTACATCATATTGCTTGAGTTTATCCCTCTACATCATGCCATCTTGCTTAAGGCGTTACTCTGTTCGTATGAACTCAATACACTAGATGCATGCTAGATAGCGGTTGATGTGTTGAGTAATAGTAGTAGATGCAGGCAGGGGTCGGTCTACTTGTCTTGGACGTGATGCCTATATACAATGATCATGCCTAGATAGTCTCATAATTATTCACTTTTCTATCAATTGCTCGACAGTAATTTGTTTACCCGCCGTAGAATATCGCTATCATGAGAGAAGCCACTAGAGAAAACTATGGCCCCCGGGTCTATTCTCAACATATCAATCAACATCTACTTTACTTTTACCGCTTTTATTTGCTGTTTTATTAAACCAAAAATACCAAAAATATAAACTATCATCTCTATAAGATCTCACTCTCGTAAGTGACCGTAAAGGGATTGACAACCCCTTACCGCGTTGGCTGCGAAGTTCTTATTTGTTTGTGTAGGTGCGAGGGACTCGTGCGTGGTCTCCTACTGGATTGATACCTTGGTTCTCAAAAACTGAGGGAAATACTTACGCTACTGTGCTGCATCTCCCTTTCCTCTTCGAGGGAATACAACGCAAGCTCAAGAGGTAGCAAGTGTAGGATTTCTTTTTACTCCCCAGCCCCTTCGTCGCTCTGGTGAGGAATCTTGACGTAGGTCTTTTGAATTACCCCTCTTCCCCTTCAAAATTTTTTAGGATCACACGGTTAGTTTCGTTCGTTGTGTTGTCTGCTCTTTTCATCTGGTGCATCTCTCGTCGAGTCAATTTCACCCTCCTCGTCTTTTGCTTCAATCCTTGGTTCTTTCCAACCGATGTTGTTTCCCCTTCCGAAGTTGTCTTTCTTTTTCCCACCCGCCCACCCTTTTTCTTCTCGGAACCGGAGCCTGAAGTCCTTGCTTTCTTTCATCAATTGTTTCAACTGGTGAATTCTCGTCTAGTTCGTCCTTCTTCATCTCTTTTCTTCTCCGGTGGATTCAATTCAAGTTTTCGGTGTTGATCTTATTCTTTTCCTCGGCTCAATTGTTCCCCATGCTCGTTTACCTCTGGCTATTTAATTATTCCGGAGTTCCGAAGACATCTCAGGAGATTTATCCGTGTTCCAATTAATTCGAGGTTGTCACCTCCTTTGAGTCTTTCAATCGTCCCGGCGCATCATCTCCTTTTCAATCCTTTCCAAAGATATTTTAATTTCGGTGGGCTCATAACCCATAGTTCTTTTCCAAGATCTTACCTAACTCTTCCAATTTTTCTGGAGTTATTCTCAAATTCTTTTCACGTATGACGTAAGTATGGATTCCATCAGTCATGTGCCTTCTCCAAGACCGCTTTCAAATTCTTTCATGTTTGGTTCAACCTTTCCTCTTTTGATTCTTCTAGAGTATCTCAAGAATTTTGGTTGTGTTCCTCGTCGTCAACTGAAGACCGAAGAAGAGCTTTCCTCCGAATCTTGTCCGTCCTCTCGAAGATTTGTGGTTCTAGCTTCATGTTATCCTCTCGAATTATTCCATTTGTCATAAATCCTTTCCTTAACCATCCGAAGCATTTTATTAGTTCTTTCCGTTGTGTTCCTCCGAAGGCCATCATTTCAGAAGATTTCTTCGTTCTCAGTTTTCAACTTCGTCCTCCAAATATTCTTCATTGATGCCTCTTCGTTTGTCTCCATGTTTTTTTCCGGTGATTCGTCCAAGTATTCTTTAATCAATTTGCGATCTCTTCGTTCTCTTGTATCTAAATTTCCCCAAGTGCTTTATTCTTCCCGGTGATTCATTCTTTTGTATTCGCTCAATTTCAATTCTTACGGTGGTTCGCCCAAGAGTTCCTTTCCAATGTTCTCATATCAATCCATTCATTTTTATTCCAATCCTACCGGTGTTTCATGAATATTTTCGCAAGTTCGCGATAAATCCCTCTTTAATCATTTCAACGAGAATAAGTGATATGCAAATCAATTGCTTCTCATCAATTTAATTGATGGAGGATAAGCATAACATAATTCTTATTCTTTTCATCAAGTTGATTTATTCCTTCCTTCCGAGTTTATTCTTGATGAATAAATTCTAGTCCCAAGCGTCTTCACCTTTTCTTCTCCGGAGTTCAAGTTTTTTCGTGACTATCTCATCGGATCATCCATATGAATCATCGCAACGCTTTAATCTTATTCTTTTCGTCCATCATTTCTATATCATCATCCTTTTGGTTACCGGAGATCTCATGGTAGTTCTTCATGAGATAATTCATTCTTCAAACGTCCATCTAATTCTTCTAGAGTAGCTCAAGCATTATTCTTTTTGCATCTCGATATGCAAATAATTTTCTGTATTCTTCGAAGTGGAGTTTTGCATTTCTTCCTTCATTTCACCTATTCAATCTTTTGGTAGTGGCGGAAATTCACCTCAAGTTTTGAGATGGTTACATAAGCCCACGAAAATCAAATCTTTCGTTGTTCATTTTCCTACAACTCCGTTCATCCTTTCTTCGCAAGGATGCTTTCAATTCATTCGTGATGGAAGTTGTTCTTTTCTTATCCGTTCTTTTAATTCCATTATTTCAATTCTTCCGGACGCATTATGTTGTTTCTCTCGTCAAGTATCGTTCCGTCGTCTCATGGTCTATTCATTCCATTTCTAGCCGGAGTGCTGCCCAAATTCCTTCGTTTAATTCCTTTTCTATCTCTTTTAACTGAAGTGGTTTTGAATTCATTCTTGTTCGTTCAGCTCGTTTGTTCCCTGTTCCTCTTTTATAACGGAGCTTCTCAATCTCGTTCATCTACGTGGTATTCTTCCTTTCGAGTGGCTCAACCTCTCAAGGTTCTTTGGTTCCACCTTCTTCCTTTTCTCTTCCGTCTTGTTCCTAAGATCTCGGGACTAGATCTCTTGTTAGTAGGGGAGTTTTGTGACACCCCGAGACCGATGCGCTAGGTGTCAGCCAGTTATTCGTCGGCGTTGCCATGTCATCTGCTTGCGTGTTGATTTTTGCCATGTCTTCATGTGTATTGCATCATATAGACTTGTCTTGCATCATACTTGGTTGAACATCATGTCTTGTTCTTGTGTTGTGTGTTTACCTTGTTGTGTGCTTCTTCTCGCTAGTTCTTTTCCGTTGCGTTCGTGAGGACTCGTTCATCTACACTTGGTTCGTCTTCGTGGATTCTTCTTCGTCTACTTCATGGACTCGTTCTTCTTCCTAGCGGGATCTCAGGCAAGATGACCATCACCTTGGATACCTTTACTATCATTGCCATGCTAGATGTCTCGATGCTATCGTTATATGTCGCGCTACCTATCTTTTGTTGCCAGCCTCTCCATGTTGCCATGAAACCTCTAACCTTTGACACCATCCCAACAAACCGTTGTTTGCCTATGTTACCCGCTCGCTCAGCCCCTCTTATAGCGTTGTTAGTTGCAGGTGAAGATGAAGATTGCTCCATGTTGGATCTTTGTTGTTTGAATATCACAATATATCTATTATTATAAATTAACACACCTATACACTTGGCAATGGGTGGAAGTCTTAGCCTTTTGCTCGGTGTTTTGTTCCACTCATGCCACCTTAGGAGCTGATAAACCGGCATTATGTTCCTTGATTTTGCGTCCCTAACGCGCTTGGGTATATGGGGACCCCTTGACAGTTCGTCTTTGAATAAAACTCCTCCAGCAAGGCCCAACATTGGTTTTAATTTGCAACATAATAAAAACTTAATTAATTGCATAGGGAGTTAGCGCTACCCGAGGATTCTTTTCTACGCAACAGGGGGGCCAGTGTTGATGGTGTTGGTCCCAAACGGGGGGACTGCGGGGCCACCACGGGGAAACTCGAGGACTGGTATTTTCCTGTAGGCTCACCTATCTGGTCGTGGCCTGAGACGAGATACACGCGGCTACTATCAGGGTGTCGCCACGCTGGGAGGTCTTGCTGGACTTGTTTTACCATTGTCGAAATGTGTTGTGCACCTGGATTCCGAGCCTGATCGGATTGTCCCTAAGAATATCATTATTATCTCTGCTGACCGTGAGAGCTTGTGATGGGCTAAGTTGGGACACCCCTGCAGGGTTATGATCTTTCGAAAGCTGTGCCCGCGGTTATGTGGCAGATTGGAATTTGTTAATGTCCGGTTGTAGAAAACTTGACAGAGGATCCGAGATAAAACACACAACCGCATGAGTAACCGTGACCGTCTCTTTTCATTTTGAGAAGAGAACACGATGGGGTTATGTTTGACTCGTAGGTAGTTCAGGATCTCTAGCGATCATTACTAGTTTGTGACCGTTTGCGTAGATGCTCATCTTATTTTGGTACTCGTAAGTTAGCCACCATATTTTGCTTAGCCGCTGCTGCAACCTCACCACTTTACCTCTTCCTACCCTTTAAGCTTTGCTAGTTTTGATACCCATGGTTATGGGATTGCTGAGTCCTCGTGGCTCACAGATACTACAACACCAGTTGCAGGTACAGGTTTCCGATGACTTGACGTGAGAGCGATGTTACCTTTTGTTGGAGTTCTTTCTTCTTCTTCTTCTTCTTCGTCAGTCTTGGGCTAGGTTCCTGGTCGGCAGCCTGGGATAGCAGATGGATGTCATTGTGCTTTTCATGTTTGCATCCGTAGTCGGATGCCTTGTATTGATGTTGTTGTATTCATGTGACTTGTATGAATTGTGGTATCCCCCATGTATGTATGTAATGGTTTGACGTAATGATATCCATCTTGCTAAGCGCATGAAATGCAGTTGTGCCTCAATCACAAGTTTTACCTAGTGATCGAGATAGAATCGCATTTTGGGCTTGACATCCCCCCTCCGGAGGAGCTCCGGAACAGGCCCCAAGATGGGATCTCACGGGAACAGATGTTTGCGGCGATGTAACTAGGGTTTTCTCTGTTGTTCTAATGGTTTCGGGGTACGTAGATATATATAGGAAGAAGGAGGGACACCGGGGGCTAGACGTGGGGCCCACGAGGCAGGGGGGCGCGCCCTAT
>LR738709.1:92618815-92720016 GCA_902687465.1 Secale cereale
GGGGGGGGGGGGGGGGGGCGCCCCTTACCCTCGTGGATGCCACGTCAGCCCTACTCCGTGGTTCTCAAGTCTCCCGTGCGTATTTTGCTCCAAAAATATCTCTCCCGAAGGTTTCATTCTGTTTGGACTCCGTTTGATATTCCTTTTCTGCAAAACCCTGAAATAGGCAAAAAAACAACAATCTGGACTGGGCCTTTGGGTTAATAGGTTAGTCCCAAAAATAATATAAAAGTGTACAACAAAGCCCATTAAACATCCAAAACATCATAAATAATAGCATGGAACAATAAAAAATTATAGATACGTTGGAGACGTATTACTCCACTGCGCAGGGCCGCCGGCCCGTCGGGCCCAGGCGGGGCCCTCCCGGCCCCAACCGTCGTCCCGCGCCCCCGCGCTCGGCCCGATCCGCTCCACCGCCAAGCCACGTGCCTGCACCGCGCCCTCCGCCTCCGGCCCACCGCCGCCCGGCTCTGCGTTCGCCGCCGCTTGCCGCAAGCAGCTCCCCCGCCTCGGTCGCTCCGCCCGTCGGCCGCGACGTCGCCGGCCGCACCCCGCAAGGTCGCGCGTCCCCACCACCTCCGGCCCACGAGCCGCCGCCGCCTCCACGCTCTCCCTCGCCGGCATCCGCCGCGGCAAGCTCTGGCCACCGCCGGCCGCATCGTCCCCGCCATCTCCGGCCTATACTCCGGCGAGCCGCCGCGCCACCGTCCGGATCTGGTCCAGGCGGGACCAGATCCACCAACTCCACCAACCAAACACCATCCCCATCCCGTATCCCTCCGTCCCACACGACTCCATCCATGTTTGACTTTTTCGGAGGGGTAATATTCCACTAAGTCCCGGATCTGTGTAAATTTCATGCCCTCTTCATCATGTCACAACTTTGTGCTCGTAGCTCCGTTTTGCATGTATAATATATCGAAATGTTCTTCTCGAAGTGCTCTACATGTTAGCATCAGTTTCACGCGTGTTAGGGTTCATCTAAATGTCTTAATCTTCGTTGCAAGGCTGCTTCATGATGTTACTATTTCAGCACTAGTTGTCTGTTAACATTTTGTTGGCATGTTCGTGAGGTCGTAACTTGGTGCATGTTGGTCCAAATGGAGTGTATGATATGTCAAAATGTCCGTCCTGTGATGCTCTTCAAGATGGATGCTTTTGCATACATGTTAGGTTGCATTATTCCATGTTTAACCCTGTTGCAAAAGTGCATGTGGCTGATAATTTTCTGAAATTGTTATGAGATGATGATTTGTCTTTTTCATGTGAATTAATCCATGTGTCATAAGAGCTAGGTGTCAACATGGGTTTTGCTCATTGGAATGTGCTCTACATGATAGATTCATTTTCATGCCATGATATGTCTTGATATGAGTGCATCAAGCTTGTTAACATATCGTGATGTTAAGTTTCTGCTAAGGCTGAATCTGTTAATTTTTATGCCATGTTTCCATGAGGCTACCGTCATTGTTGTGCATGGTTAGAGTTGTCCAGTGGGTGTTCCTTGATGTATATGTTATGCTCTAGGTATCCATACTCTTGTTTATCATGATGGCTTGCTGTAGCTTATTGTTTTCATACTCTCAAGTTGCTATAAAATGTTTTTGTCAGCCTGTTATCAGCAAGTTTAGTTTTGCCATGTGAATAGCTAGTGTTCTATGCATCCTATGACCATGTTCTTGCCGTGAGTAGTTTCACAAACATGTCTTCTTGCTGTTGGTTACATGCACATGCCATGCTATGCTTTGAGATGAGTTGCACAAGCTTGCAAACATGCCTACTTGTCGTTGTTGCTGCCATGCCTTGTAATTTTCACTAAGTCTGAGAAATCTGTTAACTTATTGAATCTTGCCATGCTTGTTTAATTGTGTTCCATCAAGTTTTTGGGTGTGCTCTGAGTTCATGCTTGTTAAGAATCATGTCTATTTCACATCCATGCCTTTTGTCTTCATGTTTGGGTGTTGTATCATATTTAAATATTGCTCCAAAGATGCCATGTTGCTGTTAACTTCATTTTTGCATTGCATCTTGTTTTGCTTGTCATTTGCAAACCGTGCATCCGTTTCCCATGATCTTTATATCGTTTTATACCGAAATCTTCTCCTCTATCCAATGGCTTGCTTGGTTACCCAAGATGAAGCCATTTCCATCATCTTCTCATTTAAGCTCGAGAGCATCCTCATGCATACGCACATCATATTTGCACTCCATGACATGTCTTGCATCATGTTGATTGTGCATTGCACCGTGATTGATCTTGTACCGTTGTTGTGCTCTTGTGTTGGATAGAGCCGGGAACCGATACCGAGTTCGAGGATCGCGTCGAGACTGAGTTTGAGGAGCCGTCTTAACATCCCACCGACGACTTACCAGGAAAGATGATCGTTCCCCGATATCACCTCTATCTTTGCCTTGCTAGTTGTCTCGCTCTTTAGCTATGCCTCGATGCCTATTCTTGTCTTGTCAGCCTTCTATGTTGCCATGAAACACTCTAACCGCCTTCCTAGCAAATCGTTGATTGGCTAAGTACGCTTTTGCTCACCCCTCTTATAGCGTTGTTAGTTGCAGGTGAAGTTAAAGATTGCTCCATGTTTGGACTTGTTTATTGGGATAACACAATATATATCCTAATTAAATTAACGCACATACATATATTGGTAATGGGTGGAAGGCTTGGCCTTCTGCTTGGTGTTTTATTCCACTCATGCCACCTTAGGACCCGATAAACCGGTGTTATGTTCCTTGATTTTGCGTTCCTAACACGGTTGGGGTTTATGGGCCCCCCCTTGATAATTCGCATTGCTTAAAGCTTTTCCAGCAAGGCCCAACATTGGTACTAAATTTGCCTAACAACTAAGAAACTTGCATAGGGAGTTATAAACCCGAGTTCTTAATCCACCCCCGAGCCAGTGCTCCTCATGAGTGTTGGTCCAACCCAGAGTCTTGTGCGGTACCCCCCTTGGAAACTTGCGTCTTTGGTCACTGTACGCTATGCTCATCCGGTCGTGACTCGAGACGAGATACGCGCGGCTACTATCAGGGTGTCGGCATGCCGGGAGGGCTTGCTGGATTAGTTTTACCTTTGTCGAAATATCTTGAGCACGGGATTCCGAGAATACTCGGGTCTTCCCAATTTGGAGTTTCGACTTCGCGGATCGTGAGCTTGTGATGGGCTAAGTTGGGACACCCCTGTGATACGTCCATTTTGCATCATGCTTACATGTTGATATTTATTGCATTATGGGTTGTTATTATATGTTTTATCACAATACTTATGCCTTTTCTCTCTTATTTTACAAGGTTCACATGAAGGAGGGAGAAAGCTGGCAGCTGGAATTCTGGGCTGGAAAAGGAACAAACTCTGGAAACCTATTCTGCATAAATCCAAAAGCCCTGAAACTCAACAAAACGCCATTTCATAAAATATAAAAAATATCTGGCGAAAGAAGTCCACGAGGGGGGGGGCCACCGGCTGTCCACGAGGGTGGGGGGTGCGCCCCCCTTCCCAGGGCGCGCCCCCTGCCTCGTGGGCTAGCCGGAAGGCTCCCGATGCCCATATTCTCCTATATGACGTGTTTTGACCTGGAAAAAATCATAAGGAGGCTTTCGGGACCAGACGCCGCCGTCTCGTGGCGGAACCGAGGCGGAAACCAATCTAGGGCTCCGGCGGAGCTGTTCTGCCGGGGATACATCCTTGCGGGAGGGGGAAATCATCACCGCCGTCATCACCAACAACTCTCCCATCTTGGGGAGGGCTATCTTAATCAACATCTTCACCAGCACCATCTCCTCTCAAACCCTAGTTCATCTCTTGTATCCAATCTTTGTACCCAATCCTCATATTGGTACCTGTGGGTTGCTAGTAGTGTTGATTACTCCTTGTAGTTGATGCTAGTTGGTTTATTTGGTGGAAGATCATATGTTCCGATCCATTAAGCATATTAATACCCCTCTGATCATGAACAATATTATGTCTTGTGAGTAGTTACTTTGGTTCCTGAGGACATGTGAAAAGCGAATAATTATGAGACTATCTAGGCATGATCATTGTATATAGGCATCACGTCCGAGACAAGTAGACTGACTCCTGCCTGCATCTACTACTATTACTCCACACATCGACCGCTATCCAGCATGCATCTAGTGTATTGAGTTCATAAGAACAGAGTAACGCCTTAAGCAAGATGACATGATGTAGAGGGATAAACTCAAGCAATATTATATAAACCCCATCTTTTTATCCTCGATGGCAACAATACAATACGTGCCTTGCTGCCCCTACTGTCACTGGGAAAGGACACCGCAAGATTGAACCCAAAGCCAAGCACTTCTCCCATTGCAAGAACTATAGATCTAGTAGGCCAAACCAAACCAATAATTCGAAGAGACTTGCAAGGATATTATGAGCACACATAAAAAGTTCAGAGAAGCACTAAATATCTTTCATAGATAATCTTGATCATAAACTCACAATTCATCGGATCTCGACAAACACACTGCAAAAAGAGATTACATTGAATAGATCTCCTCAAAGACCGAGGAGAACCTTGTATTGAGATCCAGAGAGAGAGAAGAAGCCATCTAGATACTAGCTATGGACCTGAAGGTCTGTGGTAAACTACTCACAACACATGGTGAAGGCGATGATGAAGAACTCCGTGATGGATCCCCCTCCGGTGGAGCTCCAAGATGGGATCTCACGGGAACAGAAGGTTACGGCGGTGGAATTAGGGTTTTCTCTCTGTTGTCAAAGGTTTTGGGGTACGTAGACTTATATAGGAAGAAGGAGGACGCCGGGGGGTGCTCGGGGGCCCCACGAGGCAGGGGGCACGCCCTGGGAAGGGGGGCGCGCCCCCCACCCTCGTGGGCAGTCCCTCGATCCCCTGACGTGGTTCTCAAGTCCCCCGTGCGTGATTTTTTTTTAAAATATCTCTCGCGAAGGTTTCATTCCGTTTGGACTCCGTTTGATATTCTTTTTCTGCAAAACCCTGAAACAGGCAAAAAACAACAATCTGGACTGGGCCTTTGGGTTAGTAGGTTAGTCCCAAAAATGATATAAAAGTGTATGATAAAGCCCAATAAACATCCAAAACTTCATAAATAATAGCATGGAACCATAAAAAATTATAGATACATTGGAGACGTATCACACCCACATACCAAATTATCAAAGTACTGAACGTGTATCAGATGATCATGATGAAAACTAGCTTGACGATAATTCCCATGTGTCCTCGGGATTGCTTTCCTTTATATAAGAGTTTGTCCAGGCTTGTCCTTTGCTACAAAAAGGATTGGGCCACCTTGTTGCACCTTATTTACTTTTACCTTTTGTCGCTTGCTACCAATTATCTTATCACAAACCTATCTGTTACCTATAATTTCAGTGCTTGCAGGAAATACCTTACTGAAAACTGACTATCATTTCCTTCTGCTCCTCATCGGGTTCGACACTCTTACTTATCTAAAGGACTACGATAGATCCCCTACACTTGTGGGTCATCAAGAATCTTTTCTGGCGCCGTTGCCGGGGAGTGAAGCGCCTTTGGTAAGTGGAATTTGGTAAGGAAAAATTTATATAGTGTGCTGAAATTTATTGTCACTTGTTACTATGGCTCAAAATCCTTTGAGGGGCTTGTTCGGGGTATCTTCACCCCGAATAGAAGAGCAAAGAGTTGCTCCTCAACCTACTGCACCTATTGAAAATGTTTGCTTTGAGATTCCTTCGGGTATGATAGAGAAACTGCTTGAAAATCCCTTTACAGGAGATGGAACACTGCATCCCGACTTACACCTAATCTATGTGGATCAAGTTTGTGGATTGTTTAAGCTTGCAGGCATGCCCGAGGATGTTATCAAGAAGAAGTTCTTCCCTTTATCTTTGAAGGGAGATGCATTGACATGGTTTAGGCTATGCGATGATATGGGATCATGGAACTATAATCGTTTGAAGTTGGAATTTCATCAGAAGTTCTACCCTATGCACCAGGTTCATCGTGATCGTAATTATATTTATAATTTCTGGCCTCGTGAAGGAGAAAGCATCGCTCAAGCTTGGGGGAGGCTTAAGTCAATGTTATATTCATGCCCCAATCATGAGCTCTCAAGAGAAATGATCATTCAAAAGTTTTATGCTCGGCTTTCTCTTAATAATCGCTCCATGCTCGATACTTCTTGTTCTGGCTCTTATATGATGAAGACTATTGAATTCAAATGGGATTTATTGGAAAGAATTAAACGCAACTCTGAAGATTGGGATCTCGACAAAGGTAAGGAGTCAGGTATGACCCCTAAGTTTGATTGTGTAAAAGCTTTTATGGATACCGATGTTTTCCATGAGTTTAGCACTAAATATGGACTTGACTCTGAGATAGTAGCTTCTTTCTGTGAATCTTTTGCTACTCATGTTGATCTCCCCAAGGAGAAGTGGTTTAAATACCATCCCCCTATCGAAGTAAAAGTAGTTGAACCTATTAAAGTTGAAGAAAAGACTATCACATATAATGTTGATACTGTTATTCCTATTGCTTATATTGAGAAACCACCTTTCCCTGTTAGGATAAAGGATCATGCTCAAGCTTCAAATGTAGTTCATAAGAGTAATACTAGAACACCTACACCCTCTGAGCAAATTAAAGTTGAACCTAGTGTTGCTATGGTTAAGGATTTCTTGGTAGAAGATTTAGATGGACATGTTATTTACCTCCAAGAAGAGTCTGCTAGAATAGCCAAACCCAATGCTAGGAATAAACATAAACCTGTTGTAGGCTTGCCTGTTATCTCTGTTAAGATAGGAGATCATTGCTATCATGGTTTATGTGACGTAGGTGCTAGTGTGAGTATTATCCCTTTTGATTTGTATAACGAAATTATGCATGATATTGCACCTGTTGAGTTAGAAGGGATTGATGTTACTATTAAGCTTGCTAATAGAGATACCATTTCACCAGTTGGGATTGTTAGAGATATTGAAGTCTTGTGTGGGAAGGTTAAATACCCTACTGATTTTCTTGTTCTTAGTTCCCCTCAAGATGAATTTTGTCCCATTATATTTGGTAGACCCTTCTTGAATACTGTTAATGCCAAGATAGACTATATGAAAGACATTGTCACCATTGGATTAGGGGATATGTCTCATGATTTTACTTTGCTAAATTTTGTAGACAACCCCTTGAAAAGGCACCACCCTGTAAGGATGAAATTATTGGTCTTGCTTATATTGCCGTGCCACCTAATGATCCTTTAGAACAATACTTGCTAGACCATGAAGATGATATGCATATGAATGAGAGAAGGGAGATAGATGAAATATTCCTTACACAGGGACCCGTATTGAAAAACAAATTGCGTGTTGAAATCCTAGGGGATCCTCCTCCACCCAAGGGTGATCCCGTGTTTGAACTTAAACCTTTACCTGATAATCTTAAGTATGTTTATCTTGATGAAAATAAGATATATCCTGTTATTATTAGTGCTAACCTTTCAGAGCAAGAAGAAGAAAAACTATTGAAAACTCTGAAGAAGCACCGAGCTGCTATTGGATATACTCTGGATGATCTTAAGGGCATTAGTCCCACTATATGCCAACACAAGATAAAATGTGAAGAAAATGCTAAACCAGTTATTGATCATCCGCGACGGTTAAATCCTAAAATGAAAGAAGTGGTAAGAAAGGAAATACTAAAGCTTCTAGAGGCAGGTATTATCTATCCAGTTGCTGATAGCCAGTGGGTAAGTCATGTCCATTGTGTCCCTAAGAAAGGAGGTATGACTGTCGTTCCTAATGATAAAGATGAATTGATCCCGCAAAGAATAGTTATAGGCTATAGGATGGTAATTGATTTCCGTAAGTTAAATAAAGCTAATAAGAAAGATCATTACCCCTTGCCATTTATTGATCAAATGCTAGAAAGGTTATCCAAACATACTCATTTCTGCTTTCTAGATGGTTATTTTGGTTTCTCTCAAATACCTGTGTCAAAAGGGGATCAAGAAAAGACCACTTTTACTTGTACTTTCGGTACCTTTGCTTATAGATGTATGCCTTTTGGTTTATGTAATGCACCTGCTACCTTTCAAAGATGCATGATGGCTATATTCTCTGATTTTTGTGAAAAGGTTGTTGAGGTGTTCATGGATGATTTCTCCATTTACGGAACTTCTTTTGATGATTGCTTAGGCAACCTTGATCGTGTTTTGCAGAGATCTGAAGACACTAACCTTGTCTTGAATTGGGAGAAGTGCCACTTTATGGTTAATGAAGGCATTGTCTTGGGACATAAAATTTCTGAAAGAGGTATTGAAGTTGACAAAGCTAAAGTTGATGCTATTGAAAAGATGACATGTCCTAAGGACATCAAAGGTATACGAAGTTTCCTTGATCATGTCGGGTTTTATAGGAGGTTCATTAAGGACTTCTCCAAAATCTCCAGGCCTCTGACTAATCTCTGGCAAAAAGATATTCCTTTTGTCTTTGATGATGATTGTCTAGAAGCATTTGAAATACTTAAGAAAGCATTGATCTCTGCACCTATTTTCCAGCCTTCTGACTAGCATTTACCCTTTGAGATTATGTGCGATGCTAGCGATTATGTTGTAGGAGCTGTTTTAGGGCAAAGAGTTGATAAGAAATTGAATGTTATCCAATATGCTAGTAAAAAACTCTAGATAGTGCCTAAAGAAATTATGCCACTACTAAGAAAGAATTTTTAGCAGTTGTATTTGCTTGTGATAAGTTCAGACCCTATATCGTTGATTCTAAAGTAACTATTCACATTGATCATGCTGCTATCAAATACCTTATAGAAAAGAAAGATGCTAAACCTAGACTTATTAGATGGGCTCTCTTGCTGTAAGAATTTGACTTGCATATTATTGATAGAAAGGGAACTGATAACCCCATAGCAGATAACTGGTCTAGGTTAGAGAATGTACTTGATGACCCACAACCTATTGATGATAGCTTTCCAGATGAACAATTAGCTGTCATAAATACTTCTCGTACTGCTCCATGGTATGTTGATTATGCTAATTAAATTGTTGCTAAGTTTATACCTCCTAGCTTCACATACCAGCAAAATAAAAAGTTTTTCTATGAGTTGAGACATTACTTTTGGGATGACCCACATCTTTATAAAGAATGAGTAGATGGTATTATTAGACATTGTGTACCTGAGCATGAACATGAACAGATCCTATGCAAGTGCCACTCCGAAGCTTATGGAGGACACCATGCGGGAGATAGAACCGCACATAAGGTATTGCAATCCGGTTTTTATTGGCCTACTCTCTTCAAGGATGCCCGTAAGTTTGTCTTATCTTGTGATGAATGTCAAAGAATTGGTAATATTAGTAGACGTCAAGAAATGCCTATGAATTATTCACTTGTTATTGAACCATTTGATGTTTGGGGCTTTGATTATATGGGACCTTTTCCTGCCTCTAATGGGTACACACATATTTTAGCTGTTGTTGATTACGTTACTAAGTGGGTAGAAGCTATTCCAACTAGTAGCACTGATCATAACACCTCTATTAAGATGCTTAAAGAAGTTATATTTCCGAGGTTTGGAGTCCCTAGATATCTAATGACTGATGGTGGTTCACACTTTATTCATGGTGCTTTCCGTAAGATGCTTGCAAAGTATGATGTCAACCATAGAGTTGCATCCCCCTATCACCCACAGACTAGTGGTCAAGTAGAACTAAGTAATAGGGAGTTGAAATTAATCTTGCAAAAGACAGTTAATAGGTCTAGGAAGAATTGGTCCAAGAAACTTGATGATGCATTATGGGCCTATAGAACTACATACAAAAATCCTATGGGTATGTATCCATATAAGATGGTATATGGAAAAGCTTGTCACTTACGTCTTGAGCTAGAACATAAGGCATATTGGGATATTAAATAGCTCAACTATGATTTCAAACTTGCCGGTGAGAAGAGGCTATTTGACATTAGCTGTCTCGATGAATGGAGAACCAGGCCTAATGAGAATGCCAAGCTGTTTAAAGAAAAAGTTAAAAGATGGCATGACAAAAGAATACAAAAGCGTGAGTTTAACGTAGGTGATTATGTCTTGCTATACAACTCTCGTTTAAGATTTTTTTGCAGGAAAATTTCTCTCCAAGTGGGAAGGACCTTATGTTATCGAGGAGGTCTATCGTTCTGGTGCCATAAAAATCAACAACTTCGAAGGCACAAATCCTAAGGTGGTGAATGGTCAAAGAATTAAACATTATATCTCAGGTAATCCTATAAATGTTGAAACTAATGTTATTGAAATCGTAACCCCGGATGAATACATAAGGGACACTTTCCAGAACGATTCAGCCTCCGAAAGGGAAGATGTATGTGATACGGTAAGTAAACCAACTCCACAACAGTTCTAAAGACAATTTTTCTCTATTTTGGAATATTAGAAAAATAGAAAAATAAGCCGCAGTCCGGAAGAGACACGGGCCGTCCACGAGGGTGGAGGGCACGCCCCCCTTCCCAGGGTGCGCCCCCTTCCTCATGGGCACCCCGTGTGTCCCCTGGACTCCATTTTCTTGTGGGCTACTCCTTTTGGTCAGTAAAAATTCATTATATATACTCCCAAAGGTTTTGACCTCTGTATCACGCAAAAATCCTTTGTTCTTGTTTAGAGCTGTTTTCTGCTAGGGTTTGTGAAGCCAGGCATCATGTCGTCTCCCTCCTCCAACAACGAAGACAATGATGCTTGGCTAATGAAGACAGATCTGAAGAGGGAAGGACCCGAGGAGATCCACATGGAGAAGAAGATCAAGATGGAGGTGGAAGACCCGTTTACGGCACAAGGAGAAGACAACCCTAAACCTCTTCCTAACCTCTTTACCTCAACTGAGATTGAAGCTTTCGGGATGATTGAGTTGGCTCAAATTCGGAACAAGCATCTCACAAGTGAAAATATTTTGTTGAAGGAGTACATAGCTGCTCTCAAAGGTATTATCCGCAAGCTGGAAGATCTCCTACGCTCAATATATGAGGATCCTCCATCACTACTTGCAACTCCATCATCACCACCCCCGAAGAAGGAGACATAATCATATGGGTATGGGCACTCCCCTTGGCAACTGCCAAGCTTGGGGGAGTGACCCCGGTATCATATCACCATCACTCCTATCTTTACCGTTTTACTTAGTTCGATCCTTTTGGTAGTATCTTGATCTAGTAGAATAAAGTTAGCATGATCTAGTTGTGAGCTTTTGCTTTGTGAGTTTTACCCTTTGTAATGGAGTCCGTGAGCTATATAATAAAGATTAGTGTTGAATCAAGGGTTTGATTTCCTCACTTGAGTCATGATAAAAAGAAAGAAATGTAATGCCCAGGATGGGACTATACCTCCTACGTGTCGAGGCACGACTTAAAGGTATAAGCCCATCCTAGAATGATCTCAAGTTTGGTATCTTTGCACGACTCATGTAAAAGAGGGATTAAATTGCAAAAGGAGATAGTTTGGCTTACACTCGCCACTTCACACAATACATTACATAAGCAAAACATCATTCAGAACATCACAACCCGACTACGGGTGAAGAACCAAAAGAAAGATACCAAAACAACATAAAGCCACAGGTCAGGATCGAATCCTAGTAGAAACCACTACTGAACATCGAAACGTCACAAGCATAAGGCCAAACTCTTCACTGAGCTCCCGGTGAAGAACTGATCCAACTCCTGCATCAAACTCGGCTGAACCTGCAACTGGTGTGGTGAAGTAACTGTGAGCCAAAGAGGACTCAGCAATCCCGTTCCCGGGTAACATGACTATTTAAGCCTTGGGTGAGGACAAGGCTGAAGAAAGGACGAGAGGTGAAGGAACAACAAGAGTCTGCAGCAGCAACTAGCACTAACTTACGTAATAGAGAGCGAGAAGAGAAGTGCCTCGGTCGAAAGATGATCACGAAGTGATCCTAGCTAAAACCCAACAAACATAACCCCACCGTGTTCAACTCCCGAATCCCTATTCGGAAATTGACAGTCACGGTACACACGCTGGTAGTGTATCAGTAACATTGTGTCAAGTTATCTACAACCGGAATTAACAAGCTCCCATCTGCCACATAACCGCGGGCACGGCTTTCGAAAGTTCAAACCCTGCAGGGGTGTTCCAACTTGACCCATTACAAGCCCACGATCCGCGGAGTCGCAACTCCATAGGTGGGAAGACCCGAGTATTCTCGGAATCCCGTGCTCAAGTTAAACCGAACTAAGGTAAGGCTAATCCAGCAAATCCTCCCGGTGTGTCGACACCCTGATAGTAGCCGCGCGTATCAAAGTCTCAGGACACGACCGGATGAGTCATCCTACAGGTTTTTACCAAACCTCAAGTTTCCTTGAGGTGGCCCCGCAGTCTGCTCGTTTCGGACCAACACTCATGTGGAGCACTGGCCCGGGGGGTTGAATTAAAATAAAAGGGATAGCTAGTCCACATGCAAGTTTTATTAGTTATTAGGCAAATAGTACCAAATGTTGGGATTTGCTGGAAAAGACTTAGCACTTAGCGGTTTATCAAGGGGGTCCCATACACCCCAACCGTGTTAGGAACGCATAATCAAGGAACATAGCACCGGTTTATACGGTTCCTAACGGCATGAGTGGAACAAATCACCAATCAAAAGGCTTAGCCTTCCACCCTTGCCAATATATAGATGATTTCATTTTAAGCATTTATATAGTGTGATATAACCCAACCAAACTTCAACATGAAGCAAGCATCTTCAATCTTCACCTGCAACTAACAATGCTATAAGAGGGGCTGAGCGAAGCGTACTTAGCCAAGCAACGGTTTGCATAGGTAGGGTGGTTAAACAGGTTCATGGTTACAAGTAGGAGGCTGACAAGAAGACATGGGAATCGAGGCAAAACTATAGAGCGGAACTACTAGCAATAGGCAAAGATAGTAATGGTATCCGGGTTCGGTCATCTTGCCTGGGATTCCACAAGGGAGAAGAACGGATCCAAGAAGAAGACGGAGCAACAGTCGAGCGAATCCTCACAACTCCGGAACGAAACCGAAGCTATCAAGAGAAGCAAACTGGAAAGAAACAAACAACACGGTAAACATACAAGCATAAACATGGCATACGATGCACATCCAAGTATGATGCATGTCCGGTTTAATATGCATGGCATGGCAAAGTGCACAAACAAAACTACAAGTTAAGTGGAGCTCAATATGCAACGAGTTGCATATTGACGAAACACCACATTTAATTATTTAGTTGACTCTCATTTAATTACAAGACAAGATTAATTGTTTTTAACATGGCAAGAGGTGAAACAAAAGTAAAACTACACTATTTAGAAAATTTAAATGAGGCCGGAAATAACAACAACAATATCCGGAAAATCCCCATGAGCATGTTTAATAATTATAAGCAAACAACAATTCACACATATTAATGTTGTTAACATGATGCGGATGACATGATCAAGTTTATGCAATTTTTATTAGAAGGTTGACATGAAAAGATATGAAGTATTGTCACCGTGGTGGAAGGGAAAGGGTGCCACGGCAACGATCCGAAAATGATGCAACGGCATCATATCGGTACCAGTAACTTGTTGAGAGACCGGTGCAAAAGATAGATGGCGTGAGGGAGTCAAACGAGATGAAAGGTGGGGCGATCCCGTTACCGGGTTCCCACGAGTCGGTGACGAGGCAACCGAGGAACATGACAAAAGGTCGAAATGGGCACGGAGCACACAAGGGAGACATTTCATACAACACAAGCAAGCATCTCACGGGTCATCGTCTCGGGTTATACCTTCGAAACACTCGTTTCGGGACGGTTCGGGATCGTAGAGGAAGGAGTCGTTCTCGGGAGTCGTACACGGGTCGTAGAGGAGGTAGCCGTTCACGTGGCGGTAGTTGTACTCGGGCGACGGTAGAGGAAGTAGTGGTACTCGGCGACGGTAGATGTACTCGTTCCGTTCGGTATTGCCGGTCTCGTCTCGAGTCGTAGATGTACATGTCGTCGAGGTACTTGAGGGTTCCGATGGCTCCGGCGTGGGTAGTGGTACTTGTCGTTTCGCCGTGTAGGGGTACTTGACGGGTCGGTCGTCGTGGTACTTGGGGGTCGTCGAGCGTAGGGGTACTCGTTTCCGTAGATGTACACATATCCGTAGATGTTCGTGTCGCGAGGAGAGGTACTTGGCGCATTCGGAGATCGGGTCTTGCCTGCGGTGCACTTGACAAAAAAAAACAACAGTACACAAACATAACACAGCAGCAGAACAAAAGGGCAGCACGGGGCTAGGCGGCGCCGGAAACAGAGGCAGGGCCTCGGCGCGAACTGGTCGGAGGGAGGCACTGGCGGCCTTGGACGAGGAGGATGGGGCCTCTGGCCTTCCTGGAGGCGACCACGCGAGGGGCGACAGCTTGAGGACGGGGCCGAGACGGCCTGGCGAGGAAGAAGCTCCAGCGCGGAGGATGGAGGGGCCGCGGAGCTGCTGGCCGGTCGGAGACGAGGGCCTGGCCGGCGGACGACTTGCTGCCTGGCGCTGGACGGGGCGCCGCGCGGGGAACGGAGGGAGGCCGATGGGGCGAAGCGGTGCTGCGGGACGAGGCGCGCTACGGGGCCAGAGGACCTGGCCTTGGTAGAGGACGGGCGTCGGAGGAGCGCTCGGGGCGGCACATCGAGGCGCAGAGGAGAGGGGCTCGAGGCGCGCATCGGGAACGCGCAGGAGGATGGAGGGGTCGGGACGCTCGGGCGGAGGCGAGCGATGGGAGAACGGGGCCTGGAGGAGCTGGTGCGAAGGAGAGATGGGGCTCGGGCGACCTGGCGGCTCGGGCGAGATGGGAAGCGAGGGAGAGCGAACGGGAAATCAGGGCTCGAGGGGAGAGAGAGCTGCGGGACCAGCCAGAGGGGATCGATGGGAGAGGGTTCGGGCGACAGAGGGAGAGAGCGATGCGTGTGGCGGCGGCGCACAGGGGGAGAGGGAGAGGAGCGATGGGGCTTAGGGTTAGGTGGGGTGCGGGCTGGGAAGATGGGCCGCGGAGGTTGAGGCCCGAGCGGTTGGGCCAAGAAGGGTGGCTGCGGTGAGAGGCCTGGAAGGCTGAGAAGGCAGGGAGGAGATGGGCCAATGGGGGGGCTGAGGCCCAGAGGCCGGCTTTTCCCGTTTTTAAAATATTTCTGCAATTAACCAAACCACAGAATAAAAGACGGGAAAAGGCCAGGGGTTCACGGGAAGAAATTGAAAGAAGTAACAATACTTCTGGACTCCTGGAATTATGCCCCATTTAAATAAAATACTCTGGCATTATTTAGAGATAGAAAAATAATTCAAGTTTGAATTTAGTTCAAACTAGAGCCATTTTGAATCTGACCAGAGCATATCTGAAAAGGGTGAAATTTGGAGGAGGGGCATATGGCCTGGTCTAGAATTTTTTAGGAAAAGAATGAACATTAATGGAGGTAGCGAAGAACTCACTTGCATGACGAAGTAAAAGAATAAGAGGAAGAAGAAGAAGAAGGATGGGTGTTGCATGGAACATATGCAAGTGTGTTGGGTTAATTCCAACGAATGGAATATTTAATATAGCTCCCTAAATATTGACAGGCTTTTATATGTTATAAAGAGAAGTCATTCTTCCCTCGATTTAGATGGACCGAAGGTCCACACGATTTATTTAGTTGCAAAGTTAATGAGATGATGGCATGATGACATGATGCAATGCAAAAATAAATAACACAAGCTCAAAAGAACACACGGGCAACCCGAAACATCTGGAATCTTCGGGACTCTTCTGGAATCTTCTGGGACGTCGGTCTTCGGGCGTCACAACTCTCCCACACTAACAGAGGATCTCGACCCGAGATCCTAGAGATATCACCGGGTAAAAACGGAAGAGGAAGAGGTAAAACAAAGTTGCTTCTTTGACAGACGAGTGAAACCAAAGAACCTTGAGGGGTTGAACAAACTTGAAAGAAAGAATGCAACGGAGATGAACGAAGTTAAGAGCACTCCGGTAGAAAAGAGGAACAAGGAACATTATGAGAACCTTGTAGGTTGAACGACGTGAAACAATAGCTTACGAACGAAAAGAATAAGAAACCGCAATGGTATAGCCAAGGAATAAGAATGACAGAATTTGGACAGCACTCCGTCTGAAAATGGAAGGAATTACCAAGAACTTGCCAAGTTGAGATGATACTTGATGAAAACAACAACATTTGCCTCCGAAACAATTAAAAGAATGGCACAAGGTTAAGAAAGACACAGACAGCACTCCGGTTGAAAAGAGCGGCAAAAACTTGATAAGATGAGGGAACTTGAATGAAGAATACAACACTCCGGTTAAATGATAAGCAAGGGAAAGAACATGATCTTGATAAAAAAAACGAGATGATGGTCAAAGAGAGCAATATTACAAAGCCTCCGGAATGAAAGAATAGAATATAGATCAACGAAAGAAATGAATGGAGAAGAAAAATGACAACTTCTCCCACAAATGAATTAGGAAAACCTCCTTACAAAGAAGGGTTGAATGGAGTTGATGGAAAATCAACACGAAATGAATAAGCTTGATGTGGGCTTATGGAAAACATCTCAAAATTATGAGGTGACAACCAACCACTAATGGAAAACAATTTGATTGGATTGATATCAACAAGGAGACGATAAACTTATTCGCCGGAATAGAAAATGAAGAACTTGGGTCATTTATAAGCACCATAATAGCAACAATCCTTAGGGAAAGATTTAGGTGAAATACAACCCAAGATAACTCCAATTAATAAATTGAAGGTTTGAAAAGATCTCCAGATCAAGGAAAATGATGGGTTTAAATGTCTCATTCTTGACAACTTGTGAATCATGAAACATGAAGGAATTGTCAAAAATGACATACCACCATCTGAAAAGATAAGGTAGAAAGAATTGCAATTGGAAAGCATGATGAAGTATGCTTGAGCTCCAACAATAATCTTGATGAAGACTTCAAGGATTAACTAAATCTTGATGAACCACCATGAAAACTCCGGTAATGAAAGCATAAGAAGTGAAAGATGAAAAGAATAAGATTCAAGGCCTATGATGAATTAGATGGAGCTTTGAAATGATATAACTGAAATAACTTGGAGCTCCGGAAAACAAGATGAACAACTTAGAGCCGAGAATATGATATGATGAACAAGCTCCAGGCAACAGAATTAAATCACCTGGAAGGAATAAGAATAAGAATTATGTTATGCATCTCCTTCACCAATTTAAACTGATGACAACCAAAGGATTTGGCATACTACTTATTCTCGTTGCAAGGAATTAAAGAGAGATCTAGCACAAGCTTGGATAAATCTTCAACAAACCACCGGTAGGATTGTGAAAAGAACGAGTGAATTAAAACGATAACAACGAAAGAGTAAACTTGAATGAACCACCGTAAAAATATGGAAACGAACGAAGAGACATCAATGAAGAATATTTGGAGGACGAAGTTGAAAACTGAGAACGAAGAATCTTATGAAATGATGGCCTCCGGAGGATCACAAAGAAAAGAATTCAAGAAATGCTTCTGGTGGTATAAAAGAATTCCTCACAATCAAAACAATAATGAGGATGGCATGAAGCTAGAACCACGAATCTTCAAGAGAACGGGCCAAGATTTAAGAGAAACACTTCTCCGGTCTTCAAATGTTGAGAATGAAGACGAGAAATGCCATGAAAAATTGTTGAGGCACTCCGGAATGAAGAATTAAAAGGTTGAACCAACGATGGAAGGAATTTGAAAGAGATCTTGGAGAAGGCATGTGACTGATGGGAATCATTCTTACGTCACATTTGAAAGAATTTTAGAACAACTCCGGAAAAAAATTAGAAGAGTCAGGTAAGATCCTGGGAAAAGACCTGTGGGTTAGGGCCCACTAAAGAAATCACCGTTGGAAAAGATTGCTTGAGAGATATTGCACCGGTTGAATTAAATGGCTTGAATAAGATAACAATGCTCAAAATAATTTGAACGGATTAAGAATGGAATTATGAATCTTCAGCACTCCGGATATGAATAGCAAGAGGAGAATGATTAATTGGTGCACCGGAATAAGAAAGCATTATGAAATGAGGAAAAGGATAAGATCAACACCGAAATCTTGAATTACATCCACCGGCAGAATATGAGAACAAAAGCATGATGAACTTGAAGCTCTTGAGCATCTTCACGATAATTCACCGGATAAGAACATTGAAGGAAAAGAATGAAGAAATATCGCATGAATAAAATGGATATTTCATTTGAGAATTTCTGGCTCCAAGAAGAAGAAGGGTGGGAGGGCGGGGAAAAACAAAGACAACTTGGGATGAACAAAATGGACACCGGTTGAAAAAAAATTTAACATGACCCTCTTGATGATCAAGAAGGATTAGCACTCCCATAGAAATATGAGAATACCGATTAGGAAAAAGGTATGGAATCAACATTTGACATCGAAGCAACTCGAATACCAGAATCAAAACAAGAACAAAGGGTAGATATGTTACAGCCTAATCTTCACAAAACCATCCGAACAGAGAATTGAATGAATGAATTCCGCATGTACATCAACTTGTCGAGAAGCCACTTGAAAGAACAAAAGGTAAATAAAAGGAACAAGGATCAGATAGAACAAATACAAGATAGAAGCTTCGTTCGACATCTTCGTGCTGAAAGCTCATGGAACGTGTTACAAAAGGGTTTTGCAATCCCCAGATCAGCATAGCCAAGGACCCTTTAAGATGCAACTCCCGATCAGAACAAGTCCATAAAACCACTTCACTCAATGTAGAACCCCAAACTTCATATCGTGCATTCGTTGGAAGAATGCCTAGAACTACTAGATGAACCCACCTATAGATTTCCGAAAGTTTCCAGTTATGCAATCAGGTGTTGGGGATATCACGGGAAGCACCGCGCAATCAACTCTAAACCTACATCCAGGTGTATCCATCCTTCAACACATAACCAGTCTTTCTCGGAAACTGTTTACCCCGGACCTTCGAAAAGCATCCACTATAACAAGCTATGGCAATACTCCCGAACTACCTCCCTAGTACTGGGTGATGTCGGGGTTATCTTGCCACTGGCCGTATAGGAGAGATTTTCGATGTCGGCCGTCTTAAGTATTTAGTACTGCCGCGATATGCTTGTGACAACAATACCCCGAAGCTCAACTCCTCGGTAACAGGAGGCATCGAGAACAATATCCTTGTCACAAGAACATCGAAACAATCCCAGAATACTCGCGGGATCCTAAAAAAAAATTTGGTGCAATTTTTGAAAGTAGAAGAGGCAAGAGTAATCGTTAGGAGTCCTCACCAGAGAGAAAGGGGATGAGAAGCAAAGAAATCCTACTCTCCGATATATATATAGGACTCAAAACATTTTCAAGTGTGTGCCTAGACTCAACCGTCAACGATTCGATCAATCAGTGGGGGCTTCTAGGTCGGAGAAGGCTCTGAATACCAACTTGTAATGCCCAGGATGGGACTATACCTCCTACGTGTCGAGGCACGACTTAAAGGTATAAGCCCATCCTAGAATGATCTCAAGTTTGGTATCTTTGCACGACTCATGTAAAAGAGGGATTAAATTGCAAAAGGAGATAGTTTGGCTTACACTCGCCACTTCACACAATACATTACATAAGCAAAACATCATTCAGAACATCACAACCCGACTACGGGTGAAGAACCAAAAGAAAGATACCAAAACAACATAAAGCCACAGGTCAGGATCGAATCCTAGTAGAAACCACTACTAAACATCGAAACGTCACAAGCATAAGGCCAAACTCTTCACTGAGCTCCCGGTGAAGAACTGATCCAACTCCTGCATCAAACTCGGCTGAACCTGCAACTGGTGTGGTGAAGTAACTGTGAGCCAAAGAGGACTCAGCAATCCCGTTCCCGGGTAACATGACTATTTAAGCCTTGGGTGAGGACAAGGCTGAAGAAAGGACGAGAGGTGAAGGAACAACAAGAGTCTGCAGCAGCAACTAGCACTAACTTACGTAATAGAGAGCGAGAAGAGAAGTGCCTCGGTCGAAAGATGATCACGAAGTGATCCTAGCTAAAACCCAACAAACATAACCCCACCGTGTTCAACTCCCGAATCCCTATTCGGAAATTGACAGTCACGGTACACACGCTGGTAGTGTATCAGTAACATTGTGTCAAGTTATCTACAACCGGAATTAACAAGCTCCCATCTGCCACATAACCGCGGGCACGGCTTTCGAAAGTTCAAACCCTGCAGGGGTGTTCCAACTTGACCCATTACAAGCCCACGATCCGCGGAGTCGCAACTCCATAGGTGGGAAGACCCGAGTATTCTCGGAATCCCGTGCTCAAGTTAAACCGAACTAAGGTAAGGCTAATCCAGCAAATCCTCCCGGCGTGTCGACACCCTGATAGTAGCCACGCGTATCTAAGTCTCAGGACACGACCGGATGAGTCATCCTACAGGTTTTTACCAAACCTCAAGTTTCCTTGAGGTGGCCCCGCAGTCTGCTCGTTTCGGACCAACACTCATGTGGAGCACTGGCCCGGGGGGTTGAATTAAAATAAAAGGGATAGCTAGTCCACATGCAAGTTTTATTAGTTATTAGGCAAATAGTACCAAATGTTGGGATTTGCTGGAAAAGACTTAGCACTTAGCGGTTTATCAAGGGGGTCCCATACACCCCAACCGTGTTAGGAACGCATAATCAAGGAACATAACACCGGTTTATACGGTTCCTAACGGCATGAGTGGAACAAATCACCAAGCAAAAGGCTTAGCCTTCCACCCTTGCCAATATATAGATGATTTCATTTTAAGCATTTATATAGTGTGATATAACCCAACCAAACTTCAACATGAAGCAAGCATCTTCAATCTTCACCTGCAACTAACAATGCTATAAGAGGGGCTGAGCGAAGCGTACTTAGCCAAGCAACGGTTTGCATAGGTAGGGTGGTTAAACAGGTTCATGGTTACAAGTAGGAGGCTGACAAGAAGACATGGGCATCGAGGCAAAACTATAGAGCGGAACTACTAGCAATAGGCAAAGATAGTAATGGTATCCGGGTTCGGTCATCTTGCCTGGGATTCCACAAGGGAGAAGAACGGATCCAAGAAGAAGACGGAGCAACAGTCGAGCGAATCCTCACAACTCCGGAACGAAACCGAAGCTATCAAGAGAAGCAAACCGGAAAGAAACAAACAACACGGTAAACATACAAGCATAAACATGGCATACGATGCACATCCAAGTATGATGCATGTCCGGTTTAATATGCATGGCATGGCAAAGTGCACAAACAAAACTACAAGTTAAGTGGAGCTCAATATGCAACGAGTTGCATATTGACGAAACACCACATTTAATTATTTAGTTGACTCTCATTTAATTACAAGACAAGATTAATTGTTTTTAACATGGCAAGAGGTGAAACAAAAGTAAAACTACACTATTTAGACAATTTAAATGAGGCCGGAAATAACAACAACAATATCCGGAAAATCCCCATGAGCATGTTTAATAATTATAAGCAAACAACAATTCACACATATTAATGTTGTTAACATGATGCGGATGACATGATCAAGTTTATGCAATTTTTATTAGAAGGTTGACATGAAAAGATATGAAGTATTGTCACCGTGGTGGAAGGGAAAGGGTGCCACGGCAACGATCCGAAAATGATGCAACGACATCATATCGGTACCGGTAACTTGTTGAGAGACCGGTGCAAAAGATAGATGGCGTGAGCGAGTCAAACGAGATGAAAGGTGGGGCGATCCCGTTACCGGGTTCCCACGAGTCGGTGACGAGGCAACCGAGGAACATGACAAAAGGTCGAAACGGGCACGGAGCACACAAGGGAGACATTTCATACAACACAAGCAAGCATCTCACGGGTCATCGTCTCGGGTTATACCTTCGAAACACTCGTTTCGGGACGGTTCGGGATTGTAGAGGAAGGAGTCGTTCTCGGGAGTCGTACATGGGTCGTAGAGGAGGTAGCCGTTCACGTGGCGGTAGTTGTACTCGGGAGACGATAGAGGAAGTAGTGGTACTCGGCGACGGTAGATGTACTCGTTCCGTTCGGTATTGCCTGTCTCGTCTCGAGTCGTAGATGTACATGTCGTCGAGGTACTTGAGGGTTCCGATGGCTCCGGCGTGGGTAGTGGTACTTGTCGTTTCGCCGTGTAGGGGTACTTGACGGGTCGGTCGTCGTGGTACTTGGGGGTCGTCGAGCGTAGGGGTACTCGTTTCCGTAGATGTACACATATCCGTAGATGTTCGTGTCGCGAGGAGAGGTACTTGGCGCATTCGGAGATCGGGTCTTGCCTGCGGTGCACTTGACAAAAAAACAACAACAGTACACAAACATAACACAACAGCAGAACAAAAGGGCAGCACGGGGCTAGGCGGCGCCGGAAACAGAGGCAGGGCCTCGGCGCGAACTGGTTGGAGGGAGGCACTAGCGGCCTTGGACGAGGAGGACGGGGCCTCTGGCCTTCCTGGAGGCGACCACGTGAGGGGCGACAGCTTGAGGACGGGGCCGAGATGGCCTGGCGAGGAAGAAGCTCTAGCGCGGAGGATGGAGGGGCCGCGGAGCTGCTGGCCGGTCGGAGACGAGGGCCTGGCCGGCAGACGACTTGCTGCCTGGCGCTGGACGGGGCGCCGCGCGGGGAACGGAGGGAGGCCGACGGGGCGAAGCGGTGCTGCGGGACGAGGCGCGCTACGGGGCCAGAGGACCTGGCCTTGGCAGAGGACAGGCGTCGGAGGAGCGCTCGGGGCGGCACATCGAGGCGCAGAGGAGAGGGGCTCGAGGCGCGCATCGGGAACGCGCAGGAGGATGGAGGGGTCGGGACGCTCGGGCGGAGGCGAGCGATGGGAGAACGGGGCCTGGAGGAGCTGGTGCGAAGGAGAGATGGGGCTCGGGCGACCTGGCGGCTTGTGCGAGATGGGAAGCGAGGGAGAGCGAACGGGGAATCAGGGCTCGAGGGGAGAGAGAGCCGCGGGACCAGCCAGAGGGGATCGATGGAAGAGGGTTCGGGCGACAGAGGGAGAGAGCGATGCGTGTGGCGGCGGCGCACAGGGGGAGAGGGAGAGGAGCGATGGGGCTTAGGGTTAGGTGGGGTGCGGGCTGGGAAGATGGGCCGCGGAGGTTGAGGCTCGAGCGGCTGGGCCAAGAAGGGTGGCTGCGGTGAGAGGCCTGGAAGGCTGAGAAGGCAGGAAGGAGATGGGCCAATGGGGGGGCTGAGGCCCAGAGGCCGGCTTTTCCCGTTTTTAAAATATTTCTGCAATTAACCAAACCACAGAATATAAGACGGGAAAAGGCCAGGGGTTCACGGGAAGAAATTGAAAGAAGTAACAATACTTCTGGACTCCTGGAATTATGCCCCATTTAAATAAAATACTCTGCCATTATTTAGAGATAGAAAAATAATTCAAGTTTGAATTTAGTTCAAACTAGAGCCATTTTGAATCTGACCAGAGCATATCTGAAAAGGGTGAAATTTGGAGGAGGGGCATATGGTCTGGTCTAGAATTTTTTAGGAAAAGAATGAACATTAATGGAGGTAGCGAAGAACTCACTTGCATGACGAAGTAAAAGAATAAGAGGAAGAAGAAGAAGAAGGATGGGTGTTGCATGGAACATATGCAAGTGTGTTGGGTTAATTCCAACGAATGGAATATTTAATATAGCTCCCTAAATATTGAGAGGCTTTTATATGTTATAAAGAGAAGTCATTCTTCCCTCGATTTAAATGGACCGAAGGTCCACACGATTTATTTAGTTGCAAAGTTAATGAGATGATGGCATGATGACATGATGCAATGCAAAAATAAATAACACAAGCTCAAAAGAACACACGGGCAACCCGGAACATCTGGAATCTTCGGGACTCTTCTGGAATCTTCTGGGACGTCGATCTTCGAGCGTCACAAGAAAACATAAAGAGTATCAAAGAGATCATATCGATCTTGTGGGAAGTAATGACTTCACATATAAGAGTATGATAAATAAAAGTTTTTGGGAGTTGACAAACATAGTTTTAGTCATCGTTGCAATTAATAGGAAGTAATAAAAGAAGAGAGGCTTCACACAAAAATATACTATCTTGGACATCTTTTATGATTGTGAGCACTCATTAAAGTATGACATGCTAAATAGTTGATGTTGGACAAGGAAGACAACATAATGGGTTATGTCTTCTTATATCCGAAATAAAGTATATTGTCATGGATCATCCAACATGATGAGCTTGCCTTTCCCCCTCATGCTAGCCAAAACTCCTCGCACTAAGTAGAGATACTACTTGTGCTTCCATACATCCTTAACCTAGTTTTGCCATGAGAGTCCACCATACCTACCTATGGATTGAGAAAGATCCTTCCAAGTAAGTTGTCATGTTGCAAACTCGCTAAAATATGTATGATTTATTAGTGTGGGAGAAATTAGCTTTATACGATCTTGTGATATGGAAGTAATAAAAGCGACGGACTACATAATAAAGGTCCTTATCACAAGTGGCAATATAAAATGAAGTTCTTCTATGCTAAGACTTTGTGCATCCAACCATAAAAACACATGACAACCTCTGCTTCCCTCTATGAAGGGCCTATCTATTATTCATGTCTTATAAGTGTCAAGGTGAAATCCACCTTTCCTTTTTACATTTTATCCTTTGGCAAGCACATTGTGTTGGAAAGATCCAGACATATGTACCCACTTGGATGTAAGTTTTCATGATCTATTACTGTTGATGTTACCCTTGAGGTAAAAGGTTGGGAGGTAACACCATAAGCCCCTATCTTTCTCTGTGTCCGATTAAAACTCCATAAACATAAGTATTACGTGAGTGTGAGCAATTGTGAAAGACTATATGATACTTGAGTATAAAGGCTTGCTGAAAAGCTCTTATATTGACTCTTTCCGATGTTATGATAAATTGCAATTGCTTCAATGACCGAGATCAAAGTTTGCTAGTTTCCAATGAAGTTTATGATTCATACTTGATATTGTGGATGAATTGTTACTTTAGCATAAGAATCATATGACTATATTTATATAAGTTGCTATTATGAGAATGATCATGATGCCCTCATGTCCGTATTTTGTTTTTATCGACACCTCTATCTCTAAACATGTGGACATATTTTTCGATATCGGCTTTCGCTTGAGGACAAGAGAGGTCTAAGCTTGGGGGAGTTGATATGTCCATTTTGCATCATGCTTACATGTTGATATTTATTGCATTATGGGCTGTTATTATATGTTTTATCACAATACTTATGCCTTTTCTCTCTTATTTTACAAGGTTCACATGAAGGAGGGAGAATGCCGACAGCTGGAATTTTGGGCTGGAAAAGGAACAAGCTCTGGAAACCTATTCTGCACAACTCCAAAAGCCCTGAAACTCAACAGAACGTTGTTTCAGAAAATATAAAAAATATCTGGCGAAAGAAGTCCACGAGGGGGGCCACCGGCTGTCCACGAGGGTGGGGGGCGCGCCCCCCTTCCCAGGGCGCGCCCCCTACCTCGTGGGCCACCCGGAAGGCCCCAGATGCCCATCTTCTCCTATATGAGGTGTTTGGACCTGGAAAGAATCATAAGGAGGCTTTCGGGACCAGACGCCGCCGTCTCGAGGCGGAACCGAGGCGGAAACCAATCTAGGGCTCCGGCAGAGCTGTTCTATCGGGGATACTTCCCTCCGGGAGGGGGAAATCGTCACCGCCGTCATCACCAACAACTCTCCCATCTTGGGAAGGGCTATCTTCATCAACATCTTCACCAGCACCATCTCCTCTCAAAGCCTAGTTCATCTCTTGTATCCATTCTTTGTACCCAAACCTCAGATTGGTACCTGTGGGTTGCTAGTAGTGTTGATTACTCCTTGTAGTTGATGCTAGTTGGTTTATTTGGTGGAAGATCATATGTTCAGATCCATTATGCATATTAATACCCCTCTGATCATGAACAATATTATGTCTTGTGAGTAGTTACTTTGGTTCCTGGGGACATGGGAGAAGTCTTGCTATTAGTAGTCATGTGAATTTGGTCTTCGTTCGATATTTTGATGAGATGTATGATGTCTCTCCTCTAGTGGTGTCATGTGAACGTCGACTACATGAAACCTCACCATTATTTGGGACTAGAGGAAGGCATTGGGAAGTAATAAGTAGATGATGGGTTGCTAGAGTGACAGAAGCTTAAACCCTAGTTTATGTGTTGCTTCGTAAGGGGCTGATTTGCATCCATATGTTTGAGGCTATGGTTAGGTTCATCTTAATACTTCTTTTGTAGTTGCGGATGCTTCCATTAGATGTTAATCATAAGTGGGAGGATTTTCCAAGTAAGGACAGCACCCAAGCACCGGTCCACCCACATACCAAATTATCAAAGTACCGAACGCGTATCAGATGATCGTGATGAAAACTAGCTTGACGACAATTCCCATTTGTCCTTGGGAGTGCTTTCCTTTATATAAGAGTTTGTCCAGGCTTGTCCTTTTCTACAAAAAGGATTGGGCCACCTTGCTGCACCTTATTTACTTTTACCTTTTGCCGCTTGCTACCAATTATCTTATCACAAAACTATTTGTTACCTATAATTTCAGTGCTTACAGGAAATACCTTACTGAAAACTGCCTATCATTTCCTTCTGCTCCTCGTTGGGTTCGACACTCTTACTTATCGAAAGGGCTACGATAGATCCCCTACACTTGTGGGTCATCACCCTGCAGGGTTAAGAACTTTCGAAAGCCGTGCCTGCGGTTATGTGGCAGATGGGAATTTGTTAATATCCGGTTGTAGATAACTTGACACCATATCCTTAAGAATACACTACCTGTGTGAGTACCGTGATGGTCTCTTTTCGAAGGGGTTTTCGGAAAGTGAACACGGTGGGGTCATGCATGAACGTGAGTAGCTAGGATCACTTCTTGATCATCTTTTGCGATCGTTGGCACACATTCTCTTCTCGCTTTGAATTCGTAAGCTAGTTGCTTAGTGCTTGCTGCAGACACTTTATTACCTCTCCACACCTAAAGGCTTTGTTAGTTTTTGATACCCGGGCATGGGATTGCTGAGTCCTTGTAACTCACAGATTACAACACACACCAGATGTAGGTACAGCCGAGAACGACGCAGGAGATGGATTAGAACTTTACTGGGAGTTCGATGAAGAGCGTGGTCGTTTCTATGTTACGTATCCCGACGATAAGTAGTGGTTCCTACTAAGGCGATCAGGACTTGTGTTTGTGGTATCTTTTCTTCTTTGGATTTCGTCCATAGTCGGACCCTGTGTTATTTGGATGAATGTATGTTATTGTATTCATTGTGTGACGTGGCAAGTGTAAGCCAACTATTTTACTCTTTCATCCCTGTTCTTTTACATGAGTTGTGCAAAGATACCGCGTTTGCGATCATTGCAGAATGCACTTATGTCTCTAACTCGTGCCTCAACACGTAGGAGATATGGTCGCATCCTGGGCATTACAAGTTGGTATTCAGAGCCTTCTCCGACCTACGAGCCCCCCTGATTGATCGAACCGCTGACGGTTGAGTCTAGGCACACACACAAAATGTTTTGAGTCCTATATATATATCGAAGAGTAGGATTTCTTTTTACTCCTCATCCCCTTCGTCGCTCTAGTGAGGACTCCTGACGTTGTTTTATCTTCACTATTCTCAAAATTCACCAAAAAAATATTTAGGATCACGCGGGTATTGTTTGGATTGTTCTGATATCTTTGTGACGAGAACATTGTTCTTGGTTCCTCCTGTCATTTAGGGGTTGTGGCAGTGTCCCGGGGAGTTGAGCTCCGAGGTGTTGTCGTCACAAATGTATCATTGCGGTTCTAGAATACCAGAGGCGGCCGACATCGAAAACTCTTCTATGCATGTCTGGTGGTGAGATAACCCAGACGTCACCCAGTACTGGGGGGATAGTTCGGGAGTATTGCCACAGCTAGTATAGCGGATGCGTTTTGAACGTCCGAGGTAAACAGTTTCCGAAGGTGCCGGGTTATGTGTTGACGGATGGATACAACTGGATGTAGGATTTATTAGTTGAGTGATATGCGGTGCTTCCCCTGTATCCCCAACACCAAATTGCATAACCGGAAAGCTTCAGGAATTAATAGGTGGGGTTCAAGTAGCTCTTAGGTAATCTTCCAACGGGTGCATGATATGAGGTTGGGGTTCAACATCTAGTGGAGAGGCTATCATGGGCGTTGTTGCACTAGAGGGTTGCATCTTAAAGGATCCTTGGCTATGCTGATCCGGGGATTGCAAGGCCCTTTGTAACATGTGCCATGGGGCATTCAGCACGAACATGTGGGACGAAACCTCTATTATGTATTTGTTCCATCTGTTACCTTGTTGTTTTTATTCTATCATTTTGTTCTCCCAAGTGGCTTCTCAACAAGTTGTTGTACCATTAAGCTATGGAATCCATTCGTTCAATTTTTGTTCGGATGTTCATTGTGAAGACTATATGTTGCAAATATCTACCCGTTGATTCCGCTTATCTATTATTAGCTTCAATGGCTAACGGTTGTCATTATCTTCAAGATGGCACCTAAAAAAGTTCCCAACCAGAACCCAGAGGGTGAAGAAGAGCGTCCACCTTCCCCTCCTCCTCCGTCTGAGGCTTGGAGAGCGATTATGCAGGCAACAGATGCTCATGCAAATGATGCAGAGTTTCCAAGCAAATCAAGCCAATCAAGGGAACCAAGGCCAAGGAAATCTGTTCAATCAACTTCACTTTGCGACTCTGAACCAATTCCTTGCCAATCAACCCAAGTCTTTCAGTTACTATGTTAATCCGCTAGAGGCTGAAGATTGGATCACAGGCATCAAGAAACACTTCGAGTGTAGTAACGTCAGAACTCAGGATTATGTCAAGTTTGCCGTTTCCCAACTCAAAGACCAAGCTGCAGATTGGTGGTAACAGTACAAAGACTCCAGAGCGGGTCGTGAGATCTCGTGGACTGACTTCTGTCGCGATTTCCGTTCTCATCACACTCCTACTAGTGTCATTGAAGGCATGCGTGAGCAATTCCACAATCTGAAGCAAGGCACCATGTTTGTCTACCAATACAACATCAAGTTCCAGAATCTTACCCGTTATGCGAAGCAAGACATCCCCGATGCCAAGAGCAAAATCTACCAGTTCCGAGGTGGTCTGAAAGATGAACTCCAACTTGCACTCACTCTGTTCGAGCCAGATGAATTTGATCAATTCTACAACATGGCTCTCAAGCAAGAGGCAGCTCAGCTCAGATGTGAAGCTTCCAAAAAGAGGATAAGAGATGTTGTTCACTCCTCCTCTTCCTCTCAAGTGGTCGCCAAGCAGCAGAAGTTCTGGCTCCTGTCTCCTCCAGTGCTCCGTCCTCCAAGTAACAACAAGCACTTAGGTGGTCGTGGATTCTACCACCCACCGAACCCAAGCAACCAGTCCAAGTCTCAGTTCCAAGCTCCAAGACCAAGCGGTCCTTATCATCGGCCACTTTCAGAGGTTACGTGCAACAAGTGTACTCAGAAGGGTCACTATGCCAACAAGTGTCCCAACCAAAGGCGCCTTCCGCCTCCTCCACCTGTCAGCAATGCTATTATCAGGCACAATCCCAAGTCAGCAAGAGTGAACCTGATGAATGCAGCTCAAGCAGAGAATTCTTCCGATGTGATAATTGGTAATATTCCAGATAACTCTTTTCCTGCAAAAGTACTATTTGACTCAGGGGCATCACATTCTTTTATATCAAGATCTTTTGCATTGTCACATGATATGCATTTCCAAGATTTGCCTAGACCAATGTCCGTGCTTTCCCCGGGTTTGCTAATGAACTCCAACAACTTCGTTCCGGATATCTCTATTCATATGGGCGATTACAGTTTTCTGGTTTCCCTGGTTGTTCTCGGTAACTCGAACATTGATCTTATTCTTAGGATGGATTGGCTCTCTAAGCATGATGCAAATATTGATTGTGCAAACAAGGAGGTCAAGCTAACTCATCCTTCCGAAGACGTGATTATCTTCGCAGCTCGAGATAACACAATCAGGCTATTCTCTCTCAATGACAAGGGCGAGATTAATGCCATATCCCAGATTCCGATGGTATGTGAATATGAGGATGTATTTCCAGAAGAGCTTCCAGGCATGCCTCCCAACCGTCCAGTTGAATTCATCATTGAACTTGAACCTGGTACCGAGCCAGCCTGTCGGCGTCCGTACAAACTTTCTCCTGATGAGTTGAAGGAGCTGAAGAAACAACTCGATGAGCAAGAACGAATGGGTCTGATCAGACCAAGTACTTCTCCTTGGGGCTGTGGTGTTCTTTTTGTCAAGAAGAAGGATGGTACGGAACTATTGTGCGTGGATTACCGGCCATTGAACAAGAAGACAATTAAGAATAAGTACCCTCTCCCCAATATTAATGAACTGTTCGAGCAGCTCAAAGGAGCCAAGGTTTTCTCGAAGCTTGATCTCCGGATGGGTTACCATCAGATTCGTATTCGTGAAGAGGATATTCCCAGGACCGCATTCAGAACGAGTTATGGCTCCTACGAGTACATGGTCATGTCTTTCGGGCTTGCAAATGCTCCACCCACTTTCTCTCGGATGATGCACTTCATATTCAACCCCTACACAAATGAGTTCGTCCTCGTCTATCTGGATGATATTCTTGTATTCTCCAAGAATGAAGAAGACCACACCAAGCACCTCCGTTTGGTTCTCGACAGGCTCCGTGAGCACCGTTTTATGCGAAGTTCTCCAAATGCGAATTCTGGCTTGATAAAGTCCTCTATCTTGGCCATATTATCTCTACCGAGGGCATTTCTGTTAACCCCAAGAAGGTTGAAGCTATTGTGAACTGGGAACCTCCTCAGAATGTCAAACAACTCCGAAGTTTCCTCGGCCTCGCAAGCTATTGCAGAAGGTTCATTGAGAACTTCTCCAAGATTGCCAAGCCTCTTTCCAACCTGTTGCAGAAGAATGTCAAGTACTCCTGGACTCCTAATTGTGATGTGGCATTCAATACACTCAAAGATAAGCTCATTTATGCTCCGGTACTTACTCCTCCAGATGAGTCCAAGCCTTATGAAGTGTTATGTGATGCTTCATTGCAAGGTCTCGGCGGTGTTTTCATGCAAGACAAGAAGATCGTTGCATACACTTTGCGTCAGCTTAAACCAAATTAGAAGAATTATCCCACACATGATCTTGAGCTAGCAGCAGTTGTTCATGCCTTGATCACGTGGAGACACCTCCTGCTGGGCAGAAAAGTGGACATCTTCACCGATCGCAAGAGCCTGAAGTACATCTTCACCCAGCCAAACCTTAACCTCCGCCAGACTCGTTGGGTTGAAATGATTCAAGAGTACGATCCAAGCATTGAGTATACTCCTGGCAAGGCCAATGTCATTGCAGATGCCTTGAGCAGAAAGGCTTACTGCAACAGTCTCATCCTCAAACCATTCCAACCTGAACTTTGTGAGTCATTCAGGAAGCTCAACCTACAAGTCATTCCACAAGGATTTCTTGCCAACCTTCAAGTCGCTCCTACCTTGGAAGATCAAATCCGTGAGTCCCAACTCGGTGATGCTATGGTGCAGAAGGTGAAACATGGTATTGCTAAGGGTACTCCCAAGTACAAGTGCTATCCCATTGATGACAGAGACACTTTGTTCTTTGAGGACAGAATTGTGGTTCCCAAAGGTGATCTCAGGAAGCTCATAATGAACGAAGCACATGACTCACTCCTCTCGATACATCCAGGAAGCTCCAAGATGTACCATGACCTTAAGCAATCCTATTGGTGGACTCCCATGAAAAGAGAAATTGCTCAATTCGTGAACGAGTGTGATGTCTGCAGAAGAGTGAAGGCGGTGCATCAACGTCCAGCCAGACTCCTTCAACCTCTACCTATTCCCGAGTGGAAATTTGATCACATTGAGATGGATTTCGTCACCGGCTTCCCCAAGTCCAAGCGAGGAAACGACGCCATCCTTGTGGTGATTGATAAGCTCACTAAAGTGGCTCATTTCCTTCCAGTCAAAGAATCCATCAACGCAACACAACTAGCAGAGCTGTACACCTCTATAATTGTCTCTTTGCATGGTATCCCTCAAGTAATCTCCTCATATAGTGGAAGCTTGATCACTTCCAAATTCTAGGACTTCTTCCAGTCAGCTATGGGTACCAAGATTCGCTAGCACAGCTTTTCACCCTCACACTAGTGGCCAAGTCGAAAGAGTGAACCAAATTCTTGAAGATATGCTCAGGGCATGTGTCATCTCCTTCGATATGAAATGGGAAGATTGCCTTCCATTTGCCGAATTCTTCTACAACAACAACTTCCAAGTTCCAAAGCAAGTGCAGGCAAAGCACTATTTGAAATTCTCTATGGCAGAAAGTGTCGTACCCCTCTCAACTGGTCCGGGACTGGTGAACGTCAACTCCATGGAAATGATTTGTTCTCAGAGGACAAAGAGATGTGCAAAGTCATACGTGAGAATCTCAAAGTCGCGCAATCGCGCCAGAAGAGCTACTATGACGGCAAACACCGAGATTTGGCTTTCGACATTGGAGATCATGTCTATCTCCGTGTTTCTCCCATGAAGGGCACTCAGAGGTTCGGTATCAAGGGCAAGGTTGCTCCAAGATACGTGGGCCCTTTCAAGATATTTGGCAAGAGAGACGATCTGGCCTACCAACTCGCTTCCCTCCAACTTTGCAAATGTGCACGATGTGTTTCACGTGTCACAACTCTGCAAGTGCTTCAAGACGCCTGAATGCACCATTCCTTTCGAAGAGATTGATCTTCAGCAAGACTTGTCTTATCGTGAGCACCCCGTTGCTATCCTTGAAGAAACTGAGCGCAAGACCGGCAACAAGTCCATCAAATTCTTGAAAGTGAAGTGGTCACATCATACCAACCGAGAAGCTACATGGGAACAAGAAGATCATTTCCGTTCCAAGTATCCCGCTTTCTTTCAGTCCTAGATCTTGGGACGAGATCTTTTTGTAGTGGAGGAGAATTTGTAATGCCCCGGATGTAAAACTTCCTTATATGGCAATATATGCATCATTGACTTAATCAATTCCATTCTGGGCTCTTTCTTCATTTCGGGTTTCTTCATTTTTGCCTTGTGCGTGTGTTGCATGTCACCATGTCATTTTCATTATGTGCATTGCATTGGCATAGTCTCACTTTCATCTTTGTGTAGTTGCATCATCTCCGTTCTCTCCGTTGTCCGTTTCGAGTTTCGACACTCACACACGTGCTCGTCGCACCTCTCAAGCCTTTGTTTCGTGAGTGGGTTAAAAACATCCTCGGAATGGGCCGAGAGTTGTCATGTGGTCTTGGTATATCACCGGTAGACCGCCTGTCAAGTTTCGTCTCATTTGGAGGTCGTTAGATACTCCAACGGTTAACCTCGTGGGCTGAAAACCCCTTTCTATCTTAGCCCAACTGAAAGTGCATTATATCGACTAGATGGGGGGTGAATAGGCGATTTTTAGGAATTTTTCACCGAGGAATTTGCGGGTGAGGAAATTCCTTAGCGAAGAACTACTCGCAGCGGAATAAGTACTCAGAAGTAAACATAACGGAACACAAGCATGATTATCATGATGAAATGAAGACAAGCAGAGAGTACAGAAAGCGTAGACACATGATAACACAAGATGAAGACAAACAAGCTGAAGAAATTGAACTGAGGAAATTGAGAAAGTCTTCAATCAAAGTCTTCAAATAGATATGAACAAGCACACAACACAGATAAGAGGAAATGAAAGAGTTGAGGAAATAGAACCAGTAAGCTTGGTGAAGACAATGATTTATTAGACCAGTTCCAACTGTTGTCTCAGTTGTACATCTGGTTAGGGCGGCTAGGTATTTAAACCTGAGGACACACAGTCCCGGACACCCAGTCCTGGACACACATTCCAAGACACCAAGTCCTCGCCGTATTCCCCTTGAGCTAAGGTCACACAAACCTCGCCCAATCACTCGTGGTAAGTCTTCACAGGTGACTTCCGAACCTTCACAAACTCGGTCACTCGGCAATCCACAATTCCTCTTGGATGCTCTAGACCATGACACCTAACTGTCTGGAAGAAGCACAGTCTTCAAACAAAACAAGCATCTGATCCACTCAGGATCAAGCTCTTCAGTGATGCTCAATCACTTTTGGGTTTGTAGGTGTTTGGGTTTGGTTTTGGGTTTTTCCTCACTTGATGATTTTCACTCAAAGTCCTCGGAGGATGGGTTGCTCTAATGACAAGTGTCAGTTTCTCTCGGAGCAGCCAACCAGCTAGTGGTTGTAGGGGGCGGCTATATAGCCTAGGGAGTAGCCCGACATGATAAGTCATAAATGCCCTTTAATAATATGACCGTTAGGTGGATAGATATTTTGGGACAGCTGGCACGTAGCACAACAATGGTCGGAAGGCTATCATGTTCCTCACTTGTAGGAGATCCGCACTAGCGAATTCCTAACTCCTCAGTCAGAACAAATTCCACAGAGATCAGAAGAACTTCGTCTCTGTCACTGAAGAATATGACTGAACTGTATGAGATTTCCAATGGCTTCACTCGAAGGGATTGGTAGGTGTAGGATTTTGAGTTGAGCATCAAATGGAAAATTTTCCTTAGTATTTCCTCGACCCCCTTTAACAGTACAGTGTTTCCTATGACTCAAGAAAGAGAAAATGAAACAACAAAAACAAAAGTCTTCACGCTTCATGTTCCTCAAATGAGTACCAAGACTTCAAGGTCACACCAATTTCTTCACTTTCAAAGTCTTCAGAAATCCAAAGTCTTCAGTCGAAGTACTTCAATTTTAGGGGTCGACTTTCTCTGTAAATATCAAACTCATAGACTTATAGACATGTGTACACTCATAAACACATTAGTCCCTTAACCTATAAGTCTTCAATACACCAAAATCACTAAGGGGCACTAGATTGATGGCTTCTCGCCCCTCGTTGGTTACCCCAAGTGGAAGGTTGAGATGTAGCGTAGCGGCAAATTTCCCTTGGCAAAGATACCAAGGATCGAATCTCGTGAGACTCCGAGGGTCGACAAGTAGGTGTCAACGGCGCCAGAAACTTAGCGGTTGACGGGACCTGCACACAGATACATATAACTTTGCTCCCAACGAGTACAGAGAGGTTGTCAATCCCTCCGGCCTTGTTGTTTACAAAGGATCAAACACAAGAGATAATAATGATATCTATGACTGCAACTAGGAAATAAAAACAGGAAGTAAATAGAAGGTGTGATCAGCGGTGGTAATATGGACCGGGGTCCCATGATGTTCACTAGTGATGTCTCTCTCCCAAAAGACGATAAAACAGCAAAGCGAGGTAAACAAATTACAGCTGGGCAATTGACAGGATTATGTGCGCAAACCAATGCTAACTATGCTGCACAGAAAGGTAGAGGCTCAAAAGCATGGGCGGTACGCCAAGGCAAGTAGACCGAAATCCATCTGCATCTACTACTAATCATCCACCTTGAGATATCTATCCAGAACATCTCGCTGGTATTAAGTTGTGAATCCCACCCAAAGTGTAAACTCAAAGCAACAGACAACTGCATTAAAAGAACTTTGCGTAAAGTAAACAATCCTTGCACCCGCAAGTACAAGCACTATTGTTTTCTCCCTTGTGGCAACAGCACATCCCCTAGACTCATGTTTCTGTCACTCAAGCTAGTCATCAGGGGGCATGAACCCACAATCAAGCATAACGCTCCCTCTTGGAGTTACTACCTACTACTTTGTAATGCCCAGAATGGGACTATATCTCCTACGTGTCGAGGCACGACTTAAAGATATAAGCCCATTCTGGAATGATCTCAAGTTTGGTATCTTTGCACGACTCATGTAAAAGAGGGATTAAAATGTAAAAAGGAGATAGTTGGCTTACACTCGCCACTTCACACAATACATTACATAAGCCAAACAACATTCAAAACATCACAACCCGACTACGGGCGAAGATCCAAAAAAAAGATACCAAAAACAGAAAGCCACAGGCCAGAATCGCCCCTAGTAGAAACCACTACTGATCGTCGAAACGTCACAAGCATACGGCCACTCTCTTCATCGAGCTCCCAGTGAAGTACTTGAACCAACTCCTGCATCAACTTGGTTGAACCTGCATCTGGTGTTGTAGTATCTGTGGGCCACGAGGACTCAGCAATCCCATAACCATGGGTATCAAGACTAGCAAAGCTTTATGGGTAGGAAGAGGTAAAGTGGTGAGGTTGCAGCAGCGACTAAGCATAATATGGTGGCTAGCTTACGAGTACAAGAATAAGATGAGCATCTACGCAAATGGTCGTAACTAGTAGTGATCGCTAAAGATCCTGTACTACCTACGAGTCAAACATAACCCCACAGTGTTCTCTTCTCAAAGTGAAAAGAGACAGTCACGGTTACTCACACAGTTGTGTGTTTTACATCGGATCCTCTGTCAAGTTTTCTACAACCGGACATTAACAAATTCCAATCTGCCACATAACCGCGGGCACGGCTTTCGAAAGTTTATAACCCTGCAGGGGTGTCCCAACTTAGCCCATCACAAGCTCTCACGATTAGCTGAAGTGATAAATATAATATCATCACTCCTTATCTTAGGGAAATCCGATCAGGCTCGGCTTCCCGGTGCACAAGACATTTTGACAATGGTAAAACAAGTCCAGCAAGACCTCCTGGTGTGTCGACACCCTGATAGTAGCCGCGCGTATCTCGTCTCAGGCCACATCCGGATAGGTGATCCTACAGGCTATACCAGATACCTCGGGTTTCCCCGAGGCGGCCCCGCAGTCTCCCCGTTTAGGACCAACACCATTAGCACTGGCCCCCCTGTTATGTAGAATTAAGAACCCGGGGACATGACCCCCTATGCAATTAATTAATTAATTAATTAAGTTGTTATTATGAGCAAATTAAAACCAATGTTGGGCCTTGCTGGAGGAGTTTTATTCAAAGTCGAACTGTCAAGGGGTCCCCATCCACCCATCATGTAAGGAACGCAAAATCAAGGAACATAATGCCGGTTTATCGGCGCCTAAGGTTGCATGAGTGGAACAAAACACCGAGCAAAAGGCCAAGCCTTCCACCCATGCCCAGTATATAGGTGTGTTAATAATAATTATAGATATTGTGATATTCCAACAACAAGTTCCCTCCTGGAACGAACTTCATCTTCACCTGCAGCTAACAACGCTATAAGAGGGGCTGAGCAAGCGGGTAACATAGCCAAACAGTGGTCTTGCTAGGAAGGTTTCAAGGTTAGAGGTTTCGTGGCAACAAGGAGAGGGCTGACAATAAAAGATGGGTAGCGCGACATGTAACGATAGCATCGAGACAACTAAGCATGGCAATGGTAGTAAAGGTATCCAAGGGTATGATCATCTTGCCTGGGATTCCGCGAGGGAGAAGAACAAGTCCATGAAGTAGACGGAGCAACATAGTCGAGCGAATCCTCACAACTCCAGAACGAATCCGAAGCTAACAAGAGAAGCAACCGGAAAGAAGCAAACAACACGGTAAACACACAAGCATAAACATGGCATACGATGCACATCCAAGTATGATGCATGTCCGGTTTAATTATGCATGGCATGGCAAGGTGCACAAACAAAACTACAAGTTAAGTGGAGCTCAATATGCAACGAGTTGCATATTGACGAAACACCACATTTTATTTATTTAATTCACTCTCGTTATTTACCAGACAAGGTTAAATGTTGGTTAACATGGCAAGAGGTGAAGCAAAAAAACAAACTACCTATTTAGACATTTTAAATGAGGCCGGAAAATAACAACAACAAGTCCGGAAAATCCACATATGCATGTTTAGTAATTTTAAGCAAACAACAATTCACACATTTTAAATGTTGTTAACATGATGCGGATGACATGATCAAGTTTATGCAAGTTTATTAAAAGTTGACAAGAAGAAGATATGAAGTATTGTCACCGTGGTGAAAGGAAAGGGTGCCACGGCAACGATCCGAAAATGATGCAACGGCAACATCTCGGTTCCGGTAACTCGTCGAGAGACCGGTGCAAAAGCAAAGGCGGAGTGATTGAGTCGAACAAGAAGGAAGGTGGGGTGATCCCGTCACCGGGTTCCCACGAGTCGGCGACGAGGCAACCGAGGAGCACGACAAAAAGGACGAAACGGGCACGGTGCACACAAGGGCAAACATTTCATACAACACATGCATTCATCCACGGGTCATCGTCATGGGGTTATACCTTCGGAACAAACGTTCACGGGGCGGTTCGAGTCGTCGAGGGACGTAGTGGAAGTAGTCGTTCTCACGAGTCGGGGTACACGCTCGTAGAGGGAAGTAGTCGTACACGGGGCGACGGTAGTGGTACATGCACGTAGAGCAAGTAGTTGTTCTCGTTCGTAGTCGTTCACGTCGTCGGTAGAGGTACTTGATGAATCCAACATCTTCGGGGCGACGGTAGTCGAACTTGAAGGTCATCGGCGTCGTGGTACTTGGGGGTTCTCGTTCTTGCGACGGTAGTTGTACACGGGATCTCCATGTGTAGTCGTACTTGGTTCGTAGCGGTCATGTCACGTGTCGTGGAACTTGTCGGTCACGGGACTTGGCGACGGTAGACGTACTCGGTCGTCGTGGTACTTGGGTCTTCAACTTGCCGGTCTTGACAAAAAAATGAAGGGGTACTTGGTGTTTCATCGTGTAGTCGAACTTGACGAATCTGGAAGGGGAACTCGGTGCCCACGGGTGTTGCAACTGCAGTGTCCACAACAACAGGAAAAAACGGCAGCAAGGTCTTGGCGGCGACGAGGTACTTGGCCAGCAGCAACATGACCACACGAGGCGAAGGCAGCGGCGCAGGGACGGAGGACGGCGCTGTCGGGGCCGAGGCCCGCGGCTGGAGAGACCTTGGACGAGAAGGACGGCGGACGAGGAGGCGAGGCCTGGCCGGGCTGCTCCCGCGCTGGAGGGGCGCGGCGCTCGGTGCTGCTGCAGCCTCTGGCCGACGGCGGCTTCGCGAGGCGCTGGTGGAGGAGACAGAGGCGCGACGGCCTGGAGCGATGGGGTCGGCGCTATAGAGGAGGAGAAGGCGCTGAACGACGGCTGGAGAAGCATGGCGCGGCGGCCTGGAGGAAGCCGACGGAAGGCCGGCGGCCAGAGGACGCGGGGAGGCCGAGCGCGGCGGCTCCGGCGGCGGAGGTGAGGTGCGGGGCCGGCGAGGGGGGACGCCGGAGCGACGAGGCCCTGGCCGAGGCCCTCGAGGGGAGGCGCGGGAGATCGAGCGAGGGGGTTCACTGCGAGAGGGCGAGGTGCGCGGTCGGGCTAGGGGACGAGGGATCGGGCTGCGTAGCGACTCGGGAGATCGAAAGGTGGCCGCGTCGCATCAAGGAAGAAAGGAGCGGGGTCGAGGGGAGATGGGAAGATCGAGGGAGGCGGCGCTGCGTGGGAAACGGGACGAGGGGGGATCGGGAGATCGGTGCGCTAGGTTAGGCCGCCGGTTGGGCCAGAGAGGGAGATTGGGCCGGCTGGGAGGGAGGTTTGGGCCTGGCCTGGCGGCTGGGCCCTCCCTTTTAACTGATTTTTATAGCAGAAACCAAAAGGAGAAGAAAAGAATGAGGAGGGGGGTTAGGGAAATAGTTAGCACAAGGGACTAATTTTCTCGGGCTCATAAAAATGAGCACGGTCCGAGAAAATAGAAAAGGCATGAACGAAAAAATATAATTCAAACATATTTGAATTTAATTCAAATGGGTTTGAACTAAGACTTGATTATTGAAGTGTCCAAAAATGTTGAGGTTTTTGGAGGAACCTCGATAAACGAGAAAAGAAATATTGGGAGGGTTTGACGGTGAAACTTGAAGCAAAAGAGGTCTGGAGAATATATGCAAGTGTGTTGGGTTAATTCCGAACAAATGGAATATTTATTAATATAGCTCCATAAATATTAGGAGGATATGTTATAAAGAGAAGACATCCTTCCCTCGATTTAAATGGGCCGAAGGTCCACACGATTTATTTAGGTTGAGATGCAAAAGAAATATGACAAGATGGCATGATGACATGATGAAATGAAAAAATAAATAACGCAAGCACAAAAGAAATATAAGGGAGAACCCGGAACATCTGGAATCTTCTGGAATCTTCTGGGACGTCGGTCTTCAGGCGTCACATACTTGGCAAAAGCAATAAACAGCAACGGAGAACATGCAAGAATTACTCAAGAACAAAGATATAAAAGAGGTGAATCAAATATATTACTCAAACACAATCTGAACATAGTCTCATAATCCATCAGATCCCAGCAAACTCAGCAAAGCAACAACAGAAAGATTACATATGTGCCTCGATCATGTAGGGCAGCTCACGAGGTCTAAACCATGAAGAGCAAAGAGGGAAGGAGAACATCACATAGCTACTGATCATGGACCCATGGTCCAAGGTGGACTACTCACGACTCATCCGGGAAGCGTCCATGGTGGTGGAGAAGCTCCCGGTGGTGGTTCTCCCCTCCGGCAGGGTGCCGGGAAGAGTTCTCCTGATGCTCCCGATCTTGGAAGAGCTGCGGCGGCGAAACAGAGGCGAGCTCGCGAAAAAGGGTTCTGTCCTCGAGGGTTTCGGGACGAGAGGGATATATATGCGAAGGGGGGCAGCCAGAGGCGGAGCAGGGGCCCCAGGCGCCCCCCTGGCGCGGCCAGGGGTGGGGCCGCGCTAGGTGGCCGCCTGGGCCTCCTCTGGCTCCCCTCTGGCCCATCTTTGGTTCTTCGCGAAGCTTCCTGTACGCTGATTTTTCCTGTATTTTTCCTGGAATATTTGGATCACTTTTAATATGGGGGAAACCTGAAATAGAAAAACAGCAGAAAACAGGAACTGACATTGTGGTGCACTGAGTTAATAGGTTAGTCCAAATATGATCAAAAGTGTATGGAAGTGCATCAATATCATAGCAATATCACACAAAAGAAGCATGGAGCAAGCAGAAATTATAGATACGTTTTGGACGTATCAACACCCAAGCTTAATTCCTACTCGTCCTCGAGTAGGTAAATGATAACAAGCATAATTTCTGTGGTGACATGCTATCAACCATATAAGAACTTTTAAGTAAAGCAATCAAGGCATGTAATTCAATTCAAGTCATAACAAGCAAGAGTCTATATTAGCATTGTAACAAGCAACATAAGAACATAAAGGTGCAAGAGCTCTCGCTGTCCGTGACTCGAATGTCTCCAAATGGTGTTTGCGTGCAAGAAAGGGGATAGGGATATACGAGAGAGTAAAACATAGTTTTTGTATTGTTGAGAACTTAATCTACTAAAGTTTCACAATTGGTCTTCTTTGGAATCTTATCTTGACTCATCCCCAGACCACTAGCCAGGTACAAGTCAAAATGATCCACTCCCTTTCGATATTTTGAGCACTCATGCAATGGATGAGCGTAAGCAAGAAAGTTGACACTTAGGATGGCAAAGAGAGAAAAATGATGAAGGGGGAAGACAAAAAAGGTGTGAAAGTCTCACATCAATGAGGACAATCATAGGCGAGAGAAAGCCAAATGATAGATATGATGTGAGGAGTAGGGATTGCCATGCAACGGATGCACATATGAGCTAAGGTAAGCTCTCCAATGGAACTAGTAGGGGTGCATCCAACTTGCTCGCTCAAGAAGACCTAGAGCTCTTTTGAGGAGGCTCATCATTGGAATATGCAAGCCAAGTTCTATAGTGTGAAGGTCCCCGCATAGCTATATGCATGAATGATAATCTCTATGGAGTACAAGGTATAAGATGGAGTACGAGTGTGGATCTCTCAAAAGGAATAGTAGTGTGCCCCCTTCTCTCTTTTTATTTCTTTTTCTCTTTTTTCTTTTTTTTTCTTTTTTTGTGGCCTCAATGGCTCTTTCTATTTAACTCTCATTTGTCCTCTTTGGGATCTTTTGATTTTGTCCTCTTTGGGATCTTTTCCTCACTTTAGGGGCAACACTCTATAAATTACAAGAAGTATAGAAGATCTTTCACACTTTACAAGAGTACTCAACATAAAGAAGATGAAACTATCATGATGTATGCAAATGTATGCCTCTGTCAGTGTAGCACGATATGCAATGATACTAGCGCGTCATGTAGCAATGATTAGGGCAAGGCCCAACTAGCATGCGGCTCATCGATCAAGCAAAAAGCATGTATGACATGAAGATCAAGTCATGAGAAGATGGATGTTGCATGGCAAAGTATCTCGGAAAGGCTATGGAAACGCCTTGATAGGTAGGTATGGTGGCTGTTTTGAGGAAGGATATAATGAGGCTTATGATGACAGAGCGTATCGTGCCAAGGATTTGGATGCACCGGCGAAGTATGCGCCAACTCTCGAGGTGAGAAAGGGCAATGCACGGTACCGAAGAGGCTAGAAAAATATGGCTAGGTGGAAGTGTCAACTTTCGAATACTCACATTAGTCCGAAGAACTCATGCACTTATTATCGGTAACTCTCAATCTAATTAGGAGGTTCACAAAGAGACAAGTACCCCGAGGAGGAGTGTATGGGGGTTTGGTTATCCTTGCGCATCCTCGACTCATGGTACGTGAGTGTACTCTAATATTCGATCCCTCCAAAGATTAGTGATCCATCTAGTAGCTAAAGTTCTCAACTATTTTGTAGGTTTTCGAAAATAAACACGGATTGCCCAAAATACGACATCTATCACTAATAGGCTAAAGCTCTTGACACCAAAAGTTCATACATTACTCATGGCAATACCTCAAAACTATTGCAAGTTACTACTAAAATTAAATAGCAACCTCAATTACCTACTTTAAGTTAAGACACACAACTCAGTGCAACAGGCAAACTCTCTTAACAAGATAAACATGAAAACTCAAGAGAGTTCAACAACCAACTAAACAAAAGCTCTTTAAAAAGAAAAGCATGAAAACTAAGAGGTAAACATGACAGCAGCTATGGAAAGACAAAGAACACACACAGCAACGATAAGCATGAAAATCCTATGTTGTGTTGTAGGTTGAAGTGGAGCGTGTTTCTCTCCCACACAAAGAAAGCTGGGTTCTAACTTGTTATGAACAGCAAGCAAAGCTAAAGAAAACTAAAAAAAGAAACTAAGAGCAAGACGCTCCAAGCATAGCACATAACGCATGAAGTGATAAGAATATAGTGGAACGAATGACGAACTGATAATTGTTGATGGAGAAGGGATACATGGGGGCATCCCCAAGCTTAGACGCTTGAGTCTTCTTGAATATTTCTTGGGGGTGCACGGGGGCATCCCCAAGCTTGAGCGTTTAACCCTCCTGAATCTTCTTTTATCATCTTCCCTCGCACACTTGAAAACTCCCTTCATACATAACTCATCATAATCTGATTAGCGAGGTTAGTACCCACAATAAAATAATTTTTCCCTACTGGAAATAAAGATAATCTTGAAGAGCTACTGTTTCTCAAGATTGCCAAAAGGTTTTTGCAAAGAAAAAAGCAAGCTCAAGGTTTGCAAAACGAAGAAAAGGCAAAACAGGACAGAATCTGCGAAAAACAGACCAGCAGGTAGTAAATAATTTTTTCGGGGCACTTCTGCATCTCAAATCAAAAAACTCAGAACAGACACTCGAAAGCCAATTGTATAGAGCACGCTGCAAAAAAATTCAGATCAAAAAGATGATCTGGTGATTTTATTCGAATTTTTCTGTCCAAGGACAGAATCTGTTTTCTGGACAGCACGTCACAACTTTTGAACTTTCTTGCAATTGGAGGCTAAACTTGGCACGAAGCTGAAAAGAAAAGATACAATGATGATGCTACTATAGAAACAAACATCAAGACACAACAAAAGCAAAATAAAACCTAATTCGTTGTGGGCTGCCTCCCAAAAGCGCTTTCTTTTATGCCTTTAAGCTAGGCATGATGCAAAAAGAGAAGATCAAGTTTTATCAAGAGTAAGAGAATAGCTAGCCCGTGTAACAGACTCAAAAGGCAACTTAATCTTCTTTCTAGGGAAGTGTTCCATCCCTTTCTTGAGAGGGAATTGGAATTTTATACTCCCCTCTTTCATGTCAATGATAGCACCAACGGTGCGAAGAAAAGGACGTCCCAAAATAATTGGACATGAAGGTTCACATTCAATATCCATAATAGTAAAATCAACGGGAACATAATTGTCATTGACAATGATAAGAACATCGTCGATCTTCCCCAAAGGTTTCTTTACGGAAGAATCAACAAGACGAACACCAAAAGAACAAGGATCAAAAGGTTTCAATTCAAACATATCATACATTCTTTTGGGCGTAACGGAGGTACTAGCTCCAACATCACATAAAGCATAGCAAGAGAAGTTATTCAACTTAATTTTAATCATAGGATCCCAACTATCTTCTAGCTTTCTAGGTATGGAGTCTTCTACCCTAAGCTTCTCCTCCCTAGCTTTGATAAGAGCATTAGTGATATGCTCCGTGAAGGCAAGATTAAGTGTGCTAGTGTGGGGATCTCTAGACATCTTGTGAAGAAAACCAATAACTTCAGAAAGGGTGCAATTATCAAAATCAAGGTCACTACTATCAAGTAAAGTGGTAGTGGTGTCCTTTAGGCTCACTTGTTTGGTAGCTTCTATGGTCATAGGAGTTTCTTCTTCTACGGTTGAGGTCATAGCATCACCATTAATAGGTCCAATGGGACTAGGAGTGCATTGTGTGCTAAGAGTTTGGATATCCTCAACAACTTGAATAGTAGCAACGGTGTGGTGGGTAGGAAGGCTCTTAATTCTATCTTCTTCCTCCTTTTCTCTAGCCCATCTCTTTTTAAGTTTAGCCATCATCCTAATGTTTTCATTAATTTGCACTTGAATAGCATTCATAGGAGTGGTCTTCCTCTCCTCAAGAGGAGAAGTTCTAATTTTAAGCAACTCTACCTCATGGGCTAAATTGTGTACCTTCGAAGAGAGATTATCTAGTTTTTCTAGTTTTTCTTCTACACTCTTATTGAAGGCCTTTTGGGTAGTGATGAAGTCTTTAAGCATAATCTCTAGTTCAGAAGTGGAGTTCTTGGTGCTAGGATAAGCATTGTTGTTCCCATAGGAATTAGAGGGGAACGGTCTAGGGTTGCTACCAAAATTACTCCTATAAGCATTGTTATTGAAATTGTTTCTAGAGATAAAGTTCACATCTACTTGATCTTGAGCAATCAAAGAATTTAAAGGAACATCATGAGGATCAATAGAAGATTGCTTGGAAAGTAGAGACATGATCAAGTCAACTTTTTCATTTAGGGAGGAAATCTCCTCGACAGAGTTTACATTCCTACCTGTTGGAGTGCGTTCGGTGTGCCATTGGGAATAATTGGTCATCATCTCGTCGAGAAGCTTCGTGGCAGCACCAAGTGTAGTTGACATAAAGGTTCCTCCCGCGGCCGAATCTAACAAGTTCCGCGAGGTAAAGTTCAAGCCTGCATAAAAAGTTTGGATAACCATCCAAGTAGTCAAACCATGAGTAGGGCAGTTCTTGACAAGAGATTTTATGCGTTCCCAAGCTTGGGCAACGTGTTCATTATCCAATTGTTTAAAATTCATTATGTTACTCCTTAATTGGATAATTTTAGCAGGGGGATAGTACTTCCCAATAAAGGCATCCTTGCACTTGTCCCAAGAATCTATACTATTCCTAGGCAAGGATTGAAAACAGATTTTAGCTCCTCCTCTCAAGGAGAAAGGAAAAAGCTTAAGCTTAACAATATCACCATATACTTCTTTGTACTTTTGCATATCATAGAGCTCAACAAAATTATTTAAGTGCAAAGCAGCATCATCTCCAGCACCGGAGAATTGATCTTTCATAACTAGGTTCAGCAAAGCGGGTTTAATCTCATAAGAAGGTGCTGAAGTGGCAGGTGTAGCAATAGGCGTGCAGATAAAGTCATTGTTGTTATGACTAGTGAAGTCACACAACTTGGTGTTCTCGGTGGAACCCATAGCAGCAGCAAGCAAGATAACTATTTTTGTGATTTTTGGTAAGGCACACTAAAGCAAAAACTAAAAGGTAAACTAACAAGACTAAAAAGCAAAGATAAAAGATAGCGTGCAACTCCCCTATCTTGAAGAGTGGAGTCCCCGGCAACGGCGCCAGAAACTTGCTTGATGGCTTCTCGCCCCTCGTTGGTTACCCCAAGTGGAAGGTTGAGATGTAGCGTAGTAGCAAATTTCCCTTGGCAAAGATACCAAGGATCGAATCCCGTGAGACTCCGAGGGTCGACAAGTAGGTGTCAACGGCGCCAGAAACTTAGCGGTTGACGGGACCTGCACACAGATACAGATAACTTTGCTCCCAACGAGTACAGAGAGGTTGTCAATCCCTCCGGCCTTGTTGTTTACAAAGGATCAAACACAAGAGATAATAATGATAGCTATGACTGCAACTAGGAAATAAAAACAGGAAGTAAATAGAAGGTGTAATCAGCGGTGGTAATATGGATCGGGGTCCCATGATATTCACTAGTGATGTCTCTCTCCCAAAAGACGATAAAACAGCAAAGCGAGGTAAACAAATTACAGTTGGGCACTTGACAGGATTATGTGCGCAAACCAATGCTAACTATGCTGCAAAGAAAGGTAGAGGCTCAAAAGCATGGGCGGTACGCCAAGGCAAGTAGACCGAAATCCATCTGCATCTACTACTAATCATCCACCTTGAGATATCTATCCAGAACATCTCGCTGGTATTAAGTTGCGAATCCCACCCAAAGTGTAAACTCAAAGCAGCAGACAACTGCATTAAAAGAACTTTGCGTAAAGTAAACAATCCATGCACCCGCAAGTACAAGCACCATTGTTTTCTCCCTTGTGGCAACAGCACATCCCCTAGACTCATGTTTCTGTCACTCAAGCTAGTCATCAGGGGGCATGAACCCACAATCAAGCATAACGCTCCCTCTTGGAGTTACTACCTACTACTTGGCCAAAGCAATAAATAGCAACGGATAACATGCAAGAATTACTCAAGAACAAAGATATAAAAGAGGTGAATCAAATATATTACTCAAACACAATCTGAACATAGTCTCATAATCCATCAGATCCCAGCAAACTCAGCAAAGCAACAGCAGAAAGATTACATATGTGCCTCGATCATGTAAGGCAGCTCACGAGGTCTAAACCATGAAGAGCAAAGAGGGGAGGAGAACATCACATAGCTACTGATCATGGACCCATGGTCCAAGGTGGACTACTCACGACTCATCCGGGAAGCATCCATGGTGGTGGAGAAGCTCCCGGTGGTGGTTCTCCCCTCCGGCAGGGTGCCGGGAAGAGTTCTCCTGATGCTCCCGATCTTGGAAGCGCTGCGGCGGCGGAACAGAGGAGAGATCGCAAAAAAGGGTTTTGTCCTCAAGGGTTTCGGGACGAGAGGGATATATATGCGAAGGGGGCAGCCAGAGGCGGAGCAGGGGCCCCAGGCGCCCCCCTGGCGCGGCCAGGGGTGGGGCCGCGCCAGGTGGCCGCCTGGGCCTCCCCTTGCTCCCCTCTGGCCCATCTTTGGTTCTTCGCAAAGCTTCCTGTACGCCGATTTTTCCTGTATTTTTCCTGGAATTTTTGGAGCACTTTTAATATGGGGGAAACCTGAAATAGAAAAACAGCAGAAAACAGGAACTGGCACTGTGGTACACTGAGTTAATAGGTTAGTCCAAATATGATCAAAAGTGTATGGAAGTGCATCAATATCATAGCAATATCACACAAAAGAAGCATGGAGCAAGCAGAAATTATAGATACGTTTTGGACGTACCATAGATGCACTTACAATCTCCCCCTTTTTGGTGATTGATGACAATACATGTTAAGTTTTCAACGGGGATAAGCATATGAAGTGAAAATACTGATATTGAGAAGTTTGATTGCAAGATATAGAAGAACTCCCAGTGAAGATGTGCATAGTGAGGAATTTTCTTTTGAAGCAATGCACACTTGAAGAGTAGAATCATGGAGGTGTTCCCCTATATCTTGTAATTCATACACGCATTTGACATATAATATGAAGAATTTGAAATGCCTGATGAAATATGGTGACTGATGTAATTCAGTATGCGTGCATAAACATTAATGAGGAATAAGCATGCAGAAAAACCACAGCAAAAGTATCAGGTCACCATAGAGTTTAAGTTTACTACTCGATCCAGCAAATTCATCAGAAGAACAAGAGTTGTAACTTAGAAAAAAAACGCCCATATAAGTAGACCCGCTTGAAGACTAACTCAGATTTCTCCCCCTTTGTCATCAAATGACCAAAAGAATCAAAACTGAGGACTAACGCCCCTAAAGATTCTCAAGATGATGAAGGAGCGCCAGCGTTGTTGGGGTCGATGGTTGATGTAGGGTCTGCCGCAGTGTCGTCCAAGTCTTCATACTCGTCGGTGTCGCATGATGAAGAATAGGAGCTGGCCACCAAGGGAGGAACCTTGACCTTCTTGTATTTCTTTGGTGGAGGAACAGACCAGTCAAAGTCATCCTTGAGACCCATTTTCTTCAGATCTTCTTCGCCATAAAGGTGAGACAGAACAACCCAGGTACGGTTGAGGGTTTCATGGAGGTAGTAATGGTTTTTCTTCACTGCATTGTGGATAGATGTCATGTTGTGAAGAATTGAATCAAACTGACGCTTGACCCATTTTTGATTGTGATCAACCTTCTAGTGAAGACTGGGGAGAAGCTCATGATCACTCATCACCCTGGGAGCTGTGCCTTGAGGATTTTGCGTGGGTGCATTGGTGGCAGAGTCATGGGTGGCAGAGTCATCATTGGTGGAGTAGGATGCAGCTTTGCGAAATTGACCATCTAATGGACGAATGCCTTCATCAATAACAGCAAAAGTCTTGCCCTTGTCATCAGCTGAGGAATATGTCCGTTTGAGGACTTCAATCGGGGGCAAGTAGCTGCAATGATTCAGTTTAACAGCTTTGTAGTTGACTGAAGACCTTGCTCTGATGAATCTCATAGTCCACGGAGCATAAGGCTTCAGGTTGAAAGGGGACAGTGCAACATTTGCCAGAGTCCTCATGAAGAAATCATGGAAGTTGAAGGGGACGCCATGGATGATGTTGAATAGCACATTCTTCATGACGCCAACGACTTCTTCATCATTCGAGTCGTGGCCCTTGATAGGACTCAATGTCTTCGTCGGAATGCGATAGACAGTCCGAGGCAGAAATAGCAATTCCTTCACGAGGAATTTGGTTCTTGGGGCCTGACCTGGTTTTAATGGCTTCATCGGCACTTGCATATAGTGATATATAAGCTCAGTCTCTTCGTACATGCAATGAGCAGCTTCAGAGGGAGGACTGAGAGGCAAAGCTTGAAGCAATTCAGTAGCTAGTGCCTTATAGTGAGTATTTTCAGTCATCCAGTCCAGCACCCATGAATTCACATCTTCAGAGTTTCCGGTGATGTGTAGCGTTGCATAGAATTGAAGAATGAGTTCTTCATTCCAATCACAGATGTCAGTGCAGAAGGTTAACAGTCCAGCGTCATGAAGAACACTGAGGACTGGCACGAAGCATGGCAGAGATTCCATATCCATGTGAGGAATGTGCTCATGATCGAAGACTTTGTCTTTGTTGAACAGCACTGAGGAACAGAAATTTTCCTGGCTGGCAGTCCAGAAACGCCTCTTCCTAATGCGAGCAGAGTCATAGGGGTTGTACTCAGTGAAGAATACATGCTCGTTGAAGAAATCAGCCTTCTTGAACGTTTGCTTTCGTGAGAATGGATCCTTTGGCTTGGGTTGAGGAGTGTCAGTCAGTTGCATCACAACCTCAGGAATCGCAATCTCAGTTTCTTTAGGCTGAGGAATTTCTGGTTCCTCTTCAGTGGCAGTCTGTGCCTTCATGGATTCAACAGTAGCAGTTTCTTCAGCATTAGGGGCTGGAATGTCTTCATGGACAGATGGTGTGGGATGAGTTTCTTCAGAGCCCAATGGAACAGTACGTGCTGGGGACTGGCGAATTTGTTGCAGTGGCGTGAATAGAGGGGAGTTGGGATGCTGACTATCCCAAAAGTCATCATTTATCAATGGAGTAGCACTCCCAATGTCCACGTCAGATTCTTGTTCATCCAATTCCTCAACGCCGGCCTCTTCAGCAGTGAACTGAGGCATAGACGAGGAGATAATTGGTGTTGAAGGGATTGCATCCACTTCAATTTCTTCATCTGTCTACTCTGAGGAAGCAGCAGAGGGAATATCTTCTTCTGATTCACTTGGAATCACATATTCTTCATCAAAAGGAACAAGGTCCTTTGATGCCATGGTTGAAATAGGAACATCATCAATTGCGTTGTCAACTGAGCTTGTCAATGGCTTCATCTTCTTCAAAGCTGAAGAATCTGATGAAGTTGATGCCTTCCTTTTCTTCACAGCTGCACGCTCTACAGCCTTGGTCTTCTTCACATCTGATGCAGATGGAAGGATTGGAGTTGGAGTAGGCGCAGGAGGAGCAGAGGAATTTGGTTGTATTTCTTCAGGCACAACTGTTGTAGTTGTCCTGACTTATTCATTCTCTTCAGGCACAGCTTTTGACGCTTCAGCTGTCCTAACATTTTCTTCAGGCGCAACACTAGAGGTCGCCCTGGCAATTTCTTTAGCGGCTGGAATGCAGTCATCAGCCCTGGTATTCTCAGTTTCTTCAGCAGCCTGATGTTCTTCAGCGGTGCTGGCATGTTCTTCTGTAGACTGTACAGATGCTTCAGCCTGAGGAATTTCAATGTGCGTTGGACGTGCAACATTTGAAGAAAATCCTTTTGTCAAATTCACAAATCTGACTTTGGCACCCATCCAGTCTGCACGGTATGCGTCAAATTCATCACTAAGGGTTTTGATTTTGCCCTGAAGCTTCACAAGTTCATCAGTTGTCATGTTGACAACATTTTTATCCAGGTAGCGCTCCTTCTTGTACTGCGATCTATTTGTCTGCCTAGCCTTTTCAAATTTCCACTTTTCTTTGCCGATGAAGGCGGTCAGCATGTGACTTTGGCCAGGAGTCAGATTGAAGTTAGGCATAGGAGTGTTGGGATCCTGGTGCCAGAGATCAATGAAGTCGAGGATCACTTTCAGATCCAAAAGCAGTGGCACAGTGCTTCCTTTGGATCTAGCGGCCCTGTGCTGCCTGTCTCTGATGATTTCAACTAGTTCTTCATCATCAGCTTCATCATTATCAGACGACACTTGGAAATCGACTTGCTTCTTGTGAGGACTTGGGCGAGAACCACGTCCAGCAGTGATCTTTTTCTTCAGCAGAGAGGGGCCAGCTGAGGAACTTCGAGCAGCTGAGGAACTTGCAGAGGCTCCTGAGGCAATAGATATGCCCGCAGTCCTTTGGCACATGGCAAGATGCACTGGTGCAGAGGATTTGGTCGGAGCATCTGAAGACTTTGCGGAGGAGCTGAGGACTTTGGAGGAGCAGGAGCAGTTTGAGGAGTTGGCCATGAGGGCTTTGAGGAATCTGGCCGTGAGGGCATTGCTGAGGAACTTGGCCGTGAGGGCATTGAAGATGAAGCACTTGGCTTATGAGCAGGCTTCTTTTCCATGGCCTTCTTCGGCTTGCTAGCAGAGGCCTTAGTAGTGGCAGTAGCAGCATCAGAATCTTCGTTGAATTACCTCACTGCTTCTTTTGCTTGTTTGGCCAACTTGTCCTGGCACTTGGCCCATTCATCAGGATAATCCTCACCGCGCTTGAGGCTAGTGGGATCTGCTACTTGGCCATGTGCCAATGGAGGTCTTGGGCATGGAGGATTGAGTGCGAATTTCTTCATGTACTTGGGAGTTACATACCTGTACTCCCTCCACTCTCTTGCCCATCTCATCTCTATTCTCTGTATGCGCACCTTGCGCTGATTTTTGTCCTCTTTTCCATACTTTGCCTCATCAGGAGTGCAGTAATCAGCATATATGTCTTCAAGGATTTCAAAAGCAGTGTTGACCCGAGGCCTCTTTCCTCCCTTTTGTGGCTTCTTTCCATCAGCCATTTTCTTCAGACGTGGAATTTGAACAATGTAATTCTCTGAAGAAGTATGCAACTTTTCTTCGAGGAACGCTGCAAATGAGTTAAGTTGATGAGAACCTAGTGATTCAGCAGCGGACATGAGTACCTGTGAACAGAGTATAGTTGCGAGGAATTTGGAGAGGTCATATGCGTTCTCAGAAGGTTTTGTAAAAAGAACAAGTTTGAGGAATTTGACCAGATGAGTCTTGAAGAATTTCACTAAGCGTTCTTTGTCTTAGGTTCCAGAGTTGTATAGATTGAAAATCCACACAATTGAGGAAACTTGAAGAAAAACATAGCTTAGAGAAAAGAAACAAGAACAGATGACATGTGAGGTGTTTAGTGTGTGAACATTTGAAGCAAAACACCTTTGAGAATTTTGTAGAAAACATTTGAATCAAAGAGGGCAGTAAAAGTAACTTTTAATTACCCTAGACGAAGAACACGACGAACTGTGAGGTGGAGAAGTGAAGTTCGTCAGTGCATATCTTCCACGCCCTAACTTGGTTGAGGAAGACAGCTACGGCGGTAGCGGAGCGAATAAATCCGCGGCTGGCGCGAGTATGACGGTGACGAGGATGAGGCAGTGAAGCTCTTCCTCACCGGCGACGATGAAGTAGCAGCGGCGCTAGGGTTGGAGAAGCTCGAGCAGGAGAGAGAACGAGCGGAGTAAAAGTGAAATGAGGAAGGGGATGGGTTATTTATAGCGGAGATGAATAACTGTTCGCCCGAAGAATTTGGACGAACGTGCCCCTGACCCTTCTTATTCGCTCGACATGTGTCACCCACGTACTATGAAGCAGAGATCGTGTGAGATCATGGGTGAATAGATAAGTATTGTCGTGGGATGCGGAACGATTTGAGCGGCAAAACCGAAAATTTGGATAAGATAAGTTTTAACGTTGTGTTCGCAAATTCTTCAGCTGACAAGGACACAGTGAAGATTTTGAATGAGTTTCAAATAGAACGCACATGAAGAATTTGTGAATAGAATGGGTTGAGTTTAGCATAGAGGGGGAAGGGTCCGATCACATTCACTTAGCAGGAAAAACAGCTTGAAGAATTAGCAATAAGTGAATGCTGTAGAGGACATAAACTCATATATATATATCCAATGAATAAAAAAAAGACAGAAAAGGTGAAGACAATGCAAAGTTGAAGAACAAGAACAACTGAGGAATTTCAAATCAAGAAAAATTCAAATTGAAGATTTTCAACTTTGGTGGTGGCGTGACCCACCGTATAAGAATGATGATTTCAGACACCGCATACAATTGTCGTAGGGTTCTGAGAATCAAATTCTTCATTAATTTCTTCATACTTAGAGTGTTATTCTTCATTGATTGAAGAAAAACATTTCTTCATGTGTTGCACATCTAAGTCATCAATTTTGCATAAGTGTTAGGATGAGTGTCCTATTCAAAGAACATTCAAAGATTCTAAGATATTGAGCTCACACTGCAACTTGCTAAATCTCTTCTCATCCAAGGGCTTTGTGAAGATATCGGCCAGCTGTTCTTCAGTCTTCACATGCTCAATAGAAATGTCGCCCTTCAACACATGATCACAAAGAAAATGATGATGAATCTGAATGTGCTTTGTCTTCGAGTGCTGAACTGGGTTGTGAGCAATCTTGATGGCACTCTCATTGTCACAGAAGAGAGTCACATTCTTCACGTTGACGCTATAGTCCTTGAGAGTTTGCTTCATCCATAGCAATTGAGCACAACAAGAACCAGCAGCAATATATTCAGCTTCAGCAGTAGACAGTGATACGCAGTTTTGTTTCTTCGAAGACCAACAGACCAAAGATCTTCCGAGAAAGTGACATGTACCAGATGTTGACTTGCAGTCCACACGATCACCAGCATAGTCAGAGTCTGAATATCCAATGAGATCAAAAGCCGAGCCCTTGGGGTACCATAATCCAAGTGTTGGTGTGTGAGCTAGATATCGAAGAATATGTTTCACAGCCTTATGGTTTGATTCCTTTGGTGTAGTTTGGAATAGGGCACACATGCAAACACTAAGCATTATATCTGGCCTAGATGCACATAAGTACAATAAAGAACCAATCATGGAACGGTATACCTTATGATCGAAGTCAATACCATTTTCATCAGTGCACAGATGGCCATTTGTGGGCATAGGAATTTTGACGCCTTTGCAATCTTGCATGCCGAATTTCCTCAGTACATCCTTGAGGTATTTCTCCTGAGATATGAATATGTCATTGCGTTGTTGACGAATTTGAAGACCTACAAAGAATTCCAATTCTCTCATCATAGACATTTGATATTCTTCACTCATCATATAGGCAAATTCATCACTATAACGTTGGTCAGTACAGCCAAAGATAATATCATCAACCTATATTTGGCACACAAATAGTTCACCATCATAAGATTTAGTGAAAATACTAGGATCAAGTGAACCAAGTTTGAAGCCTTTCTTCATGAGGAATTCCTTCGAAGTATCATACCACGCCAGAGGGGCCTGCTTGAGGCCATAGAGGGCCTTATTGAGTCTGAAGACTTTGTCAGGATTCTTTGGATCTTCAAAACTTGGGGGTTGAGCAACATATACTTCTTCCTCAAGCTTACCATTGAGGAATGCACTTTTCACATCCATTTGATATAGAGTGATATCATGATGGTTAGCATAAGCAAGTAATATGCGAATAGCCTCAATTCTAGCAACAGGTGCAAAAGTTTCATCGAAATCAATTCCTTCAACCTGTGTGTAGCCTTGAGCTACAAGACGTGCCTTATTCCTTACCACAAGGCCATTTTCATCTTGCTTGTTGCGGTAGATCCACTTTGTGCCAATGATATTGTGCTTGCGAGGATCTGGACGTTTGACCAGTTCCCAGACGCTGTTGAGCTCGAGTTGATGTAATTCTTCTTGCATAGCTTGAATCCACTCAGGCTCCATGAATGCTTCATCTACCTTAGTGGGCTCTGTGATAGAGACAAAAGCAAAGTGCCCACAAAAGTTAGATAATTGTGAAGCTCTTGAGCGTGTGAGAGGACCTAGTGCTTCAATGTCATCGATGATTTTCTCAATCTGCACTTCTTTTGCAATGCGAGGATGAGCTGGTTGTCGTCAAGGAAATTGATCAACATTTTCTTCAGCACCATTTTCTTCAGCATTTTCTTCAGGTGCATTAGCTCGACGTTCTTCACGTTCTGGAACGAATTCTTCAGCAGATTCTTCGGTCAGAATGACATCCTCAGTAGCCTTGAACTTGATAGATTCCTCAGGTGCTGGTTCATCTATCACAGAAGGTAGGTGCTCTCTTTGTGAGCCATTAGTTTCATTGAACCACACATCTACAGTTTCAACAACCTTGTGAAGAACGTTGTTGAAGACTCTGTAGGTGTGCGAGTCCTTTCCGTAACCAAGCATAAACCCTTCATGTGCTTTCGGTGCAAATTTTGAGTTGTGATGAGGATCTCTAATCCAACATTTAGCACCGAAGACTTTGAAATAACTCACAATGGTTTTCTTGTTAGTGAGGTGTTCATAGGCAGTCTTCTTGAAGAATTTGTGAAGATATACTCTGTTGATGATGTGGCACGCAGTATCAATTGCATCGATCCAGAAACGACGAGGAGTTTTGTATTCATCAAACATAGTGTGAGCCATCTCAGCAAGAGTCCTGTTCTTGCGCTCCACAAGGCCATTCTGCTGAGGAGTATAAGGAGAAGATAACTCATGAGTAATACCAAGTTCATCAAGATAGTCATCAAGACCAGAATTCTTGGACTCAGTTCCATTATCACTTCTAATGAGCTTGATCTTCACACCAAAGTTGGTTGAAGCCCTCGAGGAAAATCGTTTGATGACTTCCTGCACTTCATGTTTGTAAGTAACAATGTGTACCCATGTGTATCGAGAGTAATCATCAACAATAACAAAGCCATATTCAGATGCATCATTTGTAACTGCAGAATAATGGTTAGGACCGAAGAGATCCATGTGAAGCAATTCAAATGGTCGAGTAGTAGTCATGATAGTCTTCGCTGGATGCTTGGCCTTGGTCATCTTTCTAGCTTCACAGGCTCCGCATAAGTGATCCTTGAGGAATTTGACATTCTCAATGCCAATGACATGCTTCTTCTTGGCAAGCGTGTGCAAATTCCTCATGCCTGCATGACCAAGTCGTCGATGCCATAGCCAGCCTTCTGAAGCTTTTGCAAGTAGACACACAGCTGGTTGAGGTCCTGTAGAGAAATCAACAATATACAAGTCTCCTCTCCTAAAGCCTTCGAAGACTTTGGAATTGTCAGATTCCATGATCACAACACAATGATACTTGCCAAAGACTATGATACGTCTCCAACGTATCTATAATTTTTTATCGTTCCATGCCATTATTTATGAAGTCTTAGATGTTTAATAGGATTTATCATTCACTTTTATATCATTTTTGGGACTAACCTACTGACCAAAAGGCCCAGTCCAGATTGCTGTTTTTGCCTATTTCAGGGTTTTGCACAAAAGGAATATCAAACGGAGTCCAAATGGAATGAAACCTTCGCATGAGATATTTTTGGAGAAAATCACGCGAGATAAACTTCGGGGCCAAGCCAGAGGAAAGGGGGCCCACCCTCGAGGGTGGGGGATGCGCCCCCCTTCCCAGGGCGCTCCCCCCTGCCTCGAGGGCAGGCCCGGTGGCCCCTGGTGCCCCTCTTCCTCCTATATATGCCTACGTACCCCAGAAACTCCATACGCAGAGAGAAAACCCTAATTCCACCGCCGTAGCCGATGTTCCCGTGGAGATCCCATCTTGGAGCCTGTTCTGGGAGGGGGATCCATCACGGAGGCCTTCATCATCATCATCATCATCGCCCTCACCATGAGTTGTGAGTAGTTTACCACAGACCTTCGGGTCCATAGCTAGTATCTAGATGGCTTCTTCTCTCTCTGGACCTCAATACAAAGTTCTCCTCGGTCTTTGAGGAGATCTATTCGATGTAATCTCTTTTTGTGGTGTGTTTGTCGAGATCCGATGAATTGTGAGTTTATGATCAAGGTTATCTATGAAAAATTATTGGTTCTTCTCTGAACTTTTTATGTGTGCTCATAATATCCTTGCAAGTCTCTTCGAAATATTGGTTTGGTTTAGCCTACTAGATCTATAGTTCTTGCAATGGGAGAAGTGCTTGGCTTTGGGTTCAATCTTGCGGTGTCCTTTCCCAGTGACAGCAGGGGCAGCAAGGCACGTATTGTATTGTTGCCATCGAGGATAAAAAGATGGGGTTTTCATCATATTGCTTGAGTTTATCCCTCTACATCATGTCATCTTGCTTAAGGCGTTACTCTGTTCGTATGAACTCAATACACTAGATGCATGCTGGATAGCGGTCGATGTGTGGAGTAATAGTACTAGATGCAGGCAGGAGTCGGTCTACTTGTCTCGGACGTGATTCCTATATACAATGATTATGCCTAGATAGTCTCATAATTATTCGCTTTTCTATCAATTGCTTGACAGTAATTTGTTTACCCGTCGTAGAATATTGCTATCATGAGAGAAGCCACTAGAGAAAACTATGGCCCCCGGGTCTATCTTTATCTTATTACTTTCCCGTCAATTTCTGTCGCCGTTGTTTATTTGCTTTCTTTACTTTCTGTTTCTATATCAAAAATACCAAAAATATAAACTATCGTCTCTATCGGATCTCACTATCGTAAGTGACCGTAAAAAGATTGACAACCCCTTATCGTGTTGGCTGCAAAGTTCTTATTTGTTTGTGCAGGTGCGAGGGACTGGCGCGTGGGCTCCTACTGGATTGATACCTTGGTTCTCAAAAACTGAGGGAAATACTTACGCTACTGTGATGCATCTCCCTTTCCTCTTCGAGGGAATACAACGCAAGCTCAAGAGGTAGCAAGAAGAATTTCTGGCACCGTTGCCAGGGAGGCTTACACAAAAGTCATATACCAAGTACCTATCACAAACCATTATCCTTCGCATTACATTTATTTGCCTCTCGTTTTCCTCTCCCCCACTTCACCCTTGCCGTTCTATTTGCCCTTCTTCTGCCGTGTGTTTATCGTTCGCTTGCTTCTTGTTTGCTTGTGTGCTACTCTTGGGGAACGTAGTATTTTAAATTTTTCCTACGATCACGCAAGATCTATCTACCAGATGTATAGCAACGAGAGGGAAGAGTGTGTCTACGTACCCTCGTAGACCGGGAGCGGAAGCGTCGAGTGACGCGGTTGATGTTGTCGAACTTCTTCGCGATCCAACCGATCAAGCACCGAACGTACGGCACCTCCGCGTTCAGTACACGTTCAGCTTGATGACGTCCCACGAGCTCTTGATCCAGTTGAGCTTCACGGGAGAGTTTCATTAGCACGACGGCGTGGTGACGGATATGATGTGTTCACCGGCGCAAGGCTTCGCCTAAGCTCCGCGACGGTATGACCGAGGTGTGATTCTGTGGAGGGGGGCACCGCACACGGCTAAAACAATTCAACTTGTGTGTCTTTGGGTGCCCCCCTGCCCCCGTATATAAAGGAGCAAGGGAGGGAGGCCGGCCAACTTCTCCTGGTGCGGCTAGGGAAGGAGTCCTACTAGGAATAGGATTGCAATCCTATTCCTAGTAGGATTCACCAAAAGAAAGAAGAGGGAAAGGAATAGGAGAGGTGGCGCCCCCCCCCAATCCTAGTCCAACTAGGAACCCTAGGAGGGGGCGCCAGCCAGCCCTATGGGCTGCCTCTCTCTTTCCCTTTAGGCCCACTATGGACCATCCCCTCTCGTAGGGGGTTCCGGTAACCCCCTCCGGCAATCCCGATAAATCCGAAACTTTCCCGGAACACTTTCGGTGTCCGAATATAGTCGTCCAATATATCAATCTTTATGTCTCGGACATTCCGAGACTCCTCGTCATGTCCGTGATCTCATCCGGGACTCCGAACTATCTTCGGTACATCAATACTCATAAACTCATAATACCGATCGTCATCAAACGTTAAGCGTGCGGACCCTACGGGTTCGAGAACTATGTAGACATGACCTAGACTCATCTCCGGTCAATAACCAATAGCGGAACCTGGATGCTCATATTGGCTCCTGCATATTCTACGAAGATCTTTATCGGTCAAACCGCATAACAACATACGTTGTTCCTTCTGTCAACGGTATGTTACTTGCCCGAGATTCGATCGTCGGTATCTCTATACCTAGTTCAATCTCATTACTGGCAAGTCTCTTTACTCGTTCCGTAACTCATCATCTCGTGACTAACTCATTAGTCTTTTGCTTGCAAGGCTTATTGTGATGTGTGTTACCGAGAGGGCCCAGAGATACCTCTCCGACACTCGGAGTGACAAATCCTAATCTTGATCTATGCCAACACCACAAATACTTTCAGAGACACCTGTAGAGCATCTTTATGATCACCCAGTTACGTTGTGACGTTTGATAGCACACAAGGTGTTCCTACGGTATTCGGGAGTTGCATAATCTCATAGTCATAGGAACATGTATAAGTCATGAAGAAAGCAATAGCAGTAAAACTAAACGATCATAGTGCTATGCTAACGGATGGGTCTTGTCCATCACATCATTCTCCTAATGATGTGATCCCGTTGATCAAACGACAACTCATGTCTATGGCTAGGAAACATAACCATCTTTGATCAATGAGCTAGTCTAGTAGAGGCATACTAGGGACATACTATTTTGTCTATGTATTCACACATGTATCAAGTTTCCGGTTAATACAATTCTAGCATGAATAAAAGACATCTATCATGATATAAGGAAATACAAATAACATCTTTATTATTGCCTCTAGGGCATATTTCCTTCAGTCTCCCACTTGAACTAGAGTCAATAATCTAGATTACAAAGTGATGATCCTCACACCCATGGAGTCCTGGTGTTGATCATGTTTTGCCCGTGGAAGAGGCTTAGTCAACGGGTCTGCAACATTCAGATCCGTATGTATTTTGCAAATCTCTATGTCTCCCTCCTTGACTAGATCGCGGATGGAATTGAAGCGTCTTTTGATGTGCTTTGTTCTCTTGTGAAACCTGGATTCCTTTGCCAAGGCTATGGCTCCAGTGTTGTCACAAAAGATTTTCATTGGACCCGATGCACTAGGTATTACACCTAGATCGGATATGAACTCCTTCATCCAGACTCCTTCATTCGCTGCTTCCGAAGCAGCTATGTATTCCGCTTCACACATAGATCCCGCCACGACGCTCTGCTTGGAACTGCACCAACTGACAGCTCCATCGTTCAATAAAAATACATATCCGGTTTGTGACTTTGAGTCATCCGGATCAGTGTCAAAGCTAGAATCGACGTAACCGTTTACGACGAGCTCTTTGTCACCTCCATACACGAGAAACATATCCTTTGTTCTTTTCAGATACTTTAGGATGTTTTTGACCGCTGTCTAGTGATCCACTCATGGATTACTTTGGTACCTCCCTGCTAGACTTATAGTAAGGCACACATCAGGCCTGGTACACAGCATTGCATACATGATAGATCCTATGGCTGAGGCATATGGAATGACTTTCATTTTCTCTCTATCTTCTGCAGTGGTCGGGCATTGAGTGTTACTCAACTTCATACCTTGTAAAACAGGCAAGAACCCTTTCTTTGACTGATCCATTTTGAACTTCTTCAAAATCTTATCAAGGTATGTGCTTTGTGAAAGTCCAATTAAGCGTCTTGATCTATCTCTATAGATTTTGATGCCTAATATGTAAGCAGCTTCTCCGAGGTCTTTCGTCGAAAAACTTTTATTCAAGTATCCTTTTATGCTATCCAGAAATTCTATATCATTTCCAATCAACAATATGTCATCTACATATAATATTAGAAATGCTACAGAGCTCCCACTCACTTTCTTGTAAATACAGGCTTCTCCAAAAGTCTGTATAAAACCATATGCTTTGATCACCTCATCAAAGCGTATATTCCAACTCCGAGATGCTTGCACCAGTCCATAGATGGATCGCTGGAGCTTGCATACTTTGTCAGCACCTTTTGGATCGACAAAACCTTCTGGTTGTATCATATACAACTCTTCTTTGAGATATCCATTTAGGAATGCAGTTTTGACATCCATTTGCCAGGTTTCATAATCATAAAATGCGGCAATTGCTAACATGATTCGGACAGACTTAAGCATCACTACAGGTGAGAAAGTCTCATCGTAGTCAACTCCTTGAACTTGTCGAAAACCTTTCGCAACAAGTCGAGCTTTGTAAACAGTAATATTACCGTCTGCGTCGGTCTTCCTCTTGAAGATCCATTTATTTTCGATGGCTTGCCGATCATCGGGCAAGTCAACCAAAGTCCACACTTTGTTCTCATACATGGATCCCATCTCAGATTTCATGGCTTCAAGCCATTTTGCGGAATCTGGGCTCATCATCGCTTCCTCATAGTTCGTAGGTTCATCATGGTCTAGTAACATGATTTCTAGAACTGGGTTGCCGTACCACTCTGGTGCGGAACGTACTCTGGTTGATCTACGACGTTCAGCAGAAACTTGATCCGAAGTTTCATGATCATTATCATTAACTTCCTCACTAATTGGTGTAGGAATCACTGGAACAATTTCCTGTGATGTACTACTTTCCAATCCGGGAGAAGGTACAATTACCTCATCAAGTTCTACTTTCCTCCCACTCACTTCTTTCAAGAGAAACTCTTTTTATAGAAAGGATCCGTTCTTAGCAACGAATATTTTGCCTTCGGATCTGTGATAGAAGGTGTACCCAACAGTCTCTTTTGGGTATCCTATGAAGACACATTTTTCCGACTTGGGTTCGAGCTTATCAGGTTGAAGTGTTTTCACATAAGCATCGCAACCCCAAACTTTAAGAAAGACAACTTTGGTTTCTTGCCAAACCATAGTTCATAAGGTGTCGTATCAACGGATTTAGATGGTGCCCTATTTAACGTGAATGCAGCTGTCTCTGAAGCATATCCCCAAAACGATAGTGGTAAATCGGTAAGAGACATCATAGATCGTACCATATCTAATAAAGTACGGTTACGACGTTCGGACACACCATTACGCTGTGGTGTTCCGGTTGGCGTGAGTTGTGAAACTATTCCACATTGTTTCAAATGAAGACCAAACTCGTAACTCAAATATTCTCCTCCACGATCAGATCATAGAAACTTTATTTTCTTGTTACGATGATTCTCTACTTCACTCTGAAATTCTTTGAACTTTTCAAATGTTTCAGACTTGTGTTTCATTAAGTAGATATACCCATATCTGCTCAAATCATCAGTGAAGGTCAGAAAATAATGATACCCGCCGCGAGCATCAACACTCATTGGTCCACATACATCAGTATGTATGATTTCCAACAAATCTGTTGCTCGCTCCATAGTTCCGGAGAATGGAGTTTTAGTCATCTTGCCCATGAGGCATGGCTCGCAAGCACCAAGTGATTCATAATCAAGTGATTCCAAAAGTCCATCATTATGGAGTTTCTTCATGCGTTTTACACCAATATGACCTAAACGGCAGTGCCACAAATAAGTTGCACTATCATTATTAACCTTGCATCTTTTGGTTTCAATATTATGAATATGTGTATCACTACAATCGAGATCCAATAAGAATAGACCACTCTTTAAGGGTGCATGACCATAAAAGATATTATTCATTAAAATGGAACAACCATTATTCTCTGATTTAAATGAATAACCGTCTCGCAATAAACAAGATCCAGATATAATGTTCATGCTTAACGCTGGCACCAAATAACAATTATTTAGGTCTAAAACTAATCCCGAAGGTAGATGTAGAGGTAGCGTGCTGACGGCGATCACATCGACTTTGGAACCGTTTCCCACGCGCATCGTCACCTCGTCCTTAGCTAATCTTCGTTTAATCCGTAGTCCCTGTTTCGAGTTACAAATATTAGCAACCGAACCGGTATCAAATACCCAGGTACTACTACGAGTATTAGTAAGGTACACATCAATAACATGTATATCACATATACCTTTGTTCACCTTGCCATCCTTCTTATCCGCCAAAAACTTGGGGCAGTTCCGCTTCCAGTGTCCAGTCCCCTTGCAGTAGAAGCACTCAGTCTCAGGCTTGGCTCCAGATTTGGGTTTCTTCGTGGAAGTAGCAACTGACTTGCTATTCTTTTTGAAGTTCCCTTTCTTTCCCTTGCCCTTTTTCTTGAAACTAGTGGTCTTGTTAACCATCAACACTTGATGCTCCTTTTTGATTTCTACCTCCGCAGCTTTGAGCATAGTGAAGAGCTCGGGAATTGTCTTTTGCATCCCTTGCATGTTATAGTTCATCACGAAGCCTTTATAGCTTGATGGCAGTGATTGAAGAACTCTATCAGTAACACTATCCTCGTCAATTTTACAACCAAGTTGAGTCATATGATTGTAGTACCCAGACATTCTGAGCAAGTGTTCACTGATAGAACTATTCTCCTCCATCTTGCAGATGTAGAACTTATTGGAAATCTCATATTTCTCAATTCGGGCATTTGCTTGAAATATTAACTTCAACTCCTGGAACATCTCATATGGTCCATGACGTTCAAAACATCGTTGAAGTCCCGGTTCTAAGCCGTAAAGCATGGCACACTGAACTATCGTGTAGTCATCAGACCACGACTGCCAGACGTTCAAAGCGTCTACATTAGCGGGAGGGGGCTTGTCACCTAGCGGTGCTTCAAGGACATAATTCTTCTGTGCAGCAATGAGGATAATCCTCAGGTTAATGACCCAGTCCGTGTAATTGCTACCATCATCTTTCAACTTAGCTTTCTCTAGGAATGCATTAAAATTCAAAGGAACGGTAGCACGGGCCATTGATCTACAACGACATAGATATGCAAAACTATCAGGACTAAGTTCATGATAAATTAAAGTTCAATTTAATTAATTTAAAGAACTCCCACTTAGATAGACATCCCTCTGGTCATCTAAATGATCACGTGATCCAAATCAACTAAACCATGTCCGATCATCACGTGAGATTGAGTAGTTTCAATGGTGAACATCTTATGTTGATCATATCTACTATATGATTCACGCTCGACCTTTCGGTCTCCAGTGTTCCGAGGCCATATCTGTATATGCTAGGCTCGTCAAGTTTAACCCGAGTATTCTGCGTGTGCAAAACTGGCTTACACCCGTTGTATTTGAACGTAGAGCTTATCACACCCGATCATCACGTGGTGTCTCGGCACGACGAACTTTCGCAACGGTGCATACTCAGGGAGAACACTTATACCTTGAAATTTAGTAAGGGATCATCTTATAATGCTACCGTCGTTCTAAGCAAAATAAGAAGCATAATAAGATAAACATCACATGCAACCAAAATATGTGACATGATATGGCCATCATTATCTTGTGCTTTTTATCTCTATCTCCAAAGCACCATCATGATCACCTTCGTCACCGGCGCGACACCTTGATCTCCATCGTAGCATCGTTGTCGTCTCGCCAACTATTGCTTCCTCAACTATCGCTACCGCTTAGTGATAAAGTAAAGCAATTACATGGCGATTGCATTTCATACAATAAAGCGACAACCATATGGCTCCTGCCAGTTGCCGATAACTTTACAAAACATGATCATCTCATACAAAAACGTATAACTCATCATGTCTTGACCATATCACATCACAACATGCCCTGCAAAAACAAGTTAGACGTCCTCTACATTGTTGTTGCAAGTTTTACGTGGCTGCTACGGGCTTTAGCAAGAACCTTTCTTACCTACGCATACAAAACCACAACGATGTTTCGTCAAGTATGTGCTGTTTTAACCTTCACAAGGACCGGGCGTAGCCACACTTGATTCAGCTAAAGTGAGAGAGACAGACACCCGCCAGTCACCTTTAAGCAACGAGTGCTCGTAACGGTGAAACCAGTCTCGCATAAGCGTACGCATAATGTCGGTCCGGGCCGCTTCATCTCACAATACCGCCGAAGCAAAGTATGACATGCTGGTAAGCAGTATGACTAGTATCGCCCACAACTCATTGTGTTCTATTCGTGCATATCATCTACGCATAGACCTGGCTCATGATGCCACTGTTGGGGAACGTAGTATTTTAAAATTTTCCTACGATCACGCAAGATCTATCTACCAGATGTATAGCAACGAGAGGGAAGAGTGTGTCTACGTACCCTCGTAGACCGGGAGCGGAAGCGTCGAGTGACGCGGTTGATGTTGTCGAACTTCTTCGCGATCCAACCGATCAAGCACCGAACGTACGGCACCTCCGCATTCAGCACACGTTCAGCTTGATGACGTCCCACGAGCTCTTGATCCAGTTGAGCTTCACGGGAGAGTTTCGTCAGCACGACGGCGTGGTGACGGATATGATGTGTTCACCGGCGCAGGGCTTCGCCTAAGCTCCGCGACGGTATGACCGAGGTGTGATCCTGTGGAGGGGGGCACCGCACACGGCTAAAACAATTCAACTTGTGTGTCTTTGGGTGCCCCCCTGCCCCCGTATATAAAGGAGCAAGGGAGGGAGGCCGGCCAACTTCTCCTGGTGCGGCTAGGGAAGGAGTCCTACTAGGAATAGGATTGCAATCCTATTCCTAGTAGGATTCACCAAAAGAAAGAAGAGGGAAAGGAATAGGAGAGGTGGCGCCCCCCCCCCCAATCCTAGTCCAACTAGGAACCCTAGGAGGGGCGCCGGCCAGCCCTATGGGCTGCCTCTCTCTTTCCCTTTAGGCCCACTATGGACCATCCCCTCTCGTAGGGGGTCCGGTAACCCCCTCCGGCAATCCCGATAAATCTGAAACTTTCCCGGAACACTTCCGGTGTCCGAATATAGTCGTCCAATATATCAATCTTTATGTCTCGGACATTCCGAGACTCCTCGTCATGTCCGTGATCTCATCCGGGACTCCGAACTACCTTCGGTACATCAATACTCATAAACTCATAATACCGATCGTCATCAAATGTTAAGCGTGCGGACCCTACGGGTTCGAGAACTATGTAGACATGACCTAGACTCATCTCCGGTCAATAACCAATAGCGGAACCTAGATGCTCATATTGGCTCCTACATATTCTACGAAGATCTTTATCGGTCAAACCGCATAACAACATACGTTGTTCCTTTTGTCAACGGTATGTTACTTGCCCGAGATTCGATCGTCGGTATCTCTATACCTAGTTCAATCTCGTTACTGGCAAGTCTCTTTACTCGTTCCGTAACTCATCATCTCGTGACTAACTCATTAGTCTTTTGCTTGCAAGGCTTATTGTGATGTGTGTTACCGAGAGGGCCCAGAGATACCTCTCCGACACTCGGAGTGACAAATCCTAATCTTGATCTATGCCAACACCACGAATACTTTCGGAGACACCTGTAGAGCATCTTTATGATCACCCAGTTACGTTGTGACGTTTGATAGCACACAAGGTGTTCCTACGGTATTCGGGAGTTGCATAATCTCATAGTCATAGGAACATGTATAAGTCATGAAGAAAGCAATAGTAGTAAAACTAAACGGTCATAGTGCTATGCTAACGGATGGGTCTTGTCCATCACATCATTCTCCTAATGATGTGATCCCGTTGATCAAATGACAACTCATGTCTATGGCTAGGAAACATAACCATCTTTGATCAATGAGCTAGTCTAGTAGAGGCATACTAGGGACATACTATTTTGTCTATGTATTCACACATGTATCAAGTTTCCGGTTAATACAATTCTAGCATGAATAAAAGACATCTATCATGATATAAGGAAATACAAATAACATCTTTATTATTGCCTCTAGGGCATATTTCCTTCAGCTATGTGCCCTCAATTAGCTTGCATCTTCGCTTGCTAAAGTATGGATCCTCATCCACTTGCTAATCTCTTTAAGAGATCCAATTATGTTGAACCTATTGCTAGTGAGTTGCGTGCACTAGATTATCTTTATGGGGTTTTGCTTGAAATTTATGAATCTGAAAATTGTGAGGAATTATTAAAAGAAAGAGTGATTCATGTTAGATCCTTAAATAAAAAGCATGATTGCAATTATGTTGAACCTATTGCTAGTGAGCTGCGTGCACTAGATTATCTTTATGGGGTTTTGCTTGAAATTTATGAATCTGAAAATTGTGAGGAATTATTAAAAGAAAAAGTGATTCATGTTAGCTCCTTAAATAAAAAGCATGATTGCAATGATGTTATTATAAATTCTATTGATGTCAATTGTGTTAATGATATGCAAAACCCTAAGCTTGGGGGTGCTAGTATTGCTATATCCACTACTTGTTGCAATGATCATGATCGGGGTGATTCTTCTTATGATCTTGAAAATTTATTTAAGCCCCATAATGAATATGAGATTGATAATAATGTTTGCAATAATATTGAAAGTGGGTTTGGAAGAGTGTCAACTTTAGATCCCACATATTTGGAGAATGTTCAATCTTATGAAATTTATGACAAAAGTGGGTTTGGAGAGGTCATGACTTTAGTTAATGTTAATCCCACTATTTTGGAAAAATGTCAACTTTGCATGCATGTGGATCGTGTTGAGAATATGTTATGTGATAGCTATTTTATTGAATTTGATCATGATACTACATGCAATTATTATGAGAGAGGGAAATATGGTTGTGGAAATTTCTATGTTACTAAATTACCTCTCGTTATGTTGAGATTGCTATTGTTTCTTTCTCCTTCCTTGCATATACTAGATCTTGCTTGTCTTGATAATTTGTTTTCCTATAAGATGCCTATTCATAGGAAGTATGTTAGACTGAGATGTGTTTGTCACATGTCTTATGATGCTCTCTTTGTGCTTCAATTCTTGTCTTTCATGCGAGCATCATTAAAATTATCGTGCCTAGCTAGGGGCGTAAAACGATAGCGCTTGTTGGGAGGCAACCCAAGTTTATGTTTTTTGTTTTTGTTTCTGTTAGGAAATAAATATTGCATCTAGCCTCTGATTATATGTGTTTTCATGTTTTGTTTACTGTTTGTGCCAAGTAGTACCTTTGGTAAAACTTGTGTGCAGTTTATTTGATCCTGCTGTGAAAAACAGAATCCTTAGCGCTCGCTAAAGTAGTCTTCAGATTTTACTGGAGCATGATTTTTAGTTGATTCATTTTTCTGATGATTGGTAGACAAATTTCGCAAATTTAACAATTTAGTTTGAATTTTTTGGAGTTCCAGAAGTAGGAGAACCCAGCAGATTACTACAGATTGTTCTGTTTTTGACAGATTCTATTTTTCGTGTGTTGTTTGCTTATTACGATGCATCTATGAGTAATATTGGAGGATATGAACCATAGAGAACTTGGACTACAGTATATTTAACACCAATATAAACAATGAATGAATTCCTTGCTGTACCTTTGAGTGGTGGTTTGCTTTCTCTTACTAACGGAGCTCACGAGAATTTTTGTCTAAGTTTTGTGTTGTGAAGTTTTCAAGTTTTGAGTATTGCTTTGATGGACTATGGAACAAGGAGTAGAAAAGGCCTAAGCTTGGGGATGCCCATGGAACCCCAAGTAAATTCGAGATAATCAAAAGCCTAAGCTTGGGGATGACCCAGGAAGGCATCCCCTCTTTCGTCTTCATCCATCGGTAACTATACTTGGAGCTATATTTTTATTCGCAACATGCTATGAGTTTTGCTTGGAGCGTCTTGTATAATTTGAGTCTTTGCTTGTTAGTTTGCCACAATCATCCTTGCTGGACACACCTATTTTATAGAGTTAAATATGCCCTAGAAATTGTTAGAACACTCTATATGCTTCACTTATATATTTTGAGTTGAATAGTTTTCGCTCTAGTGCTTCACTTATATCTTTTAGAGCACGGTGGTGGTAATATTTTGTAGAAATTGTTGAACTCTCATGCTTAACTTAGATCTATTTGAGAGTATATTAAAAAAGCATGGTAAAGTGCTTAGGCTAAAGAAACTAGTCTTCACATGATAAACATCCAATGTCAATGTAGTAAAAAAATTCACACCAAGTGCATTGAGTAGAAAGAGATGTTGAATGCTTGATAATTGTTTTGAGACATGAGGATAGTGATATTAGAGGCATGATAGTGGAGTAATTATGAAATTGAGAAATATTTGTGTTAAGGTTGGTGGTTCCCGTAGCATGCACGTATGGTGAACCGTTGTGTGACTAAGTTAAAGCATGAGGTATTTGTAGAGTGTCAACCTTTGTGTGGAGGTCGGGGGCGCGCAATGGTTAACTCCTACCAACCTCCCCCCTAGGGGCATGCATTGATTGCTTTGTTTTGATGACTCGTAGATTTTTGCAATAAGTATATGAGTTCTTATGACTAATGTTGAGTCCATGGATTATACGCACTCTCACCCTTCCACCATTGCTAGCCTCTCTTCTATCGCGCAACTTTCGCCGGTGCCATAAACCCACTATATATCCTTCCTCAAAACAGCCACCATATTGTTCCTCAAAACAGCCACCATACCTACCTATCATGGCATTTCCATAGCCATTCCGAGATATATTGCCATGCAACTTTCCACCGTTCCGTTTATATGACACACATCATATTGTCATATTGCCATTGCATGATCATGTAGTTGACATCGTATTTGTGGCAAGGCCACCATGCATAATCTTTATACATGTCACTCTTGTTTCATTGCACATACCGGTACACCACCGGAGGTATTCATATAGAGTCATACTTTGTTATTGTAGTATCGAGTTGTAATCTTGTATTGTAATGAAAGTGTGATGATCATCATTCATAGAGCATTGTCCCATGGGAGGAAAGGCTGAATCTATAAAGCCCCTCCACAAAAAAAAGAAAAAAAAAGAAAGGCCAAAGAAAAAAAGAAAGGCCCCAAAAAAGGAAAAAAAGGGACAATTGCTACTATCTTTTTCCACACTTGTGCTTCAAAGTAGCACCATGTTCTTCATTGTAGAGAGTCTCATGTTTAGTCACTTTCATATACTAGTGGGAATTTTCGTTATAGAAATTGGCTTGTATATTCCAATGATGGGCTTCCTCTAATGCCCTAGGTCTTCGTGAGCAAGCAAGTTGGATGCACACCCACTAGTTTCTTTTGTTGAGCTTTCATTCATATTTAGCTCTAGTGCATCCGTTGCATGGCAATCCCTACTCACTCACATTGGTATCTATTGATGGGCATCTCCATAGCCCGTTGATACGCCTAGTCGATGTGAGACTATCTCCCTCTTTTTGTCTTCTCCACAACCACCTCTATTCCACCCATAGTGCTATGTCCATGGCTCACGCTCATGTATTGCGTGAAAGTTGAAAGGTTTGAAAAGATAGAGCATTAAAACAAATGCTTGGCTGAAATTGGGGTTGTGCATGATATGAATATTTTGTGTGATAGCAAGGGAGCATAGCCAACACTATATGATTTTGTAGGGATAACTTTCTTTAGCCATAGTATTTTGAGAAGACGTGATTGCTTTGTTAGTATTGCTTGAAGTATTGTTATTTTTATGTCAATATAGACTTTTATCTTGAATTCTTCAGATCTGAACATTCATGTGACAATTAAGAGAATTACATTGAAAAACAATATTGGTTAGCATTCCACATAAAAAATTATTTATTTATCATTTACCTACTCGAGGACGAGCAAGAATTAAGCTTGGGGATGCTTGATACGTCTCCAACGTATCTATAATTTTTTATTGTTCCATGCTATTATTTATGAAGTCTTAGATGTTTAATGGGCTTTATCATTCACTTTTATATCATTTTTGGGACTAACCTACTAACCCAAAGGCCCAGTCCAGATTGCTGTTTTTTGCCTATTTCAGGGTTTTGCATAAAAGGAATATCATACGGAGTCCAAACGGAATGAAACCTTCGCAGGAGATATTTTTGGAGAAAAGCACGTGAGATAAACTTCGGGGCCAAGCCAGAGGACAGGGGGCCCACCCTCGAGGGTGGGGGCGCGCCCCCCTACCTCGAGGGCAGGCCCCTGGTGCCCCTCTTCCTCCTATATATGCCTACGTACCCCAAAAACTCCATACATAGAGAGAAAACCCTAATTCCACCACTGTAGCTGCTGTTCCCGTGGAGATCCCATCTTGGAGCCTATTCCGGGAGGGGGATCCATCACGGAGGCCTTCATCATCATCATCATCGCCCTCACCATGAGTTGTGAGTAGTTTACCACAGACCATCGGGTCCATAGCTAGTATCTAGATGGCTTCTTCTCTCTCTCTCTGGATCTCAATACAAAGTTCTCCTCGGTCTTCGAGGAGATCTATTCGATGTAATCTCTTTTTGCGGTGTGTTTGTCGAGATCCGATGAATTGTGAGTTTATGATCAAGGTTATCTATGAAAGATATTTGGTTCTTCTCTGAACTTTTTATGTGTGCTCATAATATCCTTGCAAGTCTCTTCGAATTATTGGTTTGGTTTGGCCTACTAGATCAATAGTTCTTGCAATGGGAGAATTGCTTGGCTTTGGGTTCAATCTTGTGGTGTCCTTTCCCAGTGACAGCAGGGGCGGCAAGGCACGTATTGTATTGTTGCCATCGAGGATAAAAAGATGGGGTTTTCATCATATTGCTTGAGTTTATCCCTCTACATCATGTCATCTTGCTTAAGGCGTTACTCTGTTCGTATGAACTCAATACACTAGATGCATGCTGGATAGCGGTCGATGTGTGGAGTAATAGTAGTAGATGCAGGCAGGAGTCGGTCTACTTGTCTCGGACGTGATGCCTATATACAATGATCATGCCTAGATAGTCTCATAATTATTCGCTTTTCTATCAATTGCTTGACAGTAATTTGTTTACCCGCCGTAGAATATCGCTATCATGAGAGAAGCCACTAGAGAAAACTATGGCCCCCGGGTCTATCTTTATCTTATTACTTTCCCGTCAATTTCTGTCGCCGTTGTTTATTTGCTTTCTTTACTTTCTTTTTCTATATCAAAAATACCAAAAATATAAACTATCATCTCTATCAGATCTCACTATCGTAAGTGACCGTAAAGGGATTGACAACCCCTTATCGCGTTGGCTGTGAAGTTCTTATTTGTTTGTGCAGGTGCGAGGGACTGGCGCGTGGTCTCCTACTGGATTGATAACTTGGTTCTCAAAAACTGAGGGAAATACTTACGCTACTGTGCTGCATCTCCCTTTCCTCTTCGAGGGAATACAACACAAGCTCAAGAGGTAGCAGACTACAACCATATCAAGATCGCAAAGCATTGAGACAGTCATGAGGTTGTATCCTAAGGACTCGACAAGCATGACTTTGTCCATGTGTCGATCCTTTGAGATGGCAACCTTACCTAGACCCAATACCTGACTTTTGCCTTTGCCAGCGAAGATGATATGCTTCAGATGAGATGGAGATAAGAGAGCATCCATCAATAGATTCTTGTCACCAGTCATGTGATTTGTACATCCACTATCGAGGACCCACTCATTGGCTTTGGGTTCATTATCCCGCGGATGAATTAGTGCAGCTTACAAACTCATATACTTCATCAGTGAAGAATATGACATCAATTTCATCAAGCAATGCAACAGATAAAGCAGTATGAGGACATGTGAAATGAGAGTTCATTTCTTCATGATTTAGCCTGCGTCCTTTCAGGCACTTTTCAGGTCTCCAGCAAATTCTTCAGACGTTTGAGCACGTGTGGAGACCTGACCCTACAGAAGAGGTTAGTTCTTTTTCTTCACCACCCACATCTGAAGGGGTGGCAAAGAGGTCATCACTCTACGAGCTCCATACGAGAAAGGTGGCATAGACGCCAACCCGTTTCGTTTCACATATGAGGAGTTAGGATAAGCATATGAATAAGCAGAGAAATTCTTCGATGACTTATGAACATAATAGTTAGAAGAATAATGCTCATATTCATATCCCTTAGCTCTTCCCTGCGAGACAGAGTTGTTAGCACGATGATATTCATATGAGGACTTTGATCCTTTTGAGGAATTTGATCCATATGAGGAATTTGGTCTGTATGAGGATTTGAATCCATCTGAAGGTTTTGATCCATATGAAGAATTGGATCTGGGGTTCCTATTCCTCACACGAGATGTCATGAGGACATTCACTTGAAGATTTTCAAGGTGCCTCTTAGGGACCCAGATTTTCTTCATAGGGGGGGGGGCATTCCTGCAGTTAGTTCCAACATATCTAGCAAATACTTCACCATGTAAAGCCAGATAAATTGGATGGATCAACTGGAGGTCCCTTTGCAGCAACCCATGAGGTTTTGGGGTACTGCTCAGGCTTCCAATATGTACCATCAGCATTAAGTTTCCTCTCAAAGGCAATACCCTCTTTCCTAGGGTTCCTGTCGAGGATCTGCTTTTTAAGCACATCACAAAGAGTCTGATGCCCTTTGAGGCTTTTGTACATGCCTGTCATGTACAATTCCTTCAGCCCTGCATCATCAGTGATACTAGCAATGTCCTCACATGAGGAATTAGTGATAGCAGAGTCAGTTGAAGAATTTTTAGCATTAGAAGCATTTGACATTCAGGTGAAGAATTAGCAGTTTCACGCTCAATGCATTTAAGGCATGGGGGAATGAATTCCTCGTGAGTAGCGCTAATTTGTTGAGAAGGTAATGAATCGCGATCCTTCTGAATATCTTAATAACTCACTCTTAGCTTTTCAAGATCTTGTTTTCTTTGAAGAAATTCATAAGAAAGCCTCTCGTGATTAGATAAGAGAGTGTTATGATGACCTTGAAGATTGTCAAACCTAGACTGAAGTCTCTAAAGATTTTCAATCAAGATTTTAGTGCGATCCATTTCTTCACCCAACATATCATCACTTTTATCTAGCATGTTTTGAACCTATTCAAAAGCCTTTTGTTATTGCATAGCAATCTTAGCAAGTTTAGAATAGTTGGGCTTGAGGTTTTCATCAGATTCATTCTCACTTGATTCAGAGGAGGTATATTTGAGTACCTTGGCACCCTTTGCCATGAAGCAATAGGTGGGAGCATAGTCATCATTGCCTTCATCAGCCTTGTTGGTGAAGCCATTTTCTTCAGGGTTGAAGATAGACTTGCTGACAAATGCAGTAGCGAGAGCTAGACTCGCCACACCAGACTCGGACTCCTCAGATTCCTCCACTTACTCATGATCCTCAGATTCATCCTCCGAGTCCATTTCCTTGCCAATGAATGCCCGAACCTTCTTGGAGCTGCTCTTCTTGTGAGATGAAGACTTCGAGGATTTTGATGATGAAGATTTTGATGATTTCTTCTTCTTCTTCGCGTCATTAGAACTGTAATCCTTGTATTTCTTCTTCTTTGATTACTTTTCCCACTGAGGACAATCTTGAATGTAGTGACCAGGCTTCTTGCATTTGTGGCATAGCCTCTTATTGTAGTCACTGGATGAGGAATCATTTCTCCTTCAGAATTTTTCGAAGAGACCACGTCTTGAGAACCTTTGAGATTTCTTCACGAGCAGTGCTAGCTCCTGGCTCAGCTCTTCAGGATCAGCAAGGCTACTACCAGAATCTTCACCTTCAGATTCAGAGATGACCTTGGCCTTCAGGGCACGTGATCTGCCATAGCTCGAACCATAGAGATCTCTCTTCTCAGCAAGCTGGAACTCACGAGTATTTAGCCTTTCGAGGATATCAGCGGGATCAAGTGACTTGTAATCACCACGCTCTTGTATCATCAATGCCAGAGTATCAAATGAGGAATCAAGCAATCTCAGCAATTTCTTCACCACCTCATGGTCGGTGATGTCAGTGGCACCAAGTGCTTGAAGCTCATTTGAGATGTCAGTGAGGCGATCGAAGGTTTGCTGAACATTTTCATTGTCAAGTCTTTTGAAGTGGTTGAAGAGATTGCGAAGAACATCAACTCGAGAGTCACGCTATGTTGAGACTCCTTCATTGACTTTGGACAGCCTATCCCAGATAAGCTCAGCAGTTTCCAAAGCACTCACTCTTCCATAATGTCCTTTGCTCAGATGGCCACAAATGATATTCTTCGCTTGAGAATCGAGTTGCTTGAATCTCTTCACATCAGCAGCATTTAGAGAAGGTGAGACTGAGGAAACACCATTTTCCACAACATACCAGAGGTCGTTATCAATTGCCTCAAGATGCATTCGCATCTTATTCTTCTAGTAGGGGTAGTCCGTCTCATCGAAGGTAGGACACCCAGCAGAGACCTTGATCATACCTGCAGTCGACATAACTAAAACTCCAGGCGGTTAAACCAAAATCACACAGAACAAGGGCGTACCTTGCTCTGATACCAATTGAAAGTGCGTTATATCGACTAGAGGGGGGGTGAATATGCGATTTTTATGAATTTTTCACTGAGAAATTTGTGGGTGAGGAAATTCCTTAGCGAAGAACTACTTGCAGCGGAATAAGTACTCAGAAGTAAACATAACAAAACACAAGCATGGTCATCATGATGAAATGAAGACAAACACAGAGTACAGAAAGCGTAGACACAGGATAACAGAGGATGAAAACAAACAGACTGAAGAAATTGAACTTAGGAAATTGAGAAAGTCTTCAGTCAAAGTCTTCAAACAGATATGAACAAGCACACAACACAGATAAGAGGAAATGAAAGAGTTGAGGAAATAGAACCAGTAAGCTTGGTGAAGACAATGATTTGTTAGACCAGTTCCAACTGCTGTCTCAGTTGTACATCTGGTTAGGGCGGCTAGGTATTTAAACCTGAGGACACACAGTCCCGGACACCCAATTCTGGACACACAGTCCAAGACACCAGGTCCTGACTGTATTCCCCTTGAGATAAGGTCACACAGACCTCGCCCAATCACTCGTGGTAAGTCTTCACATGTGACTTCCGAACCTTCACAAACTCGATCACTCGGCAATCCACAATTCCTCTTGGATGTTCTAGACCATGACGCCTAACCGTTTGGAAGAAGCACAGTCTTCAAAGGTAACAAGCATCGGATCCACTCAAGATCAATCTCTTCAGTGATGCTCAATCACTTTTGGGTTTGTAGGTGTTTGGGTTTGGTTTTGGATTTTTCCTCACTTGATGATTTTCACTCAAAGTCCTCGGAGGATGGGTTGCTCTAATGAAAAGTGTCAGTTTCTCTCGGAGCAGCCAACCAACTAGTGGTTGTAGGGGCGGCTATTTATAGCCTAGGGACCAGCCCGACATGATAAGACATAAATGCCCTTTAATAATATGACCCTTAGGTGGATAGATATTTTGGGACAGCTGGCGTGTAGCACAACAACGATCGGAAGGCTATCATGTTCCTCACTTGTAGGAGATCCGCACTAGCGAATTCCTAACTCCTCAGTCAGAACAAATTCCTCAGAGACCAGAAGAACTTCGTCTCTGTCACTGAAGAATATGACTGAACTGTATGAGATTTCCAATGGCTTCACGCGAAGGGATTGGTAGGTGTAGGATTTTGAGTTGAGCATCAAATGAAATTTTTTCCATAGTATTTCCTCGACCCCCTTTAACAGTACGGCGTTTCCTATGCCTCAAAAAAGAGAAAATGAAACTACGAAAACAAAAGTCTTCACGCTTCATGTTCCTCAAATGAGTACCAAGACTTCAAGGTCACACCAATTTCTTCACTTTCAAAGTCTTCAGAAAGTCTTCAGAAATCCAAAGTTTCCAGTCAAAGAACTTCAATTTTAGGGGCCGACTTTCTCTGTAAATATCAAACTCCTCATAGACTTATAGACCTGTGTACACTCATAAACACATTAGTCCCTTAACCTATAAGTCTTCAATACATCAAAATCACTAAGGGGCACTAGATGCACTTACACCAACACCCCTCCACAACAGCCCACAAGCCCATCCTAACCACATCCATCCTCTCGGTCGTTGGATCGTGATCGTGTGGGCGAAAACTGCACCTCATTTGGATACTCCTAGCTCCCTCTACCTATATATATGCCCATCTCCCCCGAAATCCGGATCAAACCCTAGTTTCTTCCTCCTCCGCACGCCGGATACGTCCACCCCACCGCCAGACGTGTCCGCCCGCCGCCCTGAGCCAATCGGCTCGCGCCACATGGCGCCTCGCCGCCCTCCTTCATCGCGCAGCACCGCCGCCCCGCGCCCCCGCACTCGGCCCGATCTGCTCCGTCGCCAAGCCACGCGCCCGCACTGCACCCTCCGCCTCCGGCCGCAAGCAGCTCCCCCACCTCGGTCGCTCCGCCCGTCGGCCGCACCCCGCGAGGTCCCGCGTCCCCGCCGCCTCTGGCCCGCGAGCCGCCGCCGCCTCCACGCGCTCCCTCGCCGGCGTCCGCCGCGGCAAGCTCCAGCCGCCGCCGGCCGCATCGTCCCCGCCGTCTCCGGCCGCTTCTCCGGCGAGTCGCCCTGCCGCCGTCCCGATCTGGTCCAGGCGGGACTAGATCCACCAACTCCACCAACCAAACACCATCCCCGTCCCGGATCCCTCCGTCCCGCACGACTCCATTCACGTTTGACTTTTTCGGAGGGGTAATATTCCACTAAGTCCCGGATCTGTGTAAATTTCATGCCTTCTTCATCATGTCACAACTTTGTGCTCGTAGCTCCGTTTTGCATGTATAATATATCGAAATGTTCGTCTCGAAGTGCTCTACATGTTAGCATCAGTTTCATGCATGTTAGGGTTCATCTAGATGTCTTAATATTCGTTGCAAGACTGCTTTGTGCTGTTACTATTTCAGCACTAGTTGTCTGTTAACATTTTGTTGGCATGTTCGTGAGGTCGTAACTTGGTGCATGTTGGTCCAAATGGAGTGTATGATATGTCAAAATGTTCGTCTTGTGATGCTCTTCAAGATGGATGCTTTTGCATACATGTTAGGTTGCATTATGCCATGTTTAACCTTGTTGCTAAAGTGCATGTGGCTGATAAGTTTCTGAAATTGTTATGAGATGATGATTTGTCTTTTTTGTGTGAATTAATCCATGTGTCATATGAGCTAGGTGTCAACATGGGATTTTCTCATTGGAATATGCTCTACATGATAGATTTATTTTCATGCCATGATATGTCTTGAGATGAGTGCATCAAGCTTGTTAACATGTCATCGTGATGTTAAGTTTCTGCTAAGGCTGAATCTGTTAATTTTTATGCCATGTTTCCATGAGGCTACCGTCATTGTTGTGCATGGTTAGAGTTGTCCAGTGGGTGTTCCTTGATGTATATGTTATGCTCTAGCCATCCATGCTCTTGTTTGCCATGATGGCTTGTTGTAGCTTGTTGTTTTCAGGCTCTCAAGTTGCTATAAAATGTTTTTGTCAGCCTTTTATCAGCAAGTTCAGTTTTGCCATGTGAATAGCTAGTGTTCTATGCATCCTATGACCATGATATTGCTATGAGTAGCTTCACAAACATGTCTTCTTATTGTTGGTTACATGCACATGCCATGTTATGCTCTGAGATGAGTTGCACAAGCTTGCAAACATGCCTACTTGTCGTTGTTGCTGACATGCCTTGTAATTTTCACTAAGTCTGAGAAATCTGTTAACTTATTGAATCTTGTCATGCTTGTTTAATTGTGTTCCAACAAATTTTTGGGTGTGCTCTGAGTTCATGCTTGTTAAGAATCATGTCTATTTCACATCCATGCCTTTTGTCTTCATGTTTGGGTGTTGTAGCATATTTAAATATTGCTCCAAAGATGGCATGTTGCTGTTAACTTCAGTTTTGCATTGCATCTTGTTTTGCTTGTCATTTGCAAACCGTGCATCTGTTTCCCATGATCTTTATATCGTTTTCGACCGAAATCTTATGCTCTATCCAGTGGCTTGCTTGGTTACCCAAGATGAAGCCATTTCCATCATCTTCTCCTTTAGGCTCTAGAGCATCCTCATGTATACGCACATCATACTTGCATTCCATGACATGTCTTGCATCATGTTGATTGTGCATTGCACCGTGATTGATCTTGTACCGTTGTTGTGCTCTTATGTTGGGTAGAGCCGGGAGCCGATACTGAGTTCGAGGATTTTGTCGAGACTGAGTTTGAGGAGCCGTCTTACCATCCCACCGACGACTTACCAGGCAAGATGATCGTTCCCCGATATCACCTCTATCTTTGCCTTACTAGTTGTCTCACTCTTTATCTATGCCTCGATGCCTATTCTTGTCTTATCAGCCTCCTATGTTGCCATGAAACACTCTAACCGCCTTCCTAGCAAACCGTTGATTGGCTAAGTACGCTTTTGCTCAGCCCCTCTTATAGCGTTGTTAGTTGCAGGTGAAGTTGAAGATTGCTCCATGTTTGGACTTGTTTATTGGGATAATACAATATATATCCTAATTAAATTAACGCACATATATATTGGTAATGGGTGGAAGGCTTGGCCTTCTGCTTGGTGTTTTGTTCCACTCATGCCACCTTAGGACCCGATAAACCGGTGTTATATTCCTTGATTTTGCGTTCCTAACACGGTTGGATTTTATGGGCCCCCCTTGATAATTCACATTGCTTAAAACTTTTCCAACAATGCCCAACATTGGTACTACATTTGCCTAACAACTAAAAAACTTGCATAGGAAGTTATAAACCTGAGTTCTTAATCCACCCCCCGGGCCAGTGCTCCTCATGAGTGTTGGTCCAACCCAGAGTCGTGTGCGGTACCCCCCTTGGCAACTTGGGTCTTTGGTCACTGTACGCTGTGCTCATCCGGTCGTGGCCTGAGACGAGATACGCGCGGCTACGAACAGGGTGTTGGCACGCCGGGAGGTCTTGCTGGATTAGTTTTACCTTTGTCGAAATATCTTGAGCACGGGATTCCGAGAATACTCGGGTCTTCCCAATTTGGAGTTGCAACTTCGCGGATCGTGAGCTTGTGATGGGCTAAGTTGGGACACCCCTGCAGGGTTAAGAACTTTCGAAAGCCGTGCCCGCGGTTATGTGGCAGATGAGAATTTGTTAATATCTGGTTGTAGATAACTTGACACCATATCCTTAAGAATACACTACCTGTGTGAGTACCGTGATGGTCTCTTTTCGAAGGGGTTTCCGGAAAGTGAACACGGTGGGGTTATGCATGATCGTTAGTAGATAGGATCACTTCTTGATCATCTTTGGCGATCGTTGGCACACATTCTCATCTCGCTCTGAATTCGTAAGCTAATTGCTTAGTGCTTGCTACAGACACTTTATTACCTCTCCACACCTAAAGGCTTTGTTAGTTTTTGATACCCGGGAATGGGATTGCTGAGTCCTTGTGACTCACAGATTACAACACACACCAGATGCAGGTACAACCGAGAACGATGCAGGAGATGGATCAGAACTTCACTAGGAGTTTGACGAAGAGCGTGGTCGTTTCTATGTTACGTATGCCGACGATCAGTATTGGTTCCTACTAGGGGCGATCGGGACTTGTGTTTGTGGTATCTTTTCTCGTTTGGATTTCGTCCGTAGTCGGACCCTGTGTTATTTGGATTAATGTATGTTATTGTATTCATTGTGTGACGTGGCTGAGTGTAAGCCAACCATTTTACTCTTTCATCCCTGTTCTTTTACTTGAGTTGTGCAAAGATACCATGCTTGCGATCATTTCAGAATGCGCTTATGTCTCTAACTCGTGCCTCGACACGTAGGAGATATAGTTTCATCCTGAACATTACAGTGCTTCCGGTGAATCTTTATAACAGTTAAAAAAGCTTCATAGAGGAACGGGCAAGGAAAATTAAAACTTCACTGTCTCAAAATGAAAACTTCACACAATCTGTAATTGGAGAATATTCCGTAGGTGCAATGCAAATGGGCCGCACAAAAAGACCGCAGGGCCCATATCAGCCCAAATACCTGCTAAGTGACAAAACCCTAACTCTGCTCAGAAAGAAAAAAAAAAAGAAAAGCAAGCACCCACGATTGCCTCAAATCCTCCTCCTGAGAAGAAGAAAACCCCACGATTGCCTCAAAAAAGAAAAAGCAAGCACCCACGAGCCCCTGGCGGCCGGCTCTCGGCGGGGCAGCATGGTGCAGAGAAAGCAGACGAGCGGCTCGGCGCGTGGTCGCGGGCGTCTTGGTGTCTCCGGCGGCCCCGGCGGCTCGCAGCGTCTTCGTGCTGCGTCCGGGCGCGACGCGGCAAGTGCGAGCGGGAGCATGCAAGCGGAAACTTCCTCCGTTGCGCGGCGGCCGGACGTGATCAGGTTTGGCCCCTCAAATCCGCCATCTCAACTCCGGAATTTTAACAAATGCCAACGCTCAGTTCACTAGTTATACTGGTTTGGCCTGGAACGCACTGCTCCGTGACAGAAATTATGGGGAATATCTCTGAAGATAATGCCGCACGTTTCACTGGAGCTACTATATCTGTTCTGATCTGCAGATCGGTCATGCCATTCGCCGGCGTATCTGTCATCACCAACGGCAAGCTGTGCCATTCCACCATGTCGGACGTCGATGCCGGTGCGGCCAGCGGCTACCACCTGCTTGTGGTGGAGGGCTACTCGCGAGCGAAGGAGGTGCTGCCCAATGGCAAGCGCGTCATGTCTCGCCCATTCGTCGTAGGAGGCCATCGCTGGTGCATCAGTTACGCACCGAACGGCGACAACTCGCACAGTGCTGACTGTGTTTCTCTCCATCTCGTCCTCCTTGATGACGATGTTACCGCCAAGGCTGTGAAGGTGCGGTTCGGGTTTAGTTTCGTTGATCAGGTTGAGTGGCAGAATCCAGTATACATCCGTGAAACTCAAACACACAGCTTCTCCAGCAATGACTCTGTTCGGGGCTTCGATGATGCCGTGAGAAGAGACGCCCTTGAAGAATCAAAGCATCTCAAGGGTGATAGTTTCACCATGCGGTGTGGTGTCATGGTCTACAGGGATCTCGACGCCGTGGATGCCGGTGCCGCCGAGGTGCCGCTGCCTGACATACATCAGCATTTGAACCGTCTCTTTGAAACCAAGGCAGGTGCTGATGTTACATTCAGTGTCGGCGGCGAGACAGTCGCTGCACACCGATGTGTGCTTGCAGCCCGATCTCCGGTCTTCATGGCACAACTCTTTGGTCCCATGAAGGACGGGGCTGCAGCTTGTGACATACAGATCGAAGACATGGAGGCAAATGTGTTCAAGGCTATGCTTAGTTTCATCTACACAGACTCATTTCCCGAGTTGGAGGATGATGAGGTGGAAGTTGAGGAAGGGCAAGAAGCGGATGAAGTAGTTTATGCAACATGGCTGCAATGGATGCAAGACTTGCTTGTGGCTGCGGACAGATATGATATCCAACGCCTCAAGTTCTGCTGTGAAGAGGGTTTGTCTGAGTGCATGGATGTGAGCTCGTTGACGTCGACACTTGTGGTAGCTGAGCAGCACCATTGCCACGATTTGAAGGAGGCATGCTTGAATTTCCTCATAGTCCAATCACAATCCACTTTGCAAGAAGTAATGGCAACCAGTGACTGGGAGCATATAACAGTCACATATCCCTCTGTTCTGAACGAGCTCATTGCCAAGCTTGCTTCGAAATTTTAATGTGTCTTTCTTTTGTTTCATGACATGTATCCATGGAATAGATTATCAGTATATTCAGGTATAACCAACCCTTGAAATCTCAACCCAGTACCCAGCAGGCTTCCCCTCTGTGTGTGATATTTTACTTGGGTGAAAAACATGAAGTGATGGTGAAAAACATGACTTCCTGTCTGGTGTATTTTTGTGAGCACAGATGGCTGCTGTTAATTTCAGCTAGAAAAGCTTCTGAGATGGTGCTTTCAGTGCACAGGTGCAGACCTATTTCTCATCTGGGCCTTATTGCCGTAGCGATCTTTCTAAGTTCTTGAACTAGGAATAACCATAACGATCTTTCTATGTTCTTCATAGATGGTGTATAATCTGTATGCTTTGGTTCGGTTAGCGCGACCACGGTTCATTCTTATATATTGCCTTCAACACTGAACTTTCAACTTTGCTGAGGTATATGTTAGGACCATACGCTGACAGTTTCTCATACTTGCCATGGTGTTACTTGCAAGCTCATGTGTGTTTTCATATACTCCCTCCGTCCCAAAATAAGTGTCTCAATTCTAAAACTGAGACATTTATTTTGGGATGGAGGGAGTACTTATTTTGGTGTTTCTGCTTGCAAATTGCAACACATGGTATTTTCTCTGAATCGCGGCTGTACATTTGTGGTGTGGAAAAACACACGTCTTTGTGCTCGCTAGGCATGCCCTAGCCAGTTGATCTGGGTTCAAACTAAAACCCTCTTCGAATTGTCCAAATTTTGTGAAGTAGGAAGAAGGTTAGATTGCACATGGCTCCACTTGAATCTTATGGTAACGGTTGTTCCATATAAACTAGATAAATCACAAACTCTTAATCGATATAGTGTGCTTCATAAACTGTTTATCAGTGGTTAGAAGATACTCAATAATGGGTAGCATCTCAATAATGGAATTTTTTTCCATACTAGGATTTCATCATGGATTTAAAAAATGATTACAACTAGGATTTGAACAAACTTAAAACTATGATTTTCTGCTAACTGAACTACGGGTTCTTTCTCCTCTTGGAAGTGGCCTCGTAGGGCAACCGAGGAGGAGGCGTGCTTCGGCTTTCGTAGCTTCCATAACCACATGGTCGATGAACGGCTATGCATCCTAGATGCAGGATTAGGCCACATTTCTTAAGGCTAGCGTGAGCGTGGTTTCCATTTTTGCACAGGTGGCCATCGAGGTGCAGTGCATATATGCGAGGGCGGTGGGGAGCGGCCGCCGGCTGATTTAGGCAGTGTTCGGAATCGCTCCGCTCCGCAACTCAGCTCCCGGAGCGGGGCGGAGCTGTAGTTGGAAATCAGGGAGCTGCACTTTCCTTGCTCCCGAGATTCCTGGAGTGGGAGCGATGGAGTGGGTTTCCGAACATGGCTTTAGACACATCGAGCTTTGTCCTCGACTTATTCAGAGTAGTCCCTCTCACATTACTTGGCGCTCTTCCTGGCAAAAAAAATTCGTTGTGGCATTGGCAGGGGAGAAAGCGGAAGTTGTACAAACGATTGCACCATTGGTTGGGTTGCATGCAGGAGGAAGAGGTCGGGCTGAAACTTATCTCTCGCGTGAGCGTTTCGGGGTGGAGGCTAGTCCATATCAACACCCTCGGACCTAATTAAAGGCTCGCGGACTCCATTTAAACACACTTCATAAGTTATGCCGGGGGATGTCTGACTCTGCTAGGGTGGCAAATTTAGCAAAATGCTAAAATCGGCATATCAACAATTATTATGTTGATCAGTACGACATGACAACCAAACTAATGTTTTTTTATATATGTATAGTCTTATGAAAATTCTTTATCGACGTATCGAAGAACATTGAGATTTAATTAACAACATTGGAGATGGTGATTTATAGGACATGCGCGTCGTTCTAGGTTGAGAATTTAACTAGCTATATATGTATTATATGTGATAAAAATATATATTTAGAAACTACATCCGCTTAAATATCCAATGATATATTTTTGATAAGATATAACTCATATTTAGTTAGTCAAATGAATGGCCTAGAATTACGTACATGCCCTGTAAACCGAGACGGAGGGAGTACATTGTTGTAATTTTTAAGTTCAGAGGGTCTTGTTTCGTGTCCTTTGATATAATGCAATATTTTCTTTCGACTGCTAACTGAGCATATCTTAGATGGTTAGCTCACTCGTGGTAAAATTAATCCGCCAGAGGTCAAGTCCTTGACTTGACATTGGTGGTCGGTTTTTTCTGAATAAAGAAAATTCTCCTTTCAATAACAAGGTCAATCAATTGCACAAGAAATAAAGGAAAAAAAAAACTCCTTTCAATAACAAGGTCAATAAGCCGTACAAGAAATAAAGTCATCATACCCGGCAGGGAGGTGGCACTGTCTGGCGTCGTGGTGGCATCGACGGTAGTTAGACCGGACAAGATTGATGCAACAGTACAACATTGAAGATGGATTGGTGGCAGGTGGCTGCGGCGGCCTCAGACCCGGCAGACGTCCTGGTTGAGGAGTGTGCCGGACTGTTAGGTGCCCCATACCCGGCAGGTGTCCTGGTTGGGACCTCAGTCTTAGATGGTAGGCTTGGCTGCGAGGTCTGTTCGGTATTAGGCCCAGACTATCAGCATCCCTTCATCAACTGGATAAGAGTAGCGATAGATGTTGCATATACGGCGAAAGTGCTCTTCTGAGCACGAGCACAGGTGCTCGCTATATCCAAGCGGTTTGTCCACGGCAAGATTACTACTGGGCTGCGTATTACTCTTTGTATATGCATGCGTATTTCCCCACTTTTGAGACCATGGCCCACTTCTGCTAACTATTTAATGCAGCAAGCCCCGTTAAATCCCTCACGGAACAGATTCCATATTGACGACCTGGGCCTCTGACTGTGACACGCTGGGCCGTCCCATTAATGTCTGGACTAACCGCCTCATCTGCCTCCCATCGCTCCCTCTACAAGCCCCAAGCACCCTTTTAATACACAAAATTGCCCTCGTCCAACGATATGCAATTCGAAAACTGAAACTGTTCTCAACGGCGGTGGTGCTGGTTGGACTTTTGTCAAAAAATCCCTGCGATTTGGTAACATGCGGTAATTTGCCTTGCCAAACTTGCTGGCCAACCAACCACAAGCAGTTCTTAACTTGCCGCAACAGTCACATTCTCAAGGCTGGCAGATCATTTGAACATTTTTTTATGAACATTTACTCACAGCACCACAAACAGGGCAGATCATTTGAAAACAGATACCCAAGGCTGGCAGCAGCATGGAAATCTTTGAAAACTCAATCCCAAATGCTCAACTACACAGGATTTGCATTACACATGTATGCTTAAGAAAATTCACTGGTGCAACCAAGAGCTTACAACCAAGTGTATTCCACAACATAAACAAAAGACTAAACATCCAGTTCAAACAAAAATATAACATACTCCCTCCGTCCCATAATATAAGAGTGTTTTTTACACTACGCTTTTATATTATGGGATGGAGGGAGTACTACTGATGTAACACCAAATGTGTCTGCAGAAGTGCAGCTTTCAGATAGCAGATGGCAATCAGAAGCACAACCTTCATAGAGCAGATGCCAATCTAAATTCTTGAGTCTTCGTGCAGGTTTTTGATGTTGCTTCAGAGTGTCACCTCTGTCGGGACATGCCATTCTTGTGTGTCCTTGTTTCTGACAAATAGTACACAATCTCATGCGCTTACTCAGCCCAAGGTGCTTTCTCTCAAAAGTTTTTTTTTTTGAAACAAAAGTGATGTTCATGGAATTGAACTGGAACACACAACAAAGTCCACTCACAAGCATGCAAACCACGTGCACACCTAATGGTTTCATACTTTCATCCCCTTAAAACAGACTTCAACTCACACCACAAATACAAGGAGAAAACAAACAACAATAAATTGCTAAATGGGAATAGTCATCACTACAGCAGCACGACCTTAAAGAGAATTTGTATTAAGCATAACAAGAATTCTTGTTTTCAGATGCTCTGACAACCTTAGTTTGAAGGAAATATGCCCTAGAGGCAATAATAAAGATGTTATTTGTATTTCCTTATATCATGATAAATGTCTTTTATTCATGCTAGAATTGTATTAACCGGAAACTTAGTACATGTGTGGATACATAGACAAAACAGTATGTCCCTAGTATGCCTCTACTAGACTAGCTCATTGATCAAAGATGGTTATGTTTCCTAGCCATAGAAATGAGTTGTCATTTGATCAACGGGATCACATCATTAGGAGAATGATGTGATGGACAAGACCCATCCGTTAGCATAGCACTACGATCGTTTAGTTTAACTGCTATTGCTTTCTTCATGACTTATACATGATCCTATGACTATGAGATTATGCAACTCCCGAATACCGTAGGAACACCTTGTGTGCTATCAAACGTCACAACGTAACTGGGTGATCATAAAGATGCTCTACAGGTGTCTCCGAAAGTATTCGTGGTGTTGGCATAGATCAAGATTGGGATTTGTCACTCCGAGTGTCGGAGAGGTATCTCTGGGCCCTCTCGGTAACACACATCATAATAAGCCTTGCAAGCAAAAGACTAATGAGTTAGTCACGAGATGATGTGTTACGGAACGAGTAAAGAGACTTGCCGGTAACAAGATTGAACTAGGTATAAAGATACCGACGATCGAATCTCGGGCAAGTAACATACCGTTTGACAAAAGGAACAACGTATGTTGTTATGCGGTTCTGACCGATAAAAGATCTTCGTAGAATATGTAGGAGCCAATATGAACATCCAGGTTCCGCTATTGGTTATTGACCAGAGATGAGTCTCGGTCATGTCTACATAGTTCTCGAACCCGTAGGGTCCGCACGCTTAACGTTTGATGACGATCGGTATTATGAGTTTTTGAGTATTGATGTACCGAAGGTAGTTCGGAGTCCCGGATGAGATCACGGACATGACGAGGAGTCTCGGAATGTCCGAGACATAAAGATTGATATATTGGACGGCTATATTCGGACACCGGAAGTATACCGGAAAAGTTTCGGATTTATCGGGAATGCCGGAGGGGGTTACCGGAACCCCCTACGAGAGGGGATGGTCCATAGTGGGCCTAAAGGGTGAGAGAGAGGCAGCCCATAGGGCTGGCCGGCGCCCCCACCTAGCAATCCTAGTTGGACTAGGATTGGGGAGGCGCCACCTCTCCTATTCCTTTCCCCCTTCTTCCTTCCGGTGAATCCTGCTAGGAATAGGATTGCAATCCTATTCCTAGTAGGAGTCCCCTCCCTAGCCGCACCATAGGAGGTGGCCGGCCCCTCCTCCCTTGCTCCTTTATATACGGGGGCAGGGGGGCACCCAAAGACACACAAGTTGAATTGTTTAGCCGTGTGCGGTGCCCCCCTCCACAGAATCACACCTCGGTCGTACCGTTGCGGAGCTTAGGCGAAGCCCTGCGCCGGTGAACACATCATATCCGTCACCACGCCGTCGTACTGACGAAACTCTCCCGTGAAGCTCAACTGGATCAAGAGCTCGTGGGACGTCATCAAGCTGAACGTGTGCTGAACACGGAGGTGCCGTATGTTCGGTGCTTGATCGGTTGGATCGCGAAGAAGTTCGACAACATCAACCGCGTCACTTGACGCTTCCGCTCCCGGTCTACGAGGGTACGTAGACACACTCTCCCCTCTCGTTGCTATGCATCTGGTAGATAGATCTTGCGTGATCGTAGGAAAATTTTAAAATACTACGTTCCCCAACAGTGGCATCATGAGCCAGGTCTATGCGTAGATGATATGCACGAGTAGAACACAATGAGATTGTGGACGATACTAGTCATACTGCTTACCAGCATGTCATACTTTACTTCGGCGGTATTGTGAGATGAAGCGGCCCAGACCGACATTACGCGTACGCTTACGCGAGACTGGTTTCACCGTTACGAGCACTCGTTGCTTAAAGGTGACTGGCGGGTGTCTGTCTCTCTCACTTTAGCTGAATCAAGTGTGGCTACGCCCGGTCCTTGTGAAGGTTAAAACAGCACATACTTGACGAAACATCGTTGTGGTTTTGTATGCGTAGGTAAGAACGGTTCTTGCTAAGCCCGTAGCAGCCACGTAAAACTTGCAACAAACAAAGTAGAGGACGTCTAACTTGTTTTTGCAGGGCATGTTGTGATGTGATATGGTCAAGACATGATGAGTTATACGGTTTTGTATGAGATGATCATGTTTTGTAAAGTTATCGGCAACTGGCAGGAGCCATATGGTTGTCGCTTTATTGTATGAAATGCAATCGCCATGTAATTGCTTTAGTTTATCACTAAGCGGTAGCGATAGTCGTAGAAGCAATAGTTGGCGAGACGATAACGATGCTACGATGGAGATCAAGGTGTCAAGCTGGTGACGAAGGTGATCATGACGGTGCTTTGGAGATGGAGATCAAAGGCACAAGATGATGATGGCCATATCATGTCACATATTTTGATTGCATGTGATGTTTATCTTATTATGCTTCTTATTTTGCTTAGAACGACGGTAGCATTATAAGATGATCCCTTACTAAATTTCAAGGTATAAGTGTTCTCCCTGAGTATGCACCGTTGCGAAAGTTCGTTGTGCCGAGACACCACGTGATGATCGGGTGTGATAAGCTCTACGTTCAAATACAACGGGTGTAAGCCAGTTTTGCACACGCAGAATACTCGGGTTAAACTTGACGAGCCTAGCATATACAGATATGGCCTCGGAACACTGGAGACCGAAAGGTCGAGCGTGAATCATATAGTAGATATGATCAACATAAGATGTTCACCATTGAAAACTACTACATCTCACGTGATGATCGGACATGGTTTAGTTGATTTGGATCACGTGATCATTTAGATGACCAGAGGGATGTCTATCTAAGTGGGAGTTCTTTAAATTAATATGATTAAATTGAACTTTAATTTATCATGAACTTAGTCCTGATAGTTTTGCATATATATGTCGTTGTAGATCAATGGCCCGTGCTACCGTTCCTTTGAATTTTAATGCATTCCTAGAGAAAGCTAAGTTGAAAGATGATGGTAGCAATTACACGGACTGGGTCCGTAACCTGAGGATTATCCTCATTGCTGCACAGAAGAATTATGTCCTTGAAGCACCGCTAGGTGACAAGCCCCCTTCCGCTAATGCAGACGCTTTGAACGTCTGGCAGTCGCGGTCTGATGGCTACACGATAGTTCAGTGTGCCATGCTTTACGGCTTAGAACCGGGACTTCAACGACGTTTTGAACGTCATGGAGCATATGAAATGTTCCAGGAGTTGAAGTTAATATTTCAAGCAAATGCCCGAATTGAGAAATATGAGATTTCCAATAAGTTCTACAGCTGCAAAATGGAGGAGAATAGTTCTATCAGTGAACACTTGCTCAGAATGTCTGGGTACTACAATCATATGACTCAACTTGGTTGCAATGTTGACGAGGATAGTGTTATTGATAGAGTTCTTCAATCACTGCCACCAAGCTATAAAGGCTTCGTGATGAACTATAACATGCAAGGGATGCAAAAGACAATTCCCGAGCTCTTCGCTATGCTCAAAGTTGCGGAGGTAGAAATCAAAAAGGACAAGACCACTAGTTTCAAGAAAAAGGGCAAGGGAAAGAAAGGGAACTTCAAAAGGAATAGCAAATCAGTTGCTACTTCAACGAAGAAACCCAAATCTGGAGCCAAGCCTGAAACTGAGTGCTTCTACTGCAAGGGAACTGGACACTGGAAGCGGAACTGCCCCAAGTATTTGGCGGATAAGAAGGATGGCAAGATGAACAAAGGTATATGTGATATACATGTTATTGATGTGTACCTTACTAATGCTCGTAGTAGTACCTGGGTATTTGATACCGGTTCGGTTGCTAATATTTGTAACTCGAAACAGGGACTACGGATTAAACGAAGATTAGCTAAGGACGAGGTGACGATGCGCGTGGGAAATGGTTCCAAAGTCGATGTGATCGCCGTCGGCACGCTACCTCTACATCTACCTTCGGGATTAGTTTTAGACCTAAATAATTGTTATTTGGTGCCAGCGTTGAGCATGAACATTATATCTGGATCTTGTTTATTGCGAGACGGTTATTCATTTAAATCAGAGAATAATGGTTGTTCCATTTTGATGAATAATATCTTTTATGGTCATGCACCCTTAAAGAGTGGTCTATTCTTACTGGATCTTGATAGTAGTGATACACATATTCATAATATTGAAACCAAAAGATGCAAGGTTAATAATGATAGTGCAACTTTTTTGTGGCACTGCCGTTTGGGTCATATTGGTGTAAAACGCATGAAGAAACTCCATAAAGATGGACTTTTGGAATCACTTGATTATGAATCACTTGGTGCTTGCGAACCATGCCTCATGGGCAAGATGACTAAAACTCCGTTCTCCGGAACTATGGAGCGAGCAACAGATTTGTTGGAAATCATACATACTGATGTATGTGGACCAATGAGCGTTGATGCTCGCGGCGGGTATCGTTATTTTCTGACCTTCACTGATGATTTGAGCAGATATGGGTATATCTACTTAATGAAACACAAGTCTGAAACATTTGAAAAGTTCAAAGAATTTCAGAGTGAAGTAGAGAATCATCGTAACAAGAAAATAAAGTTCCTACAATCTGATCGTGGAGGAGAATATTTGAGTTACGAGTTTGGTCTTCATTTGAAACAATGTGGAATAGTTTCACAACTCACGCCACCTGGAACACCACAACGTAATGGTGTGTCCGAACGTCGTAACCGTACTTTATTAGATATGGTGCGATCTATGATGTCTCTTACCGATTTACCACTATCGTTTTGGGGTTATGCTTTAGAGACAGCTGCATTCACGTTAAATAGGGCACCATCTAAATTCGTTGATACGACGCCTTATGAACTGTGGTTTGGCAAGAAACCAAAGTTGTCGTTTCTTAAAATTTGGGGCTGCGATGCTTATGTGAAAACACTTCAACCTGATAAGCTCGATCCCAAGTCGGAAAAATGTGTCTTCATAGGATACCCAAAAGAAACTGTTGGGTACACCTTCTATCACAGATCCGAAGGCAAAATATTCGTTGCTAAGAACGGATCCTTTCTAGAAAAAGAGTTTCTCTCGAAAGAAGTGAGTGGGAGGAAAGTAGAACTTGATGAAGTAATTGTACCTTCTCCCATATTGGAAAGTAGTACATCACAGGAAATTGTTCCAGTGATTCCTACACCAATTAGTGAGGAAGTTGATGATAATGATCATGAAACTTCGGATCAAGTTTCTACTGAACGTCGTAGATCAACCAGAGTACGTTCCGCGCCAGAGTGGTACGGCAACCCAGTTTTGGAAATCATGTTACTAGACCATGATGAACCTACGAACTATGAGGAAGCGATGATGAGCCCAGATTCCGCAAAATGGCTTGAAGCCATGAAATCTGAGATGGGATCCATGTATGAGAACAAAGTATGGACTTTGGTTGACTTGCCCGATGATCGGCAGGCCATCAAAAATAAATGGATCTTCAAGAGGAAGACTGACGCAGACGGTAATATTACTGTTTACAAAGCTCGACTTGTTGCGAAAGGTTTTCGACAAGTTCAAGGAGTTGACTACGATGATACTTTCTCACCTGTAGCGATGCTTAAGTCTGTCCGAATCATGTTAGCAATTGCCGCATTTTATGATTATGAAATCTGGCAAATGGATGTCAAAACTGCATTCCTAAATGGATATCTCAAAGAAGAGTTGTATATGATGCAACCAGAAGGTTTTGTTGATCCAAAAGGTGCTAACAAAGTATGCAAACTCCAACGATCCATCTATGGATTGGTGCAAGCATCTCGGAGTTGGAATATACGCTTTGATGAGGTGATCAAAGCATATGGTTTTATACAGACTTTTGGAGAAGCCTGTATTTACAAGAAAGTGAGTGGGAGCTCTGTAGCATTTCTAATATTATATGTAGATGACATATTGTTAATTGGAAATGATATAGAATTTCTGGATAGCATAAAAAGGATACTTGAATAAAAGTTTTTCTATGAAAGACCTCGGTGAAGCTGCTTACATATTAGGCATCAAGATCTATAGAGATAGATCAAGACGCTTAATTGGACTTTCACAAAGCACATACCTTGATAAGATTTTGAAAAGGTTCAAAATGGATCAGTCAAAGAAAGGGTTCTTGCCTGTTTTACAAGTTATGAAGTTGAGTAAGACTCAATGCCCGACCACTGCAGAAGATAGAGAGAAAATGAAAGTCATTCCCTATGCCTCAGCCATAGGATCTATCATGTATGCAATGCTGTGTACCAGACCTGATGTGTGCCTTGCTATAAGTCTAGCAGGGAGGTACCAAAGTAATCCAGGAGTGGATCACTGGACAGCGGTCAAAAACATCCTAAAGTATCTGAAAAGAACAAAGGATATGTTTCTCGTATATGGAGGTGACAAAGAGCTCGTCGTAAACGGTTACGTCGATTCTAGCTTTGACACTGATCCGGATGACTCTAAGTCACAAACCGGATATGTATTTTTATTAAACGGTGGAGCTGTCAGCTGGTGCAGTTCCAAGCAGAGCGTCGTGGCGGGATCTACGTGTGAAGCGGATTACATAGCTGCTTCGGAAGCAGCAAATGAAGGAGTCTGGATGAAGGAGTTCATATCCGATCTAGGTGTAATACCTAGTGCATCGGGTCCAATGAAAATCTTTTGTGACAACACTGGAGCCATAGCCTTGGCGAAGGAATCCAGGTTTCACAAGAGAACAAAGCACATCAAAAGACGCTTCAATTCCATCCGCGATCTAGTCAAGGAGGGAGACATAGAGATTTGTAAAATACATACGGATCTGAATGTTGCAGACCCGTTGACTAAGCCTCTTCCACGGGCAAAACATGATCAGCACCAAGACTCCATGGGTGTGAGGATCATCACTATGTAATCTAGATTATTGACTCTAGTTCAAGTGGGAGACTGAAGGAAATATGCCCTAGAGGCAATAATAAAGATGTTATTTGTATTTCCTTATATCATGATAAATGTCTTTTATTCATGCTAGAATTGTATTAACCGGAAACTTAGTACATGTGTGGATACATAGACAAAACAGTATGTCCCTAGTATGCCTCTACTAGACTAGCTCATTGATCAAAGATGGTTATGTTTCCTAGCCATAGACATGAGTTGTCATTTGATCAACGGGATCACATCATTAGGAGAATGATGTGATGGACAAGACCCATCCGTTAGCATAGCACTATGATCGTTTAGTTTAACTGCTATTGCTTTCTTCATGACTTATACATGTTCCTATGACTATGAGATTATGCAACTCCCGAATACCATAGGAACACCTTGTGTGCTATCAAACGTCACAACGTAACTGGGTGATCATAAAGATGCTCTACAGGTGTCTCCGAAAGTATTCGTGGTGTTGGCATAGATCAAGATTGGGATTTGTCACTCCGAGTGGCGGAGAGGTATCTCTGGGCCCTCTCGGTAACACACATCATAATAAGCCTTGCAAGCAAAAGACTAATGAGTTAGTCATGAGATGATGTGTTACGGAACGAGTAAAGAGACTTGCCGGTAACGAGATTGAACTAGGTATAAATATACCGACGATCGAATCTCGGGCAAGTAACATACCGTTTGACAAAAGGAACAACGTATGTTGTTATGCGGTTCTGACCGATAAAAGATCTTCGTAGAATATGTAGGAGCCAATATGAACATCCAGGTTCCGCTATTGGTTATTGACCAGAGATGAGTCTCGGTCATGTCTACATAGTTCTCGAACCCGTAGGGTCCGCACGCTTAACGTTTGATGACGATCGGTATTATGAGTTTTTGAGTATTGATGTACCGAAGGTAGTTCGGAGTCCCGGATGAGATCACGGACATGACGAGGAGTCTCGGAATGTCCGAGACATAAAGATTGATATATTGGACGGCTATATTCGGACACCGGAAGTATACCGGAAAAGTTTCGGATTTATCGGGAATGCCGGAGGGGGTTACCGGAACCCCCTACGAGAGGGGATGGTCCATAGTGGGCCTAAAGGGTGAGAGACAGGCAGCCCATAGGGCTGGCCGGCGCCCCCACCTAGCAATCCTAGTTGGACTAGGATTGGGGGGGCGCCACCTCTCCTATTCCTTTCCTCCTTCTTCCTTCCGGTGAATCCTACTAGGAATAGGATTGCAATCCTATTCCTAGTAGGAGTCCCCTCCCTAGCCGCACCATAGGAGGTGGCCGGCCCCTCCTCCCTTGCTCCTTTATATATGGGGGCAGGGGGGCACCCAAAGACACACAAGTTGAATTGTTTAGCCGTGTGCGGTGCCCCCCTCCACAGAATCACACCTCGGTCGTACCGTTGCGGAGCTTAGGCGAAGCCCTGCGCCGGTGAACACATCATATCCGTCACCACGCCGTCGTACTGACGAAACTCTCCCGTGAAGCTCAACTGGATCAAGAGCTCGTGGGACGTCATCAAGCTGAACGTGTGCTGAACGCGGAGGTGCCGTACGTTCGGTGCTTGATCGGTTGGATCGCGAAGAAGTTCGACAACATCAACCGCGTCACTTGACGCTTCCGCTCCCGGTCTACGAGGGTACGTAGACACACTCTCCCCTCTCGTTGCTATGCATCTGGTAGATAGATCTTGCGTGATCGTAGGAAAATTTTAAAATACTACGTTCCCCAACATAGTTCTGCAACCTTGTTACAGTAGTTTGGCAGTGCCCTTCAACGTCACAGTTTTTACAACGAGCGGGTCTTCTAGGCTGCTTCGGCACATTACCACGATCCGGGCAAGCATTCCTCTTGTGGCCCTGCCCTCGACAGATCGTGCATAATCTCGTGCGCTTACTCAAACCTTCATATGGTGCCTTATCCCTGCTGGTTTGTTGATCTACCAATTTCTTTTCCGCTTCGCCGGTGGTAGCAACCGAGTTAAAATGCTGGCAGACTCATTAGCTGAATGGTTTTCGCCATTGTCGTCTCCAATCTCTCCAGCATTGACGGCAACTACAAGCTCGCCTTCTTGCTGAACATGATTAACAACAATACCATTTCCAGCAATTTTGTCCTCCAATCCTAGGCCATCTCTTGTTTCCAGGAACGGCTGCATCTCCACCATGCGGTTCTTGAACAGCCCTATCAGTAGGTCATATGGTTCAACACTAATGTCACCCGGACAAACGAGCTGCATTGCATGCATGTACATATTGAAATGACGGTAACTGAATGAGTTCTTGTGCTTGTGGTCTTTCTAATAATGATAAGGTTTGGTGGAAGGATGTCGCGTGCATCCCTAGTCCACCGTTTGGCGATGTGCCTCTACGGTATTTGCTTAATTGGGATAAAATTGAGCACCTACAAAATTGATAGTCAGAAAAATGTCATCATGTCGCATTGATTTTTGGGGGATCACACAGGAAAGTGGAATGACCTGCTGTCTGGTGTACCTTTAGAACATGACTGCAGAGCAGCCTCATGTGAGCAAATTGTGTGCACTCGCGATCGAACCCTTCCCCGTCGGTGCTCTGCTATGTATCAACCATAGTCTTTAGATCACAGTAACCTGAGAAGGGCTGGGCATTCACAACACCATGAACGAGTGTTCACCATGCCACCTTTTCCCGGCATGCCAACAGAAGCCCTAGTCATGCTTACACTTATCACACCACATCAGTTAACAATAAGTGTTTTTTCAGATAATGGTCAGACCACTAATCGCACATCCACAAACGATTTCCTCCACGCATTTTGTCCTCAGCTGACTTTTCCCATACCTAATTCTAAATCTTTTCTCCCATGAGTATAAGTTGTAGAAGTCGTATGCTTCCCCTAACAAGTTCAAGCTTGTTCCAAGTACAGGTGTAATGACATTGTCACCAGGATTCTCTACACATATCCACAAATTACTTTTTCCAGTGCACTCGTCCTCCAAGGGCCTAAAGAATGGCTAGGAGTGTTTTCTACCCTGCACTCTATAATTTAAATCAACAAACTGAACTATAGAACTCATGAAAATCTGTGAGACAGGTCTCACCCATTTCCTCATTATTCAAATGAACATACTGAACTATAGAACTCGTGTGAGCAACACATACTCCGATGAAAACTAGCACTTCGCACAGCTGCAATCATATAATCACTACTCCGTTATTTTTCCCCAGGACTAGCTACAACACTTCTTCTGGGTTGGGATCAATGAAAAATATCATACCTATGTCACCTGGGACAACTACAATTCCCTGCATATGGACAGTCCATTCATTATGCATTTCTTCTAATTGCAATCCCTGTTTTTAAAATGAACCGAGAATAATTTTAGTGGGTGTGTCTAGGACGTGTCTAGATATGCCCAAGTTATTGCACATCTAAGTGACTCAATCAAATATGAAAAGATAACACGACTCCCTGTTTTCCCCTATTGGGCTCCTCCTGTATTAGCCTACTTATCAAATGCCATGAACCAAGTTAGCAGTCAGCTGTCTAGTGAAATCTAGCAGTTTCACAAGCAATCAAGTAAACGCCGAATCATTTTCCCATAACAAATCTTGGTTGGCTCTAGCATACCTGCGAGGCCATCAAAGGGGTACAGAGCCCATCTGGTATTGCTCCGGCGCCTGCGGCGAGCCTTCTCGCACGCATCCTACAGCGGCCTCACTCACACAGATCTGCGCGTCCGAGCTTAAGGACGGAGCCTCCAGCTCATGCTCACCGACGACCATCGCCACAACGGGGTAATGCAGCGGCTCCCTCGGCGGCGCCTGTGTCACTAACCTCTTCCAGCACCGTCGACAGATCGACATCAGAAACCGCAAACACATCTAAAAATCTGATATATCAAGGTCAGTGCTCAAGCATCTTACCTCCTAACCGGCTGAACTCCATCTTCGCTGGCTATAAGAACACCCCTTCCCGGAGTTTCCCCTGTTCCGCAAGTCGAGCTGCAATTGAGCAAGTCCAGGCGACCGAGATTGGAGACGACGACCCCTATCCCAACGGCCCAGCATTTACTAGCCTTAATCTTTGGAACATGCTAACCAGAAAGCAATTTTCCTGTGCCACGGATCTGAAGGGACTTGCCGTCCTGAGCCACGGCCCAGTTGGTAGCCGTCGACGCCGGCTTCAATTCCGCTAGACACTGGCCCACAACCCATGTGCCTCGCTGTTTGTATTTCATTCCCTTTATTTATTGTGCACGGTCGGGCAACAGTGCCACAAATTCAATGGATCAATCCCGATGCAGTACTCATCGGACCAGATAAAGAGCACATGTGTGCTCGAGCGTAGAAACACCGCGTCCCGTATACGGTGGCTTTAGTCTTACTATTATATGACTTTATAAGGTCTTGTGCGGATAATTAATAAAGTGGCTGCATGCATCATCCAGAACATGCAGGGTCCTCCTCCACTTAAAAAAAAAAAGTCATCAAATCACCTGATGTGGATCACTTCACAAACTACGTAAACGCCATTACAAGACGGAATTATAAGGCCTAAACCCCCGGAGAAGGGCTAGAAAGAAGGTTGCCCGGAAAAAAAAGGGGGCTAAAGATTCAGGTTCTCCCAGCCACCGCGATGCAGCACCAAATACGGCGATGCGGCGCCGTCGCCTTCGCCGCGCTCCGGCGGGTCCGCCACTTCCCGCACCCCGCCTCTGCACCTCCTACGGCGGCACGGAGATGCCCTTACACTCCCCGCCTCTACTCCACCGCCGGTGAGCACCTCCCGCGTCTCTCCTTGCTCCATCTATGATCTATCTCCGCTCCCTCCACCCCTTTAGCTTGGGGTTTGTGTGTGATAGTAGAACTGCGCCGTGTATCCGCTACGGATTCGCGTATTTTATGTTTAGGTATCTCTTTGGACATTTCCACCGCTCCAAGAGGAGAAACCTTTCCGGCTCGAGGAGGGGAATAGAAGTCCAGTAGTAGTTCCTCTCATTTTTTGATTCCATCACTAATTTTGTTTTCCCCTAATTTTGTACCAGACATGAACCAGCAGCTGCCTGCAAACCTGGTGCAGATCATGGAGCAGAGAATGAAATCGATAGAGCAGAAGAGTGCATACCTCCAGGAGAAAATCAACCAGGTAATTTCGGATGGAAGACCTCCTCTTTATGCCTCTTGTACACTTCTGTTCGTTCCTAAGATGGTAAGGTGTCAAAACAAGAATAGTGGTGTTCTTGATCCTTGTGTAAGAACCAGCACAGCCATACTGCGATTATCTTTGGTTTGATTTGGGTGTGGTGTTAATGAAGTCAGCCGGCTGCCTCACCCGAGGAATACTCGAGGGCTAACAAGGAGTTCCACAAGCTGGAGAGCACCATGGAATTGATCAAGGAGCTACGGTCAAAGCAGAAGGTGAAAATCCCATCATGTTGTAGCATATTGTCCGACTTACGGTATGAAAGGTTGTGAGCAGTCTGTTCATTGTTAGCAGGAAATTGAGGGGTTGACAGCCTTGGTGACAAACTCCGTTGAAGAGAAAGACATGCGTGAAATGGCAGCTGAGGAGCTCCTTGAGGCTGTCGAGGAGGAGAAACAACTGCAGCATGAGTTGTTCAGAACTTTGCTTCCGAAAGATGAAGCTGATGAGAGGGACTGTATATTGGAGGTGCGAGCAGGTAAGACAGACCCTGCCCTCTCCATCAATGTTGTGTTTGCTCATTTTCATCAGGCCGGTAGTGGTTGACGATGATATACTGTTGCAGGAACTGGAGGAGAAGAAGCTTCGTTGTTTGCTATGGATATATTCAAAATGTCGGGTGGATGTTCATGTTTCGCCGGAGCAAATTTCTGTTGTAACCCTTGGTCTGTCTTATTAACTAACTTGATTCTTCTATGTTATAGGTATGAGAAGTATTCCCAAAATAATGGGTGGAAATTTGATACTATTGACATAATGGAGTCTGCTGTAAAAGGATACAAGGTACAACTTTGTGGGCAATTCCCTGTTGTGAATGTGCACATGGTTTATCACCACAGCATAAATGTCTCCATGATCTTGTTCATACGGAATCTCTCGGAAGTTCTAATTTGCATTTTTCTTCGATGCATAGGAAGCTAGTGGGACCATTTCAGGTCCTGGGGTATACGGGAAACTTAAATTTGAGAGTGGTATTCATAGAGTTCAGGTATGAAAAGTTGATAACAAGCCATCTTTCTGTTATCCAACACATTGGCCTTCTCATCCTTTCAGTTATTTGACTAAACCCAATTCATGGCAGCGAGTTCCAGTAACTGAGAAATCTGGACGTGTGCACACTAGTGCTGTATCAGTCGCTGTTCTTCCTCAAGCTGATGAGGTTGGAATTGGCTATAGCTATTATTTTGATAGTCCCTTTTTCTTCTGAAGTCTTTCTTTTCATCTCTTCAATTTGTGGCATGACTAGTAGTTCTAAAAATGGCTCCTGCAAGTGCAGGTTGATGTCCAACTGCGTAATGAGGACTTGAGAATTGATACCTACAGATCAGGTGGCTCCGGAGGCCAGTCTGTCAATACGACTGATAGTGCTGTTAGGATAACTCATCTTCCAACTGGAACAGTGGTTGCAATACAAGATGAGAGATCACAGCATCAGGTTGGAACACACACACTAATCTGCTGCTTTTGCCATAGGGTTCCCTTTTAAGTCAGAAAACGTATACTTGTGTGGCCCATCTTTTTTGGCTTGTTCATTCATAGCATTGATGTATAAACTTAAAGAGATTGTTTCACTCCCAATGAACTTTTTGTACATCTCATGTCCATCATTATGTGTTGATAACTGAGTCTGCTCCATTAATGTTATATCTTTGTAGAACAAGGCCAAGGCTCTCAAAGTTCTCCGGGCAAGACTATATGAATTGGAAAGGCATAGGCTCCATACAGACCGGTCGAAGCTCCGATCAGAGCAGGTACCTCACTATTCACTAGCTTCCCATATCAATTCAATGATGGGATCACTAAGCCCTAACCTTCTTGTAGATTGGAAGTGGTGACAGGTCCGAGCGCATCAGAACATACAACTTCCCACAAGGGCGTGTCACCGACCACCGCGTCGGTGTCACGCACCACTCCATAGTGGACGTCATGGAGGGAGAGAGCCTGGACGTCTTCATCGAGGCGCTGCTGCTGCAAGAAGAGATGGATGCAATTGCTTCGTTTGCTTCGTGAGCCCTAATTTTTGTGGATTTCTTCCTGGAGCGACAAACCACATCATAAACACACAGAACACTGAACCAACAAAGAGGAGAAACTTTAGGATCCACGTAGTGCATTGTTCGGCTGTTCTGAGTTGTATGTTTCGTTGTTCTGGGTTATGGTCTTACGGTCATTTGCCGTCTTTCGTTGTTTTGTGACCAGCTGTTGGTTTTGATATTTTTCCCTGTGTAATTTTTTCTGGGTTAATCCCAGATTTTCTGCGGTCACCTTTGAATTGTATTGAAATGCTAAATTTAGTGTATGCATACAACTTTTACTACTGTAGTGTCTTTTAGGGATCATGCAACTTTATTCAAGGATAAGTGAGAATTTTCCCAATCTGTTAGCTTCAAAGTTGGGGCTTCAAGCAGGCTGCTCCATCGTCTTCCTCCTTCCCCACTACCAGCGCTGCAAGCAGGCTGCTCCACATGTACTGCTAGTGCTGCCGCCATGGCCGACGGGAGACGTTGATGCTGCAATCGAAGATGCGTTGGCGGCCTCCTTTTGC
>LR738709.1:92720070-92815076 GCA_902687465.1 Secale cereale
GGCCAGTGCTCACCTGTGTCGCCGCCGGCTACAAACGACGTTTTTGCAACATAATCTCAGTTGCAAAAAAAAATCTGCAACAAGACTCTAGTTGCAAAAAAAAAAAACTGCAACAAGACCTATGTTGCAAAAGTGGAGGAAACCGCTCGGTCGCTCGATGCGCCAGATCTGACGGTTTGGGAGCCGGCAAATCTTTTAGAAAGATCCACCGGCCGACGCGTAGCAGGCTCGGAATTATAAGCCGGCTTAGTAGAAGATTTATATCCCACTAGATGACCCGTTGCGCCAATGGCGCAAAGGCCAAGTGTAAGCCAAGTATTGTTAGAATGTGCATTAAAAGATTGCTTTCAAAAAGCATAGCTCATGCTGTATGCAGCAAACACACAGGATTGTCATGATTTGTTTTACAGAAGATCCTAAAAGATGCACCAAGTCATGTAGGAAAGGACTTAGTGTGATCTGTTTAGATTGGATACACAATCCCAATCATGCAGAGGCCTTTGGACGTGCACTTGAAGGCGAAAGCATATATTTCTTTCATCATGGCTATTTCAAAACCATACCACACAGCAGCCTAAGCAGTAATTGACCGACAGTTAAATGCACAGGATAATCTTAGGGCATTACATAAGATCCAAAAGGATGATAAACATAGAAGTCTTGGTAGGCATCTATGCTAATACTAAGTTATATAACATTGAGTAGACGATCAGACGCAGCCTCTTGGAAGTGCATTTGAAAGCGAAAGCATATGCTTGCCCTTTCTTCAAGCTAGATGACCCGTTGGGCGAGGGCAAACCAAGTTTTCAAACAATGCACATTAGAATATTTAGGCACAAAAGATATGAAGTTGTGACATTGTCGTTCTAAGAAAAACATGAAATGAGTAGCAAGCTACATAGGTAGACCCACTTATTTACAGTACTGCTGAACATAGATAGAATCATCGCTACATGTGGCAGCAGTATTGAAAATGACTTCATCGTCTAAGCAGCTCTTCATGGTTGGCAAAAGTTAGCTCTTCATGGTTGGCAAAAGTCATATCCATGGGCAGCAGTAAAAACCACCAGGCAATAGAGGAATATAATTTTGTTCTTCACTGGTTTATCTCCCTATAAAGAAATACGAAATGAATAGTATTTACACAAGAAAATATCATAAATTTAGTTTATCTCCCTAAAGAAATACATAATTAATACTCCCTCCGTTCCTAAATGTAAGTCTTTGTAAATATTTCATCCGTATGTGGTTCATAGTAAAATCTCTACAAAGACTTATATTTAGGAACGGAGGGAGTATTATTTACACAAGAAAATATGCAATTGCCTTACAAAGCCTCTCCAGGATGAAACAGAGTTGATGGAGATTGGAGAAGAATGGCATGCCAGTTGATAATTAGTGGGTGAAGCTTTTTTAACCAAAAAGATCCGAACAAACAAGAACTTGCGAGAGCATGCTTACATGCATCACATGTTCTTTGTAACAGTTTGCGGTTCATGAGCGGTAATCTTTTACCAATTGTGCCAAACTCTATAGGTACTGTTTCAGTGCGCACTAAGCTGCATCTTGTATAAAATACTGTCCAAATACAATTGATAATGAATAATTTGGTTTCAAGTAAAGGAAAAGGTTGTTTAGGAGATATATCAATAATCTTGTTCAACAAAAGACTTAAATACACCTACATACAGGAGTAACCTATTGACCCACAAACTTCAGATAAGTTATTGAAAAAGCTTCTAATCCTGAAAACATTGAACTGGTAAAACCTGTACAAAATCTACCAAATTGTTACTTTAAGAAATTAGTACTGAATAAGCATTTGTTGTGCACTCTAGGAATTTCAAATGGGTAGTTGTAAGCCTCACGCATAGCATAGCACACATAAAGGACTTTTCAAGGTTGTACATATGTATGTTCTCTGTACCTCATCAATATAATCTGGTACTATATGGTCTTCTAAAAAAATACAATATTAAAAACACATTCTTTTATCACATTAGAGTATATTTATTTTAACCAAGGCATACGGAACAATCTCCAGTTAAAAAACATGCCATCATGATAACCCTTTTCTTAAAGCAAAAAAATGGAAGGAAAAATGAGACCATCAAAACATGTGAAGAGAGCTATATCATTTTTTGCTTTAAGCAAGTTATCATGATTTGCCTAGCTGAAACAGATCGGAGTAAAAATCAGGGAAAATGTATACCTTGTTAAGAAGACAAACCTAGTGATAGTGAATCGTCTAACCACCACCAGAATAGACCATGTTGCGTGCTTGCAAGGAACAACCTACAAAGGAACCTGAAGAAATCACGAGAAAATAGTCTAGTTCCGTGTATGAAACTATGAACTTCATACAATGAGATAAATTACTAAAGGGTAAGTGACTAATTAGTATTAAAACAAACATGAGAGAAAAAACTGCAAGAAAAAGGAGCCATTGGTACAAATAACGGCGAGTGTACGAAGAAAAGGGGTAGGGCTGAGGTTGTCAGCAGGAGTCACGAGACACCATCAACGCTGATGCTCGACCTTTCCCATTGACACCACGTAGCCACTGGTCTGGGCAAGAAGAGGGGCAGTGGGAATATGTCAGGAGGAATAGGGAAAGAACGATCGGGAGAAGCTCAACAAGGCAAGCAAAGACTGAGAATGCTAAAATCATGCAGGCGGCGGCAAAGTAGATGAGGAGTTCACCGGAATTTTCGGCTCGTTGATCTGGCTCACAGCTGCGACGGAGAGGCACGGCAATCACTGGAAGGGTGGGGTGATCGATTGTCAACTGATATGGAGTTGACAGAAAGTTGTAAGAGCAGTGCTTTCTTTCCTAAAAAATATTGTTTCTAAAATATGTATCCTCCGAAACTCTAAATAAGAAAACTGACATAACCAACATAGAGGCGCGGTGATCGCCTGTCAACTGATATGGAGTTGACCGGCGGCTGTAAGAGCAGGGTTTTGTTTCCTAAAAAAAGTGTTGTGTTCAAAATATGTATCCTGCAAAGTTTCTGAGTAAGAGAATTGCAGGAGTAGGAAACATATGCTTGACTTACATTAGTACATCAAGAAACCATGTACTCCCTCCGTCCTGGAAAACTTGTATGCGCCCTAGTTCACTTATAATTTGCATAAAAACCCTTCATCTTTTAAACTCATGCTAATCAGGCCCCTCTGCTTCTTCCTCCTTCCGCCGTTGTCCGCGCACACCATGGTCGCCCCAGCCACCATCGGTACCCGCCATAGGGACCACCGCGCGACGACGGCCAATCTGCGCCACCGCACGAACCTTCGCCGCCGCTGCCCACCTGTGCCGCCCGCACGGAGATGAGTTGCACCACCTGCACAGAGGGGAGCTGCGCCGCCGGCAACCTACTCCTCCGCGGCGACCACCTTGACGGGCGGCGGCTCCACGGCTGAAGGGCGCTGCGCCGCCACTATCCCCTCCCGTGGTGACCCCACCCGCCTCCAGGACTGCGCCGCCGCTATACCCTCCCGCCGCCCATGGCTGCGCCGCCGCTATCCCATCCCACCGCCCAGGGCCTGCGCCGCCGCCGCCCAGAACCTGTGCGCGCCTGCGTCTTGAGCGCCTGGAGCTGGAGCTTCCGGCGGGCCTGGACCTCAAGCTCCCAGCGGGCGTGCTCATGTGCAAGTTGCTGCTCCTCCGCCCGGAGCTCCCCTGCTCGTGCTGCTGCCGGTGAGAAGAGGCACCCCTCTGTAAATCTACACCACTGCCTGCTTGCTCGTGGTGCTCCAATTTCTTAACATTGCGCTTGTTCTGTAATTTCAAACACAACTAATCAAGTTCTCTGAAGAAAATGGATCTTCTATTAAGAAAACAGATCATGTTCTCAAGAAAAGAAGATGCATTTGATAACTTGATGGCAAAGATCTGCATTAATTTCTCTAAAAAAGGAGATGCTCTTGATGCATTTAGTTAACTTCAGGGAAGAAAAGAAGCAATGTAGTGACTGAATTTTGCTAGTTAAATTCAGTCTAAATTTTGTAAACAGAGAAGCAATCTAGTGACTGTACTCCAAGTTAAATTCAGTCAGTGTGTACTCCAACCGAATTTGACACCAACTGCTAACTAAATTTGTCACCAACTGAATTTTGTCGGTACAAAGTGCAAGAACTATCAGTCAGTCTATGTAAATGCATATTCCAGCATGGTCAGATAGCAGCACCACTTCTTATAGCAGCAGAACTTAAATCATTCAGAGTAGATGACGCAAGCAATCAACAGAAGACCATGTTGATCATGCCACAACACAAACTCTATAGGTTCAATACAAAGTTTGTCATAGCTACTGATCATTTCCCTTGCGGTACTTTGAAGAAATATTGCAATGTTGATACAAAAAAATTCAGTTAACTTTTGAAAACTGAAAACTGTTAAGAAGACCAGTGTTTTTTTGTCATGTGTAAAACTTAAAATCTACATGTAACAATGGAGATGATCAGTAGCTCCATATAAAAGGTTTCATATAAAAGGAACAGACGTTTTGAAGCAACAGACTTTTTGAAGGGAAGAAGATTTGTTTCATATAAAAGGTTTTCCTGAACAGAATTTTAAGCTCAGGCAGTAGCTCTAGGCAACACTATAATACAGAATTTGGCAGGCCTCAAGTAAGAACAGCAGAATTATTTTGTCACCAAACTTAAATAAAATTTGGCTTCATATAAAATTTAAATAAAAGAGCACTTTGGCTCCATATGGTAGGAATATGTAGCTCCATATGATAGGAGTATGTAGTCCAAATAATCATCTTCTTAGTTGAAAGCCTTTAATACACATAGTCCTAAAATTTCTACACACAGATTGGACAAGCAATATTCCTAAAATTTCTGCAATTACAGTATATTTGATAAATGCAAATTAAGTACTCATGAAACAAGTCTATTTGTCAATGCAACTATGTGGTGCTAGTGCCTTTTGTCTTTGTGGTTGGGCACAGTTTGGCACAATCTGGTCATCTGACCAAAACAAAAGATGGGCAGATGTCTTGAGATGCTGTAGTGTATTCTAAATACTCAGAGTAATTCAGTTTGTTGTTCGGTTTACACTGGCATATGCGCCTTGTTCGAAGACAAGATTTGCAAATTCGGTGAACATTCAAAGTCAAGACTAAACATTCAGTGTTAAGTGTTAACACAACACTGGCATATGCACCTTGTTCGAAGACATGATCAGTTTTTAGGGAAGACAAGATTTACTAATTCAGTTTTTAGGGAAGACAAGACTGAACATTTAAGCTCTGGAGGCTAGCATTTAGCAAAGACTGAATATACAAATTCAGTTTTTAGGGAAGACAAGATTTACTAATTTGGTGAACATTCAGTCTGAACATTTCTGAATCTACACACACCTTGTTCGAAATCGATTTGCAGGGCATCCTGTTGGCTTTCTCCCTTCATCAACTTTGGGCTGGCCTTCTTCCTGGTGCACACAGTTCGAGCTGTACCTACTGAATACAACAATGCAAAGAGCATCAAGCAGTAATAGGGAGCAGAGAATGGAAACCTATGACATGGTAAATAATTCGATGAGTAAAATGAACTTCAGTCCATGGAAGTGCAGTGTTTAAGCTCTATTCAACAAATGAAAGCGGCAGTAGGAGGCTCTAAGCTAGCTTAAGTAAACATTCGACCTCTCTTGACGAACTCAGGGGCGGGCTCAACGGTCTCGACGGGGGTGGGCAGGAGCGCGAGCCTCCGGCACGTTGTGGCCACCTCCTCGAGCACCGTGACCAGCCGGCCCACGGCGGAGGCGAGCGCGGCGCTGCCCAAGATGACGGCGTTGGCGTCGACGACGGCCACGGCCAGGCTGCTCGAGTTGGCGCAGCTGGCATTTCACGGATACTACAATATGCAGCTTCAGATAATGTCTAAAGCTATTGTACCTTCTCATGCAGGACTGTTCCGTGAGATTCAGTTAGAGGAACAAAAAAATTCTTATAATTGGAGTATCTATCAAATGATTCCCTAGAGCCATATAGATGAACTATGCCATAAAAATTCCACACGGAGCAAGAGTTGGTGTGCTCTTACTTGACCTGATGTCACTTCTTAATGCCAATTGCCAAGCGATGAAGCAGGGGAAAAGCAGAGGTGCAGCTGGGAGCGGAGGGCACGTATGGCTGTGGAAAGAGAAAGGAAAGAAGTTGATTTGATCACATCACCAACTAAAAGGGCCAAGCGTGAGGTAATTCTGCACCCTTCAAAAGTCAGAATACAAGTGCGCGAAAAGAGTTTGTTAATTTGTTTAGAAGACGAACCTTCTCCCTTTCCTCAGGCGATAGAGTGACATTACGAGAGCTCATGGCAATGATATTAATGAAGAGCACATTCACCTACCAAAAGGTATATATTCACTTATATCAAATACCTGCATATCAACAGAATGAAAATACCAGCCTACTACCGTCTACCTCTCGACAACGAAACAAAACGTAATACATTGTATAACCGAAAAATCATTCTTGTCAAAGGTCCAGCTGAAGAGTTAAAGAGGCAATGCAAGGGAAAACAATAAAGGATCAGATGATTACTGGGTTGATACAGTGTCCAAGTGTTAACATATATGGTGGAAGTTCAAGCATGAGCTCACTCTTCTTTTACCAAATAGAAAAGGTGTGACTTGTACAATGAAGAATCGATGAAAGAAAGTAAACGGTTGTGCAGAGTACCATTATTCCGATTTCCATCACGAATTTCCATACAAAAGAAATCTGCAGCTTGATTGTATCTTTAGGACAAAACAGCTTAGCCAAATAGTATGCAATCCATCAGCCGAGCTCGCATTTTCTGAACATAGAAATAACAAAACAGTGTCAATCAGGTTACCTTCTACAAAAATGATCGTGTATTAAAATCCACACATAATCAAGAGAAAACAGGTCACATATCCATCAAATTAAATTTCTTGCACAAAGTAGAAAAATACCCTAAATCATGATCATGCTTTCTAGTACTCGCTGCCTGGAACTGACATGATCTAAACCAGAATTGTCGACAATTAATATATAAATTATAAGGTATAGTAGATGAAGCTAGGATTGGGCAATAATCAGACTATTTGTTTGTAGGAAATCTGAACCGAACATTTGAATCATAATCTCTGAACATAAAATTGGGACAAACCAATGATATTAAAGTGAAGACATTAGAATCAAATATGAACCAAGCAGTGAACATCTATTCAAGCTCAAGGTTACTGTCTACCTTTTCACGCACTGTGATTAACATTCTTCTTATTAATCCTTCATAGACCCAGTGACGCGCTCCTAATCTCCTGGTCTAACTGCCGCATCAAGCACCATTGTACACCAAGTGCCGTGCTCCTCATCTCCTGCTCCTCTGTAGTTTCAACATTAGTAATAATTGAGAAGCACCTACAAAGGTGGAATTGACATCAGCCACAATTCCCAAGTTCTAGGCAAAGAAACATAATTCCTATAAAGCAAGTATCAAAATACTAAATTCAATCCAGCAAAAAAGTATGGTTCTATCCATCATGTTTGGGCACATAATATTTAATGGATAAGGAGTAATGTTAAAAAGAAATGCCCCATTTTCCTAGATAAAATTTTGGTGCACAGCTTATATTTTCAATTTCAATTCATTTGGCCTATAGATTAAGTTATGCTAAATGTACGGAACTGAATTGTATATACAATGCTTATTTGAATTTTTACAAAATTATATCTTATACTGACATCAGTGCTACTACTCAAGGCTTTTGTTGTAAATGAGTCACACAGAACTACATATTGAAATGGTTGGAGAGCATCTTTTGCACCATGCACCTATTGCCTCATAAGTATCTCTATGTATCCTTCCAGAAGGCCACAACCAGAAATGACTGGTCCAGTCTTGTGTCATTCTGTGTGATGGCAAAATGAAATTCCTAAATGCGATCTCTCTACTTGCAAACCCCACCAACTGAATCCGAGAGCAATGTGTACTTGCATGTCTGGTGCAATGGCGGCTTGACCCAACAAGGCAACAACAACTAGTGCTCGCATTTGTAACCTCAAAGGAAAAATGAGAGGGGGGACTCACCTCCTGCGCACTTGGGATGGGCTATCCAGACTCACCTGATTTGCTACCAACTTCCATCAGTACGCCCCCTCCATTGCAGCAGCCATTAGTCATCACTCATCTATCAGAACCTGGAAACAAAAAAGATTAAAAGATTACGGCCCATCCGGTAGCAAAACAACAACCACCGTATCTAGCTCCATCATGCAGCAGGACAAACTATGATATGAATTTGAACCATAGTTGAACAAGGTGCATACTGAAAGACCCCATGGATCTTGTAGGCTAGATGAACCCCGGTATCCTACCTTCTTGGTGACCGGATGAACTTGATCCAGCTCCGGCCATGGCGTTGTAGGGGCCGGAGATGCGGTCGAGATGGCGGCGGTGGTGGTGCTTCCCGTGAGCACCGCGCTAACCCTAGATCGGTAGGGTTTGTAGGTGGGGTTTGTGGCGACGTTCAACCTCGTGATACGAGCTCCGACCCCCCACCTCTCTTTATATAGCGCGGGTCACAGGGGCCCAACAACCATAATGGGTTGTGCGCCCCCGATCAGGGCGCGGATCTAAGGGTCTATGGGCCGTTGGGCCCAAAGCAGAGGAGATCAATACCTAACATTCTCCCCCTTGATCTCATCTTTACTTTTAACCTTATACTTTCTAGTTTATTTGTTTCATCACATATTGGTACATAGAGCATGTTTCATCGTCACGGCTTAATTGCCGATAGAATCATACAGCTACAACATACGTTCTGTTCAGAAGCAAATTCCGTTTCTTTTGGGCCTATCCAGGAATCATAGGCTTTCCCTTAAACCCATGCCGGCTAAGTGTTCCTTGAACACATTGGGTGGTAAGCCTTTCGTTAGCGGATCCGCAAGCATATCTTTTGTCCTTATATGCTCGAGACTTATAGTGTGATCCTGGATTTTATCCTTCACAACATAATACTTTATCTCTATAGTTTTTGCAGCATTACTCGACTTGTTGTTGTGAGCGTAAAATATTGCGGGCTCGTTGTCACAGTACATCTTTAGTGGTTTGTCAATACAATCTACTACTTTCAAGTCGGGTATAAATTTCTTTAGCCATATCGCCTGCCCTGTTGCTTCGAAGCATGCTATGAATTCTGCATACATCATGGATGATGCAACTATTGACTGTTTGGAGCTTTTCCACGAAATAGCTCCCCCAGCGAGAGTGAATACGTATCCGGACGTGGATTTTCTATCATCCCTGTCCCCCGCAAAATCTGCGTCTGAATACCCCTTTATCTCTAGGGATTCACATCTCCTGAATGTTAGCATGCATTCCTTTGTGCCTTGCGCATAACGCAATGCTTTCTTTACCATCTTCCAGTGCTCTATGCTTGGATTGGATTGATATCTACCGAGTACACCGGTGATAAAAGCTAAGTCCGGGCGAGTGCACACTTGTGCATACTGTAAGCTTCCAACGGCCGAAGCATATGGTACTCCTTTCATTTGATCGATCTCATACTGATTCTTGGGACATTGGTATTTCCCAAAACTATCGCCCTTGACTATAGGAGCAGGTGTGGCTTTACTCGCATGCATATTATACTTTTTAAGAACCTTTTCTAAATATGCTTTCTGCGATAGTCCTAAGACTCCATTTTTCCTATCTCGGTGAATTTCTATGCCCAAAACATATGATGCTTCACCAAGATCTGTTATGTCAAAATTTGAGGATAAAAACTTCTTTGTTTCTTATAGTAGACTAACATCACTGCTAGCGAGCAGAATATCATCCACATACAAGATTAGGAAAATATATTTCCCATTTTTAAACCTTGCATAAATGCAATTATCCTCAACATTTTCTTTAAATCCAAAACTTTTAATTGTCTCATTAAACTTTAGATACCACTGTCTAGAGGCTTGCTTTAATCCATAAATGGATTTCTTCAGGCGGCATCCCATATCTTCCTTGCCTTCCATGATAAAACCCTTGGGTTGTTTCATGTAGACATTTTCTTTTAAATCTCCGTTGAGAAATGCCGTCTTTACATCCATTTGATGTAACTCTAAATCAAAATGAGCAACTAATGCCATTATGATTCTGAAGGAATCCTTACATGAGACCGGAGAAAAAGTCTCATTGTAATCTATCTCTTCTCTTTGTGTAAATCCTTTTGCCACGAGACGAGCTTTATACTTTTCTATATTCCCTTTAGAGTCATACTTAATTTTGTAGACCCATTTACAGCCTACTGTTTTGGCTCCTTTAGGAATTTCCTCTAAGTCCCAAACATCTTTGGAACTCATCGATTTCATTTCATCTTCCATTGCCTTCATCCATTCCGATGAATGAGAGCTTCTCATGGCTTCTTCATATGAGGTGGGATCTTTTTCCATTTGAACCATTTCTGTGTTATAAACTTTAAAGTCAGTAGAAATAGCTGACTTTCTTGGTCTTGTAGACCTTCTAAGGGCCTCAGTTTCTGGCACATTCTGTGCCTCAACGTCTGGCACTTCTTCTAAAATTTGCTGCTGCACCTCCCTTTCATGCTCAACAACGGGTTCAGTCGGCTCCTGATGGACACGTTCCGGGTCTTCTCCCAAAGTTGTCATGGGTGGAGTTGCAACTGGTAGTGAGAAAAATGGCTCCTGAATGATCGGATTAGGTGCATGCACCCTCTTCTCCTCAAGATCAATTTTCCGAGCTACCAAGCTCCCCCTCATCATGTCGTCCTCTAAGAAGACTGCATGTCTTGTTTCTACAAACTTTGTATATCTGTCTGGACAGTAGAAACGAAAACCTTTTGATCTATCTGGGTAGCCAATGAAGTGGCAACTTACTGTTTTTGGATCTAACTTTGCAATGTTTGGATTAAACATTTTGGCCTCTGCGGGGCACCCCCACACCCTGAAGTGTTGAAGGGAGGGAACTTTTCCTGTCCACAGCTCGTACGGTGTTTTGGGTACCGACTTGCTTGGTACTCTATTGAGAATGTGAATGGCGGTTTTAAGTGCCTCCATCCATAATCCCAATGGCAAGGTGGAGTAACTCATCATGCTGCACACCATATCCATAAGGGTACGGTTACGCCTTTCAGCTACTCCATTTTGCTGAGGCTCGCCCGGCATTGAATACTGGGCGACTATGCCAGTCTCCTGCAAGAACTTTGCAAAAGGTCCAGGGACTTGGCCATATGGAGTGTGCCGACCGTAGTACTCTCCCCCCGGTCGGACCTTACTATCTTTATTCTTTTGTCATGCTGATTTTCAACTTCAGCTTTGAATATTTTAAATTTATCCAACGCTTCTGATCTTTCTTTGATTGGATAAATATAACCATAGCGAGAGTAATCATCTGTGAATGTTATGAACGAGTCATAGCCATCCACACTTTGCACCGGAAAAGGTCCACAAATGTCAGTGTGGATGATTTCTAGTGTTGCTGTGCTACGGTTTGCACCCTTTTTGATTTGTTTTACATACTTTCCTTTAATGCAATCTATGCATTGTTCTAAGTCAGAGAACTCTAATGGAGGAAGAATCTCACTTTTAACGAGTATCTCTATTCTCCCCTTGGAAATATGGCCCAAACGACAGTGCCATAATTTCGATGAGTCGTGAGTTCTCTTTCTTTTCTTTTGTTCTTTATTCGACGCGGAAATACGCTCATTCACATTGCATACAGAATAATCTTTTTCACGAAGTGATAATAGATAAAGCTCATCATGGAGGAAAGCATCACCCACATAAGCATTATTAAACCATATGGCACATTTGCCATGTCCAAAATAACATTCATAATGATCTTTGTCCAAGCATGAAACACTAATCAAATTCCTATTACATGAAGGAACAAATAAAACATCTCTAAGTAGAAGCTTGAATCCACCAGCTAACTCCAAGGAGATGTCGCCGATAGCTTCAACTTCCGCTTTTATTCCATTTGCTACTTCAATTCCTCTTTCTCTTCTTTGCGTAATCCGGGTCGAATGGAATCCCTGTAAAGAATTAGCAACGTGAACAGTTGCTCCTGAATCAATCCACCAAGTGGATTTAGAAAACTGTGTATAAAGGGATTCATTAACCAAGGAAACAACATCGTTACCTTGCTTTGCCATAATATGCTTCAGCCATTCAGGACAGTCCTTCTTGTAGTGACCAGTCTGGTGACAGTGGAGACATGTGTCTTTGTCCACTGGAAAGTGCTTTGGCTGATTCTGACGCTGATAGGGAGCTTTCCCATGAGGCTTTGAGGGAGAACCCTTACTGTTGTCATTGAAGTTCTTTTTCTTATCCTTCACATAGTTGATAGAACCACCATGTGAAGTTTTAAGCCGTTCTTCCTCTTGGACACACATGGCAATGGTCTTTTCAAGATCCCATGTTCCAAGTGACATGTTGTAGTTCACCACAAATGTCTCAAATTCCTTTGGCAAAGAAGCCATGACCAGGTGGACCAGGAGAGTTGGTTTTATCTCCAGATCCTCATCCATGGGCTTGAGCTTCGCTGCCATATTGCTCATCCTTAGGATGTGCTCCCTTATGCCATGGCCACCCCCAGTGTAGTGCTGTGAAACCAGTTGCTTCAACAGCTGGGAGGCATATGTCTTTGAAGAGCCAGTAAACTGGCTCTTTATCTTTGTCAGCAGCTCTCCAACAGCTGTGCACTCTGCAATTGAGCCCACGATTGCGTTCTCAATTGTGTTCTTTACAAAGGCCATGCACTTTTTATTCGCATTAACCCACTTTTGATTGTCTATTGAATATGACAATTCCAGAGGGGCATAATCCCTCTTCTTTCTTGCCCATGCAGCGTCATCATCAGTAGTTTCTCTTACTGGTTCTGTAGGTCTGACTGGTTGTGCTTGTTCCACAACCCAGTCAACATCGGCACAGATAAATGCCATGTCCACTTTCTTCCTCCACTCAGTGTAGTTGTCACCCCTGAGTGTCGGAACATCTTTTAAGCAACTCATGAGGAGGTACCCTCTTGAAATCACAATGAAGTGATGTCAATATATATCAATTACATGTATGAATCTAACGTTGGTTAAATTAAACACATAATTGTCTAAGCATTTAAAAAACTATATTACCGTTGGGCAAATATAAGAATTAAATGCTTCTTTAATTTTTCAATACTGAAATGTGGTCATGCTATTTATAACGTTGGTTATATATAATAACATAATCATATTCTCAAAACATGCTCTTAAAGAAAATATACTACTTTTATTTTCTGTGTTAAAAAAGAGCACTTTTACTTTTACGCAGCGAAAAACACGAATAAAAAATCGTGAACTTTTTATAAAAATACTTTGCCTTTTCTTTCTTTTTCTGTCTTTGAATAAAACTGTATAATAAGATACAACAGAAAAAGAAAAAAGAAAAAGAAAACGGCAGCTCGCGCCGGCCCAGCGCCCGCGGCGGCTGGAGCCCAGCACGCGCGCCCGCGGCTGCAGGCTCGGCCCAGCTCGCTCGCGGCGGCTGGCGCCCAGCGCGCCCGCAGCGGCTGGCCCGCGGCCCAGCGCGCGCCCGCGGCGGCAGGCTCGGCCCAGCTCGCCTACAGCGGCTGGCGCCTAGCTCGCGCGCCCGCGGCGGCGGCTCTGCCCAGCTGGCCTCGCAGCCTGGCTACTTTCGGCCCATATGGCCCGGGGCGGATTAGGGTTTCTTTCGTGGCCGTCCGATCTGATCTGACGGTCCACCACATAGATCGGGCAACACAAAACCATCGCCCAGCGCCGTTCGGGGAAAACCCTCGCGCACTCTTTCCCTCCCCGCGCCGCTCGCTCTCGCCTCTCGCTCTCTGTCGCCCGTACGGCGACGGCAGCAGGGAAGCGCCCCGGCCTGCTGGCCCGGCGGCCGGCGACGGCGGCGAAGGCCACCGCGCCTAGCGCATCCTCCCCTTCCAGTCCTCTTTTTTTTCCTTCCTCTCCTCCCTCTTCTTCTTGATGAACACACAGAGAGAGAGAGAGAGGATGGAGCTCATCCCAGATGCACATGGCAGCTGCAGCTCGGCTTTTGGACGGCGGCACCGTTGCTACCCCCCTCGCCGGTGGTGCGTTCTCCTTGGGGTGAGCGCGCCGCCGTCGAGTGGTTGGGCCGCGGTGCCCTCCCCCTCTGTTTTTTTTTGTCTGTTTTCTTTTCTTTTCCGAAAGCTTTGGGGCTTCCGGTGGTTCTTCGTCCCGAATCCTCGGCTTGCCGATGCGATTCGGGATCGAGAGGAACGGCGCGGCCGTGCGGCGGCGCGACTTTTTCCGTGTATAGGATTTGTTCTTTGCCCTTCTAGGGTTCTTGGGGAGGGGATCCTTTTCTTTTCTGTATAGCCTTTGTACCGAATTCATCTAGACCTAGATGGCCTGATACCAATGAAAGACCCCATGGATCTTGTAGGCTAGATGAACCCCGGTATCCTACCTTCTTGGTGACCGGATGAACTCGATCCAGCTCCGGCCATGGCGTTGTAGGGGCCGGAGATGCGGTCGAGATGGCGGCGGTGGTGGTGCTTCCCGTGAGCACCGCGCTAACCCTAGATCGGTAGGGTTTGTAGGTGGGGTTTGTGGCGACGTTCAACCTCGTGATACGAGCTCCGACCCCCCACCTCTCTTTATATAGCGCGGGTCACAGGGGCCCAACAACCATAATGGGTTGTGCGCCCCCGATCAGGGCGCGGATCTAAGGGTCTATGGGCCGTTGGGCCCAAAGCAGAGGAGATCAATACCTAACACATACAAGACCTCAAAGCGAACCTGAGATGTCACCCAAATAGTCATTGCAAACAACAAAATTTAGTCATTCTCCTACACATGAAAGAATCTGGGAGTCCAGTGGCATCTATCTAGAGTTGGATGGCTCCACGAAATCACACGCACATGAGGTTCCGCCTAGACACAAACGCACTGCTGCTATTATAGGAATCAATCAAGCTGCCTGTGTGGTTGAGCTAGCTTAGTGTGTACAAATAGATGGATTCCATCGACAATGAGGGCCACTGTAGGGGAGGGGGACGCGGAAACGGGAGGGAAGGCACCAGATGGATCTCACCGGCGCTGTCGGGGAGAGTAAGAAGGAGGGCGCGGGAGGGAGCTCACCTGCGCTGCCGTCGACCGCCTTTGGTGGCCGCCTCGGCATGCGGATGGAGTTGTGGGGGGCTCTCCCGTGGGTGGAGTGGAGAGGTGGAGCTGCTCCTGCCACCGTGCATGAAGAAGAGGTCGGAGCCCACCGCGGCCGACGAGGAGAGGAGAGGAGCCGACCGCCACGGCCTCCTCCTCCTCACGCATATGTCCCCTTCCTCTCTCGCTCTCCTCACGCCCATGACCGGCGAGGGGCTAGCGTGGGCGGAGCAGCTCTGAGGTTCGACGGCGGTAAGTAGAGAGGATGAGGAGGAGGAGGCGGCGGCGGCGGCTGGGAGGGAAAGCAGGGGTGGGAAGAGGGGATCGGAGCCGACGGCGCGACGGGAGGGAAGGAGGGGATTTGGGGAGCGGAGACTGAAGAGAAGATATTTTCCCTCGCACTGCTCGCTGCTTTGTTTTTCTTTTTCCCTCGCGCGGTGCGTTCGCTATGCACTGTGCGCTCCTGCACTATTCATAGCGACGTGGATAGCGCGAGTCTGCCTAGCACCTCTTCAGCATTTATATGTTCAATTGCACGCACGGACATTGTTCTAGTCTAAAAAAAGCCAACATACGAGCTCAGAAAAAGAAAAAGAGGAGAAATCCGCAGCGGTCTGCGACTGCGAGCACGAGGCCTCCCTCCCCTCGCCTGCTCCCCGCATCATCCGCACTTCCGCAGCCTCCCTGAGCAAATGTCTGTTGTGACCCTTGGTCTGTCTTATTAACTAACTTGATTCTTCTATGTTATAGGTATGAGAAGTATTCCCAGAATAATGGGTGGAAGTTTGATACTATTGACATAATGGAGTCTGCTGTAAAAGGATACAAGGTACAACTTTGTTGGCAGTTCCCTGTTGTGAATGTGCACATGCTTTATCACTACAGCTTCTATGTCTCTATGATCTTGTACATAGAGAATCTCTCTGAAGTTCTTACTTGCATTTTTCTTCGATACATAGGAAGCTAGTGGGACCATTTCAGGTCCTGGGGTATACGGGAAACTTAAATTTGAGAGTGGTATTCATAGAGTTCAGGTATGACAAATTGATAACAAGTCATTTTTCTGTTATCCATCACATTGGTCTTCTCATCCTCTCAGTTATTTGACTAAACCCAATTCATGGCAGCGAGTTCCAGTAACTGAGAAATCTGGACGTGTGCACACCAGTGTTGTATCAGTCGCTGTTCTTCCTCAAGCGGATGAGGTTAGTATTTCGATAACCCCTTTTTCTTCTGAAGTCCTTTCTTTTCGTCTCTGCAATTTGTGGCATGACTTAGTAGTTCTAAAAAACACTTCAGCAAGTGCAGGTTGATGTCCAACTGCGCAATGAGGACTTAAGAATTGATACCTATAGATCAGGTGGCTCTGGAGGCCAGTCTGTCAATACGACTGATAGTGCTGTCAGGATAACTCATCTTCCAACTGGAACCGTGGTTGCAATACAAGATGAGAGATCACAGCATCAGGTTGGAAAACACACACACTAATCCGCTGCTTTTGCCATAGATTTCCTGCTGAATATGAGATGGGTTTTGGGCCCATTTAGCAATTACAGAAAAAATCCCTAAGGGCCCATGCTGCGGGTTGCGGGAATCTCGCCGAGCCGATGTGTTCTTTTTGTCACGCATGATTGGAATTTGAACAGTCAACTGAAAACGATTAATGGAAAATGAATACGAGCTGAAACGTTTCGTCTTAAGTACGGCCGTTACCAGAATTCATTGTGATTCATTATGTGCGGTCTTAAGTACGGCCGTTACCAGAATTCATTGTGATTCATTATGTGCGGTCTTAAGTACGGCCGTTACCAGAATTCATTGTGATTCATTATGTGCGTTTATGCTGGACCGTTTGTCTCCTCCTCTGCGCTTATATAAGAGAGGTCGCTCCTCTCCAGAGAACAAGACAGATCACATTTTGCTCTGCCACCACCACCTCTGTCGTTCCTCTCGCTGCTGCTGTCGCCGGTGACTCCATCCCGTCTTCCGCGTACACGGCCGACGGGAGAGTAGGCCTCCGAAACCCCGCCTCTCCAGATCCTGTACGGGAGAGGGGCGATTAGGTTTTTGGGGAGCGTCTTCTACGCGACTGCTCGCCTCGGTTCGACTGCTTCCTCTACGTCGACTACATCTTCGTCCGCATCGCCTTCGCCTTCACCATGAGCACCAGCACCGACGCTGACAAGGCCGCCTCCGACAAGCGCATCGCCGACGAGGCCGCCGCCTCTGCTGCTGATCCGGCCAACTGGCCTACTGGAGGGTACAACATGCTTACCCTTATCCTGGTTATTTCCATGTGTGCAGTACTAGTGGTTTGCGTAGATATTTCTACTATATGTCTAGTATGTGCGTACATCATGAATTTTCAGTATGTCATTAGCACTGTCTATATCATGTTCATGATTTATTCTTGGATTAAATTAATCGAACAATTGCTTAATTTCTCAACAATCCAAAAACCTAATCTGTGTAGGCAATTTTCGATCCATGGTTTTGCTGCTGCACTGAAACCTGCCCCGTTTACGGGGACGTACTTTAAGCGTTGGCAGACCAAAACCGTCTTATGGCTCACGGCGATGAATGTGTTCTGGGTCGCCGGTGTGACTCCCACGGGAACGATTGCTCCTGAACAGGAGAAGGCGTTCAGGGAGGCCACCGTCGTCTTTGTTGGATGCGTTCTGAGCGTGATCGGAGATAAGTTGGTTGATGCATATTTACATATGCGGGTTGCCAAGGACTTGTGGGAGGCGCTCGAATCTAAATTCGGCGCAACCGATGCTGGAAGCGAGATGTATATTATGAAGCAGTTCCACGATTACAAGATGGTTGAAAACCGTTCTGTATTGGAACAGGCTCATGAGATACAGTGCATCGCTAAGGAACTTGAGGTTCTGAAGTGTGTGCTGCCGGGCAAATTTGTCGCGGGATGCATCATCACTAAGCTACCCAATTCCTGGAGGAATTTTGCTACCACTCTGAAACATCAGAGGCGTGAATTCTCAGTTGAGGATGTCATTGGCCATCTGAGTGTTGAGCAGAACTCGAGAGCAAAGGACTCGAATGGAAAAGGGAACGAAGGGACCTCTGTCGCCAACATGGTGCAGAAGAACTTCAACCCCCACAAGCCCAAGGGAAAGACTGGTGTCCAACAGAATACCGAGTTTAAGAAGAAGGGCAAGAAGCCTTTCAAGAAGGATAAGAAGAAGGGTGGCTGTTTCACTTGTGGTTCTGATGAACATTGGGCTGTCAAGTGCCCACACAAGTTCAAGAAGCCAGGACAGGACTCCAAGACTGTCAACATGATTGTGAGCAACAATGAGAGTGGGCCATCTGGGTACGGTAATTTGTTTACTGTATTTTCAGTTTGCCAGTCTACCGATTGGTGGATTGACACAGGTGCAAATATTCATGTGTGTGCTGACATTTCATTGTTTTCTTCTTATCAGGCCACAGGAAACGGGTCCGTACTGATGGGGAATGGCGCGAGTGCTTCTGTTCATGGTGTTGGCACGGTCGATCTGAAGTTTACTTCGGGAAGGATCGTGCAACTGAAGAACGTGCAGCATGTCCCCGCCATCAAGAAGAATCTCGTTAGTGGTTCCCTTCTATGTAGAGAAGGGTTTAAGCTGGTATTCGAGTCTAATAAAGTAGTTGTTACGAAATGTGGACTGTTTGTTGGAAAAGGTTATGAATGTGGAGGTCTATTCCGCTTTTCCCTCGCTGATTTTTGTAATAAAGTCGTGAACAATATTCATTCAAATGTTAATGAAACAGAAGTTTGGCATTCACGTCTTTGTCACATTGGTTTTGGTTGTATGACGTGGTTAGCAAAGTTAAATTTAATCCCAAGTTTCACTTTAGCCAAAGGTTCTAAGTGCCATTCGTGTGTGCAAGCAAAGCAACCTCGCAAGCCCCATAAGGCTGCGGAGGAGAGACACTTGGCGCCATTAGAACTCATACATTCTGATCTTTGTGAGATGAATGGTGTGTTGACTAAAGGTGGAAAGAGATACTTCATGACACTGATAAATGATTCTACTAGATACTGCTATGTATATCTTTTAAACACTAAAGATGAGGCTCTACACTACTTTAAAATCTATAAGGCAGAAGTTGAGAATCAACTTGAAAAGAAAATAAAACGAGTCCGGTCAGATCGTGGTGGAGAGTATTTCTCTAATGAGTTTGATTCCTTTTGTGCGGAACATGGTATTATTCATGAGAGGACGCCTCCCTGCTCACCTCAGTCAAATGGGGTTGCCGAACGGAAAAACCGTACTCTAACTGATTTGGTTAACGCCATGTTAGATACATCGGGTTTATCCAAGGCATGGTGGGGGGAGGCTATATTGACATCATGTCATGTCCTGAATAAAGTTCCGACAAAAGACAATGAGATCACTCCCTATGAACAATGGGAAAAGAGAAGAACAACACTCTCATACTTACGTACTTGGGGCTGTTTGGCGAAAGTCAATGTGCCGATCCCCAAAAAGCGTAAGCTTGGACCAAAGACTGTGGATTGCGTTAATTTGGGCTACGCTAAGAATAGCGTCGGCTATAGATTTCTGGTAGTGAAATCTGAGGTACCTGACATGAAAGTCGGTACGATTATGGAGTCTAAAGATGCTACATTCTTTGAGGATATTTTTCCTATGAGAGATATGCAAAGCACTTCTAGACTGGAATCTGATGAGACTCCTGAACCTGCCATTCCGATGGAATATTATGAACAAACACATGATGAAAATCCTGAGGAGGAGGACAAGGAAACCCTTGGTAGGGGCAAGAGACAGAGGACTGCAAAGTCCTTTGGTGATGATTTCCTTGTGTACCTTGTGGATGATACTCCCACTTCTATTTCAGAAGCTTATGCGTCTCCAGATGCTGACTACTGGAAAGAAGCGGTCCGTAGCGAGATGGACTCCATCTTGGCTAATGGGACATGGGAAATCACAGAACTTCCCTATGGCTGTAAACCATTGGGATGTAAGTGGGTGTTCAAAAAGAAGCTTAGGCCTGATGGTACGATTGAAAAATACAAGGCTAGGCTTGTGGCCAAGGGTTATTCCCAGAAAGAGGATGAGGATTTCTTCGATACTTATTCACCTGTGGCCAGACTGACCACCATTCGAGTATTACTCTCGTTGGCGGCCTCGCATGGTCTTCTCGTCCACCAGATGGATGTTAAGACAGCTTTCCTGAATGGAGAGCTAAACGAGGAAATCTACATGCAACAGCCAGATGGCTTTGTGATAGATGGTCAGGAAGGAAAAGTGTGTAGGTTGATAAAATCTTTATATGGCCTGAAACAAGCACCTAAGCAATGGCATGATAAGTTTAATACAACACTGACATCTGTTGGCTTCGTTGTTAATGAAGCTGACAAATGTGTATACTATCGCCATGGTGGGGGCGAAGGAGTTATACTGTGCTTGTATGTTGATGACATACTGATGTTCGGAACCAACCTCAAAGTAATTGAGGAGGTCAAGTCATTTCTATCTCAGAACTTTGAGATGAAAGACCTTGGTGTGGCTGATGTTATCTTGAACATCAAGCTACTGAGAGACAATGAGGGTGGGATTACACTTTTGCAATCCCATTATGTTGAGAAGGTGTTGAGTCGTTTTGGATACTCGGACTGCACACCATCTCAAACACCATATGATCCTAGCGTGTTGATTCGAAAATCCAAAGGCACGGCTATAGATCAATTGAGATACTCTCAAATCATTGGTTCACTGATGTACCTAGCTAGCGCTACGAGGCCTGACATCGCTTTTGCTGTGAGCAAACTGAGTCGGTTTGTATCAAAACCGGGTGATGTACATTGGCATGCTGTTGAAAGAGTTATGCGTTATCTAAAGGGTACTATGAACTATGGACTTCACTATACCGGATACCCGTCGGTACTTGAAGGGTATAGTGATGCAAATTGGATCTCTGATGCTGATGAGATGAAGGCCACAACTGGGTATATGTTTACTCTTGGAGGTGGCGCTGTTTCCTGGAAGTCTTGCAAGCAAACGATCTTAACGAGATTGACAATGGAAGCAGAATTAACAGCATTATACACATCTGGTGTCGAAGCGGGATGGCTTCGAGATCTCTTGATGGACTTGCCATTGCTTGATAAACCGGTTCCGGCTATCCTTATGAACTGTGACAATCAGACCGTCATCACCAAGGTGAAGAGTTCAAAGGACAACATGAAGTCCAACAAACACATAAGAATGAGATTAAAAGCTGTCAGAAAATTGAGAAACTCCGGGGTGATAGCGTTGGAATATGTCCATACGGCTAAGAATCTGGCAGATCCCTTCACAAAAGGGCTATCACGTGTTGTGATAGATAATGCATCGAGGGAGATGGGCATGAGACCCACATGAGTTGCCATGATGGTAACCCAACCTATGTGATCGGAGATCCCGTGAAGTAGGACCTGGGAAAACAAGCCAGTGGTGAACTGAGGAGAGTAACTATACTAACCCACTCCGCTGGAGATGCAATACTCTCAATACTGTATGGGAGGATGACTACTGTCTTAATGTGTTCCAAGGCTTATATGTATAAGCAAGATGCTATCCTACAGAGCGATCTTTGGAGGAACACACCTATATGAGCCCGACTGCTGGTCACAGTCTATGAGATTGGGGTGATCTCTAGTAAGCTCATGAACAGGCCAGGAGTGTGACTTATATGCTCCACCCGAGGGGTCAGCCTTCGGTAGCCTAGTATCAGTAAGACATGTGGTGAAACCTCTTTACGCCAAACTGACAATTCAAGGCTTAGTCCATTGTTCAGTTGTGGAGGGGTGTAGCTATTTGCTCTAGGTGGATGTTCAATCTTAACAGGTCTCCACTGAAATACTGGTATATCAAAACAGAGTTTGGAACAGAGGACAACACCATGGGCCTTTGGGATCTGGTGGGGGATTGCTGAATATGAGATGGGCTTTGGGGCCATTTAGCAATTACAGAAAAAATCCCTAAGGGCCCATGCTGCGGGTTGCGGGAATCTCGCCGAGCCGATGTGTTCTTTTTGTCACGCATGATTGGAATTTGAACAGTCAACTGAAAACGATTAATGGAAAATGAATACGAGCTGAAACGTTTCGTCTTAAGTACGGCCGTTACCAGAATTCATTGTGATTCATTATGTGCGGTCTTAAGTACGGCCGTTACCAGAATTCATTGTGATTCATTATGTGCGTTTATGCTGGACCGTTTGTCTCCTCCTCTGCGCTTATATAAGAGAGGTCGCTCCTCTCCAGAGAACAAGACAGATCACATTTTGCTCTGCCACCATCACCTCTGTCGTTCCTCTCGCTGCTGCTGTCGCCGGTGACTCCATCCCGTCTTCCGCGTACACGGCCGACAGGAGAGCAGGCCTCCGAAACCCTGCCTCTCCAGATCCTGTACGGGAGAGGGGCGATTAGGTTTTTGGGGAGCGTCTTCTACGCGACTGCTCGCCTCGGTTCGACTGATTCCTCTACGTCGACTACATCTTCGTCCGCATCGCCTTCGCCTTCACCATGAGCACCAGCACCGACGCTGACAAGGCCGCCTCCGACAAGCGCATCGCCGACGAGGCCGCCGCCTCTGCTGCTGATCCGGCCAACTGGCCTACTGGAGGGTACAACATGCTTACCCTTATCCTGGTTATTTCCATGTGTGCAGTACTAGTGGTTTACGTAGATGTTTCTACTATATGTCTAGTATGTGCGTACATCATGAATTTTCAGTATGTCATTAGCCCTGTCTATATCATGTTCATGATTTATTCTTGGATTAAATTAATCGAACAATTGCTTAATTTCTCAACAGTTCCCTTGTAAGTCAGAAAACGTATGCTTATGTGGCTCCGTTCTACATTTCAACCTTGTGTTGCCATGGCGTTTACGTGTGTCATCTTTTTTGGCTTGTCCATTCATAGCATTGATGTCATTAGCATAAAATTAAAAAGATTGCTTCACACCCAATGAACTGTTTGTGCATCTCATGTCCATGATTATGTGTTGATAAATGAGTCTGCTCCATTAATTTTATATCTCTGTAGAACAAGGCCAAGGCTCTCAAAGTTCTCCGGGCAAGACTATATGAATTGGAAAGGCATAGGCTCCATACAGACCGGTCGAAGCTCCGATCAGAGCAGGTACCTCACTATTACTTAGCTTCCCATATATCAAGGCAATGATGGGATCACTAAGCCTTAACCTTCTTGTAGATTGGAAGTGGTGACAGGTCCGAGCGCATCAGAACATACAACTTCCCCCAAGGACGTGTCACCGACCATCGCGTCGGGGTCACGCACCACTCCATAGTGGATGTTATGGAGGGAGAGAGCCTGGACGTCTTCATCGAGGCGCTGCTGCTGCAAGAAGAGATGGATGCAATTGCTTCATTTGCTTCGTGAGCCCTACTTTTTGTGGATTTCTTCCTGGAGCGACAAACCACATCATAAACACAGAGAACACTGAACCAACAAAGAGAAAAAAAAACTTTAGAATTGACATAGTGTATTGTCCGGCTGTTCTGAGTTATCTTGGATTATGGTCTTATTACGGTCATTTGCTGTCTTGTCAATGTTTTGTGACCAGCTGTTGGTTCTGACATTTTTCCCTGTGTAATTTCTTTTGGGTTAATCCCAGATTTTCTGAGGTTACTTCTTCGGCAAAAAAAAATGCCCAGGATTTTTGGTCACCTTTGAATTAAATTAGTGGCACCTGCGAGAGAGAAGATACTGGGCAATGTGGGATTTGTTTGTTGTGCGTAGGGCAAAGGCGATGACCAGTAGCTGGTTCGAGAGGATGATCAACTACACTGCCACTGAGATTTGTTTTTCCCCTCAAAAAAAAAAGACATGGCCCCGACATGAAGGCAGCAGCGGGGAATTTTCCGCAATGAGCGGAAGCAGCAATGCCTTGTGGAGGTGGAAAACCATCATAAAAGGGGTAGGAGGCCCTCATATCACAGTCATCAAGGAGATAAATAATTGAAAAGCACATTTTGATAGTTACTCCCTCCGTCCCAAAATATAAGAACGTTTTTATACTAGTGTAGTGTCAAAACATTCTTATATTATGAGACGAAGGAAGTATGATTTTATGTTCGAAGCTCATGCTTCGAAACAAGAGGCTCACAATCTTGCCTTAAAAAACAAGCACACGGACACGATTGATTCTCAAAAAGAAGAAAAAACTAACGCCACGATTGATTCTCAAAAAAAAAAAAAAAACTCACGTCACGATTTGCTCAGTAGAAAAAAAAGTCACGCCACGAACCCTAACTAGCGCAGGCGTCCGGCAGTGGGCGAGCGGACTGAGCGGTGGACACTGGTGGACAGAGGACGGACAATGCAGCCGGCGGGCTGGAGGCCAGGCACCGCGAAGGGCAGGGCGCCATTGCGCAGAGAGTGTCGAGCCGCCTGCAACCAAGCGGATGACGCAGCGGTCGCCACTCGCCAGCCTCCAGGTTCCTCCCCAAAACATGTGCTTTTTACCCTCGACATTTTATTTTGCCTTTTCTCACACTTTCAATTTGGACTAGTACTGGATTAGACGTTTGGCAAAGGGCCCACCTCAATCATCATCCCAAAACTCAAAAGAGAGAAAAAAGCGAACCAACGTGTTGTTGGATGGTTATAAGGATGTGTTTGGTTTGAGGGCTATCCTCCCAGAGACAGGGATAGCCCTTTTTTTTCGGTGGCTGCCACCCGTTTGGATCTGAGACAAGAAAGGATGGGGTCAGCCAGATGCTCAGAATATTCCATGAAAACGGGGATGTGGTGAGCCGCGAAAATCGAGCGGGTGGCGGCAACCACGCCGCGCGCGCGTCGTTGTGCTCACGCGCGAAACATTTTTTTCGGCTACATTGGCTCCCGCTTACCCGGTTACCCCACGAAACCCTCACTTTCCCCATTACCCGCCTCTCTCTTCCCTTTGCGCGGCGGCGGCGCATCTAGCAGATAGCAGAGACGCCAGCGGGAGGTAAGTTCCTTCTCTACTCGTTCCCTATCTCCCTCTGCTCCGCCTTGCTTGTGTCGGCCGGCCGTTGCGAAGGGTGTTCCCGGGCGATGCGGGGGCAGCGACGCGACTGGATCTCATGGCCGTCGCCGGCGGCGCGACTGTATCTCAAGGCCCCCGACGGCTGGGGGCTTCCGAAGACGCGCACGCGGCTGAATCTCAAGCCTGACGGCGGCGCTGCTGAAATAAATATAGAAATAACGTAGAACACAGAAAAAAGAGGCCGGCGGCCACACTCCAATTCCATCGAGAGCCAAGCCAACACTCTACTTAAAAAAAACCGCAAGGTTCTCATTTCACCTTTCTTTCGATCACCCATTTGTCCAAACTTCCTTGTATGATAATAAATCAACTTAATTTAGTTACCTTCTGAATTAGTTCCACTTTAATTTACTTAACAAACTTCAGATCAAAATATAAGCTGATTCATGAGTAGAATTTAACGATCATTTATTTACACAATCGCATTCTTAAAGACAGGTAAATTATAAGGAAAATGATTGAAATCAACCGACCGATAAACTCGTTGTGTCCGCCGCGTCCATCACCGTTTGATTTTTTTATAACTGTGGAAACTGGAGCATGCCACATGTCTAACGAATCGTCCACACAAATCTTATCCTCTCGAAAGCCATCGTCTTCCTCCTTCCCCACTACCAACGCTGCAAGCAGGCTGCTCCACATGTACTGCTAGTGCTGCCGCCATGGCCGACGGGAGACGTTGATGCTGCAATCGAAGATGCGTTGGCGGCCTCCTTTTGCGGTGCTCACCTGTGTTGCCAGCCCGGCCAGTGCTCACCTGTGTCGCCGCCGGCTACAAACGACGGGACCGCAACATTACCATTGTTGCAGAAACATCACCGTTGTTGCGGGAATACGATGGTACCGCACTGAAAAAATTCTGCTACAAGACTCTAGTTGCAAAAAAAAACTGCAACAAGACCTATTTTGCAAAAGTGGAGGAAACCGCTCGGTCGCTCGATGCGCCAGATCCGACGGCTCGGTTGCACTGTGACGCGTAGCAGGCTCCAAATTATAAGCCGGCTTAGGGCTTGTTTGGGACTGCTCTGCTTCACCAAAATCAGTTTCGCTCCACTAAATTCACTTTGGAGCAGTTTCAACTAGAAGTTGTAGCACTACCAAAGAGAATGTTTGGCTTCCATCTAGCTCCAGCTTCAAGAATGAGAAATTTGGTGAAAAGAATCTATTTGATTGGTTGAGGGCGGAGAAACGAAGGGTTATCCACTTACTGGTGGCAGTGGTGGGTAATTTCCACCCAACTCCAGCTTCTATAGTTTTTTGGAGCACCCCTTGAAGAGCTTCATAAAAAACTAGAAGTTGTACCCCAGATTCTAGTTTTTTGCGGAGCAGCATATTGTGGAGCTGCCCCTGTTTGGCTTATGTTTTCCGGAGCAGAGCTAAATTTTAAGGAGTAGAGCAGTCCCAAACAGGCCCTTAGTAGAAGATTTATATCCCATTGCACGCACGGACATTGTTTAGTCTAAAAAAAAGCCAACATACGAGCTCAGAAAAATAAAAGAGGAGAAATCCCCAGCGGTCTGCGACTGCGAGCACGAGGCCTCCCTCCCCTCCGCAACATTACCATTGTTGCAGAAACATCACCGTTGTTACGGGAATACGATGGTACGGCGCTGTGATGTTTCCGCAACATAATCTCAGTTGCAAAAAAAAAAAATCTGCAACAAGACCCTAGTTGCCAAAAAAAAACTGCAACAAGACCTATGTTGCAAAAGTGGAGGAAACCGCTCGGTCGCTCGATGCGTCAGATCTGACGGCTTGGCTCCAAATTATAAGCCGGCTTAGTAGAAGATTTATATCCCATTGCATCGCACGGACATTGTTCTAGTCCAAGAAAAAGCCAACATACGAGCTCAGAAATAAAAAAAAGAGGAGAAATCCCCAGCGGTCTGCGACTGCGAGCACGAGGCCTCTCCTCCCCTAGCCTGCTCCCCGCATCATCCGCACTTCCGCAGCCTCCGAGAAACAAACCCAAAACCCCACGCCCCCTTCCAAACCCTAGCCCCTCGGGCGGCCGGACGGCCTCCTCGCCGGTTCCGGCCAACATACCGCGGAGGTGCGGCGGCAGCCCGCCATTCGCCCAGCCCTTCCGTCTTCCGCGCCTCTTCCGCGCCGTTCGCCACTCAGGCAGGGCAAGCTGCAATCCGCGCTCTGCATTCCGGCCCCGCTCCAGGCGCCAAGGTAAATTAGTTTCCAATCCGACGTCTGACGCTGAAAATGTCTCCAGTTGCCATGATTTTAGTTAGGGGCGGCGACATGATTCTCGCAAGGCTTCCATGGAGATTTTGTTTAGTTACTCAAGGCAGAGGTGTTGAGCAGCATCAGTGAGGTGCTGTTATCTGGTTGACTTTAGCTTGCATCTTGACAATCCCGTGTCATCCTGCCTTGCCTCATGAATTTGCCCCTAGGAAGAGACATTTGTTTACTCGAGGACCCGTTTGATTCATGCTATGATCTAGTGTTGTTTAGGTTGTCACGCCCCAGTTCGATTCGGTTTCGATGTAGTCCCAATTCTATGCCAGCTGTGTGATTTGCATCGTACCTCTGTTTGCGAGGATGTCATGTGGAAACAGAGTCGTGTTGAATAACATAACAGTTCCACACATATCTCTGCCTTCCTCAGCTTTTCAGAGATTGGCCCTTGATTGCTGTGTCTGACAAACATTTTATTATTGATATAGATAGATGGAGGAAAAGGGACAATCTACTTAGTTGATCACTGGTCATGTCTAAGTTGTTACAAACTAGACCGAAGTTTCATACTTCTGTATTTCCAGTGCCTCAAGGCCATGGCTCACTTGTATTTAGATTTTGGAATGCAACTATGGTCTTGTTCCATTAGATCACAAATTACACTCGAAAACTTGTGTAATCTAAGTCTATGATGTCCTCTCTGAATGGACCAAAACTTCCCCATCCATGTCTCAGTGAAAAGATATAGGATCTGACGTTGTGATCTTCCGGTTATTTGGATTTGTTTTCATACTTTTAAGGATGATGACTCTGTGCTTGCAGATGACTAGGTGGGATGAAATTCTCACCCTTCCAGTTCAGAACCCAACCATATTAGAGTTTTCAGCAGCAGATATCACGTGGTCCATGGTGGAGGGCTGGAAGGACTCAATGGACAGGCTTGCACTCATTCCGTTTTCTAGGGTGGGCGATTTTGTCAGAGGAGAATCAAACAACAAAGCATGCCCGACGAGATTCCACGTTGAGGCACGGAGAAGGCGTTCTCCAACCATGACCTGCAAACCAAAAGTCGACGGGATACTTGAGTATATTCTGTAAGTAAATGGAAGCATGCCTAGTGTTTATGCATCACATGTTGTGTGAGTGACTGGTTGTGTGCCTTGTCCTTAATGCTTTTGGCTTTAGCTGTTTCCTAGTTGAGATGCTAGAATTTGAACAGAATATTTGAATACGGCGACACCATTCCATGCAGGTATTGGTGTTCTTTTGGTCCAGATGATTATAGAATGGGTGGTGCTGTCCGGCCTAGCAGATCCTCTTGCGGAAAGAGGAAAACACCCGCTGGTCGCCCTAATACAAAGAGGGGGTGTGTTTGCCATTTTATTGTGAAGCGTTTGATCGCTGAACCATCATTGGCTCTTGTGATATATAACCACAACAAGCATGTAGATAAGAAAGGCACACCATGTCATGGTCCTATGGACAAGAAGGCTGTAGGGACGAAAGCAATGTTTGCACCTTACATATCGGATGAATTACTTCTGGAAGTTATGTCTTTGCTCTATGTTGGTATTCCTGTCGAGACCATAATGCAGAGACATACTGAAATGGTTGAAAAGCAAGGAGGACCATCAAATCGTGATGATCTTCTTACTCACAGATATGTTAGGAGGCTGGAAAGAAAAATGCGACGTTCTGTTTATGAACTTGATGATGATGATGCTGTTAGTATGAACAGATGGGTTGAAAATAACCAGGACTACGTATTTTTCTATGAAGATTTTTCCGATAATGATACCTTTGTCCTGGGCATTCAGACAGATTGGCAGCTACAGCAGATGATTCAGTATGGCAACCGCAGTTTACTGGCTTCTGATTCAAAGTTTGGAACAAACAAATTAAAGGTCTGTCAATGTCATCTGGTTCATTTTTTGTTTTCTCATACTAGTTTAGTTTGCTTGATTTCATAATAGTATCGTTGTTTGCCCATTTTGCAGCATCCTGTACATAGCATCCTTGTTTTCGACCAGCAGAAAAATGCAATTCCTGTTGCTTGGATCATAACTCCCAATTTTACACATGGTGAAATACATAGATGGATGGGCGCTCTATATGATCGAGTTCGTACAAAAGACCCGACATGGCAGTTGGGCGGCTTTATTATTGATGACCCCTTGACCGATGTGCGCACTATAAGGTAACTAGTGCTTCTCTGCCAGTGTACTGCTTCCTGGGTTTGTGGTGCCTGAGTATATTGCTTGCTGAACAGGGAAGTGTTTCAGTGCCCGGTGTTGATTTCCTTATGGCGTGTCCGTCACGCTTGGCATAAAAATTTGATGAACAAGTGTTCAGATTTTGAGAGGCGTTCAATGATGTCTAAACGACTCGGGGAGGCAATATCCAGCATCTGCAGAGGAAATGGTGATATAGAATTATTTCAGGCCTTCCTGGAAGATTTTATTGATTGCGCTGGCTTTGTGGACTACTTCAAAGCTCTATGGTTTCCAAGACTTGGTTGGTCCATGTACCTTGCTTTTCTGGCCATATCTGGATTTTACTTGTTACAGGTTATTTGATAAGTTCTCTTATCCAATCGTTTAATCTCAATCTCATTCCAGGGGCATGGACAGCCGTCTTGAAGACCAACCCTTTGGCTACTGCCGAGGTAGCTTCAGCAATTGAGAGGTACCATCACCTGCTAAAACTTCGGCTGTTGAATGAAGCAGATGAAAGCATCTACCAGCGTGCAGACTGGTTGGTTCATAAGTTGGGTACGAAGGTTCACTCTTACTACTGGTTGGATGAATTTTCTGGGAAGGACAGCTTCTCTCGTTACTGGAGGAGTGAGTGGAAAACTGGCCCAAACCCATGGCAGCAGGGGTTGCAGATTCCAGATTCTGATATTGTAATTGAAGGCAATTGTGCTAGAGTGGTCTGCCAGAAACACAAGGAGAAGTCCCATGCCATACTGAACCCAGGTTCTGAGCTTGCGTTGTGTGACTGTAGCTGGTCAAGGAAGGGAAACCTTTGCAAGCATGCAATGAAGTCGGCTAAGGTTTGCCGTGACAGGGGATTGGCGCCGCCATCTTTGGCGCTACTTCGCTATTACCAGGCACTGGCAAATGTTGTTCATTGCCCACCCAGTGACTCTGTGATATGTGACCATGCAATCGCGGTGGCAGTTTCTGTGAGAACACAGTTAGATGTGTTGCTTTCCGCCACCAACGGCAGTTCTCCAGATACCTCACTTTTCAAGGGTCCACAATCAACCAGTGACACTGAACCCAGAGAACCTGTTGTTCGGGAAGCCGGCATTGGAAATGGCAGTGAAGTTCCCGCTGACGAGGATAGTGATGAGGACAGCCCTGCTTGCAAGAAAAGAAAGTCTAGAGGAGCATCTGATGAAGACGAAACCGCTGCAGCGGCGCAAGTCGCACAGGTTTCTGAAGCTGAGAGCAGTCAGGCAACTTCTTTACGGGAACTTGATCGCCGTCAGGATAGGCCTGCTCGCCAGGAAATAGTGCGCAGAGAAACTTCTGACGGCGGTGAAGGAACTCAAGTGATGGAAATTTCTGATGACGAGGAAGAAACTGCGGCGGCGCAAATCACGCAACCTTCTGAAAGTGAGAACAGCCAAGCGACTTGTGTGCAGGAACTTGATGGCGCTCAGGATAGTCCCGCTCTCCAGGAAAGAGGGGGCAGATGAACTTGCAATAGCGACGAAGGAACTGCGGCGGTGCAAGCTTGATTGCGATTGCGACAAGGAAACTGCAGATGCGCAAAGGAACTGATGGACTGAATGGTTCTTCTGTCGAGGTTAGATTAGCTGATCGGATAGATGGGACATGATGCCGTTGTGCCTCTCTTTTTCTTGTCTGATGAAACCCCCAGTTTGTTTGTCCGGTTTGTATGTTTTCAGCCACCGATAACTTCATGCTTACTGAATGAATGCATCTGGAAGTCGGGCACCGAAGGCAACAAGCAACCAATGCTATCCTTATAGCAGATCATGTGAATAAAGCGCAACAATCTCATGTACTCCCTCCATTCCTAAATATAAAGTCTTTTTAGAAATTTTAATATGGATTACATATGGAGTAAAATAAGTGAATCTACATGCTAAAATACGTCGTATCAGTATGTAGTTTTTATAGAAATCTCTAAAAAAGAACGGAGGGAGTACGTGGTTTATGATTCTAGTATGTCTGGTTACATGATCTTGTTCACATTTGTCTCCGTATTACGATGATTCTAGTATGTCTGGTCACATGAGTTTGTTTACATTTGTCTCCGTATTACGGCAATATTCCTCAAATAATGGGCGCTGGAATGGCAGATCTGAACTATTAGGGCATGTACAATGGTTGCTAAGATAGTCTTATCTTAAGTTTTGCATGTAAATTAGAGATGACAAAAAAACAAGTCTACAATGGGTCATCTCTTAGCCTTATCTTCAATAATTAGTTATTCCTAAAAACATGGTGAGACAAATTGTGTTAAGCTATCATCTCTTGTCTTTGCTTAAATAAGCTAAGACAAGCCTTCTCTTATGATTTCTCTCTCCTCCACCTCATCATTTATCTTACGTGGCATCCTTAAGCTAGAACCATTGTACATGCCCTTATGGGTTTTCTTAGGTTGTATACCCATCGTATTATGGGTTTTCTTAGGTTGTATACCCATCGTATCAAAGACACACAAACAAAACAAAATAGAAGGCCTGTTCAAATTGGATGACAAAATACTGACGTGTGGACTCCACCTCAAGACCCATGGGAGCATAATAGCACATTGAGATTGAGGCCTTCTTTGGTTCGTAGGAATTTCATAGGAATTCTATAGGATAGGATTCTTATAGGAATTTTTCCTTTAGAGCCCTTTGGTTCATAGGAATGGATTCATATTCCTACATAGGATTGGTTCCTATCCTTCACATTTCATAGAAAAATAAAAATGAGCCTAGACTCAATGGAAAAATTCTTTTGATGTGAACCAAATGACATCTCTTTTCCTATTCCTACTCATAGGATTTGAGGTACATGTTATCTCATTTCCTACAAATTTCCTATTCCTCGGGAAGTGCATGGATGAATCCAGGTACATATGAACCCACTTGGAAAAACATATTTTTAAATGCTTAAAAAAACTGAAAAATGTTGCACGGGTATGTTTCCATGTTCCATGTGCGTGCATAAAGTTTCACGGAAAAACAACTTTTTTTATGGCTTGTGCAAAAAAGACAAAAAAAATTGTGTCATGAAACACTACTTAGAAGCACCAAAATTTGTCTTTTTGACGGAGGCAAACCAGAAAGACATTTCTTCACAAAACTTTGTGCCACGTACACACATTTGCCAACATGTATGCATGAAATTTTCTTTTATAGTTTTTGACATTTTAAAACATGCTTATAATGCATTTTGTCAAAAGTAGATGCAGATGCCCCTGGGTTCAGGACGTGCCCACTCATGGAATGGGGCCTAACTTATGACCGACTTATGTAACATCACCGATGTATAATTCTTAAATCGGTCATAAGTTGGACCCTACTCAAGCTGAATTTCTTCATTGCTTATACCCCATAATCTTAGGGTGGAGCCCACATGCCAGATACACTTTAAGTTAAACACTCAATGAATTGCCTTTTCCCAGCTTGGTATAATCTTGCAGGTGAACTGAGATTGAGAAGAGAAAGAGGACAATTTTATTTCCTAGGGATTTTACCTAGCGTGTACGTGTAGTTCTTCAGGTCCCTCTAGTCATATTGCTTGTGGCATGATTTTAAGGCTTGTATTCCCTCCGTCCCAAATTACGAAATAGATAGAAATGGATGTATCTAGAACTAAAAAATATCTAGAATTTAAATATATCCATTTCCACGACAAGTAATTCCAGACGGAGGGAGTATTTTCCGAAAGACCCCTGATTCTAACATACTGTAGAGGCCTATTTTGTTGCTAGATTGGTCATAGATCTTATGGATGTCGTTTGGGTTGATTCAACCTCCTGTAATCATTGTTGAGGAAATCACTAAATGGTGGTTGCTCGGTTGGCTGACGAGCAAGGGATTAATAGGCTAATCCACAAGTTAAACATCCATTTAATCAATTAATCAGTCAATTAATCAGTTTATCGGTGACCCTACGACTGAGAATTAATCGCACGTTAACTGGTTAATCAGATAAATTCTTGAATAGGGCCTATAATCTCAGGTATCCAAATTGTTCAATTTTCTTCTTGGTTGGTTCGATTTGAATTGATTCAACCATAGATACCTCAGGCATCCAGTTAGTTCAGTTTCATTCTTTGCTCTCCTAGGTTCGATGGTTCGAACCACCAGCACGCCATTGAGAGTAGATGACGAAGGTACGTGCGAAAATCGGATGATGTGGTGGCATATAGTAAATTTCAGACTGGCCAACGGCCATGTGCGAACGGCACCCAGGCGCCTCACTTGGCACCATCTTCATCTCCAGCGATGGTAGAGCCACGGCTTGGCCGCGCCATTGGCGGAGATGAGGATGATTGGCAGATGTTTTTAATAGGAAGGTCAACTATCCTACTTTCAGCAGCCAAGCTTTCATTACCAACAAGAAAAAATAATATGAAACTGGCTTTTGGTTTCACGAAATCTAAGCTTGCAACCAGAATAGCTGCAATTTCCAACCATCTACGTAGTTACAAGCTTTCCAGTCATCAAATATGGGCTTTCCATAAAGATGAATTGCAACTTCCAATTGTTGGATCAGAACTTGCATGTCCTGAAACACTGACCCCACAGCATATTTTTCTTAAGAGAAACACTGATTTCAAACAAACAAAAACTGAGCCCTATGTCATGCCTATTGCCTCATGTTGGCAGCAATGGTGACAGGGCAGGGCCACACCAATGGCGAGCTTAGTGAGGCAGCAGGATAGGTTAAGCAGTGGCGGAAGATGGTGGCACCTGAGGAGGTGTGGCAGTGGCACCAGCGTCAGAAGACAGATGCGGGGCCTCATCAACAGTTTGATGTAAGACTTCAAGAGTAACAAAATAATATGAGCATATATCTAGGTATATTAGAACAGCACAAACGACGAACAATAGACATGCTCGATCATGGGGCATGAAGAACAATACTATAAACAGTTAGCAAAATTTAGCGCATCTGGAAGCGTTCTCAAATACAGAGTATGCATGTATTGTGCAAAAAAAAGAAGAAGAATTGGATGTGTTGTGCAAGGGGCATCCAGACCTGCACATTTCATTTTGATAAACGTTCAGGAAATGGTACTATACTCTGGGTAATATTCAATCTGCCATCACACCACTTCTTTGATTTTCATTGTGTAGTGAATGGGGATAAAGATCGCCAATACTTGGTGCATTTACACAATATTGCAAAGGAACTTGCACATTCAACAAGGTTATGCCAAATGACAAAAAGAAGAACTGTGTAGTATATGGAAAAATAAAGTTTTGACTCGCTTAGGTTTCTGAAAGAGGAAAGAAGATGCCACCTTGTTTCCTCAATCTACAAGTCTGAACACCGATTGCGATAAATTATCATCCAATTGAGTGATATAACGAATAGGACACAGGTGAAGCAGCTACATAAATAAGAGGATCATCTAACATGACAGGAGGAGAATTTATGACAGGACTAGAATTTACGGTGAGGAGGTTCCGGGATGGGGATTCATTAGATTCAAGCAAAGCCCCCTTGTAGGTCCACTTAGCAACAACAAACAAATGGAAGCAGAGCAAACAGATCGGCGATTGCGATAACCCCAACGTTATGATTGCAAGGTCCCAAACAACCCCTTGGCATCGTCATCCGGTACTGTGTCTGATGAACCTGCAAAATTGAGAATACTCCTAATTATTGAACAGAACAATTGGCTGCCCATTTGAAGTACTCAAGTAGTTATTCACCTTGCTGCTCCTGTTTCATGGGCTTCTTGTCCTCCTTGGGTGGTGGAGTTGACAATGGGGTCGACGATGGCGTTGACAATGGCATTGAGCTGGCTGCGGCGGCCGCCGCTGCAGCAAATGCCAGCGCCGGCTGCTGCATGGCATTGAACTTGAGCATCTTATCCCTGTCCCTGCTCGACTCGCTGCTCTTAGGGGTCTTCTTCTTGGGCGGCTGGGCCGCAGCAGCAGCGGGCTTCTCCTTCTTGGTCTTGGCCTCCCTGGCCGCCTCCTCCTCCTCCTTCTTCTTGGCGGCCCTGGCCTCCTCCTCGAGCGCCCGGAAGGCCGCGTCCAGCATTTCCCGCGAGCGCTTCCGCGCGACGGCGGCCTCCTGGACGCGGCGCTCCGCCTCCTCCCGGGCGGCGGCGGCGGCGCGGCTGATGGAGTCGTGCGCGAGCCGCGCCGCGACGAGGAGGATCCGGGCGGCGGGCTCGTCCATCACGCGGCGGCCGGCGGGCGCGTAGGAGAAGGTCCGGCCCTCGGCCTCGGCGGCGCAAGGGGGGCAGACGAAGGAGACGGGGTCGGGGACGCAGGCGACATGGGCGACGAAGAGGCCGCAATTGGAGCACTCGGCGGTGGGGCCCGGCGCGGCGACGGCGGGATCGAAGTGAGGGTCCTGCCCGGCGGCTGCTGCGGCGGCGGCGTCCGTGGAGAGGAGGAGGAGGCAGGCCGAGCAGAAGGAGGCGGGGTGGTAGAGGAGGACGCAGGAGGAGCAGAGGCGGCAGAAGACGTCGTTGTGGCGGACGTGGTGGAGCGGCCAGGCCTCGCGGCCGGAGGCGCAGCGCTCGCCGCCGCAGCCGCGCGGGGCGGGGGCGGTGGAGGAGGGCGACGGGCGGAAGGGGGGCGTCATCGCTGCGAGCGGCGGCTTTACGGGGGATGGGAAGAGGAGGGAGGTGAGGACTAGGGTTTCTGAGGGAGGAAAGGCACGGCCGAACGGCTCCTGCGGGACAGATTTTGCTCTCCTTTTTTTTTCCCCGTGTACCACGAGCAAAGGAGGTAGTCAGGTGGGTGGGAGGAGGACTGGATCACTGGATTGCCGGTGGAGTGGGAAGAGGGAGTGGAACGGGCTTGCATGAAAGCTCGAGGCTCGGTAGACCACCTAGCGATGACTATAATTATTTGTGTGAGTCGAAGACGCGTTGTCGTCGTTGCTCCTCGTTCATCGAAGTCGTACCAAACTTGTTGTATTATACAATTGAAAAGTCGTCGTGCTAAGGCCTCACAGAACCAGCGCATCGGAACAACAACTCAATGAAAAAAACGTATAGATAAAAAAAAGACGCAACATGTACACAGTGACGAAGCTTACAACCCAAAGGTGAACAGACCAACGAGAAGAAAATAGCGCATAGGCTGTTGTTGTAAGGCCCGGGAGTAAATGTATCTTGTATAGAATTTTATGGGCTTGGTGGGCCACGGCCCATTAGGTCTTGCTGAAGCTCCGCTAGTGCCTATACACATGACCGAAGACCAACATCGACCAAATTTCGCAAGATCTGTCGCAGACACACCTTCAAATGTCATCTGACGATGCTAGATGTATCATCAAAATGCGGATTAGGCGAGGAGAACCTTATTCCACTTCAGGGAGCCGTCATCGTCTCGTCTTCTTAAGCAGAACACAAATCCTAAACGAACTCATAAAAATACCTAAAAACGAAGTAAGATCCCTTCTACTGGCAAGGGACAAGGTCCACCACACCTCCATGACCCTAGGACCAACAGAGACGAGGCGGACCGGCATCGACGAAAGGCTGAGAAACCCTAGTTTTGTTGTTGTTGGAGAAATGGAGGCGGCGGCTGCGTCGTGTAACCTTGCGTTGCGACATCGACTTGCGTTTCGGTCTGACACAAGATCGACCTAGAAAAAGAGTCGAGTATAAGCGCTTTATGTAGCCCGATGGAGAAACAAGTTGATGTTGAGCAATCCCTAATTCACTCTATTTCAACTCGATAGCTCAACATAATTTAATAATGTTATTAAATGATCTTGTATATGAAAAGGAAACATGCTAATTTTATTATCATATTTGTTGTGTGTAATTTTCTTCATTTCTTGTACAAGCAAACATAGAAGGTCATTAAATGCAGACCAAAATTTGGCCTTAATTTGGCACGTGGTTAGTCATGTGTTAAATGTCCTATATTATTTCTGGCCAAAGTTCAATAGTAGATCATACATTCTTATGTTTTTTATATTGTTGTAGTCTATCAAGTTGGAAAAATATCTAAGATTATAGAATCTTTATCGCCTTATTTAGCTTGGAACTAACGAAAGTGCATGTAGGACCATGTGTGATTTAGGTAATTAATGACATTTTTTATGAAATAATATAGTACTTAGCACGGGTGCTACAGAGAGATATGTTTTTATACCCCGCATTGAAAATCCTCCTTCTTTGTCGGAATACATATATGATCTTAAACTCTTGCCCAAGATTGTTATGCTATATATATAAAATGAACCATATCTACGAGATTTTTGTATCCATAAAAAGGAAAAAGATGGCCCCTTCTTCCTATATATTACCAAGGAAAAGTAATCCTTCTTTTGTAGGCGAAATTATATTGGATTTTAGATGTATATAATTCCTTCATTATATGAGATCAGAAATAAGAAATGCCACGAGGGTTCTATATATGAATAAAGAAAGAAGAAGAAACCAGAAAGAAGAAGAAAATTATGATGTGGAAAAGAAGACATGAATTGTGTACAATGCTATTGTACAACAATTTAATTTGGAAAAGGGATGTAGTGCAACTTGGTATCACGTTTGTTTTGGGTACAAAATGTCACATGTTCAAATACTGTCATACCTACCTATTACTTCTTTCTTTCATTAAGTGATTTTTGAAGGAAAGTTCCATAAATAATGAATGAAGAGTATCGGACGGATTGAAGGATGAAATCCATAAACACAAATATCTTGTGACGCCCGGGTAATCAAGCTACAGTAATCCCCCGTTAATGGTGCCATGTCATCACATTACTGTTACTAATCCTCACTTGATCCAAATCATGATTCAAATTAAAGTCCAAGATTCAAATTTCTCAAACATGAAAACTAAAATGTTCAAAGTGTGGCAAATATTCCATAGCAAATTATGGTGATGACCCAAAAATTTTATGAAGAGTTTAAATGCCCTACACTAAATAAAGAAGTAGCTAAAACCATTAATTAAACGCCTTTTCATTATTATAAAATACTAAACTATTTTTATTTTGGTATAAAACTTTTTGTGGCTGTTGTTAGGGCATAATTTTCTCTGGTTGGTTTTGGTGATTGATGGCAATACTTTTGCGGACTAATCACGTGCATTAAGCTTTTCAGGTTATCTAATATAAGGGCACTATACGCTTGTTACCCCTCGAGGACTTCACTATAGGCGGATTATTTTCCTTCGTTTCTTTTTGGTGGAATTGAGTCGTAGGGATAAAGGGGGTCCGTATCGGAAGAGTATGGGTGGAATATCACGTACACATTTTCCCTGCACACTCGCCTTCTTCCTGCTTCTTTAATGTATCCGTGTTGTGCAAATCGAGGGGTGTTGCGTTCTAAGCGGTAGTACTGCGGTCAGAGCAGTAGTATCGCCTATAGGCGGTAGTACCGCTGCCTAGTACCGCTGGTACTACCGCCCCTGCCGTGGTCTGAATTTTTCGTGTCGGGTTTCCGAAAAGGACCATGCAGGGAGCGGTAGTAGGAACGACAGTAGGGAGCGATAGTACCACTTGTAGGCGGTAGTACCGCTTCTACTGCCGCTCCAACTACTGCTCGGCCTCTACACCCCTCTGCTTCCCAGCGACTGTAGGGAGCAGTAGTACCGCCCCCAAGGGCGGTAGTACCGCAGTAGCGCATGTACTCCTCTTTCTTCTGTCCTGGTTGGCCTATGCCTGCTTGCCAGAGCGGTAGTACCGCTGTGGCAGCGGTAGTACCGCCCTGATGCGGGCTGCGGGCTGCGGGCTGCATAACGGTTGGTTTTGTCCCCCCCCCACTATATAAGGGGGTCTTCTTCTCCAAGAATACTTACCTCTTCTCCCCTAAACTCCATTGTTGCTCCACAAACTCATTTTCGCCCGATCTCTCTCCCTAGCCAATCAAACTTGTTGATTTTCTAGGGATTGGTTGAGAAGGCCCAGATCTACACTTCCATCAAGAGAAATTTGATTTCCCCCACTTATCCCTTGCGGATCTTGTTACTCTTGGGTGTTTGAGCACCCTATACGGTTGATGTCACCTCGGAGCCATATTCCATTGTGGTGAAGCTCCGTGGTTTCGTTGGGAGCCTCCAATTCAGTTGTGAAGAGAGCCCCAACCTTGTTTGTAAAGGTTCGGTCGCCGCCTTCAAGGGCACCAAGAGTGGAATCACGGCATCTCGCATTGTGTGAGGGCGTGAGGAGAATACGGTGACCCTAGTGGCTTCTTGGGGAGCGTTGTGCCTCCACACCGCTCCAACGGAAACGTACTTCCCCTTAAAGGGAACGAACTTCGGTAACACATCCTCGTCTTCACCGGTTCCACTTTTGGTTATGTCTTACCTTTACTTGTGCAAACTTTATTGTGTTAGTCCCTTGTGCTTGTTTGTTTACTTGTACTTGTTGCATCATATAGGTTGCCAATGTAGTTGCACATCTAGACAGCCTATCTTGTTGCTAAGTTTAATTTGGTCAAGAAAAGCTAAAAATTGTTAATTGCCTATTCACCCTCGGTACCCGGCGGGAAGTATAACCCGACCCCCCCTCTAGTCAATCATATTGATCCTTTCAATTGGTAACAGAGCCTCATCTCTTTATTAAGGACTTTACCGTCCAAAGAGTATGGGTGACAACGTAGTCGAGACGGAGGGACACTCCGGTGGAAATCTGTCCTTGTCTACGTCCGATGGGGGACCCTCGGTCTCTCGTGAGGAGTTCAATGTGCCCTTGGGCACATTGAAAAAATCATTGACGACCGAGGTCAAAGGCATGTTCAAAAAATTTCTAGAAGGACTTAAATTACCCACTGCACCATTGGAAGTGGTTCGTCCCTCTAACAACGTGTCCGATGCTATTCCCGACAAGGGAGAAGCTAGTAGTGAGCAAGTCCCGGTGACTAAGAATGGGAGTGGCATTTTTGCTCACTCCGCACCTCCCATCAATTATGGAGGACCCGTTCCCACCCCGCATTTAAATTCGGTTGGTCCTCCTCCTAAGTTTGTGAAAAATGCTGATTTTGCTACTTGGACGTTTCGTTTCAAACGTCATTTAAATCATTACTCTACTAATATTTGGAGAATCATTGAGCAAGGTTTCTACCCGCATGATCTATACAACTTAACTCCAAGAGAGGCCACGGATCATCAATTCAACGAGTCTGTTCTTTGCATTCTTCAAGAAGCTATCCCTCCCGAAGACATTGCATACCTTCGACCCTTCTCCATGGCCAAGGAAGCATGGGAGCATGTTGGTTCTTTGTACAAGGGAAGCACAAGCATTCAACGCTCAAACTATGAAGTTGTGCAAGATGAAGCCGATGAGTTTGCCATGATCGAAGATGAAGATCCCTGTGAACTTTATCGGAGATTAACAACTCTTGCGGTCTCACTTTGAGATCATGGGAGCAAGGATACGGATGACAATTGGATCAAGCGCAAGTTTCTCAAGGCCATGATGCCCTATCACAAAGCCATGTCATCCATCACCCGCCAAAGACCGGACTTCCACACTTTGTCCTCAAGTGAAGTGTTGGATGAGTTCGTTGCCATGAGGATCTTGGACAAGACCGCCGACAATGCGGTATTGCGGGATCAAAGATCAAAGAAGCCCAACCTTGCTTTGAAGGCCAATGCTTGTTTGGAAGAAGAAGATGAAGAGGATGAAGATGAGTGTTGCCCAGAAGACTGTTGGAAATATGCCCTAGAGGCAATAATAAAAGGATTATTATTATATTTCCTTGTTCATGATAATAGTCTGTTATTCATGCTTGTATTGTATTGTACAGAAACAACGATACATGTGTGAATACATAGACCACAACGTGTCCCTAGTATGCCTCTAGTTACTAGCTCGTTGATCAACGGATGGTCACGGTTTCCTGACCATGGACATTGGATGTCATTGATAGCGGGATCACATCATTAGGAGAATGATGTGATGGACAAGACCCAATCCTAAGCCTAGCACGAGGTCGTTTAGTTCGTAATGCTTAAAGCTTTTCAGTGTCAAGTATTTGTTCCTTAGACCATGAGGTTGTGCAACTCCCGGATACCGTAGGAATACTTTGGGTGTGCCAAACGTCACAACGTAACTGGGTGGCTATAAAGGTACGCAATGGGTATCTCCGAAAGTGTCTGTTGGGTTGGCACGAACCGAGATTGGGATTTGTCACTTCGTATGACGGAGAGGTATCTCTGGGCCCACTCGGTAAGACATCATCATAATGAGCTCAATGTGACTAAGGAGTTATTCACGGGATGATGGATTACGGAACGAGTAAAGAGACTTGCCATGACGAGATTGGACAAGGTATCGGTATACCGACGATCGAATCTCGGGCAAGTACCGTACCGATAGACAAAGGGAATAACATACGGGATTAAGTGAATCCTTGACATCGTGGTTCATTGATGACCCACAACCGTAAGGGATCTATTGCAGCGTTTTCGATAAGTAAGAGTGTCGAACCCAACGAGGAGCAGAAGGTATTGATAAGTGATTCTGAGCAAGGAATAACTGCAAGCACTGAAAGATAACTTTTTAGGGGTTTTCTTGATATAAGCAACAGGAAAGTAAAAGCGAGCAAAGTAAAAGGCACTGGAGAGTAACAAGTGGCCCAATCCTTTCTGAGCAAAGGAGAGGCCTAGCAACTGAACTTATAAAGGCTAAAGTGTTCTCGAGGACACACGGGAGAGGTAGTCATGTGCTTTCGCCATATTCCGTATCGGTACTATGTGATGTGTTGATAAGTGTTGAGTGGGTGGATCTATGCTAGTACACCCTCTAGACTAAGATGAGTGCACTCTTATGATTAAACACCTTGCAAGCATCCGCAAATACAAGATAGTATTTAAGGAAAAAGCCTAACCATAGCAATACGATCGATGATCCATTGTTCCCTTGTGCAAAAGCGTGCGAACTGGGGTTCAGGTTTCTGTCACTCCGGCAACCCATCGTAAGCATTCTTTGTACACAATGTATTCCCCTAGGTCCTTAACAAGGCGAAGTGTTGAGTGTTCGAATCACACAACACCACTAGGAAAATAACAACACAACTTAAGTATCAAACAACACATATTACTTCAACATCATATGACTACTAACAACAAGACTTCTCCCATGTCCTCAAGAACTAAAGTAACTACTCACAAGACATAAAAGAGATCATGATCAGTGGAGATAGATGGATGATAAACAATCTGGACACAATGATATTTCTCCAACAAAACTCAATAGCATTCACCACAAAGTAGTAATCAACACCAATAGAGTAGAGATGATAGATAGTACGGATTACAACACAAGTTGCAATTGTGAGATGAGACTGGATGAAGATGGAGATGGTGCTGATGTTGGGGATGATGTTGATGATGATCTCGATGATGCCCGTGACGATGGTGATGACGATGGCGATGATCTCCCCTTCCGGGAGGTGATCTCCCCGGCGGAATCTGCCCGCCGGAGATGGCTTTTCTTCTCTGTAGGTTTCCGCCACGGAGCGGCGGCGGAACTACGTAAACTCCCCCTTTTTGGGTTTCTGGATGACGAGGAGTATATAGGTCAGAGGGGGGAGCCTGGAGTGGGCCAGGGGCTCCAGGCGCCCTCCCGGCGCGGCCAGGGTGGGGGCCGCGCCAGGTGGCCGCCTGGGCACCCTATGGCCCCCCCTCTGGTTGCTCTTTTGCGTATCTTCGTGATCCTCCTGGAAAATACCCTCCGTCGATTTCCAGGTAATTTGGAGGTATTCTTCTTCAGCAACTCAGCGTCCACTTTTTACCGCTGAATCCTGCGTCTGCTGCTTCGGCACCGGAAAGTTGCAAACTGTGTAAAATAGGCCAAAACAACATAAGAACATCATCATAATGTGAAATATATCAATGAATAAGGATGAATTACGATATAAAATAGTGATGCATTTTGGACGTATCAACACCCCAAGCTTAGACCTCGCTTGTCCCCAAGCGAATACTGAGCTCGGTAAACCTGTCCACAAGTTTAGAGAGTGAAGTGTCGATAAATAGAATACGGACAAGAAGCATCACAGTTTCTTCACCAAACTCAAATATCCTCAACAACAATCTTCAACTCATAAGGCCCTTATAAAAGAGTGGTAACACTTATAATCGAAAGTAGGGCTAAGGAAACTCATCAAATCATGGCAAACATGTCCTTTGGTCAAAGAACAACTAATAGCTTTTACTTTTGCTCTTTCTCTTTATGTTTTGATGAGATTAATTGAAGCTTTTGAAAGAACATGTTATTAGGCAAGAAGTGAAAGTGTTAACACAAAGGAAGATGTTTGCTTTAGCTGGGCTTGACAAACAACTTACTTATCAAATGATAATGTCAACAAGGATATGATATGACAAATCTTAATGCAACTTTATATGAATGAATCCTCGTCAACATCAAATGTCTGCTCTCTTTAAGAATAGAAGGAAGTAGGAATAACTGACTCAACCTAAAACTAAGAGATAGGCCCTGCTCTAGGGAAGTAGGGAAAACTCATGTGCTATCCTTAAATCAAACAGAATGAAAACAAGTTTTGAGAGGTGCATGTTTTGTCAACGAATGCTAATAGATAACTCAATTACTTCTCAAACTGGACAAGTTTCGAGGAACGGCTCCCGCACGGGGACGATCACATCCCCTTAATCTCCTTTGTTTATCACTGCCAAAGTTTTCTGATTTCTCATGAACAAAGCGTGAAGGAGGGTTTGTTTGTTGTATTATCTTTTATGAGCCGGGCGCACTCATGCCAGTTCCTCCTCGTATTAGGGGTTTGCAGATTAGACATGCAATCCCGGGGTAAAACTTGTCCAACTTAAAAAGATCATGAATTAACTACTACTTCCTCATGAGCTAAAACAGGGGCACAAAATAGAAGATTTTGAACATTTAAGGATAACACATAAATTCTATACTTTAGGAGGTGGTAGTGGAATACCACGAATAGGAAGGTATGGTGGACTGATATGGAAGGTATTGGTTTAAGGGTATGGATGCACAAGCAGAATTCCGCTTAGTACAGAGTTTAGGCTAGCAAAGGCTTTGAGAGAACAGACAATTGATGATGACTAAGATGCAAAGCAATATAAAGCATAAACATTAAAATAAGCATAACACATCAAGTTGTCTTCCTTGTCAGCATAACACTTCAAGCATAATAACATAAAGGTTTTGGCTATGACGCTACTTTAAGAAAATCATGCTTGTTGTTATGACCAAAGCTATGTTTGCCAAGATTAAATAAAGTTTTCAAAGCCATACCTGATATAAGGTCAATACTCCCCATAAGAATCATCATATAAGGTCGATTGCGTGAAGAGAATACCGAGTGCAGCAAAGGAACCAATAGACTTCTCATTAATATTCCATCATAGACGACTCCACACTCACGGATACAATCTCTCCACAGAAGGAGTGATAGACCTCAATGCACACACCTATTTCATAAAATAACCTCCCTAGACATGATACGACTCTACTTGACTCTAAAAGACAAAAGATAAAGATAAAGATACCGGGCACTCCCCCAAGCTTGGAACAAGCCAAGGGGATTCCATTACCCAAGGAGATTTCACTCCTCATTCTTGTTGACGTTGATCACGTAGTCCTCGGCGAAGCGCTTCCATGGAAGGGGTTCTCCAGTCTCATATGAGAAGTTTGTCTCCTGAATCCTGCATGCAGCACCCATACCCATGCGCATAAACCTTAGTTCATACTCACAGTTCTGGTGATGTAGATCATAAATTTGCCCTTGGAGCTCTTCAATTCTTTCTTCAGATGCGGTGATGCTTTTCCACATCTCCTTCATCTCCTTCAGGAAGTAGGTATTCAGCTCATTGATGATGCCAAAGTTAGCTTCAACACCACGCTCGATCATCTTCTTGTACTTGAAGACTTCTTGCTCCACTTCTTCTAGCCTGGCCTGGATGCTCCCCTCCTTGATAGGTCCCTTCAGATCTTCTTGATGGAGGACACCGTCCTCCATACGAACAACCTGAGGGTGTTTCTTCACCTCAGCGAGGTAAGGGTTGATGAAGAACTTGTCCTTGGGGGAACTTGGGGAAGCCATGGCACCTAGGTCTAGCTAAAAGATTTCCTGGCAGAAACAGATCGAAAAGAAAACACACGAAATCGCGAGATACATTGCCGGAACAATCCGGGCAAATATATAGCAAAAATTTCTGCACAGAAAGGAAGGTAACAAGCTAAAGCGGGGTCGGAGACGGACTCCTGGGTGCCCAGCCGGCCTCCCGGCGCGGCCAGGAGGTAGGCCGCGCCAGGGGGGCGCCTGGGCCCCCTGGAGCTTGTCTCCGGCTCCACTTAGGCTTAGAATTTTCCTAATTTTGCAAAAACTCATAATATGGAACTTTTATGGCGGTTCGCGATGTTTCCTTACCGTAATACATACCTTTTCTTATTCTGCTTCTGCTGGTGTCTGAAACAGGGCTGCAACATGTTCTTCGTGAGTTGTTGTGTATATCATATTCACATCAACATTGACAGGGTCTCCTACTATGTAATGCTTAAGTCTTTACCCATTCACAACTTGAGGTTTGGTGCCTTCAAAATTGTTAATCTTGATTGCACTAGACCGATAGACTTCTTCAATATGAAATGGCCCTTCCCACCTGGAAAGTAGTTTGCCTGGAGAAAACCTGAAACGGGATCTAAACAACAAAACTTTATCACCAACATTAAATTCACGTTTGAGAATTCTCCTATCATGCCACTTCTTTACCTTTTCCTTGAACATTTTAGCGCTCTCGTAAGCTTCACTTCTCCACTCATCTAGAGAAGTCAAGTTCATGAGACGCTTCTAACCAGCTAACTTTAGGTCAGCATTAAGCTCTCTAACAGCCCAGAAAGCTTTGTGCTCTAATTCTAATGGCAAATGGCAAGCCTTGCCATAAACCATCTTATAGGGGGACATGCCCATGGGGTTTTTGTAAGCAATTATATACGCCCACAAAGCATCTCCTAACTTATTTGACCAGTCCTTTCTATTTCTATTTACTGTCTTCTGTAAGATCAACTTGATCTCTCTATTGGTGAGCTCAACTTGCCCACTAGTTTGAGGATGGTACGGTGAAGCAATTCTATGATTGACATCGTACTTGGCTAAAGCTTTTCTAAAAGCTCCATGCGTGAAGTGTGTCATGAGATACCTAGGTACACCAAACCTAGGGAAAATCACATCTTTGAGCATTTTCAAAGATGTCTTGTGATCAGCACTTTCAGTGGGGATTGCTTCAACCCACTTGGTCACATAATCAACAGCTACTAAAATGTGAGTGTACTTGTGCGAAGAAGGAAAAGGGCCCATAAAATCAAAACCCCAGCAATCAAAAGGTTCAATCACTAGTGAGTAATTCATAGGCATCTCATTTCTTCTACTAATGTTACCAACTCTCTGACATTCACATGCTAAAACATAATTTCTAGCATCCTTAAAGAGAGTAGGCCAATAAAAACCTGATTGAAGAACCTTATGTGCGGTCCTCTCACCGGCATGATGTCCTCCATAGGGACTATCATGACATTGTCTGAGAATGTCCTTCTGCTCATGTTCCGGTATGCATCTTCTCACGATCCCGTCTGGACCTTCTTTGAAAAGATGTGGGTCATCCCAAAAGTAGTGCCTCAAATCATGAAAGAACTTCTTCCATTGCTGAAATGTTAAACCTGGAGGCAAATACTTCGCAACGATAAAATTAGCATAATCTGCAAACCAAGGATCGGAAAGAGATTGTACTTTTACAACGGCAAGTTGCTCGTCTGGAAAACTGTAGTTGACTGGGATGGGATCATGCGGTATATCTTCCATCCTTGAAAGATTGTCCGCCACCAGATTGTCTTCTCCTTTCCTATCAACAATCTGCAAATCAAATTCTTGAAGAAGGAGTACCCATCTGATAAGTCTTGGCTTGGCATCCTTCTTTGTCATAAGGTACTTAATGGCAGCATGGTTAGTATGAATAATAACTTTGGAATCAACAATATACTGCCTAAACTTATCACAAGCAAACACTACAGCTAAGAATTCCTTCTCAGTAGTAGCATAATTCTTTTGAGCACTATCAAGGGTTTTACTAGCATAATGTATAACATTCAATTTCTTATCAACCCTTTGCCCTAAAACAGCTCCAACAGCAAAATCACTAGCATCACACATAATCTCAAAAGGTAAATTCCAGTCAGGTGGTTGTACTATAGGAGCGGTTATTAAAGCTTCCTTAAGAACTTCAAAAGCCTCCTTACAATCTTCATCAAATACAAAAGGAACGTCCTTCTGGAGAAGATTAGTGAGGGGTCTCGAAGTCTTAGAAAAGTCTTTAATAAATCTTCTATAGAAACCAGCATGACCGAGAAAACTGCGAATACCTTTGATGTCCCTTGGATAGGGCATCCTCTCAATTGCTTCGATCTTGACCTTGTCCACTTCAATTCCCCTTTCGGAAATCTTGTGACCAAGAACAATTCCTTCGTTAACCATGAAGTGGCATTTCTCCCAGTTGAGTACCAGATTTGTCTCCTCACATCTCTGCAAAACTTTATTAAGGTTGTGGGGACAATGGTCAAAGGAAGTTCCATAGACGGAGAAATCGTCCATGAATACTTCCACAATCTCCTCACAGAAACCACGAAAGATAGCAGACATACACCTTTGAAAAGTAACAGGGGCATTACATAAACCAAAAGGCATACGCGTGTAAGCATAAGTACCATAGGGACAAGTAAAAGTGGTCTTCTCTTGATCAGCAGTGTTAACATGAATTTGAGAGAAGCCAGGATAACCATCGAGGTAACAAAAGTGGGTATTTTTGGATAACCTTTCAAGCATTTGGTCGATGAACGGCAACGGGTAGTGATCCTTCCTGGTTGCCTTGTTCAGCTTCCTGTAATCAATACACATTCTATATCCAATAATAATTCTCTGAGGTATTAGTTCATTCTTATCATTAGGAACCACAGTTGTACCTCCTTTCTTAGGAACACAATGTACCGGGCTTACCCACTTACTATCAGCTATAGGGTAGATAATACCTGCGGCTAGAAGCTTGAGAATCTCAGTTCTTACAACATCCATCATCTTCGGGTTCAACCGTCGTTGATGATCAACAACTGGTTTAACATCGGGCTCAAGGTTGATAGTATGTTGACAGATAGATGGACTAATCCCCTTAAGGTCATCAAGGTGTGGGTACCCCGACTTAGAAGTCGAGATCACCGAATGCACCTGTACAGTGATCCCAGAGATCAATGCTCACTGAACACACAGAAGCTGAAATAACAAGAGTCTTACATCCATACAAATAGTCTTACACGGATTATGGCCATTATGACCAAGTCTTACATAGATAGAGCCTCACGGGCTGAATAGCAAATAACTCAAATAGCGGAAGTCTTCGATAACGGGTAGAACCCATGCCATCTGCCTTAACCCTACAGGCATTCTGACTGGGATAGCGTCCTAGTTCGCATGTTCGTCTCCAAAGAACTCTTCCTCATATTCCTGTTCTTCCATGCCTGGCCAATTAAATAACCAGTGGCAAGACAATGAGTACTTTGAATGTACCCGCAAGCAACCCATGATGTGGTTCAAAGTAACCATGCAATTGAACAATAATGAGCAATCTAGCAAGAGCTAGAATGAATATACTACCAACAATTTTTATGCATCAGTAAACTCGTGTAACCTCGAAGACAGGTTACCGATATCAACATGAATATGATTCATCTCATCGAGTCAAGTCACCACCTTGATGTTGGGGAACGTAGTATTTTAAAATTTTCCTACGATCACGCAAGATCTATCTACTAGATGCATAGCAACGAGAGGGGAGAGTGTGTCTACGTACCCTCGTAGACCGGGAGCGGAAGCGTCAAGTGACGCGGTTGATGTTGTCGAACTTCTTCGCGATCCAACCGATCAAGCACCGAACGTACGGCACCTCCGCGTTCAGCACACGTTCAGCTTGATGACGTCCCACGAGCTCTTGATCCAGTTGAGCTTCACGGGAGAGTTACGTCAGCACGACGGCGTGGTGACGGATATGATGTATCTACCGGCGCAGGGCTTTGTTAGGGAACGTAGTATTTTAAAATTTTCCTACGATCACGCGAGATCTATCTACCAGATGCATAGCAACGAGAGGGAAGAGTGTGTCTACGTACCCTCGTAGACCGGGAGCGGAAGCATCAAGTGACGCGGTTGATGTTGTCGAACTTCTTCGCGATCCAACCGATCAAGCACCGAACGTACGGCACCTCCGCGTTCAGCACACGTTCAGCTTGATGACGTCCCACGAGCTCTTGATCCAGTTGAGCTTCACGGGAGAGTTTCGTCAGCACGACGGCGTGGTGACGGATATGATGTGTTCACCGGCGCAGGGCTTCGCCTAAGCTCCGCGACGGTACGACCGAGGTGTGATTCTGTGGAGGGGGGCACCGCACACGGCTAAAACAATTCAACTTGTGTGTGTTTGGGTGCCCCCCTGCCCCCGTATATAAAGGAGCAAGGGAGGGAGGCCGGCCAACCTTTCCTGGTGCGGCTAGGGAAGGAGTCCTACTAGGAATAGGATTGCAATCCTATTCCTAGTAGGATTCACCAAAAGAAAGAAGAGGGAAAGGAATAGGAGAGGTGGCGCCCCCCCCAATCCTAGTCCAACTAGGAACCCTAGGTGGGGGCGCCGGCCAGCCCTATGGGCTGCCTCTCTCTTTCCCTTTAGGCCCACTATGGACCATCCCCTCTCGTAGGGGGTTCCCGTAACCCCTCCGGCATTCCCGATAAATCCGAAACTTTTCCGGAACACTTCCGGTGTCCGAATATAGTCGTCCAATATATCAATCTTTATGTCTCGGACATTCCGAGACTCCTCGTCATGTCCATGATCTCATCCGGGACTCCGAACTACCTTCGGTACATCAATACTCATAAACTCATAATACCGATCGTCATCAAACGTTAAGCGTGCGGACCCTACGGGTTCGAGAACTATGTAGACATGACCGAGACTCATCTCCGGTCATTAACCAATAGCGGAACCTGGATGTTCATATTGGCTCCTACATATTCTACGAAGATCTTTTATCGGTCAGAACCGCATAACAACATACGTTGTTCCTTTTGTCAAACGGTATGTTACTTGCCCGAGATTCGATCGTCGGTATCTCTATACCTAGTTAAATCTCGTTACCGGCAAGTCTCTTTACTCGTTCCGTAACACATCATCTCGCGACTAACTCATTAGTCTTTTGCTTGCAAGGCTTATTGTGATGTGTGTTACCGAGAGGGCCCAGAGATACCTCTCCGACACTCGGAGTGACAAATCCTAATCTTGATCTATGCCAACACCACGAATACATTCGGAGACACCTGTAGAGCATCTTTATGATCACCCAGTTACGTTGTGACGTTTGATAGCACACAAGGTGTTCCTACGGTATTCGGGAGTTGCATAATCTCATAGTCATAGGAACATGTATAAGTCATGAAGAAAGCAATAGCAGTAAAACTAAACGATCATAGTGCTATGCTGTCGGTGTACTAAGGTAGGGGTACCTCAGTACCCCAACTTGTGCACGGGCAGTTGCAGCTTCCCGCGGCAGGGTTTACCACGCGCTCGCCGGAGACCTTTCTGCTCCATATAAAGCCATTCAAAAACAAAGTATGCAAGACAGTAGATCGAGACCCCGGCAAGTGGGGCTTGCCGGGAAGGCCGTACCAGGCTCAAGACTGACCCACTAGCACAAGGCCCTGGCAAGAGGAGCTTGCCAGGAAGACTAGAAGACACGCCTCGGTGCTATATGCGCCCCGGCGAGGGCCCGGGGAGCGGCAAGCTCCCGGGCCCGGCAAGATCAAGGCCCCGGCAAGATGCTTGCCGGGAGAGTTGCGCTGTGTGCCCGCGCTCCAGCTCATCGGCCCACTCGTCGCCCTGGGGCCTATCCAGGGACGCGTGGCGGATGGCTGTGCAGCCTGGGGGACACGGTGGCACTCCACGGTGGTGGATCCATCGCCGTGGCAGACGGAGACGCAAGGGCGGGAGCTTTTGGGGTCGACGGCGACAGGCATTAAATGCCCTTGTCCCCCACTGTCAAAGTAGGTAGCGACCACTGTTCGCGCACTGTAGCTCCACTGTTCCCGCACTGTTACAACTACCACCTCTTTTACGTTTTTACCCCTTTCTCCTATGTTGACACCTGTCGGTGACCCCTTGCACTATAAAAGGAGGCCCATGTACAACGTGGAGGGGGTTCGGAACCTAGATCACTCATACACTCGGTGTAGCTGCTTCTTCAAGCTCCCGAGCTCTCCAACTCAATACACAACTAAGCAGGAGTAGGGTTTTACGCGTCTACCGCGGCCCGAACCTGGGTAAAACTGCCCGCGTGCTCGCTACGATCTGCTCTTCGTGCTCCCTCCGCCCTCGTACCGCACAGACAAGGGGCTCCGGTCCCATAGGTGTTCGTGGCGGACAGTTTCCCCCGACATCTTTGGCGTGCCAGGTAGGGGGCGTCGAGGTTGTGCGAACCTGATCCGGCGTTCGCGCGGGCGCATTCTTCATCAACCTCTCCGAATTCGTCAACTTCACTAGCAGCAACTCCATGGCCCCGAAGAAGAAGCCTTCGGAGGTCGGAGGCCCGTCCGCGTCTCACCCGCCGCCACCGGAGCCAACGGTGGGCGGGGGAGACGCCGTCGGAAGGGTGGTCGCCGGCGAGGACATTCACGGCGCCACCAGATCCAAGAACAGGACGGACGACCGAACCTCGGTCTCCGTGGACGCACCGCGTCCCTCTCAGCACACAACAACCCAGCAGCGCCATGTCACAGGAGGTGACATCCGTTTGCTGGGCCAAGGCCAAACCGGAGGCTCGCGGGACGCCCCGGACCCTCGTCCGGGCACAAGCAAAGCGAAGGCGCCGGCGCGGGACCCCGCTCCTTCTAACGCCGTTAGAAGTCCGAGCGTATCCCGCTCCTCGCACCGCTCGCCCGCGTTCCCCTCCACTCCAGCGGAAGCGCTCGCGAGAGCGCAACTGCTCCTCGACTTCCCTCCAGCGGCAGACAAGGCCGAGGACTGGAGGGCCACCATCCAGAGCCTGATAGCCTTCGCCAACAACGATTCTCCACAGCAGCCGTCGGCCTCGCGGCCGCGGCAAGCTGAGAAGACGAAGGCCGACGGCGACAAGACCGCCGGGGGCGCGACAAGCGTGCACTCCCCGCCGCGGAAGCAGAAGACGCCGCCCCGCAGGAACAACGCCGACGATGGCTCCACGGCATCATCGGACCCGCGGGCTCGTCGGGACCAGCGCCAGGTCCTCGACGACCGGCAACAAGAAGACGCTCGGACAAGAATCGAGCGCCGCCGAGAAGCTCGGCGACAATCGGACTAGAGAGCTGGGAACGCTGTCGACGCGCACGCGCCCGGTGAACCAGGCGACTTGCCGTACGCGGCAGGCTGCCCTGCGTTCACCCGCGAGCTGCGGCGCGTCCAGTGGCCCAGCATGAAGAATTTTAAGCCCGACGTACCGGAGAAGTACGACGGCAAGACGCACCCCTCGGAATTCCTCAGCGTCTACACCATCGCAGTGCAAGCTGCCGGGGGGCGCGACGAGAAGATCTTGGCGAATTACTTCCCGCTCGTGCTTAAGCCGAACGTCCGTTCGTGGCTTATGCACTTGCCGGAAGGTTCCATCTCTTCTTGGGCCGACCTTTGCCACCAGTTTGTTGGCGCCTTCACCGGCGGCCACAAACCCCACGGCCAGGAGAGCGATCTCCACATCCTGGCCCAGAAGGAAGGCGAAACCCTGCGCAAGTACATCCAATGCTTCAGCCGCGTGCAGCACAACATCCCTGATGTCCACCCTGCCGCGGTTATCAGCGCGTTCCACCAGAACATGCGTAACCGCCGCATGCGTGAAGAAATGGCGATGACCAAGATTCGGGATGTCAGCGAGCTCTATGCTCTGGCTGACAAGTGCGCACGCGCAGAAGAGGGGAGGAGACTCCCCGGGGAGGATGCTGGCGCAGGAGGAAGCGACAGCGACGACGCCGCCCCGGCGAAGAAGAGCCGGCGGCGGAATAACAGAAGGAAGGGCAAGAAAGAGGTGCTTGCCGTCGAGAAGTCCGGCAAGGAGGCTCCCGCCAAGCAAACGCAGGCTGGCGGCTCCGGCAAGGAGCCTGCTCCTGTAGCGGCGGCCGACAAGCCTGGCAGCTCCGACAAGCAATACTGTAAGATCCACCGCACCAAGGGCCACGACCTCTCCAACTGCAAGCGCGTCGAGTACCTCGTCGAGCAGCAGAAGGCTGAGTACGAGAGGCGCGACAAGGAGAAGGCCCAAGGTGGCGGGGAGGAGCCAAGCAAGAAGCGGCCGTTCAACGGCCGGGGAGGACGCCGCGGCAAGGCCAAGCAGCGGCAAGGAGATCGACCTCCCCGAGGCCGCGACAAGGACGAAGAGGACGACGACGAAGACATGGAGGACGAGGATAACAGCGAGCAGGAGTTCCAGAAGGCCACGGAGGTCCTGTGCGTCGACGGTGGCGCCTCTCTGCACACCTCCCACCGCCAACTCAAGCAGTGGGTGCGTGAGGTGAACGCAGCGGAGCCGCCCGTGGAGTCGCGCAGGCTCCTCAAATGGTCCAGCACGCCCATCGTTTTTGATCTTGAGGATCACCCTGACCGCACCACTGCGGTCGGGTGCTTGCCGATGCTGGTCTCACCCACCATCCGCAACCTCAAGGTCACCAAAATGTTGGTTGACGGCGGGGCCGGGCTCAACTTGATCTCCTCTGCTGTGATCAAGAAACTCCAGATTCCAGATGGCGAGCTCGAAGAAACCGGTTCTTTCCAAGGAATCAACCCGGGAAGGAGCAAACCCAAGGGAAAGATCACTCTGCTGGTGACCTTTGGCGGGGAGCTCAACTTCAGAACTGAGCGCATCACTTTCGACGTCGCCGATATTCCATTGCCCTACAATGGAATACTTGGCCGTCCTGCCCTCGCCAAGTTCATGGCAGCTTCCCATTATGCTTACAACGTACTCAAGATGCCGGGGCAGATAAGCGTCATCACTGTCCACGGCGACAAGAAGGATGCGCTTGTCTGCGCCGACAAGATCTACCGGGATGCGGCAGCTGCGGCCGAGAAGGATACACTTGCCGCTGAAGCTCCCGGGGGGAAGAAGACGAAGACCAAGTCCGGCAAGTGCTCTGGGGCCCACTCCGGCAACCGCACCTCTTCGAAGTGCTGCGCTGCCGTCGAGGACGTTCCATCGAGCTCCACCGGCAAGAGTAAGAAAGGGATGGCCGCTCCTCCGGCAACCAAGAAGGTGTCCGCCAAGGAGGACGGCACTGGTGGTACCTTCACCATCAGTGCCACGCTTGACAGCAAATAGGAAAGCGCGCTCGTTGCCTTCCTGCGGGCGAATGTCGATGTGTTTGCCTGGCAACCATCTGACATCCCCGGTGTTCCCAGGAAGGTAATTGAGCACAAGCTTGCTGTCTGTCCTCATGCGCGGCCCATTAAGCAGAAAGTGAGGAAGCAAGCCGTGGAGCGCCAAGAATTCATCAACGAAGAAATCAAGAAGCTAGAGGCAGCATGCCTAGTTAGAGGTGTGATCCATCCGACGTGGTTGGCAAATCCAGTCGTCGTGCGCAAGGCCAACGGGAAATGGAGACTGTGTATAGACTTCACCGATGTGAATAAAGCATGTCCCAAAGATCCATTCCCTTTGCCGCGCATTGACCAGATCGTTGACTCCACTGCCGGATGTGAGCTACTCTGTTTTCTTGATGCATACTCAGGCTATCATCAGATTTTTATGGCCAAAGAGGATGAAGAGAAGACTGCATTTATCACTCCATGTGGCACTTATTGCTTCATACGCATGCCATTTGGATTGAAGAATGCAGGCTCAACCTTTGCAAGGGTAGTGTACACTGCTTTTGAGCCACAGATCCACAGAAATGTAGAGGCTTACATGGATGACATCGTGGTGAAGAGCAAAAGCAAGGAAACACTGGTCCAAGATTTGGAAGAAACATTTCAGAACCTGCGCAGAATACAGCTTAAGTTGAACCCCGAGAAGTGCGTCTTTGGAGTCCCCTCCGGCAAGCTTCTCGGGTTCTTTGTGTCACAGAGGGGGATTGAAGCCAACCCCGACAAGTTAAAGCCATTGAGCAGATAGAGGCCCCAAAGCGCGTCAAGGATGTCAGAAGGCTTGCAGGTTGTGTGGCTGCCCTCAGTAGGTTCATTTCAAAGTCTGCAGAACGCGCCCTACCTTTCTTCAAAATCTTGAAGAAGGCAGGTCCCATGAAGTGGACTCCGGAAGCGGAGGCAGCGCTGCAGGATTTGAAACGGTACCTGTCCTCCACTCCAATACTTGTCGCACCTAGACCACAGGAAAAGTTGTTGCTATACCTAGCGGCAACCAACCAGGTGGTTAGTGCTGCGTTAGTAGCGGAGAGGGAGTCCGACGAGGAGTCAGCACCACCGGCAAGCGAATCCAGCGACAAGCAGGGGGCTGCTTCGGCAAGCTCTGGCCCCGACAAGGACAACTCTGCGCAGGAACAGGATGAAGTGCGGAAGAAGATGGTGCAGCGCCCAGTGTATTTTGTGAGTTCCCTTCTCCAGGGGGCTAGATCAAGGTACTCTGGTGTGCAAAAGTTGCTTTTCGGCCTCCTCATGGCCTCGAGAAAGCTGCGCCATTACTTCCAAGCACATGAGATAACGGTGGTCACTCGCTTTCCGCTGAAGAGAATACTGCACAACCCAGAAGCAACAGGCAGGATCGGGGCACTGGAGCTGTCAAGCTTTGGACTCAAGTTTGAAAGTACTTCAACAATACAGAGCCGAGCTTTGGCAGAATTCATAGCTGAATGGACCCCGACGCCCGATGAAGAAGTCCAAGAAACAAGTATACCCGTACAAGAAGCGACAAGTGAATGGGTAATGTATTTCGACGGTGCCTTCTCGCTGCAAGGCGCCAGTGCTGGCGTGGTACTCATCGCGCCCACCGGAGAGCACCTCAAATATGTTATCCAGATGCACTTTCCCAGGGAGCAAGCAACAAATAACACTGCTGAATATGAAGGCTTGCTCGCCGGCCTCAGGATTGCGGCCGAACTTGGGATCAGGAAGCTGATTGTGCGGGGAGACTCTCAGTTGGTGGTCCGGCAAGTTAACAAAAACTATCAGAGCCCTTTGATGGAAGCTTATGTCGATGAAGTGAGGAAGCTTGAAGAACACTTTGAAGGTCTGCAGATGGAGCACGTCCCGAGAGCTCAGAATGAAATTGCAGATGGCCTTTCAAAGTGCGCTTCGATGAAGTTACCTGTGGAACCAGGGACCTTCTTGCTCAAGCTGACTCAACCATCCGTTACACCATCAATTGGGCAGTCCAAGAAGAGAAAGTTGGTCTCCGACGACTACTTGCCGGCGGATCTTCCTGAAACCGCCGCCAAGGTCCCCAAGATCAACAACCACAACGCTGAGGAACAGTTTGCTCCTGCAGATCCTCGGGTCTGTACAGTTGAAGCAAGCGTTCCCGACAAGCCTCGCCCCGTCGAGCTTGCCGGGGGACCGTCAGCTCCGGCAGAACCAGAGGTCCTTGCCGTAGAAGCTGAGGTTCCCGCAGCGGCCCTCAAGCCTTTAGTCCTTGCCGTCGAGCCCCAGGCTCCGGCATGGGCGCAGCAGATCGTCCGTTTCCTTCAAACTGGAGAACTTCCCGACGACCCAGAAGAAATAGAGAAGATAACCAGACAGTCAAGTATGTACCAGTTCGTGGACAACGAGCTGTACAGAAGAAGACTCAATGGTGTCAGACTGAAGTGCATCTCCAGGGAAGATGGACAGAAGTTGTTGGCAGAAATACACGGAGGCATATGCGGCCACCACATTGGCGCAAGGGCGCTTGCCGGGAAAGCTTTCCGGCAAGGGTTCTTTTGGCAAGAAGCCCTCCAAGATGCAACTGCACTAGTAACCAAGTGTGAAGCGTGCCAGTTCCATGCAAAGCAAATTCATCAGCCAGCTCAAGCTCTCCAAACAATCCCTTTGTCCTGGCCCTTCTCGGTCTGGGGGCTCGATATCCTCGGCCCTTTCCCTCGTGCTGTCGGGGGCTTTGAGTACTTGTACGTTGCAATCGACAAGTTCACAAAGTGGCCAGAAGTGGAGCCAGTGAGAAAGGTGACAGCACAGTCGGCAGTCAGGTTCTTCAGGTCGATTGTTTGCCGTTTCGGAATCCCTAACAGGATCATCACCGACAACGGTACACAATTCACTAGTCGCACCTTCATGCAGTACGTCCAAGACCTTGGCGCCAAGGTCTGTTTCGCTTCTGTTGCTCACCCGAGGAGCAACGGTCAAGCGGAGAGGGCCAATGCTGAAGTGCTGCGCGGACTCAAGACAAGGACCTTTGACAGGCTGCGCAAGTGCGGAAGAAATTGGATAGAGGAGCTACCGGCGGCTCTTTGGTCAATCAGAACGACACCAAGTCGAGCCACCGGACAGACACCCTTTGCTCTAGTCTATGGAGCAGAGGCAGTTCTCCCCACGGAACTCGTATACGGATCTCCTCGAGTGCTCGCTTATGATGAGCTCGAGCAAGAGCAACTGCGGCAAGATGACGCGTTGCTCCTCGAGGAGGGACGTCTCCAGGCTGCTGTACGAGCTGCTCGATACCAGCAAGCCTTGCGCCGCTACCATAGCCGCAAGGTCAAGGCCAGGAGTCTCGAGGAAGGCGACCTTGTTCTTCGGCGTGTTCAGTCCGCCAAGAATTCCAACAAGTTGACGCCGAAGTGGGAAGGCCCTTATCGGGTGAGGCAAGTTACGAGGCCCGGCGCTGTCCGCCTCGAGACCGAAGAAGGCTTACCGGTGAGCAACTCCTGGAACATAGAGCATCTTCGCAAGTTTCACCCATAAGGCGCGGTTGCCGTGATCCGCTCCGGCAACCACCTTTTGTACAAGCTTTGCCGCTGTTGCATGTAACCCTTTGTACAAAGCCGGGCGCAGACCCTGTGCATCAGTAAAGTTTTTGTGTTTTGCGCTGATTGCCTTTTGCATGCTTTTCTTTGCTATTTGCATGTTTTGTTTGGCATTTGGTGCAACACTCGAGTATCCGGTAAGCATTAGCACGCCGCAAGGCCATATACTTGTCTCCCTCTCCTTTTTCCTTGCCTTTTAAGCAGAAGGATCGTTCCTCGCGCACAAGTTTGCCAGGGGGGAAGGAGGTGGAGGAGGAACCAAGTGCTGTTCAAGAAAGAGAAGCCTTACCGGGAAGCAAGCAATATATGAAAGCTAAGTTGTTAGAATTTGACCAGTTCAAATTTTAAATTTTAATTGTCTTCCTTGAACAATCACACTTTGTATGGAAAACCTGTGCGCGGAGGAACCTACCCGTAGCTTGCCGCACCCTTATCTTGTTTCCGAGTTCGCTCAACGATTTAAGTGAGCTGCGACAAGTGTCGCGCCCTTGTTTCGTTTCCGAGTACGCTCAGCAAGCTAAGTGCGTTGCGACTAGCCGCGGCGAGGTTGCTTGCCGGTGAGACCTTGGCCAGCAGGCTGCTCAGAGTCCAGCACTCAGCGCTCGCGGCAAAGGCCCCTTGACGACAAGCTCCCCGGGAGCGTAGGGCGAAAAACATACAAAGTCAAGGATTAAGACAAGGAAGATAACATTACACTGATTGATCAAAATGAGATAAATATCTTACAAAGGATAACTTGTCGCAATGGACTAATGAGTTCATGACATCATATGCAGCAACAAAAAGAGATAAAGATAATGGAGGCCTAATCTACGCGGTCGCCCTCCTTCCTGGAGATCTTGGCCACCTTGGCAATGATGTGGGCGACCTGCTCCTTCAGAGCCTCCATGTCCGCGTCAGCCGGCAAGCTGCGAAGAACGTTGGTGAGGTTGATGCCCGGATTGCGATACACGATCTTCGTCAGCACGCGCTCCAGAGTTCTCGTGCAGAGTAGGCGCGTCTCCTCGGCCAGTTGCGCGGGGATCTTCTTCCGCAGATCAGCAAGGGCCGGCGTGATTCCCCTGAAGAAGAGGCTGAGCTTGGCGCTGTGTGGGAGGTTTGGGTCCGGGGAGTAGATGAGGTGCTCTAGCTTCAGCGCCAGCAGCTCCTGGTCGATGTTGGACGCACAAGACACTAAGTCCTCGGTCCATACCTCAACAGTTTTGCGGAAGAGCTCAGCTGCTTTGTTGGCGCTGTCCACTAGGGTCCGCTCCTTGCGGAGCTCCTCCTTCAACTTGGTCTCCCGGGCCCGGGCAGCGTCGAGTGAATCCTTCAGTGTAGAGACCTTCAAGTCCAAGTCCTCGATGGAGTCCTTGGCGGACTTCAACTCGTCGCCCCTCTCATAAAGACGCACCTGGAGTTCTGAATTGGTGTGGGCGTCCTTCTCACGCTCCGTGATGAGCGCGGCAACCTTCTCCGCGCTCACCTTCAGCGCTTTCTCCAGCTGCACGACCTTGGCGGCGAGCTCCTTCTTGGCAGTCTCCGCGGCAGCCGCGGCGGCTTTCGCTTCCTTCAGCTCCCCGCCAAGGGCCTCCTCCCGTGCGGCAAGGTCCTCCTCATGGGAGTCGAGTTGGACCTTCCGCTGGGCGAGTTCTCCTTCTCGCCGGGACAGCTCCACCCCGGCGAGCCGCTGCTGCTCTTCAGCCTCAGCCTTCTCCAGCACCCACTCCTGGTATTCGCCGGCGAGCCGCTCGCGCTCCTCCGCCACCTCGCGGAGGGCCGCCTGGTTGGCGGCGCTGAGCTCCGCCGCGCGCTTCTCCATCTCCGCGGCGGCCTTGGCGGCAAGGGCTTCCCGGGAAGCAAGCTTCGCCTGCCTGGCCCGGTAAAGGGCCAGGAGCTGGTGAAGTAGCTTCTCCTCCTCGGGCCCTTCACTCCCGCCAGGCGCCTCGACAATCTTCAGGCCCGCGGAGGCGAGGACCTCCCCGTCAAATGCCTCGCCCTCCGCGGGAGCTCGCGATGAAGACCCCCAGGGCATCTGGATGAAGACGCCGTTGGGGGCCTCAAGGTAGTAGCCCTGCTCCTTGCCGGCGGAGGGGTCGGCGGCCGGCGCAGCACTCGATGCTCCCGCCGCCTCCGGGTCGGCGGTGCGGTCGCCGTCCCCCTCCCCGGCCGCTGCGTCCGCAGCCGGAGCGGTCTCCTGCGCGGCCGGCTCGGCGGCTCTCGCCGTGTCCTCGACGACAGGGACGTCGCCGCCGCCGCCCTGCGCGCCCTCCTCATCCTCGATGTTGATGACTTCCGTCTCCATCGGCTCGGGAGGAGGAGGATCTAAAAAGAAGAAGAAGAAAAAGAAGTTCAAGCAAATATCCAAAAAAGACGAAGCCAAGAAGACAAACTACAAGACATACCTTGGCGGACGTCGTCAGCGGCGGGCTCCCTCGCCGGGGAGCTCTGCCTTGGCGGAGTGGCCGCCCTCGCCGGGCTGCTCGCCCTTGGCGGGGTACTCTGCCTTGGCGGAGTACCCGCCCTTGGCGGAGCGCTCTCCCTTGCCGGGGAGTTCGGCCTTGGCGGGGACGGCGGGGCCTGCGGCTCCTCAAGGACGGTCTCCGGGCGCTCCTGCCGCTGTGGCTCCACCTCTGCACAAGAAAAGACAAGAAACATCATGATGTTGAAACAAGACAAAATCCCTAAGCGCATCCCGACGAGCGGAAGGATGGAACCCAGACTTACGCTGGGGGCTGCGCTGGGGGCTGCTCCTCGGAGCAGCGCTCAGGTCCGGCAGGCTCGGCTCCGACACGTCCCCTGTTGCCGCGGCGGCCGAGTCTTCCGCGACCTCGACCACAGGCGCCTTGGCTTTCTTCGCCACGCGCTGAACCAAGGTCCTGAAATCAAAGCAACAAACAAAATCAGTATCAACAATAATCAAGACGAAACTTGGGAAGGTGTAAGACTTCAGACTCTTACTCCTGATCCTCCTCGTCGTCCTCGCTCAAGGCGGAGAAGTCATACTCCACCTGGGGCGCGTCGGCACGAGGAGTAGAAGACGAAGATTCCCTCGGGCGCTTGGCGACCCCGGGGGCTGGGGGCTGCGAAGGCCCAGCCCCTGTGGTAGCCGGAGCCCGGGGAGCGGACGGAGCCGCTGCTCCGCTCCGAGAAGACCCCTGTCGGCTCGGCGCCTGCTTGCGGGACGCCTCCGTCGTGGCCCGCGCGCGGGCCGCCTCCGCTGTGACTTGTGCGCCGGTCGCCCCCGGCGCAGCTTGGCTCCCCCGGGGAGCTGCCCGGCGAGCTGGTTGTTGCCGGGGCGCCTGCGCCCTCTCTCCCGTCGCTGTCTTGCGGAGACGCTTCGGTGGAGACTGCCTTGGGCTTGCCGGGGGCGGGGAGCTCTCCGACGAGGAGAGGTCGTCGGCGTAGAGCTCCGTAGATCCGTCGGAGTCCTCGGCCTCCTCCTCCTCCTCCTCCCCGGCCGGCTCGCTGGGCCCAGCGCCCTGCGCTGCGGCCTCTTTTCCCTTGGCGCCTCCGCTCCCTCCGGCGCCTCCGCTCCTCGCGGCGCCTCTGTTCCCTCCGGCGGCACCCTCCATTGCCGCGGCCTCGGCCACGATTCCGTGGATCCCGGAGTGCCTCAGAGAGGGGACCCCGGCGAGCGCGTCGGGAGGAAGTTGCAACAGTCTGCGGATCTCCGCCTCCTCCGCCCGGCTGGACGCATCCGCAGCCTCCGCCTCGTCAGGCGTGTACCCAAAATCTCCTGCCGCTGCGGCTGCAGCGGCCTCTTCAGCCCGAGAAGCTATGTAAGCAAGCTCCTGCTCGGTGGTGTCCCGCGTGTTCTCCTTGATATCGTTCTTGTTCTTCGCCACCTCCACGAGGTTGTCGAAGAAGCTGAGGACGTCTATTGGCTTGGGCGGAATCCACGTGCGGTCCACGCCGTGCGAATCGCAAGCGGGCATCATGGCGCAGAGACGATCCCGGACTGTGCTGTTGCAGAGGGGCACCACTCCCCGGGGAGGCCTGAACCACTCAGGGTGTGCCGGGTCATACTTGAAGAGTTCCCGGACCATCCCCTTCAGCTCCAGCGTCGTGAAGTTGAAGTTTAGCCCGGGGCGCAGCCTCATTATATCCGCCGGGCCGCCGTACTCCCAGGCCGGCCTCTTCCTGTCTTGGAGAGGGGCGATGCGGCGGCGAAGGAAGTCTGCGCCTACCTCTGCAACGGACAGCCTGGCGGTCCGAAGACGAAGAATCCGGACGAGGGCGACGTCGAGCTTGATGTCGTCCGAGTCCAGCTCGCTCCAATCCCTGCCGCGCACGATGGGCGTTGTGCGCGGCGCGGTGAAGGCCTGCGGCTCGTCCTCAACAATCCAGCACCACTCCGCACGCCATTCCTCCCACTTGCCGCGGAGCTCCCCCGGCAAGTAGGACCCCTTCTTGTTCAGACGGAAAACCCAAGAAATTCCTCCGGAGAGGGGGGCGTCGGTCTCTGCTCTAGGAGTGAAGAAGTGCCTAAACAGCGCTACATTTGGGTGTATCCCTATGAAGTTTTCGCACATGTGTGCGAAAACCGCCATGGTGAGGATGGCGTTGGGGGTGAAGTCAAGAAGGTGGAGGCCGTAGGTGTGCATGACGTCGCAAAAGAAATCAGAGAAAGGAGGGCAAAGACCGCAGTGAAAGAAGGCTGCGAAGAAGTAGTACCCGCCGGGGTAGTTGTCCTTGGCGGCGGCCGGATAAGCTTGAGTGCGGGGGTGCGCCTTGGTTTCCTTGGCCCAGAACAAGTAGTAATTGTTCCAGAGCTCCCGCGCGCCGAGCTTCGGCGGGAAGACGAGGTTCCGCTTCCGGTACGCGGCGAGCTTCGCCGCTTGCTCCGACTTCTCCCTCTTGGCCTTCTCCGCCTTCGCCTTGTCGGTCTTCGGGGCCATGGCGGACGCGGCGGAAGGAGGGGGACGAAGAGCCCGGCGACGCCGGAGATGCAGACGACGGCTGCGGAGGTGTGGAGGCGGAGCGCAAAGGGATCTCTGGAGGAAGAAGAAGAAGCAATGAAAGCGCAAGGAGGGGAACCGCTCCTGCTTCCTCTGCTTTTATGGGGGAGTGGGGGGGCTTTTCGCCCTTTTCATTGATGGAACGTGGGCACGTCCCATCCCACGACGCCGCAATCGACGCGTGCCGTTACAGGGGGGATGCGGCGGATACGGAAGTGGATTCGGCACGCCGTGGGCCGCGCGTGCCCGTGCACTGTTTTGGGCCTGGCCCAACAGCGCTCGGCACCGTGTGTGGCCCAGGCCCGGGGGCTCCTGTCGGTGTACTAAGGTAGGGGTACCTCAGTACCCCAACTTGTGCACGGGCAGTTGCAGCTTCCCGCGGCAGGGTTTACCACGCGCTCGCCGGAGACCTTTCTGCTCCATATAAAGCCATTCAAAAACAAAGTATGCAAGACAGTAGATCGAGACCCCGGCAAGTGGGGCTTGCCGGGAAGGCCGTACCAGGCTCAAGACTGACCCACTAGCACAAGGCCCTGGCAAGAGGAGCTTGCCAGGAAGACTAGAAGACACGCCTCGGCGCTATATGCGCCCCGGCGAGGGCCCGGGGAGCGGCAAGCTCCCGGGCCCGGCAAGATCAAGGCCCCGGCAAGATGCTTGCCGGGAGAGTTGCGCTGTGTGCCCGCGCTCCAGCTCATCGGCCCACGCGTCGCCCTGGGGCCTATCCAGGGACGCGTGGCGGATGGCTGTGCAGCCTGGGGGACACGGTGGCACTCCACGGTGGTGGATCCATCGCCGTGGCAGACGGAGACGCAAGGGCGGGAGCTTTTGGGGTCGACGGCGACGGGCATTAAATGCCCTTGTCCCCCACTGTCAAAGTAGGTAGCGACCACTGTTCGCGCACTGTAGCTCCACTGTTCCCGCACTGTTACAACTACCACCTCTTTTACGTTTTTACCCCTTTCTCCTATGTTGACACCTGTCGGTGACCCCTTGCACTATAAAAGGAGGCCCATGTACAACGTGGAGGGGGTTCGGAACCTAGATCACTCATACACTCGGTGTAGCTGCTTCTTCAAGCTCCCGAGCTCTCCAACTCAATACACAACTAAGCAGGAGTAGGGTTTTACGCGTCTACCGCGGCCCGAACCTGGGTAAAACTGCCCGCGTGCTTGCTACGATCTGCTCTTCGTGCTCCCTCCGCCCTCGTACCGCACAGACAAGGGGCTCCGGTCCCATAGGTGTTCGTGGCGGACAGTTTCCCCCGACATATGCTAACGGATGGGTCTTGTCCATCACATCATTCTCCTAATGATGTGATCCCGTTGACCAAATGACAACTCATGTCTATGGCTAGGAAACATAACCATCTTTGATCAATGAGCTAGTCTAGTAGAGGCATACTAGGGACATACTGTTTTGTCTATGTATTCACACATGTACTAAGTTTCCTGTTAATACAATTCTAGCATGAATAAAAGACATTTATCATGATATAAGGAAATACAAATAACATCTTTATTATTGCCTCTAGGGCATATTTCCTTCAGTCTCCCACTTGAACTAGAGTCAATAATCTAGCTCACATCGCCATGTGATTTAATACCGATAGTTCACATCGTTATGTGAATAACACCTATAGTTCACATCACCATGTGACCAACACCCAAAGGGTTTACTAGAGTCAATAATCTAGTTCACATCGCTATGTGATTAATACCCAAGAGTAATAAGGTGTGATCATGTTTTGCTTGTGAGAGAAGTTTAGTCAACGGGTCTGTCACATTCAGATCCGTATGTATTTTGCAAATTTCTATGTCTACAATGCTCTGCATAGAGCTACTCTAGCTAATTGCTCCCACTTTCAATATGCATCCAGATTGATACTTAGAGTCATCTGGATTTAGTGTCAAAGCTTGCATCAGCGTAACCCTTTACGACGAACTCTTTATCACCTCCATAATCGAGAAACATTTCCTTAGTCATCCAATTACTAAGGATAATTTTGACCGCTGTACAGTGATCTACTCCTGGATCACTATTGTACCTCCCTGTCAAACTCTTGGCAAGGTACACAACGTGTTTTGTACACAGCATGGCATACTTTATAGAACCTATGGCTGAGGCTTAGGGAATGACTTTCATTCTCTCTATATTTTTCTGCCGTGGTCTGGCTTTGAGTTTCACTCAACTTCATACTTTACAAGTCAGGCAAGAACTTCTTCTTTGACTGATTCATTTTGAACTACTTCAAAATCTTATCAAGGTATGTACTTATCGAAAGTCTTATCAAGCGTCTTGATCTATCTCTATAGATTTTGATGCCTAATATGTAAGCAACTTCACCAAGGTCTTTCTTTGAAAAACTCCTTTCAAACACTCCTTTATGCTTTCCAGAAATTTCTACATCATTTCCGATCGACAATATGTCATTCACATATACTTATCAGAAAGGTTGTAGTGCTCCCACTCACTTCTTGTAAATACAGGCTTCTCCAAAAGTCTGTATAAATCCATATGCTTTGATCACCTCATCAAAGCGTATATTCCAACTCCGAGATGCTTGCACCAGTCCATAGATGGATCGCTGGAGCTTGCATACTTTGTCAGCACCTTTTGGATCGACAAAACCTTCTGGTTGCATCATATACAACTCTTCTTTGAGATATCCATTTAGGAATGCAGTTTTGACATCCATTTGCCAGATTTCATAATCATAAAATGCGGCAATTGCTAACATGATTCGGACAGACTAAAGCATCGCTACAGGTGAGAAAGTCTCATCGTAGTCAACTCCTTGAACTTGTCGAAAACCTTTCGCAACAAGTCGAGCTTTTTAAACAGTAATATTACCGTCTGCGTCAGTCTTCCTCTTGAAGATCCATTTATTTTCGATGGCTTGCCGATCATCGAGCAAGTCAACCAAAGTCCACACTTTGTTCTCATACATGGATCCCATCTCAGATTTCATGGCTTCAAGCCATTTTGCGGAATCTGGGCTCATCATCGCTTCCTCATAGTTCGTAGGTTCATCATGGTCTAGTAACATGATTTCCAGAACTGGGTTGCCGTACCACTCTGGTGCGGAACGTACTCTGGTTGATCTACGACGTTCAGTAGAAACTTGATCCGAAGTTTCATGATCATTATCATTAACTTCCTCACTAATTGGTGTAGGAATCACTGGAACAATTTCCTGTGATGTACTACTTTCCAATCCGGAAGAAGGTACAATTACCTCATCAAGTTCTACTTTCCTCCCACTCACTTCTTTCGAGAGAAACTCTTTTTCTAGAAAGGACCCGTTTTTAGCAACGAATATTTTGCCTTCGGATCTGTGATAGAAGGTGTACCCAACAGTCTCTTTTGGGTATCCTATGAAGACACATTTTTCCGACTTGGGTTCGAGCTTATCAGGTTGAAGTTTTTTCACATAAGCATCACAGCCCCAAACTTTAAGAAACGACAACTTTGGTTTCTTGCCAAACCATAGTTCATAAGGTGTCGTATCAACGGATTTAGATGGTGCCCTATTTAACGTGAATGCAGCTGTCTCTAATGCATGACCCAAAACGATAGTGGTAAATCGGTAAGAGACATCATAGATCGCACCATATCCAATAAAGTACGGTTAAGACGTTTGGACACACCATTACGCTGTGGTGTTCCAGGTGGCGTGAGTTGTGAAACTATTCCACATTGTTTTAAATGAAGACCAAACTCGTAACTCAAATATTCTTTTCCACGATCAGATCGTAGGAACTTTATTTTCTTGTTACGATGATTCTCTACTTCACTCTGAAATTCTTTGAACTTTTCAAATGTTTCAGAATTGTGTTTCATTAAGTAGATATACCCATATCTGCTCAAATCATCAGTGAAGGTCAGAAAATAACGATACCTGCCGCGAGCTTCAATACTCATTGGCCCACATACATCAGTATGTATGATTTCCAACAAATCTGTTGCTCGCTCCATAGTTCCGGAGAATGGAGTTTTAGTCATCTTGCCCATGAGACATGGTTCGCAAGTACCAAGTGATTCATAATCAAGTGATTCAAAAAGTCCATCACTATGGAGTTTCTTCATGCGTTTTACACCAATATGACCTAAACGGCAGTGCCACAAATAAGTTGCACTATCATTATTAACCTTGCATCTTTTGGTTTCAATATTATAAATATGTGTATCACACGATCGAGATCCAACAAACTATCTTCATTGGGTGTATGACCATAGAAGGTTTTATTCATGTAAACAGAACAACAATTATTCTCTAACTTACATGAATAACCGTATTGCAATAAACATGATCAAATCACATTCATGCTCAACACAAACACCAAATAACACTTATTTAGGTTCAACACTAATCCCGAAAGTATAGGGAGTGATGATGATCATATCAATCTTGGAACTGCTTCCAATACACATCGTCACTTCATCCTTTAACTAGTTTCTGTTCATTATGCAACTCCCATTTCGAGTTACTACTCTTTAGCAACTGAACCAGTATCAAATATCGAGGGGTTGCTATGAACACTAGTAAAATACACATCAATAATCTGTATATCAAATATACCTTTGTTCACTTTGCCATCCTTCTTATCCACCAAGTATCTAGGGCAGTTCCACTTCCGGTGACTATTTCCTTTGCAGTAGAAGCACTTAGTTTCAGGCTTGAGTTTAGCTTTGGGTTTCTTCATGGGAGTGACAACTTGCTTGTCATTCTTCTTGAAGTTCCCCTTCTATCCCTTTGCCCTTTACTTGAAACAAGTGGTCTGGTTAACCATCAACACTTGATGCTCTTTCTTGATTTCTACCGTCGCCGATTTCAGCATCACGAAGAGCTCGGGAATTACTTTCGTCATCCCTTGCATATTATAGTTCATCACGAAGTTCTACTAACTTGGTGATAGTGTCTAGAGAACTTTGTCAATTACTATCTTATCTGGAAGATTAACTCCCACTTGATTCAAGCAATTGTACTACCCAGACAATCTGAGCACATGCTCACTGGTTGAGCTATTCTCCTCCATCTTGTAGGCAAAGTACTGTCAGAGGTCCTATACCTCTCGACACGGGTATGAGTATGAAATACTAATTTCAACTCTTGGAACATCTTATATGCTCCGTGACGTTCAAAACGTTTTTGAAGTCCCGGTTCTAAGCCGTAAACATGGTGCACTAAACTATCAAGTAGTCATCATACCGAGCTTTTGTCAAAACGTTCATAACGTCTACATCTGCTCCTGCAATAGGTCTGTCACCTAGCGGTGCATCAAGGACATAATTCTTCTGTGCAGCAATGAGGATAATCCTCAGATCACGGAACAAGTCCGCATCATTGCTACTAACATCTTTCAACTTGGTTTTCTCTAGGAACATATAAAAATTAAACGGGGAGCAACATCGCGAGCTATTGATCTACAACATAGATATGCTAATACTACCAGGACTAAGTTCATGATAAATTAAAGTTCAATTTAATCATATTACTTAAGAACTCCCACTTAGATAGACATCCCTCTAGTCATCTAAATGATCACGTGATCCAAATCAACTAAACCATGTCCGATCATCACGTGAGATGGAGTAGTTTCAATGGTGAACATCTTATGTTGATCATATCTACTATATGATTCACGCTCGACCTTTCGGTCTCCAGTGTTCCGAGGCCATATCTGCATATGCTAGGCTCGTCAAGTTTAACCCGAGTATTCTGCGTGTGCAAAACTGGCTTACACCCGTTGTATTTGAACGTAGAGCTTATCACACCCGATCATCACGTGGTGTCTCGGCACGACGAACTTTCGCAACGGTGCATACTCAGGGAGAACACCTATACCTTGAAATTTAGTAAGGGATCATCTTATAATGCTACCGTCGATCTAAGCAAAATAAGAAGCATAATAAGATAAACATCACATGCAATCAAAATATGTGACATGATATGGCCATCATCATCTTGTGCTTTTGATCTCCATCTCCAAAGCACCATCATGATCACCTTCGTCACCGGCGCGACACCTTGATCTCCATCGTAGCATCGTTGTCATCTCGCCAACTATTGCTTCCTCACCTATCGCTACCGCTTAGTGATAAAGTAAAGCAATTACATGGCGATTGCATTTCATACAATAAAGCGACAACCATATGGCTCCTGCCAGTTGCCGATAACTTTACAAAACATGATCATCTCATACAAAAACGTATAACTCATCATGTCTTGACCATATCACATCACAACATGCCCTGCAAAAACAAGTTAGACGTCCTCTACTTTGTTGTTGCAAGTTTTACGTGGCTGCTACGGGCTTAGCAAGAACCGTTCTTACCTACGCATACAAAACCACAACGATGTTTCGTCAAGTATGTGCTGTTTTAACCTTCACAAGGACCGGGCGTAGCCACACTTGATTCAGCTAAAGTGAGAGAGACAGACAACCGCCAGTCACCTTTAAGCAACGAGTGCTCGTAACGGTGAAACCAGTCTCGCGTAAGCGTACGCGTAATGTCGGTTCGGGCCGCTTCATCTCACAATACCGCCGAAACAAAGTATGACATGCTGGTAAGCAGTATGACTAGTATCGCCCACAACTCATTGTGTTCTACTCGTGCATATCATCTACGCATAGACCTGGCTCATGATGCCACTGTTGGGGAACGTAGTATTTTAAAATTTTCCTACGATCACGCAAGATCTATCTACCAGATGCATAGCAACGAGAGGGAAGAGTGTGTCTACGTACCCTCGTAGACCGGGAGCGGAAGCATCAAGTGACGCAGTTGATGTTGTCGAACTTCTTCGCGATCCAACCGATCAAGCACCGAACGTACGGCACCTCCGCGTTCAGCACACGTTCAGCTTGATGACGTCCCACGAGCTCTTGATACAGTTGAGCTTCACGGGAGAGTTTCGTCAGCACGACGGCGTGGTGACGGATATGATGTGTTCACCGGCGCAGGGCTTCGCCTAAGCTCCGCGACGGTACGACCGAGGTGTGATTCTATGGAGGGGGGCACCGCACACGGCTAAAACAATTCAACTTGTGTGTGTTTGGGTGCCCCCTGCCCCCGTATATAAAGGAGCAAGGGAGGGAGGCCGGCCAACCTTTCCTGGTGCGGCTAGGGAAGGAGTCCTACTAGGAATAGGATTGCAATCCTATTCCTAGTAGGATTCACCAAAAGAAAGAAGAGGGAAAGGAATAGGAGAGGTGGCGCCCCCCCAATCCTAGTCCAACTAGGAACCCTAGGTGGGGGCGCCGGCCAGCCCTATGGGCTGCCTCTCTCTTTCCCTTTAGGCCCACTATGGACCATCCCCTCTCGTAGGGGGTTCCGGTAACCCCCTCCGGCATTCCCGATAAATCCGAAACTTTTCCGGAACACTTCCGGTGTCCGAATATAGTCGTCCAATATATCAATCTTTATGTCTCGGATATTCCGAGACTCCTCGTCATGTCCGTGATCTCATCCGGGACTCCGAACTACCTTCGGTACATCAATACTCATAAACTCATAATACCGATCGTCATCAAACGTTAAGCGTGCGGACCCTACGGGTTCGAGAACTATGTAGACATGACCGAGACTCATCTCCGGTCATTAACCAATAGCGGAACCTGGATGTTCATATTGGCTCCTACATATTCTACGAAGATCTTTTATCGGTCAGAACCGCATAACAACATACGTTGTTCCTTTTGTCAAACGGTATGTTACTTGCCCGAGATTCGATCGTCGGTATCTCTATACCTAGTTAAATCTCGTTACCGGCAAGTCTCTTTACTCGTTCCGTAACACATCATCTCGCGACTAACTCATTAGTCTTTTGCTTGCAAGGCTTATTGTGATTTGTGTTACCGAGAGGGCCCAGAGATACCTCTCCGACACCCGGAGTGACAAATCCTAATCTTGATCTATGCCAACACCACAAATACATTCGGAGACACCTATAAAGCATCTTTATGATCACCCAGTTACGTTGTGACATTTGATAGCACACAAGGTGTTCCTACGGTATTCGGGAGTTGCATAATCTCATAGTCATAGGAACATGTATAAGTCATGAAGAAAGCAATAGCAGTAAATCTAAACGATCATAGTGCTATGCTAACGGATGGGTCTTGTCCATCACACCATTCTCCTAATGATGTGATCCCGTTGACCAAATGACAACTCATGTCTATGGCTAGGAAACATAACCATCTTTGATCAATGAGCTAGTCTAGTAGAGGCATACTAGGGACATACTGTTTTGTCTATGTATTCACACATGTACTAAGTTTCCTGTTAATACAATTCTAGCATGAATAAAAGACATTTATCATGATATAAGGAAATACAAATAACATCTTTATTATTGCCTCTAGGGCATATTTCCTTCAGGCTTCGCCTAAGCACTACAACGGTATGACCGAGGTGTGTTTCTGTGGAGGGGGGCACCGCACACGGCTAAAACAATTCAACTTGTGTGTGTTTGGGTGCCCCCTGCCCCCGTATATAAAGGAGCAAGGGAGGGAGGCCGGCCAACCTTTCCTGGTGCGGCTAGTGAAGGAGTCCTACTAGGAATAGGATTGCAATCCTATTCCTAGTAGGATTCACCAAAAGAAAGAAGAGGGAAAGGAATAGGAGAGGTGGCGCCCCCCCAATCCTAGTCCAACTAGGAACCCTAGGTGGGGGCGCCGGCCAGCCCTATGGGCTGCCTCTCTCTTTCCCTTTAGGCCCACTATGGACCATCCCCTCTCGTAGGGGGTTCCGGTAACCCCCTCCGGCATTCCCGATAAATTCGAAACTTTTCCGGAACACTTCCGGTGTCCGAATATAGTCGTCCAATATATCAATATTTATGTCTCGGACATTCCGAGACTCCTCGTCATGTCCGTGATCTCATCCGGGACTCCGAACTACCTTCGGTACATCAATACTCATAAACTCATAATACCGATCGTCAACAAACGTTAAGCGTGCGGACCCTACGGGTTCGAGAACTATGTAGACATGACCGAGACTCATCTCCGGTCATTAACCAATAGCGGAACCTGGATGTTCATATTGGCTCCTACATATTCTACGAAGATCTTTTATCGGTCAGAACCGCATAACAACATACGTTGTTCCTTTTGTCAAACGGTATGTTACTTGCCCGAGATTCGATCGTCGGTATCTCTATACCTAGTTAAATCTCGTTACCGGCAAGTCTCTTTACTCGTTCCGTAACACATCATCTCGCGACTAACTCATTAGTCTTTTGCTTGCAAGGCTTATTGTGATGTGTGTTACCGAGAGGGCCCAGAGATACCTCTCCGACACTCGGAGTGACAAATCCTAATCTTGATCTATGCCAACACCACGAATACATTCAGAGACACCTATAGAGCATCTTTATGATCACCCAGTTACGTTGTGACGTTTGATAGCACACAAGGTGTTCCTACGGTATTCGGGAGTTGCATAATCTCATAGTCATAGGAACATGTATAAGTCATGAAGAAAGCAATAGCAGTAAAACTAAACGATCATAGTGCTATGCTAACGGATGGGTCTTGTCCATCACATCATTCTCCTAATGATGTGATCCCATTGACCAAATGACAACTCATGTCTATGGCTAGGAAACATAACCATCTTTGATCAATGAGCTAGTCTAGTAGAGGCATACTAGGGACATACTGTTTTGTCTATGTATTCACACATGTACTAAGTTTCCTGTTAATACAATTCTAGCATGAATAAAAGACATTTATCATGATATAAAGAAATACAAATAACATCTTTATTATTGCCTCTAGGGCATATTTCCTTCAGGCTTCGCCTAAGCACTACAATGGTATGACCGAGGTGTGTTTCTGTGGAGGGGGGCACCGCACACGGCTAAAACAATTCAACTTGTGTGTGTTTGGGTGCCCCCTGCCCCCGTATATAAAGGAGCAAGGGAGGGAGGCCGGCCAACCTTTCCTGGTGCGGCTAGGGAAGGAGTCCTACTAGGAATAGGATTGCAATCCTATTCCTAGTAGGATTCACCAAAAGAAAGAAGAGGGAAAGGAATAGGAGAGGTGGCGCCCCCCAATCCTAGTCCAACTAGGAACCCTAGGTGGGGGCGCCGGCCAGCCCTATGGGCTGCCTCTCTCTTTCCCTTTAGGCCCACTATGGACCATCCCCTCTCGTAGGGGGTTCCGGTAACCCCCTCCGGCATTCCCGATAAATCCGAAACTTTTCCGGAACACTTCCGGTGTCCGAATATAGTCGTCCAATATATCAATCTTTATGTCTCGTACATTCCGAGACTCCTCGTCATGTCCGTGATCTCATCCGGGACTCCGAACTACCTTCGGTACATCAATACTCATAAACTCATAATACCGATCGTCATCAAACGTTAAGCGTGCGGACCCTACGGGTTCGAGAACTATGTAGACATGACCGAGACTCATCTCCGGTCATTAACCAATAGCGGAACCTGGATGTTCATATTGGCTCCTACATATTCTACGAAGATCTTTTATCGGTCAGAACCGCATAACAACATACGTTGTTCCTTTTGTCAAACGGTATGTTACTTGCCCGAGATTCGATCGTCGGTATCTCTATACCTAGTTAAATCTCGTTACCGGCAAGTCTCTTTACTCGTTCCGTAACACATCATCTCGCGACTAACTCATTAGTCTTTTGCTTGCAAGGCTTATTGTGATGTGTGTTACCGAGAGGGCCCAGAGATACCTCTCCGACACTCGGAGTGACAAATCCTAATCTTGATCTATGCCAACACCACGAATACATTCGGAGACACCTATAGAGCATCTTTATGATCACCCAGTTACGTTGTGACGTTTGATAGCACACAAGGTGTTCCTACGGTATTCGGGAGTTGCATAATCTCATAGTCATAGGAACATGTATAAGTCATGAAGAAAGCAATAGCAGTAAAACTAAACGATCATAGTGCTATGCTAACGGATGGGTCTTGTCCATCACATCATTCTCCTAATGATGTGATCCCGTTGACCAAATGACAACTCATGTATATGGCTAGGAAACATAACCATCTTTGATCAATGAGCTAGTCTAGTAGAGGCATACTAGGGACATACTGTTTTGTCTATGTATTCACACATGTACTAAGTTTCCTGTTAATACAATTCTAGCATGAATAAAAGACATTTATCATGATATAAGGAAATACAAATAACATCTTTATTATTGCCTCTAGGGCATATTTCCTTCAGGCTTCGCCTAAGCACTACAACGGTATGACCGAGGTGTGTTTCTGTGGAGGGGGGCACCGCACACGGCTAAAACAATTCAACTTGTGTGTCTTTGGGTGCCCCCTGCCCCCGTATATAAAGGAGCAAGGGAGGAGGGCCGGCCGGCCTCCTATGGTGCGGCTAGGGCAATCCTACTAGGAATAGGATTGCAATCCTATTCCTAGTAGGAGTCCATCAAGAAGGAAGAGAGGGAAAGGAAAAAAGGGAGAGGTGGCGCCACCTCAATCCTAGTCCAACTAGGATCCCTAGGTGGGGCGCCGGCCAGCCTCTATGGGCTGCCTCTCTCTTTTCCTTAAGGCCCACTATGGACCATCCCCCCTCGTAGGGGGTTCCGGTAACCCTCTCCGGCAATCCCGTTAAATCCGAAACTTTTCTGGAACACTTCCGGTGTCCGAATATAGTCGTCCAATATATCAATCTTTATGTCTCGGACATTCCGAGACTCCTCGTCATGTCCGTGATCTCATCCGGGACTCCGAACTACCTTCGGTACATCAAAACTCATAATACAGATCGTCATCAAACGTTAAGCGTGCGGACCCTACGGGTTCGAGAACTATGTAGACATGACCGAGACTCATCTCCGGTCAATAACCAATAGCGGAACCTGGATGCTCATATTGGCTCCTACATATTCTACGAAGATCTTTATCGGTCAAACCGCATAACAACATACGTTGTTCCTTTTGTCATCGGTATGTTACTTGCCCGAGATTCGATCGTCGGTATCACTATACCTATTTCAACCTCGTTACCGGCAAGTCTCTTTACTCGTTCCGTAACACATCATCTCGTGACTAACTCATTAGTCTTTTGCTTGCAAGGCTTATTATGATGTGTGTTACCGAGAGGGCCTAGAGATACCTCTCCGACACTCGGAGTGACAAATCCTAATCTTGATCTATGCCAACACCACGAATACTTTCGGAGACACCTGTAGAGCATCTTTATGATCACCCAGTTACGTTGTGACGTTTGATAGCACACAAGGTGTTCCTACGGTATTCGGGAGTTGCATAATCTCATAGTCATAGGAACATGTATAAGTCATGAAGAAAGCAATAGCAGTAAAACTAAACGATCATAGTGCTATGCTAACGGATGGGTCTAGTCCATCACATCATTCTCCTAATGATGTGATCCCGTTGATCAAATGACAACTCATGTCTATGGCTAGGAAACATAACCATCTTTGATCAATGAGCTAGTCTAGTAGAGGCATACTAGGGACATATTGTTTTGTCTATGTATCCACACATGTACTAAGCTTCCGGTTAATACAATTCTAGCATGAATAAAAGACATTTATCATGATATAAGGAAATGTAAATAACAACTTTATTATTGCCTCTAGGGCATATTTCCTTCAGTCTCCCACTTGCACTAGAGTCAATAATCTAGCACACATCGCCATGTGATTTAATACCGATAGTTCACATCGTTATGTGAATGACACCCATAGTTCACATCGCCATGTGACCAATACCCAAAGGGTTTACTAGAGTCAGTAATCTAGTTCACATCGCTATGTGATCAATACCCAAGAGTAATAAGGTGTGATCATGTTTTGCTTGTGAGAGAAGTTTAGTCAACGGGTCTGTCACATTCAGATCCGTATGTATTTCGCAAATTTCTATGTCTACAATGCTTTGCATGGAGTTACTCTAGCTAATTGCTCCCACTTTCAAGACGCATCCAGATTGATACTTAGAGTCATCTGGATTTAGTGTCAAAGCTTGCATCGGCGTAACCCTTTACGACGAATTCTTTATCACCTCCATAATCGAGAAACATTTCCTTAGTCATCCAGTTACTAAGGATAATTTTGACCGCTGTACAGTGATCTACTCCTGGATCACTATTGTACCCCCCTTGACAAACTCATGGCAAGGTACACAACATGTTTGGTACACAACATGGCATACTTTATAGAACCTATGGCTGAGGCATAGGGAATGACTTTCATTCTCTCTATATTTTTCTGCCGTGGTCTGGCTTTGAGTCTTACTCAACTTCACACCTTACAAGTCAGGCAAGAACTCCTTCTTTGACTGATCCATTTTGAACTACTTCAAAATTTTATCAAGGTATGTACTCATCGAAAGTCTTATCAAGCGTCTTGATCTATCTCTATAGATCTTGATGCCCAATATGTAAGCAACTTCACCAAGGTCTTTCTTTGAAAACTCCTTTCAAACACTCCTTTATGCTTTCCAGAAAATTCTACATCATTTCCGATCGACAATATGTCATTCACATATACTTATCAGAAAGGTTGTAGTGCTCCCACTCACTTCTTGTAAATACAGGCTTCACTGCAAGTCTGTATAAATCTATATGCTTTGATCAACTTATCAAAGCGTATATTCCAACTCCGAGATGCTTGCACCAGTCCATAGATGGATCGCTGGAGCTTGCACATTTTGTTAGCACCTTTAGGATTGACAAAACCTTCTGGTTGCATCATATACAATTCTTCTTTAATAAATCCATTAAAGAATGCAATTTTGTTTATCCACTTGCCAGATTTCATAAAATGGGGCAATTGCTAACATGATTCGGACAGACTTAAGCATCGCTACGGGCGAGAAAGTCTCATCGTAGTCAACTCCTTGAACTTGTTGAAAACCTTTCGCAACAAGTCGAGCTTTGTAAACAGTAACATTACCGTCAGCGTCAGTCTTCCTCTTAAAAATCCATTTATTTTTGATGGCTTGCCGATCATCAGGCAAGTCAACCAAAGTCCACACTTTGTTCTCATACATGGATCCCATCTCAGATTTCATGGCCTCAAGCCATTTTGCGGAATCTAGGCTCATCATCGCTTCCTCATAGTTCGTAGGTTCATCATGGTCTAGTAACATGACTTCCAGAACTGGGTTGCCGTACCACTCTGGTGCGGAACGTACTCTGGTTGATCTACGACGTTCAGCAGAAACTTGATCCGAAGTTTCATGATCATCATCATTAGCTTCCTCACTGATTGGTGTAGGAATCACTGGAACAATTTTCTGTGATGTACTACTTTCCAATTCAGGAGAAGGTACAATTACCTCATCAAGTTCTACTTTCCTCCCACTCACTTCTTTCGAGAGAAACTCCTTCTCTAGAAAGGATCCACTCTTAGCAACAAAGACCTTTGCCTTCGGATCTGTGATAGAAGGTGTACCCAACAGTTTCTTTTGGGTATCCTATGAAGATTTACTTCTCCGATTTGGGTTCGAGCTTATCATGTTGAAACTTTTTCACATAAGCATCGCAGTCCCAAACTTAAAGAAATGACAGCTTAGGTTTCTCGTCAAACCACAGTTCATACGGTGTCATCTCCACGGACTTAGATGGTACCCTATTTAACGTGAATGTAGCTGTCTCTAATGCATAACCCCAAAAGCAATAGTGGTAGATCGGTAAGAGACATCATCGATCGCACCATATCTAATAAAGTACGGTTATGACGTTCGGACACACCATTACACTGTGGTGTTCCAGGTGGCGTGAGTAGTGAAACTATTTCACATTGTTTTTACTGAAGGCCAAACTCGCTAACTCAAATATTTTACCTCTACGATCATATCGTAGAAACTCTTATTTTCTTGTTACGATGACTCTCCACTTCACTCTGAAATTCTTTGAACTTTTCAAATGTTTCAGACTTGTGCTTCATTAAGTAGATATACCCATATCTGCTCAAATCATCAGTGAAGGTCAGAAAATAATGATACCCGCCGCGAGCTTCAACACTCATTGGTCCGCATACATCAGTATGTATGATTTCCAACAACTTTGTTGCTCGCTCCACAGTTCCGGAGAACGGAGTTTTAGTCATCTTGCCCATGAGGCATGGTTCGCAAGCACCAAGTGATTCATAATCAAGTGATTCCAAAAGTCCATCACTATGGAGTTTCTTCATGCGCTTTACACCAATATGACCTAAACGGCAGTGCCACAAATAAGTTGCACTATCATTATTAACCTTGCATCTTTTGGCTTCAATATTATGAATATGTGTATCACACGATCGAGATCCAACAAACCATTTTCATTGGGTGTATGACCATAGAAGGTTTTATTCATGTAAACAGAACAACAATTATTCTCTAATTTACATGAATAACCGTATTGCAATAAACATGATCAAATCATATTCATGCTCAACACAAACACCAAATAACACTTATTTAGGTTCAACACTGATCCCGAAAGTATAGGGAGTGTTCGATGATGATCATATCAATCTTGGAACCACTTCCAACACACATCGTCACTTCACCTTTAACTAGTTTCTGTTCATTATGCAACTCCCATTTCGAGTTACTACTTTTTAGCAACTGAACCAGTATCAAATACTGAGGGGTTGCTATGAACACTAGTAAAATACACATCAATAATCTGTATATCAAATATACCTTTGTTCACTTTGCCATCCTTCTTATCCGCCAAATATCTAGGGCAGTTCCACTTCCAGTGACCATTTCCTTTGCAGTAGGAGCACTTAGTTTCTGGCTTGAGTTTAGCTTTGGGTTTCTTCATGGGAGTGACAACTTGCTTGTCATTCTTCTTGAAGTTCCCTTTCTAACCTTTTGCCCTTTACTTGAAACAAGTGGTCTTGTTAACCATCAACACTTGATGCTCTTTCTTGATTTCTACCTTCGCCGATTTCAGCATCGCGAAGAGCTCGGGAATTACCTTCGTCATCCCTTGCATATTATAGTTCATCACGAAGTTCTACTAACTTGGTGATAGTGACTAGAGAACTTTGTCAATTACTATCTTATCTGGAGATTAACTCCCACTTGATTCAAGCAATTGCAGTACCCAGACAATCTGAGCACATGCTCACTGGTTGAGCTATTCTCCTCCATCTTGTAGGCTATATACTGTCAAAGGTCTTATACCTCTCGACACGGGCATGAGTATGAAATACTAATTTCAACTCTTGGAACATCTCATATGCTCCGTGACGTTTCAAAACGTTTTTGAAGTCCCGGTTATAAGCCGCAAAGCATGGTGCACTAAACTATCAAGTAGTCATCATATCGAGCTTTTGTCAAAACGTTCACAACGTTTGCATCTGCTCCTGCAATAGGTCTGTCACCTAGCGGTGCATCAAGGACATAATACTTTTGTGCAGCAATGAGGATAATCCTCAGATCACGGACCTAGTCCGCATCATTGCTACTAACATCTTTCAACTTAGTTTTCCCTAGGACCATAAAAAAATAAACGGGGAGCAAAATCGCGAGCTATTGATCTACAACATAGATATGCTAATACTACCAGAACTAAGTTCATGATAAATTAAAGTTCAATTTAATCATATTACTTAAGAACTCCCACTTAGATAGACATCCCTCTAGTCATCTAAATGATCATGTGATCCAAATCAACTAAACCATGTCCGATCATCACGTGAGATGGAGTAGTTTCAATGGTGAACATCTTATGTTGATCATATCTACTATATGATTCACGCTCGACCTTTCGGTCTCCAGTGTTCCGAGGCCATATATGCATATGCTAGGCTCGTCAAGTTTAACCCGAGTATTCTGCGTGTGCAAAACTGTCTTACATCCGTTGTATTTGAACGTAGTGCTTATCACACCCGATCATCACGTGGTGTCTCGGCACGACGAACTTTCGCAACGGTGCATACTCAGGGAGAACACTTATACCTTGAAATTTAGTAAGGGATCATCTTATAATGCTACCGTCGTTCTAAGCAAAATAAGAAGCATAATAAGATAAACATCACATGCAATCAAAATATGTGACATGATATGGCCATCATCATCTTGTGCTTTTGATCTCCATCTCCAAAGCACCGTCATGATCACCTTCGTCACCGGCGCGACACCTTGATCTCCATCGTAGCATCGTTGTCGTCTCGCCAACTATTGCTTCTACGACTATCGCTACCGCTTAGTGATAAAGTAAAGCAATTACATGGCGATTGCATTTCATACAATAAAGCGACAACCATATGGCTCCTGCCAGTTGCCGATAACATTACAAAACATGATCATCTCATACAAAACCGTATAACTCATCATGTCTTGACCATATCATATCACAACATGCCCTGCAAAAACAAGTTAGACGTCCTCTACTTTGTTGTTGCAAGTTTTACGTGGCTGCTACGGGCTTAGCAAGAACCGTTCTTACCTACGCATACAAAAACCACAACGATGTTTCGTCAAGTATGTGCTGTTTTAACCTTCACAAGGACCGGGTGTAGCCACACTTGATTCAGCTAAAGTGAGAGAGACAGACAACCGCCAGTCACCTTTAAGCAACGAGTGCTCATAACGGTGAAACCAGTCTCGCGTAAGCGTACGCGTAATGTCGGTCCGGGCCGCTTCATCTCACAATACCGCCGAAGCAAAGTATGACATGCTGGTAAGTAGTATGACTAGTATCGCCCACAACTCATTGTGTTCTACTCGTGCATATCATCTACGCATAGACCTGGCTCTGATACCACTATTGGGGAACGTAGTATTTTAAAATTTTCCTACGATCACGCAAGATCTATCTACTAGATGCATAGCAACGAGAGGGGAGAGTGTGTCTACGTACCCTCGTAGACCGGGAGCGGAAGCGTCATGTGACGCGGTTGATGTTGTCGAACTTCTTCGCGATCCAACCGATCAAGCACCGAACGTACGGCACCTCCGCGTTCAGCACACGTTCAGCTTGATGACGTCCCACAAGCTCTTGATCCAGTTGAGCTTCACGGGAGAGTTACGTCAGCACGACGGCGTGGTGATGGATATGATGTATCTACCGGCGCAGGGCTTCGCCTAAGCACTGCAACGGTATGACCGAGGTGTGTTTCTGTGGAGGGGGGCACCGCACACGGCTAAAACAATTCAACTTGTTGTTCTTTGGGTGCCCCCCTGCCCCCGTATATAAAGGAGCAAGGGAGGAGGGCCGGCCAGCCTCCTATGGTGCGGCTAGGGCAATCCTACTAGGAATAGGATTGCAATCCTATTCCTAGTAGGAGTCCATCAAGAAGGAAGAGAGGGAAAGGAAAAAAGGGAGAGGTGGCGCCACCTCAATCCTAGTCCAACTAGGATCCCTAGGTGGGGCGCCGGCCAGCCTCTATGGGCTGCCTCTCTCTTTTCCTTAAGGCCCACTATGGACCATCCCCCCTCGTAGGGGGTTCCGGTAACCCTCTCCGGCAATCCCGTTAAATCCGAAACTTTTCCGGAACACTTCTGGTGTCCGAATATAGTGGTCCAATATATCAATCTTTATGTCTCGGACATTCCGAGACTCCTCGTCATGTCCGTGATCTCATCCAGGACTCCGAACTACCTTCGGTACATCAAAACTCATAAACTCATAATACAGATCGTCATCAAACGTTAAGCGTGCGGACCCTACGGGTTCGAGAACTATGTAGACATGACCGAGACTCATCTCCGGTCAATAACCAATAGCGGAACCTGGATGCTCATATTGGCTCCTACATATTCTACGAAGATCTTTATCGGTCAAACCGCATAACAACATACGTTGTTCCTTTTGTCATCGGTATGTTACTTGCCCGAGATTCGATCGTCGGTATCACTATACCTAGTTCAACCTCGTTACCGGCAAGTCTATTTACTCGTTTCGTAACACATCATCTCGTGACTAACTCATTAGTATTTTGCTTGCAAGGCTTATTATGATGTGTGTTACCGAGAGGGCCCAGAGACACCTCTCCGACACTCGGAGTGACAAATCCTAATCTTGATCTATGCCAACACCACGAATACTTTCGGAGACACCTGTAGAGCATCTTTATGATCACCCAGTTACATTGTGACGTTTGATAGCACACAAGGTGTTCCTACGGTATTCGGGAGTTGCATAATCTCATAGTCATAGGAACATGTATAAGTCATGAAGAAAGCAACAGCAGTAAAACTAAACGATCATAGTGCTATGCTAACGGATGGGTCTAGTCCATCAAATCATTCTCCTAATGATGTGACCCCGTTGATCAAATGACAACTCATGTCTATGGCTAGGAAACATAACCATCTTTGATCAATGAGCTAGTCTAGTAGAGGCATACTAGGGACATACTGTTTTGTCTATGTATCCACACATGTACTAAGTTTCCGGTTAATACAATTCTAGCATGAATAAAAGACATTTATCATGATATAAGGAAATATAAATAACAACTTTATTATTACCTCTAGGGCATATTTCCTTCACTTGACTCATCACACACTACTATCACCGATGAAGTAAAAGTCTGGACATAGTTTAAGTAGCACCACCCAACTGTCCATGACCGTGGACACGGCTATTCGAATAGTTTTACACTCTGCAGAGGTTGCGCACTTTACCCACAAGATCCGGGGAACTTTCGTGTCATCCACGACCCGCGGTACCTCAAGTACCCGGGGTAAGCACCCGGTCATTACTTTTCCTTAGACGACACTAACATAGAGTCCACTCGTTGGTACACGGCCCTCGGGTACAAACAATAGATCACGGGACTTGCCCTTATTTCAATGTCACGCGTACCAGAAGGGACCAATGGTGTGTCCGGTGCCCTGTGAAAACAGTCATGGTCGTCTATCCAAGCACGACCCCGTCCCGGGAAAGACCTCAAGTCTTCCCGTCACTAGTAATGCGGGCACCATGCTAGTATCGACCTAAGTAATCAATAAAGCCTCGTCCCATAAGGGGTAGTGTGGTTGCACATGTTTGGTTGGGACGGTAGTCACACATAAATCTAATCCATCATTTTACCATGCACATGATTTATTGGTACATCACTTCTTCCTCAAGTGATGACCTATCACAACATCACACTCGGGCATTAGGGGCACCCGATGGGTTCTTGCAAAGATTCAACTATGAAGGTTCAAATCACACATGCATCATTTAAGCATCATGACCAACCATTTGCATGTCATCTAGCACTTAGCAAGTTCAAGAATAAAGCATGCATCATGTGGTGGTTCCAACTAGGTCACCATCGTAACCCTAACATCATGCATCGGAAACAAACGGGTTCCGGAGAACAAGTGTATCATGGTCAAAGGGCTGCTTGCCTGGATTGGCTTGGTCTTCAACATCTTCAAATCCTTCTCCTTCTCCTTCCACAGCAACTTCGTCAAATACGGGATCTATACGTCGCATAATAACCACGGGAAAATAAGAATACAAACAAAACAGAAAAATCAAAGTGCTCAGAAAAATGTCAACTTATTTTTGTAAAATACTAGAGGAATTTCTAAGATGGGGAAAAATCTTAGTTGGAGTTTTGGAGTTACAGAATGGAATCTATTGATTTTTGAACAGGAGTATTACTGCCCAAATTTGAATTTAAATTTGAACAGTACAGAAAAATTTCATAGATATGAGTGAAAGTGGTACCATTAAATAGGTTGGAATGTTACATGAATTTAGGATTTGGAATTATTTTATTTGGACCATTATTCTTTTCTGTAAAAATGTTTGAATTATTTACAGAAAAGAAAAAGAGAAAACACCCTGTGCAACTGGGCCAGAGAAGGCCACAGTGCACGGCCCAGGGCGGACCTGCCCAGCCGCACGGGTGCCTGCGCGCGCACGTCGGGTTTTTGAACCTGACGGGCGGGGCCCGGCAGTCAGTGGCAGAGAGGAGGGGGAGAGAGGTGTGGGGATGACAGGCGGGGCCCGCCTGTCATCTCCAACCTTGCGGCCACGGCGACGGCGAGCTCACCGGCGAGGTTTCCGGCCACGGCGACGGCAACGGAGGGCAGGGTTGGGTCCAGCGTCGAGTGGCGGTTGTAGGGGTGGTGGTGCGGCACGCCGGGGAGGTCGGGTTCGCCGGCGGCGAGGTGGGACGGCGGAGGCTCGTCGGGAGGTCGTTGCTCCGGTCGTTTCCGACTGCAACAGGAGGGGGAATCAGAGGGGAAATGGTCAGTGGAGCATGACGGTTCTAGATCGGGCGAAAGGAAGGGCAGGGGAGGCCCGTACTGCGAGATCACCGGCGGCCCGACGCGGCGGAGCTCCGGTCGATCCCGAGCACTGGGACTTCCTGGGGTCGAACTGATGGTGCTGGGGGATTCAGGAGGAGGTGGTGGAGCTGCTGATGCTGTTGGAGAGGCCCGGGGGGTCCTATTTATAGGGGGTCGACGGAGGCCCGTGGTCCAGTGCGCCGGCGAGCTCCGGCTCGAAGCTACAGCGCACAGGGGGCGAGGGGAATGTGTCCACGGAGTTGCTGGACGAGCTCTACGTCCAGTAGAGGTGAGAGGAGGAGCGGGGGAAGCTTCCAGTCGACGCGCGCGTGCGAGGCAGAAGAGTGGTCGTGCGGGCGGCCAGCGCGCGTGCGACGACGGCCACTGGAGGGCGCAGGAGGATGTGGGACAGCGCCGGGGCGGTCGCAGACGTCGAGGAGCATCGACTGGCGCGAGGGAGTGGCCCGAGGCTGTCGGGGGCCAGCGATTGGCTGAAGCCACCGTGCGGAGGTGCACTGTAGCGTGCTCCAGAGCGTGCGTATGGCTGGCATCATCGTGCCCTCGCTGCTCTGGTCAAAACCAACGTGCCCAAGAGTGTCTAGAAGGTCAGGGGAGGAGTAAAGAAATGGCCTGCGGCCTTGGATGCCCTGGAGATGCTGAGAGAGAGTGAGGATGCTGGTGACTTGGTGAAAACTTGTTGTCCAGCAGGGTAAAATAGGGTTCTTACCCCTCAATCATGGAGCTGGGGTGCTGGGGAAGTTACTGGGGGTAGCTAGTAACTGAATGAACATGTGGTAACAAGTTGAGGCCATGGAGATGAGTAAAAGTGATCAAGATGGAGGTTTTAGTAAAAAGCCAGAAGGTGTTTGATCAGTGTTTGGTCAAGCAAATGACCTCCACTTGACATGGCACCTAACAGGATTGAATAACATGTAAAAATAGGGCGCTTCACCAAATTTGGGCTCATTTGAAGAAACTAGCCAATGTAACTTTGGTGAACCCTAGAAATCAACAGAAACAACTTCATCTTGATTGAGTCAAGCTAATCATCTCCCCTTGATGCACCACTTGGTGTAGCATCATCATTTGGGGTATTGATCATGCCCACAAAGTTTGAAGCTCCAGGTAAAAAGTTGGTAATGTAAAGTTGTTCAAATTTGCATTTGAACAGAAAGGGTTTTGGAGTGATCTGATCAAGTTGCTCTATTCCAAATCTTGTGCCATTTGGTCTAGATGCCTTATTAGGCCATTCTAGCATGTGCACCAAATTTGAGAGCATTTGGACAAGTTTGGCAATGTAGAGTTGCTCAAACTTCAAATATGGACAGAATGGTTATGAAGGGGTTTGAGGATGTTTTCTTGCTTCCCAAGGCATGGGACTTGGCAAGATCATCAAATATGTCATATATGACATGATAGAATTTCCCTAGAATTTTTGGGAAATATTTCCTTTGTAAATATTTCAAAAGCTTGAAATATCCAGAAAGGGTTTCAGAGGGATTAGCCCATTATTTTGAACATGACCAAGTGTTGAAACTCATATATATGGACAATATATGTCCTCTGAGTCTCTCTGAATTTTGGCAATTATTTTTGAAATAGTTAAATAATTTTCCCCTATTAAAGACCATTTCTGGCCTTAAGAAAAAGCTTTTAAATAAAATAGGAAAATAACTTTTAAAATTATACCTTTGTGGTTCCTGGGAGTCCTATGACTACTAGGCCTCAAATAAACCTTTTGAAATAATTTTCTCACCCTAAATCAAGTACTTGCAGTGCAAATCTCAATTCAGGGGTTTTTGGAAAACTAAATTTGTAAAATACATTTTGGCCAAATTATTTTTGTAAGAAAATACTATACTGTGATATAACACTTGGCATGATCATTGGGCAGAAGTTTTGGGTATGGAGATGATTTCTACAAGAGGTCATAGTTGACTTTAATGAGCACAAGAAAAGGCACATGAAGAAAACTCAATTCCAAATAAAAGCCAAATGATGCTAAAAAAATTTGCTGGTCCAAATTTTCATGCTTCAAAGGCACAAATAACATGTTACGAAATGCAGGGTGTGACATACCTACCCCCCTTACAAGAATCTCGTCCCCGAGATTCCTAAACTAGGTCTTAAAAGAGATCGGGAAACTCGGATCTAAGATAGTCTTCTCGCTCCCAGGTTGCTTCTGCTTCGGTGTGGTTGCTCCACTGGACCTTGAAGTACTTGATGGTACGGCTTCGCGTACGCCGTTCTGCTTCGTCCAGAATACGAACGGGTTTCTCGTGGTAGGTCAAATCAGGCTGCAGATCGATGGCTTGGTGATCCACATCCTTGTAGAGATTGGGCTTGTCTGGAACTTGGAGACATCTCCGGAGTTGCGACACATGGAATACATTGTGCACATCGGATAGCTCTGGTGGTAGTTCCAACTGGTAAGCCACTTCTCCTCGTCGTGCAGTGATCTCAAAGGGTCCAAAGAACCTCGGTGCGAGCTTCCCCTTGACGTGGAAACGCTTGGTTCCCTTCAGAGGAGTTACCCGCAGGTACACATGGTCCCCCACATGGAAACTCATGTCTCGGCGGTGAGTGTCAGCATAGCTCTTCTGCCTTGACTTGGCTACCTTCAAACGTTCTCTGACTAGTTGGACTTGTTCTTCTGCTGCACGGAGATTATCCGGTCCAAAGACTAGTCCTTCTCCAGTCTCCGACCAGTTGAGGGGTGTGCGACATCTGCGTCCGTACAACACCTCAAATGGTGCCATCTGAAGGCTTGACTGGTAACTGTTGTTATAGGAGAACTCGGCAAAAGGGAGACAATCTTCCCACTTGGCTCCATATGCCAAGACACGGGCTCGGAGCATGTCTTCGAGAATCTGATTGACTCGTTCTGTCTGACCTTCGGTCTGTGGGTGGAATGCCGTGCTGAAAGATAACTTGGTTCCCAAGGCTTCTTGGAACTTCTTCCAGAACCTTGAGGTGCACTGGGTTCCTCGATCTGACACAATCTCCTTGGGAACACCGTGAAGACTTACGATTCGGTCGATGTAAAGAGCTGCCAGCCGGTTGCCATCATAAGTGGTCTTGACAGGAATGAAATGGGCCACCTTGGTCAAATGATCGACTATGACCCAGATAGAGTCATGTCCTCTATTTGACCTTGGTAATCCAGTGATAAAGTCCATTCCGACTTTATCCCACTTCCACTCAGGAACTTTGAGTGGTTGAAGCAATCCAGCAGGTCGCTGATATTTAGCCTTGACCCTTTGGCACACATCACACTTTGCAACATAGGTCGCAATCTCTCTTTTCATCCCGTGCCACCAGAATCGTCTCTTCAAGTCTTGGTACATCTTGGTTCCTCCGGGGTGGATGGAATACGGAGTGTCGTGGGCTTCTTGCAGAATCAGGGTCTTCAGCTCGGTGTTGTTTGGTACGCAGATGCGACCTTTGTACCAAACAATCCCGTGCTCGTCTTCGGAGAATCCTGGGGCCTTGCCCAGCTTCATCTTCTTCTTGATGCCTTCAATGCTTGCGTGTCCATCTTGAGCCTTCTTGACTTCGTCCATCAGGGTCGGTCTGACTTCCAAATGATCCAGAAATCCAGGGGTGACCAATTCCAAACTGAATTGTTCGAGTTCCTTAAACAAGGCTGGCTGCCTTTCTTGAATAACGGCATTCAAGGAGCAAGACTTCCTGCTTAAGGCATCGGCCACCACATTAGCCTTCCCAGGGTGATATTGAACACTGAGGTCATAGTCTTTGATGAGTTCCAACCATCTCCGCTGCCTCATGTTCAATTCCTTTTGGGTGAAAATGTACTTCAGACTTTTGTGGTCTGTGTAGATCTCACACTGTTTCCCTAGGAGGTAATGCCGCCATGTCTTCAAAGCATGAACTACTGCCGCCAACTCAAGATCGTGAGTAGCGTAGTTCTCCTCATGGGGTCGTAGCTGCCTGGAGAGGTATGCTATGACTCGGCCTTCTTGCATCAGAACGCTTCCCAATCCGGTTCGGGAGGCATCACAATATATCACGAACTCCTTGTGAATATCAGGTGTTGCCAGAACTGGGGCGGTGGTCAATCTCTTCTTGAGCTCTTGGAAGCTCTCTTCGCATTTTGGCGTCCACTCGAACTTCTTGTCCTTCTTGAGGAGCTGAGTCATTGACCGTGCAATGCTAGAGAATCCGTCCACGAATTTGCGGTAATAGCCCGCTAGTCCGAGGAAGCTTCTGACTTCCTTGACGGTCGTTGGAGATTGCCATTGGGTCACGGCTTCGATCTTTGCAGGATCAACAGATAATCCTTCCTCGGTCAAGACATGACCTAAGAATCCAACTTTATGCAGCCAGAACTCACACTTGCTAAATTTGGCATACAGTTGGTGCTCACGAAGCTTGTCTAGGACCATCCTCAGATGTTGCTCGTGTTCTTCCTCCGACTTCGAGAACACAAGAATGTCATCAATGAAGACGACAACGAACTTGTCCAAATACTCCATGAAGACTTTATTCATGAGATACATGAAGTAAGCTGGGGCATTGGTTAACCCAAAGGACATGACCGTGCACTCGTACAGGCCATATCTGGTTACGAATGCCGTCTTCGGAATATCTTGGGGTCTGATCTTCAGCTGGTAGTACCCAGATCTGAGGTCGATCTTGGAGAATACCTTGGCTCCGCTGAGCTGATCAAACAAATCTTCGATCTTGGGAAGTGGTTATTTGTTCTTGATTGTAACTTCATTAAGGGAATGATAGTCAATGCATAAGCGGATGGTACCGTCCCTCTTTGCCACAAACAGAACGGAAGATCCCCAAGGGGAGGCACTTGGGCGAATAAATCCCTTCCTTAGCTACTCTTCCAGTTGCTTCTTCAACTCGGCTAATTCTTCCGTCCCCATTCTATAAGGCTTCTTATAGATGGGTCCTGCTCCGGGCACGAGCTCGATGATGAACTCAATGTCACGGCCAGGGGGCATTCCCGGTAGTTCATCCGGAAAGACATCAGGATACTCACATACCACCGGTACTTGATCTAGCCCAACTTCAGACAGACAGTTGACTCTAGCGGCTTGAGCGGAGGAGGAGTTAGAAGCAAACTTGACTTCGACTCCCTGGTCATTGGTCACAGTGACCGTCCGATTGGCACAGTCTAACAAGCCTTGGTGCTTACTGAGCCAGTCCATCCCTAAGATCACATCCAAGCCTTGCGATCTCAGGATGATGAGGTCTGCTAGGAAGTCTACACCGTTAATGGTAATACTGACTCCTTTACAGCCTATCTTGGCTCTCATCTCGGCTCCGGGGGTTTGTACCACCATAGGATTATTCAGGGGTGTAGGGGTCATGCCACTTTTTAATGCAAATCTTTGAGTGACAAATGAATGCGTTGCTCCAGAATCAAACAAGAGAGTTGCAGGTGCTGAGTTGACAAGGAACGTACCCAGTACGACGTCCGGGTCTTCCTGGGCTTCTTCACCAGTGACGTGATTCACACGCCCCTTCCCTTGGTTAGGTGGATTGCGAGGAGCTGGGTTCCTTGGTGGCATTCCACGGCCTTGTCCCTGGTTCTGCGCATTGGGGCGCGGGGCATCAGGCTTCTTGTTGGGGCACACCCTTGAGATGTGTCCCGACTGACCACATCCAAAGCAAGTGACTTGGTTTGGATTGATCTTGTTGCCACCACTGGTATTGGGGTTGAAAGCTGGCCTGGGGTTGGCATACTGCTGAGGCTGAGGGTTGGCACGAGGTGCAGGAGCTCTTGGTTGCTGATAGGTTGGCTTGGCCGAGGCTGACTGCCACAGACGGGGCTTCTGGTTGCTGGAACTTCCCTTACTGACCATCTTGCGCTTGCGAGTGTCTTCCAAAGCACGCCGCTTGTCTTCAAGCATAAATGCCTTGTTCACCAGGTCAGGGAAAGATGGGCAGTCGCACACGACAAGCGAGTATTGCAGAGTCTGGTTGAGGCCTTCCATGAAGCGCTCCCTTTTGGCAGCATCAGTGCTGACATCTTCAGGGGCATACCTTGACAGAACACTAAACTTCTGCATGTACTCCTTGACAGTGCCACTTCCTTGCTTCAGGGCTCGGAACTCACGCTTTTTGATAGCCATGATTCCGGAAGGAATGTGGGCCTTGCGGAATTCTGCCTTGAAGTTAACCCAAGTAATGTCTTGTTCAGCATGCATGACCTTGAATCCATCCCACCAAGCTCTAGCAGTCCCCCCGAGGCAGTGGGCTGCATAAGCCACCTTCTCGCGGTCTTCGGTGCATCCGACTAGTTCCAGTATCTCCTCAATGGAACGGACCCAATCGTCTGCATCCAGGGGTTCAGCAGTCTCGATGAAGGTTGGTGGTGCATGCTTCTTGAACTCTGCCAACGTGGAACGTCCATTGCCATTCCCCGCCGGCTGGCGGTTGTTGGTGACAGCTTGAGCAATCAGCTGAAGAGCTGCAGTGTTGGCTTGGCGTTCCTCTCGGAAAGCTTGGAGAAGCTGAGCCATGTCCATGCTTGGAGGAGGTGGTGGTGGTGGAGCTTGGTCGTTGGTTTGGTCGTGGCCTGCCTCTGGCTGAGCGGATGCTCCGGCTTTGGGCTGCTGGGTAGAGGTACCAGTACGAGTTACAACAGGCATCCTATTGGAGCGGTAAAAGGTCTCATGACTTGGAAGAGGAAAGCAAGATAGATGGGAGCCTAGTAAGGGGGTGGGTGTGACACTAAATCAAATTATGCAAGGGCCGAAAGGCCAAAACACATTCATTAAAAATCCAAATGGGTGATGCAGTCGTTTACACATTCCCGAAGGAAGAATATGACATACATCCGAACAACAAAAGCGAACACTAGATGGTTTCATATGAACCATACAAGGACTCGACTGCGCATAGGGGTTACACGACCTATCCTACCGTAGAGGTTACATCCGGCATATCCGAAGAGCGAATAATGCCTAAGCGGCGGAATGCTCGGTCGCGTATTCCGGCTCTTCTGGGTCTTCCTCCTTGTTTTGATCTGTCTGGGCCCCCTTGTCACTTGAGGGTGTGGGGGAGTGGAGGAGTTGGATACGACGGTGCTTCATCGGTGGTGCAGGGAAAAGCTTGCGATATTCCCTTGCCGTCATCTGGCGTCGCCGAGGTGGTTCTTCATTCTTGGAAGATACATCCTCGGAGGGCCTTCCGCCTCGATATGCGATAGCGGACTGTCCAGAAGGTGCTCCTTCCTTCTTGATCCTATTTGTCTTCTCTTGATCTCGACGAAGAAGGGCCTTGGTCTTGTGAAGTTCTTCTCGAAGCTTCATCGATTCCGAGGCCAAGTCTTGTGCCAAGCTGTCGGCACATAGACTGAAGTAGGTCTGGAACCGAAGCGAGAGTCCTTCCTTCAGTGGAGGGGCTAGTGCGCTGCTTTCTTCTTCACCTTCCTTCGGGTAAGGTAAGAAGCGAGTTGTCATCTTGGCTGCCATCTCCGGGAGAAGCCCGCGGAGACGGGTTAGTGCCTTGAGTGCAGCAGCCTCGACAGCGAGAGGTAGTGTTGCCATCTGGGGTCCCTCGAAGAACCAACTTGTGGGAGGATCGTTTGCCTTCACGATCACTTCCACATGGTACTCCACCTCAGTGTCGCTCACCCAATGCTCAAGGTAGGTGAGGATGGGTGCTCGGTGGAACTGACACTCCTGGAGGCTATCCTCGAGAAGTAAGGGAAACCCAGTGGTCAGGTGCTCTTCGGGTACAGCGGCCATCTACAAAGGTGGAATAGGAGGGGTTAATAAGCTGATGAAATCTCAGGTTTAGGTAAGAAGAGAGGTTCAGAAGGGTCTCATCTAACCAACGCCCATGCTAACTAAGGCTTCCTACAGTCAGGATGGCTCTGATACTAGCTCTGTGGGTACCCCGACTTAGAAGTCGAGATCACCGAATGCACGTGTACAGTGATCCCAGAGATCAATGCTCACTGAACACACAGAAGCTGAAATAACAAGAGTCTTACATCCATACAAATAGTCTTACACGGATTATGGCCATTATGACCAAGTCTTACATAGATAGAGCCTCACGGGCTGAATAGCAAATAACTCAAATAGCGGAAGTCTTTGATAACGGGTAGAACCCATGCCATCTGCCTTAACCCTACAGGCATTCTGACTGGGATAGCGTCCTAGTTCGCATGTTCGTCTCCAAAGAACTCTTCCTCATATTCCTGTTCTTCCATGCCTGGCCAATTAAATAACCAGTGGCAAGCCAATGAGTACTTTGAATGTACTCGCAAGCAACCCATGATGTGGTTCAAAGTAACCATGCAATTGAGCAATAATGAGCAATCTAGCAAGAGCTAGAATGAATATACTACCAACAATTTTTATGCATCAGTAAACTCGTGTAACCTCCAAGACAGGTTACCGATATCAACATGAATATGATTCATCTCATCGAGTCAAGTCACCACCTTGACTCATCACACACTACTATCACCGATGAAGTAAAAGTCTGGACATAGTTTAAGTAGCACCACCCAACTGTCCATGACCGTGGACACGGCTATTCGAATAGTTTTACACTCTGCAGAGGTTGCGCACTTTACCCACAAGATCCGGGGAACTTCCGTGTCATCCACAACCCGCGGTACCTCAAGTACCCGGGGTAAGCACCCGGTCATTACTTTTCCTTAGACGACACTAACATAGAGTCCACTCGTTGGTACACGGCCCTCGGGTACAAACAATAGATCACGGGACTTGCCCTTATTTCAATGTCACGCGTACCCGAAGGGACCAACGGTGTGTCCGGTGCCCTATGAAAACAGTCATGGTCGTCTATCCAAGCACGACCCCGTCCCGGGAAAGACCTCAAGTCTTCCCGTCACTAGTAATGCGGGCACCATGCTAGTATCACCTAAGTAATCAATAAAGCCCCGTCCCATAAGGGGTAGTGTGGTTGCACATGTTTGGTTGGGACGGTAGTCACACATAAATCTAATCCATCATTTTACCATGCACATGATTTATTGGTACATCACTTCTTCCTCAAGTGATGACCTATCACAACATCACCCTCGGGCATTAGGGGCACCCGATGGGTTCTTGCAAAGATTCAACTATGAAGGTTCAAATCACACATGCATCATTTAAGCATCATGACCAACCATTTGCATGTCATCTAGCACTTAGCAAGATCAAGAATAAAGCATGCATCATGTGGTGGTTCCAACTAGGTCACCATCGTAACCCTAACATCATGCATCGGAAACAAACGGGTTCCGGAGAACAAGTGTATCATGGTCAAAGGGCTGCTTGCCTGGATTGGCTTGGTCTTCAAAGTCTTCAAATCCTTCTCCTTCTCCTTCCACAGCAACTTCGTCAAATACGGGATCTATACGTCGCATAATAACCACGGGAAAATAAGAATACAAACAAAACAGAAAAATCAAAGTGCTCAGAAAAATGTCAACTTATTTTTGTAAAATACTAGAGGAATTTCTAAGATGGAAAAAAAAATATTAGTTGGAGTTTTGGAGTTACAAAATGGAATCTATTGATTTTTGAACAGGAGTATTACTGCCCAAATTTGAATTTAAATTTGAACAGTACAGAAAAGTTTCATAGATATGAGTGAAAGTGGTACCATTAAATAGGTTGGAATATTACATGAATTTAGGAGTTGGAATTATTTTATTTGGACCATTATTCTTTTCTGTAAAAATGTTTGAATTATTTACAGAAAAGAAAAAGAGAAAACGCCCTGTGCAACTGGGCCAGAGAAGGCCACAGTGCACGGCCCAGGGCGGACCAGCCCAGCCGCACGGGTGCCTGCGCGCGCACGTCAGGTTTTTGAACCTGACGGGCGGGGCCCGGCGGTCAGTGGCAGAGAGGAGGGGGAGAGAGGTGTGGTGATGACAGGCGGGGCCCGCCTGCCATCTCCAACCTTGCGGCCACGGCGACGGCGAGCTCACCGGCGAGGTTTCCGGCCACGGCGACGGCAACGGAGGGCAGGGTTGGGTCCAGCGTCGAGTGGCGGTTGTAGGGGTGGTGGTGCGGCACGCCGGGGAGGTCGGGTTCGCCGGCGGCGAGGTGGGACGGCGGAGGCTCGTCGGGAGGTCGTTGCTCCGGTCTTTTCCGACTGCAACAGGAGGGGGAATCAGAGGGGAAATGGTCAGTGGAGCACGACGGTTCTAGATCGGGCGAAAGGAAGGGCAGGGGAGGCCCGTACTGCGAGATCACCGGTGGCCCGACACGGCGGAGCTCCGGTCGATCTCGAGCACTGGGACTTCCTGGGGTCGAACTGATGGTGCTGGGGGATTCAGGAGGAGGTGGTGGAGCTGCTGATGCTGTTGGAGAGGCCGGG